>JAJHZJ010000137.1:0-600000 GCA_023548195.1 Bettongia penicillata ogilbyi | reverse complement strand
CAATGTTTCTAACATTACAAGGAAGTTCCAAGTGTATTTTCAACACATAGTGGCATCCCCCAAATCCACTGAGCACCTCTCTCTCCTTTTACTTTGAAAGTTAGTAAGCAGCTACATTCTGAAATTCCTTCCCCCTCCACCAGGTTTTGGGATGGCTGAAGTTCAACCATTTTGCTTCTTGTGCCTCACCCAACATTTTCAATAAATTCAAATTGCCTTAACTGTTCTGGTGTTCTTTTCTATAAAATGAGATAGTTTTATTAGATCTTGAGATCTGAGATTCAGAAAGCTAAGCACTGGATTTAGAATTAAAGCACCAGAGTTCAATTCATTGGTCTGCCTTTTATTATGAATGTGACCTTAGATAAGTCCCTAGATTTCTCTGGCCCCTGGTATCCTCACTTGTCAAAAAAGGACATTGGACTAGAATTCTAAGTGACTTCCAACTTTCAGTCTATAACCCTAAAATCTCCATCATTGTTTCCATTCCCAAGCCTTTATATACTTTATATAATGATTATACATAAATATAATCTATATAATTTCATGTGAAAATTATACTTTGCCACTGTTTTATATTTCATTTTTCATGGATCTGTTTGCAGTGTTATCTTTCTTTAGGCTAGCTTTTCCTAGGAGAAAAAGTCAAGTAAACAAGTTTATTGTGATCACTACTATTTTAAAGTCATCATGCTAAATGCTGGACCAAGTTGGCTTAATGTGCCTACTACAGAAGCAACAAACAGTATCATTGAGCTGCTAATTTTGAAACTTATTTAGCATTACTTGATACTTATTTTGCCCAGAACTTCTGTCACCATATTGTCTTTGCATCTACGTTTATTTAAAGTTACTTTACAAATATACAACTTTACTATAAACATATATATATATGCTTCAAGTGTTAATATAGTATGATATTATTATATATTACATATCATATATTTTATGAACATATTATAACGGGATGAATATAGTCCATTTAACCTTGGATTGTTTATATTTTATCTATTCTGGGACTTAATCACTCATACATATGGATTGTCAATACATCAATAAGAAATCAGACCTGGGGTAATTTCAACAATAATTTTCTTTCTCTACATATTATATCTCATTAAGTACTTCATTGACACTGACTTCTTCCCATGATAAAAACCTTAGTGTCAACCTTGACTCCCTATGCTGGCTCAATACAAATACCCAATTAGTTGCCACATCCTAATATGCTTTTTTTTTCTTTTTTAAAATTTATTTTCAGTGTTCTGCAATCACTACCATAAAACCCAGATATTTTCTTTCCCTCCCTCTCTCTCCCTACTCCCCACCTCCCTCCTCCCTCCCTGAGATAGCATACAATTTTATATAGGTTCTATACATATATTCCGATTAAATGCATTTTCACCATAGTCTTATTGTATAGAAGAAGAATTAAGATGAATGGGAGAAATCATATAACAAACCAAAACGCAAAACAAAAGAAATAATCTGCTACAATCTGCTACTGAATTCCATAGTTGTTTTCTCTGGATGTGGAAGGCATTTTGCCTTAAAAGGACACTGGGAATTTTTTGAGTCCTTCCATTGCTATGAAGTTCTACATCTACCAGAAAAAGTCCTCGCACATTGTGGTTGTTAAAATGTACAAAGTTCTCCTGCTTCTGCTTGTTTTGCTTAACATCAGATCATATCAGGCCTCTCTGAAGTCTCCTGCTTCGCTTCATTGTTTCTTAAAGTGAAATAGTATGCCATTACATTCATATGCTATAATTTATTCTGATATTCCCCAAATAATGGACATCTTCTTGATTTCTAGTTTTTGGTCACCACAAAGAGTTCTCCCATAAATAATTTCATACATGTGAGGCCCTTTCCCATTTTTATGATCTCCTGAGGATACAGTCCTAGAAGAGTTATTGCTGAATCAAAGGGTATGCACATATTGTTCCCCTTTGGTCATATTTCAAATTGCCCTCCAAAATAGTTGGAGAGCTCACAGATCCACCAAAAATGAATTAGTATTCCAACTCTCCCATACCTTCTCCACCATTTATCACCTTCCTGTTCTGTCATGTTAAGCAATCTGATAGGTGTGATGTGGTATCTCCGAGGTGTTTTGATTTGCATCTCTCTAATCAATAATGATTTAGAACTTTTTGTCATAACATTGTAGATGACTTTAATTTCTTCCTCTGAAAACTGCATGGTCATATCATTTGATAATTTATCAATGGGGGAATGACTTGAATTCTTGTACATTTGACTCAGTTCTCTACACGTTTTAGGAATGAGGCTTATCACAGACCCTAGTTGTAAAAATTCTTTCTCAGTTGACTGCTTCCCTCCCAATGTTGGTTGCATTGCACAAAAACTTTTCAGTTTAATTTAATCAAAATTATCCATTTTGCACTTCATAATGTTTTCTATCTCTTGTATAGTCAAAAGTTCTTCTCTTCCCCATAAATCTGATAAGTATACTCTTCCTTGCTCCACTAATTTGTTTGTAGGATCAATATTCATACCTAGATCACATATGCATTTGGATTTTATTCTTAGTTTTGGCAGGTAGACTCCCAAATATTTTATAGTGTCTACTCCAGTTTTAAATAGGTTTTCTCTTTATATATCTTGCTGTTGGGATTTGATAGTAATGTGTAGGAATGCAGAAGATTTGTGTGTGTTTACTTTGTAACCTGCAACTTTGCCAAAGCTGCTCATTATTTCAAGTAGATTTTTACTGGAATCTCTGGAATTCTCTAAGTATATCATCATATCATCTGCAAAGAGTAATAAATTAGTGTCTTCTTTGCTTACTCTAATTTCCTCAATTTTGTTTTCTTCTCTTATTGCTACTGATAAAGTTTATAGTACCATATTGAATAATCGTGTTGATAATGCACATCCTTTTTTCACCCATAATCTTATTGAAAATGTATCTAGCTTTTCTCCACTGCATATAATGCTTGTTTCATGTTGTAGGTGGATACTGTATATTATTTTATGAAATGTTCCCTATATTCCTGTGCTCTCCAGTGTTTGAATAAGAGTGAGTATTGTATTTTGTTAAAAACTTTTTTTGCATCTATTGTGAAAATCATGGAGTTTCTGTTAGGTTTGTTATTGATTTGATCAATAACACTAATACTTTTCCTAGTATTGAACCAGCCCTGCATTTCTGGTATAAATCCAATGTGATTATAATGTATTATTCTCCAGATAATTTCCTGTAGTCTTTCTGCTAAAATGTTATTTAAAATTTTCGCATCTATATTCATTAAAGAAATTGGTCTATGATTTTCCTTCTCTATTTTATTTCTTTCTGATTTAGATATCAAAAGCCTACTTTTTTTTGGGGGGGGGGAGTCAAGATGGCAGAGGGAGAGTAATAACTCACCTGTGCTCTTAGACAAACCCCTTAAGATACCTCTATAAAGAGAATGTGACTAAATTTTGGAGGTGCAGAATCCAATAGGAGACAAACTGTGGTGGAATCAAAGCCCAGGACAGACTGAAAGGTCCACAGAAAGTATCTGTTCTGTGGGAGTGAGCCCACAGCATATACTGCAGCATGGCCAGCACAGCAGAACATGAGGGTCCTGGGGAAACCTGAGACAGCAGAAGGTGGAACTGGCAGAGCAGCAGCCCAGTATGAGAGACCAGCAGAGCCAAGTGAATGACAGCCATTGAGCACCAGATATCAGCCACAGCAGCTCCTGAGACTTTCAGCCCACAGCGTAAAAGTCTGTAAGTCACCTACTTGAATTTCTGGGAGTCAAGATGGCAGAGTGATCAGTAAATGCTCTCTCCTCCTCCTTGATGACCTTGAAAGAAGCATAAAATATTTCCCCAAAAAAATCCTGGATAAGCAGGGACAGCAGAGGGGGCAAATAGTCTCATAACACCTGAGGCTAGAAAAATAGTAAGAGGATTTCCTCCTCTTGTGGTGGAGGTGAACTGGAAGGAGAGGGAAACTTGCACTGGGACCCAGGCAAGCCTCAGCACCAGAAGAAGAATCCCAGGAGGGGTGGAAACTCTCACTAGGATCTGAGAGTGCCTCAGCACTCCAGGGGAAATGGAAAGAACAAGGCAGCTGGGATCACCAAGGAGATCTCCCATGACCAGATCACACTGACCCCACACTTAACAAGCTAACTCCAGGGTAGATCAGGGAAACACAAAACAAAAAGATAAAATGACACTTACTCTGAGCTTTTTAACCCAAGTCAGCTCAACACCAACTTCTGTAGCTTCTAACTGAAAAAACAGAAGTCACAATACTGAATCACCATCATGAAGAAGAAAAATAAATATAAGCAGGAAAAAAAAAAGTCATAGAATCTTTCTATGGGGTCAACGACCAAAACACAAATACCAGTGAGGCCAGTAGTGAGATTGTACTTCCATATGAAACTTAAGAAGGGACTATGAACTGCTGGTATGCAAAAACAACTCTCCTGGAACAGCTGAAGAAGGAAATAGAAGAAAAACTGGCCAATGATGTTAAAAGTATAAAAAAAAAGAATTCACTGATGAGAACATCTCTTTACAAAGGAAAATTGAACAAAAGAAAAAGGAAATACAAAAATTAACTGGAGAAAATAACTCCTTAATAGAACAATTGGACAGATGGAAAAAGAAGCACAAAAACCTAACTGGAAAAATTGGGCAAATGGAAAAGGAAGTACAAAAATTAACTGGAGAAAATAAATCCTTAAAAGGAAAAAGTTGGACATATGGAAAAGGAGATGCAAAAGTTAGCTGAAGAAAACAATTTGATAAAAATTAGATTTGGGCAAGTAGAAACTAATGACTCTGTAAGAAAGCAAGAATTAGTCAAACAAAATCTAAAGAATGAAAATATAGAAGAAAATGTAAAATATGTAATTTGAAAAAAAACTGACATGAAAAATAGATCCAGGAGAGAAATGTTAAGAATTATTGGCCTGCCAGAAAGCCACGATGAAGAAAAGAGTTTGGATGCTATCTTCCAGGAAATCATCAAGGAAAACGACCCATAAGTGTTAGATCCACAGGGCAAAATAATCATCGAAAGAATCCACTGTTCACCTCTCAAAAAGGTTACCAAATTCAAAATCCCAAGGAATATCGTTGCCAAATTCCAGAACTTTCAAGTGAAGGAAAAATGCTACAGGAAGCCAGAAAGAAACTACTCAAATATCAGGTAGGTACAGTCAGGATCAAACAAGACCTTGCAGCTTCTACATTAAAAGACGGAAGGAATTGGAATTCAATATTCCTTAAGGCAAAGGAGATGGGACTACAACAAAGGTTCGGCTACCAGGCAAATTTGAGTGTAACATGTCAGGCAAGGAGATGGTCATTCAATGAAAGTAAGGTATCTCCAGAGCTTTCTGACAAAAACGCCAGAACATAATAGAAAATTCAGTCTCCAAATTCAGGTATCAAGAGAGGCTTAAAAAGGGAAACAGGGGAGAAAAAAAAGAAACTTGTTATTCAATTTGACCAAACTGTTTACTTCCCTATAAGGAATGATGACACCTATTAATCTTAAGAATTGTACATCTATTATGAAATATAAAAGTGATATACATAGAAGGGACAGATACAAAGTAAATGGTGTCATGTTAAAATATGACTTAAGCATGCAAAGGGATTATAACAGAAGATGTGAAAAGGAGGAAGCAGAAAATGGTAAATTACATCACAGGAAGAAATACAAATTATAGTAGAGAAAAAGAGAGTTGGGAAATAAGCATTGTTTGAGAGGTACTCTCATCTGATTTGGTTCTAAACTTAAGTATATAATTCTATCTAGCTCTATAGGCAGTAGCAGGGGAAGAGGAAAGAAAGGGGAGGGAAAACTAAAAGGGAAGGAAGGAGCAGTAAGGGTAAAGGTGAGTAAAAGGGAGGAGGGCTAAAAGAAGGAAGGGAAGGCTACAGGAGGTGGTGGTGAAAAGTGTGAACTATTGAAGAGGGAAGGGAAACAGGATAGTTAAAAGCACAAACAGTAGGAAAGAGGATGGAGGGAAATACACAGATTGTAATCATAACTGTGAATGTGAATGGAATGAACTTTCACATTAAAAGGTGAGGGGTAGCAAAGGGATGAAAAGCCATAAGCCAACAATATTTTGTTTACAAGAAAGGCATTTGAAATGGGGGGATACACACAGGGTAAAGATCAAAGGTTGGAGCAGAATATATTGTGCTTCAGCTGATGTAAGAAAAGCAGGAATAGCAATCCTAATATAGGGCAAAGCAAAAGTAGAAATAGGTCTAATCAAAAGAGATAAGGAAGGACACTATATCTTGCTAAAAGGCACCTTAGACAATGAATTAATATCATTACTAAACATGAATACTCCAAGTGGTATAGCATCCAAATTCTTGGAGGAGAAGTTGGGGGAGTTGAAGGAAAAAATTGAGAGCAAAACTATACTAGGGGGGAACCTCAACCTCCCCATCTCTGAACGTGATAAATCTAACCTCAAAATAAACAAGAAAGAGTTTAAGGAAGTAAATAAAACTCTGGATGAGCTAGATATGATAGATCTTTGGAGAAAACTGAATGGGATTAGAAAGGAATATACCTTTTTCTCAGCAGCACATGGCACATATACAAAAACTGACCATGTACTAGGACATAAAAACCTCACAATCCAGGGAAGAAAGACAGAGATAATCAATGCATCCTTCTCAGATCATAATGTAATAAAAAATATATGTAATAAGAGGTCATAGAAAGATAAATAAAAAAATCAGTTGATAGCTAAATAATCTAATCCTAAAGAAGGAGTGGGTTAAAGAAGAAATCATAGAAGCAATCAACAACTTCATTCAAGAGAATGACAATAATGAGACAATCTACCAAATCTTATGGGATACTGCAAATATTGTTCTTAAGGGAAATTTTATATCCTTGAATGACCACGTAAATAAAATAGAGAAAGAGGAGATCAATTACTTGGGCATGCAACTGAAAAAGCTGAAGAGAGAACAAATTGAAAATTACCAAGTAAATACCAATTTAGAAATACTGAAAACCAAAGTAAAGATTAACAAAACTGAAATTAAGAAAACTCTTGAACTAATAAATAAAACCAATAGTTTGTTTTATTAAAAAACTAATAAAATTGATTAATCTTTAGTCAATTTGATTTAAAAAAAGAAAGAAGAAAACCAAGTTACTAATATCAAAAATGAAAGAGGTGAACTCACCTCCAATGAGGAGGAAATTAAGACAATAATTAGAAATTACTTTCCCCAACTTTATACCTACAAATTCAACAAATTGCCCAGATTAAAAAAAGAAGAATTTGAACCCCATCTCCAAAAAAGTTAAAGAACCCCACCTCAGAAAGAAATTGAACAAACCATCAATGAACTCCCTGGGAGTAAATCTCCAGGGCCAGATGGATTTACAAGTGAATTCTATGAAAACTTTAAAGAACTGTTTATTCCAATACCAGATAGACTGTTTTTGAAAATTGGGGAAGGAGTCCTCCCCAATTCTTTTTTATGAAACAGACATGCTTTTGATATCTAAACCAGGAAAAGACAAAGGAGAGAAAGAAAATTATAGACCAATCTGTCTAATGAATATAGCTGCAAAAATATTAAATAAGATCTTACCAAAAGGAATACAACATCTTATCATGGGAATAATACATTATGATCACAGGGGATTCATACTAGGAATGCAGGGCTGGTTCAATATTAGGAAAACTATTAACATTATTGATCATATCAACAAGAAAACTAACAGAAACCACATGATTACGTCAATAGATGCAGACAAAGGTTTTCACAAAATCCAATATGCACTCTTATTCAAACACTGGAGAGCACAGGAATAAAGTGAACTTTCCATAAAATCGTAAGCAGTATCTTCCTGAAAACATCAGCAAGCATTATATGCAATGGAGATAAGCTACATGCATTTCCAATAAGATCAGTGGTTGTCAGGGTCTGCTACCCTGACCTTCGCCTGGATACTTACCTTACCAGGTCTTCGGACATCTCCGGCTCCTCCGGTGAGGGAGGGGAAATGATTAGACAGAGCATCCGAGTGATAGATGCACGGCCTTTATTACTTACATGTTGAAGTAGGGAGAGAAGAGAGAGAGCAAGTCCCTTACCCCAGGTTATATTACCTGCCCGAGCTCCTCCCATGTTCCTCCCCGTGGGTGGAGCCAGCGCTGTTACCGAGGCGTTCCCAGTACCCTAAGGGCAGGTTAGCACCTCCAGGCGTCTCTACTACTCCCACAGGAGGCCACGGTCCAGAGCTGGGCCCTAACAACTCCCCCTTTTTGTTTTAACCAGGGGTCATATCTGGGTAATTGGGGATTTTGGGTTTTGAGCAAAGTTACGGAACTCAGCCTTATTATCGAGTATAGCCTGTCTTATCAAGCTACAGGCACAATGCAACACACAAGGTAAAAAAAGGCAAAGAAGAATAAAAAGGGTAGCAATTCTACCTTAAACCAGGACTGCCCAGGGCAGATACGTAGCCCCAAGAAAGAAAAACATTTTTTGGCTTCCTTAATCTCAGAAAAGCCCGGGAAAATAGCCTTGAGCAAAACCGGGTGGAACCCTTCCTCCCAGCACCATCTTGTTCATGCCTTACCAGTCTCCCCTCAGTTTACCTGAGTCATGACCAGTGAATGCCATCCAAGAGGCTGGGGGTTGGCAATTCCCTTACAGTGGTGAAACAAGGGTGCCCATTATTACCACTATCATTCAGTTTGGTACTAGAAATGTCAGCTGTAGCAATGAGACAAGATCAAGAAACTGAAGGAATAAGAATAGACAAAGAAGAAACTAAGTTATCACTCTCTGCAGAAGATATGGTGATATACTTCGAGAATCCCAGAGATTCAAGTAAAAAAAAGTATTTGAAATAATCAACAATTTTGGCAAAGTTGCAGGTTACAAAATAAACACGCTCAAATCTTCTGCCTTCCTGTATATTAATAACAAATTCCAGCATCAACAGATAGAAAGAGAAATCCCATTTAATGCTAGGGTAGACTCTGTAAAACATTTGGGAGTTTACCTGCCAAAACAAACCCAGGGACTATATGAAAACAATTACAATACACTTTTTGCACAGATAAAATCAGATCTAAGTAAGTGGAAAAACATCAGTTGTTCATGGGTAGGCTAAGCTAATATAATAAAAATTACAATTCTACCTAAATTAACTCACTTATTTAGTGCCATACCAATTAAACTATCAGATAATTACTTTCTAGAGCTGGATAAAATAATATCAACATTCCTCTGGAAGAACAAAAGGTCCAGAATATCAAAGGGACTAATGAAAAGAAATGCTAGGGAAGGTGGCCTAGCACTACCAGATCTTAAATTGTTATAAAGCAGCAGGTATCAAAACCACTTGGTACTTGCTAAGAAACATAAGATAATACAAGTAGAAAAAGCTAGGTACTCAAAACACAGTAAGCAATGAATATAGCAATCTCCTGTTTGATGAACCCAAGGACTCCAGCTTCTGGGATAAGAACTCGCTGTTTGACAAAAATTGCTGGGAAAAGTGGATAACAGTGTAGTGAAAATCAGGCATAGACCCATGGCTGACACTCTACACAAGAATAAAGTCCAAATGGGTACACAGTCTAGGTATAAAGGTTGATAACATGAACAAACTGGAGGAACAAGGGATAGTGTATTTATGAGATTTATGAAGAAGGGAAGAATTTTTGACTAAAGAAGAGATAGAAAGCATTATGAAGCGCAAGATGGATAATTTTGGTTATACTAAACTGAAAAGTTTTTGCACAACCAAACCCAATGCAACATAAATTCAGAGGTATGTAATTCACTGGGGGGAAAAATGTTTATAGCTAATCTCGGGGATAAAGGCCTCATTTCTAGAATATGTAGAGAACTGAGTCAAATGTACAACTACACAAGTCATTCCCCAATTGATAAGTGGTCAAAGGATATATGAACAGGCAATTTTCAGAGGAAGAAATTAAAGACATCTATAATCATATGAAAAAATGCTCTAAATCACTTTTGATTGGAGAGAAATTAAAATAACTCTGAGGTACCACATCACACGAATTAGATTGGCAAAAATGACAGAACAGGAAAATGATAAATGTTGGAGATGGTGGGGGAGAGTTGGAACACTAATTCATTGTTGGTGGAACTGTGAACTCATCCCACCATTCTGGAGAACGGTTTGGAACTATGCCCAAAGGACTACAACAATGTGCATACCCTTTGACCCAGCAATATCGTTTCTAGGATTGTATCCCCAAGAGATCGTAAAAATGGGAAAAGGCCCCACATGTACAAAAATATTTATACCAGCACTCTTTGAGGTTGCCAAAAACTGGAAATCAAATGGATGCCCATCAATTGGGGAATGACTGAATAAATTATGGTGTATGAATGTAATGGAATAATATTGAGCCATAAGAAATAATGAACAAGAAGACTTCAGAGAGGCCTGGAAACACTTATATGATCCGATGCTGAGGGAAACGAGCAGAACCAGGAGAACTTTGTGCACAGCAACGACCACAGTGTGCGAGAGCTTTTCCTGGTAGACTTGTATCTTCCTAGCAATGCAAGGACATTAAAAGAAAAAATTCCCAATGGTCTTATAGGGCAAAATGCCTTCCACATTCAGAGAAAGAACTATGGAATGTAATTGCAGAATGTAACAGATCATTTTTTCGTGTGTGTATGTGTATTTAGGGTTAGGTTTCTTATATAATTTCTCCCATTTGTTTTACTTCTTCTACTCAGCATGATTATAATGAAAATATATTCAATGGAATTGTATGTGTAGATCCTATATAGAATTGTATGCCATCTTGGGGAGAGAGGGAGGTGGTAGGGTGTAGATAGGGGGAAAAATCTAACTTATATGGGAGTGATTGTAGAGCATTAAAATAAATAAAATGAAAAAAATTTTAAAGGCATAAAAATTATCCATTTATATGTAAAAAAAGCTTATTTGTATGGTAGAAAGAATTTGGGAGGACTCCTTATTCCCCTATTTCCCCAAATTTTCTATTTGGTATGGGAATTAACTATTCTTTAAATATTTGATTTAATTCACTCGTGAATCCTTCTAGCCCTGGAGATTTTTTCCTTGGTAATACATTGATGACTTTTTCAATTTATTTTTCTGTTTAAGTATTCAACTTCCTCATCTGTTAATCTGAGCAATTTATATTTTTCTAAAAAAATAATAATCCAACTCATGTAGATTGTAGAATTTAAGGACATACAGTTGGGCAATGTACTTTCTTATGACTGTTTTAATTTCCTCATTGGAGGTGAGTTCACCCTTTTCATTTTTCATATTCGTAATTTGGTTTTCTTCTTCCTTTTGTTAAAATAAAATTGACCAAATGTTTATCAACTTTATTGTTTTTTCATAAAACCAACTCCTACTTTTATTTATTACTTCAATAATTTTCTTACTTTCAATTTTGTTAATCTCTCCTTTAGTTTTCAGTATTTCAAATTTGATATTTACTTGTGGATTGTCAATTTGTTCTTTTTTGAGTGTTTTCAGCTGCATGCCTTGTTGATATCCTTTTCCTCTATTTTATTCATATACGCACTCAAAGACATTAAATTTTCCCTAAGACCTGCTTTTGCAGTATCCCATAAAATTTAGTCAGTTGTCTCATTGTCATTCTCTTGAATAAAATTGTTGATTGTTTCTAAAATTTGTTGTTTAACCGCCTCATTCTTTAGGTTAGATTATTTAGTTTCCAATTAAATTTTGATCTATCTTTCTACAGTCATTTAATACACATAATTTTCACTACATTCTACTCTGAGAAGGATGTCCTGACTATTTCTGCCTTTCTGCACTGGATTTTGAAGTTTTTATGCCTCAGTACATGGCCAAATTTTGTACATGTCATTTACCCCTGAGAAAAAGGGGTATTCCTTTTTATCCCCATTCAATTTTCTCCAAAGATCTATCATAACTACCTTATGCAGAGTTCTACTCACCTCCTCATCTTCGTTCTTCTTTATTTTGCTGTTAGATTTATCAAGTTCAGAGAGAGAAAGGTTGAAGTCCCACTCTAGCATAGTTTTGTTGTGTATTTCTTCCTGTAGCTCCCTTAACTTCTCTAAGTACTTGGATACTATACCCCTTGGAGCATATATGTTTAGTAAGGATATTGCTTCGTTGTCTACAGTGCCTTTTAGCAGGATATAGTTTCTTTCCTTATCTCTTTTAATTAGATGTATTTCTGATTTTGCTTTGTATGAGACGAAGATTGCTACCCCTCCTTTTTTAATATATATATACCAGTTGAATCCCAATGTATACTGCTCCAACATTTTACCTTTACCCTATGTGTCTCCCCCTCCTTCAAATGTGTTTGTTGTAAACAACATATTCTTTGATTATGGTTTTTAATCCATTCTTCTATCCACCTCCGTTTAATGGGAGAGTTTTTCCCATTCACATTCATAGTTATGTTTACTATTTGTGTCTTTCCCCCTCTGTCCCTTTCCCCTTGTTTATGCTCTTAGCTTTCCCTTCTCCTTTCACCTCCCCAAATGAGTTTTACTTTTTGACCACAGCCTCCTTCAGTCTTCTGTCCCTTCTTTCAGCACCCCTCCCTTTTAAACCACTTTTCCCTTACTACTTCTTTCCTCCCTTTCAACCTCCCCTCCCTTTTCTTTCTCCCCTTCCCTCCTATTTCCTATAGAGTTTTATTTCTGTACTTAACTGATTTTCTTGTACCCTCCTTGAATTCTGTCACATGAGACTACCTCTCAAACAATACACATCTCCCTCCCCTCGTTCCTTCTAATATGTTTTTGTGCCTCTTCTTATGATGGAATTTATTTTTTTCTACCTCCTCTTTTTCACATCTCCCACTACAATGCCTTCGCTCCCTTAAATCGCATTTGTTACAATCACATCATTTAATTTACATCCATTTTCTCTATGTACATCCCTTTTACATTTCATAATAAATATACAATTTTGAAGACTAAGTATTATCTTCCCCTATAGGGATATAAACAGTTTGCCCACATTGTGTAACAAGTTGTTTTTGTTTTTTTACGATGATTACCTTTTTATGCCTCTCTTGAGACATGCATTTGAAAATCAAATTTTCAGTTGAGTTCTGGCCTTTTTATCAGGAAGGTGGGGATATCCCTTTTTTCAATGAATGTCCATCTCCTTGCCTGAAATATTATCCTCAACTTTGCTGGATAATTAATCCTTTGTAGTGCCAGCTCCTTTGCCTTACAGAATATTGTATTCCAATTCCTTCGATCTTTAATCCTAGAAGCTGCACGATTCTGTGTAATCCTGGCTCCTCAAAATTTGAATTGTTTCTTTCTGGCTGCGTGCATTATTTTGTCCTTTACTTGATAGTTCTGGAATTTGCTAAGGACATTCCTTGGTGGTTTTAGTTTGGAATGCCTTTAAGGAGGTTAATGGTAGATTCCTTAGATAACTATTTTGCCCTCTGGGTCTAGGACTTCTGGGCAACTTTTTTTGATGATTTCTTGGATGATATTGTACAGGCTCTTTTTTTTTTTTCCACATTGTATTTCTGGTAGATCAATAATCCTTAGAGTTTCTCTCCTGTGTCTTTTTTACAGGTCAATTGATTTTCCATTTGGATATTTTACATATTTTTCTATAGTTTCCTTCTTTAGATTCTGTTTGACTGATTCTTGATGTCTTATAGATTCACCAGCCTCTACTTGCCCCATTGTATTTTTCATCAAATTGTTTTCTTCAATTAACTTTTGCATCTCCTTTTTGGTCTGTCCAATTGTTTCTTTCAGAGATTTATTTTCACCAGTTTGTTTATGTACTTCCTTTCCCTTTGTCCAATTTTCCTGTTTAGGGAGCTGTTCTCTTCAGTGATTTACCCCCCCAAAAAAAAAAATTTAAAAATCATTGGCCAGTTTTCTTTTCTATTTCTCTAATTTGGGTTTTAAAATCCCTCCAGAGTTCTTCCAGGAAGGCTCTTTGTCCATGTGAGCAGCTTATGTTCCCTTCTGAAGTTTTGATGGGAGTACAATCTCAATGCTGACCTTTTTGGTATTTGTCCCCACTGATGATTCTATGGGCTTTTCTGCTCTGCTTCGTACGCATAATAGTAATCCTTTTCTTGGCTTTTAAAGTTGATCTCTGCGTTAGTGGTAGAGGGAACTCTGTCGTACAGTTGTTGTGCCTAAACTTGAGGCTTTGTGTGTTGTGGCTTCTGGTTCTTTCAGCTAGAAGTTAAAATGCTGTGGCTTGCCTGATGCTGATCTGGTTGATGGGAGAAAGCAGAGGTCAGGTGAAGTCTTTCTGGATTTCCCCTAGATTGTCCTGGAGTTATGTGTATTAAGGGTGGGGGATGGATAATCTATCTACAGCATGTCTCCTCTGCTGAGAGCATAGGCAAGCTCAGCATTTGGTGATCCCATCTACCCTAGTGTCTTCCCAATTCCCCTGGGGTGCTGAGGCAACTGTGTTGGCAGTTGTGAGTTTCACCATCCTGGGCTTCAGGATCTCCTCCCTCTTTACTGAGGTGGTGCTATCTGGGACAGCTCTTGTGCCATGCTGGTCCCCTTTGGTCACAATAAAACACACCCTCCTTAGCGATTTTCCTAGCCTAACATTCTACGACACTGTTTGCCCCTTCTCCTTATCCTACTGTTTCAAGATTTTTCAGGGGAAATATTTTATGGTTCTTTCAAAGTCAACAAGGTTAGTGGAAGGATATTTACTGATAACTCCACCATTTTGGCTCCTGGAAGTTCAAGTAGGAGACTTTCATGCATTTAATCTGTGAGAGAAACTGCTGCAGTTACCTGGGGCTCCGCAGCTCTCACTTGTTTGGTTCTGCTGGACGCCTGATATTCCTTAGATTCCATAGTGAAGTTCCTATCTCAAACTTCATGCTCAATCCTGCCACAGGGGGTGGGAGGTTGGGGTGGGGTGGAGGGTGTGCTGGGAAAGCCTGTGCACTTTATCCTCCTTTAGCCCAGTGGAATAGGTCCTTCCCAGGGAACTTCCAGTCTGTCCTGGGCTGTGAATCTGCCAAAGTCTGTCTCCTATTGGATTCTGTCCCTCGAAAATCAGGTCAGATTCTTTTTTTTTTGAGTTATCTGAAGGGGTCTTTCTAAGAGCTTAGGTGAGTATTTGCTCTCAATCCACTATCTTGGCCCATGATATGCTTTTCATGTGTGAAAGTCCGTTTTCTGTATTGACTATACTTATGAAATACCATCATTCTCAAAAACCCTGCTTAATGTTACTAAAAGAAGAAAACTAAAACATCACTTCCCCTTAAATGTAAGAAATGAATACAGTTACTCAGGTAATTGTAACAGATGATAAAAAATATTTTATTTTTATCAAGAAATAACCATGTTTACTTTCTCTTTTCCATGTTCAGTTATCTGAAATGACATTGTCTTAAGAGGCATGAATTTGTTGTCAAACTGAAAGTTTATGCAACCTGAGTTCTGTCTTAAAATTTTTATAAAAATATTATCATTCTGCTAATCACCACAGGAACAAGAAATCTTCCCAAATTATTTACAGAAGAAGGCAAAAATAACACCGCTGAAGGAATACCACGTGCCCTCAGTAAGAAATTTAACTTTCAGTGAAATCCAATATTCTCCCAAAGATGGGTATATTTTAAATTATAACTACCTATATTTGACAAATGCAGTGTGAACTTTTGCGATGATTATATCAAATTAATATTTTATGCACCAATGAATGTTATAAATGTATTAAATATTCTGATTGAAATTATTTGAATTTTATGGATTTTATAGTTATAGCACTTCAGTGGCAAATGTTTGTAAGTTGTCTACCGTTTGTTAAGTAATTATGAATGATCTCTTGACCAAAATTTCTGAAATGACCTTAATCCATTTTAAATGAAAGAATATTGCCCCCCTGTACCGGTACAAGAATATCAGCCATAGTACTGAAGAAATACAAAGTGAGATATTAACTTTCACGAGCATGAACATGAGAAGGAAAATGAAAAGCAACAGGGGATAACATCTACTCCTTGATCAGTCTCTAGAATCAGGTCAAATTGTATAATTGAGTCAATTAGGCAGGATAAAAATAGGAAAAATATCTTTTTTTTTGAAAGTTTTCAACATTCACTACCACAAAATTTTGATTTCCAAATTTTCTTCCCATCTCTCTCTTCCTTTCACCCCAAAACACCTTGCATTCCGATTACCCCTTCCATCCATCAACCCTCGTTTCTAACATCTCTCCCTTCCCTTATCCCCAACTTCTCTCTTGTCCTGTAGGGCAAGATAAATTTCTATACCCCATTACCTATATTATTTAATTCCCAATTGTATGTAGAAACAATTCTCAACATTAGTTCCTAAAACTTTGAGTTTCAACTTATCTTCCTTCCTCCCTCCCCAACCATTCCTACTGAGAAGGCAAGCAATTCCATACGGGCTATATATGGGTAGTTTTGCACATGACTTCCATAATATTCATATTGTGTAAGACCAAGAATATTTCCTTCCATCCTATCCTGCCCCTCTTTATTTATTCTCTCATTTGACCTTGTCTCTTCCCAAAAGTTTATTTCTAGTTACCCCATTCTCCCATTTGTCCTTTTTTTCTATCATCCCCTTAAACCCACTTGTCCCTTTCTCCCCTACTTTCCTGTAGTGTAAGTTATGTTTTCATACCAAATTGAGTGTGGATGTTATTCCTACCTTGAGCCAAATGTGATAGGAATGAGCTTCACTTTTCCCCTCTCACCTCCCCCCCCCATTTTCCCCTCTGTTAAAAAAACTTTTTCTTGCTTCTTATTTGAGAGATAATTTGCCTTCTTCCACTTCTCCCTTTCTTCTCCCAATATATTCCTTTCTCATCCCTTAAGTTTATTTTTTTAGGTGTGATCCCTGCCTATTTAACTCACCCTGTGCTCTCTCTCTCTCTCTCTCTCTCTCTCTCTCTCTCTCTCTCTCTCTCTCTCTCTCTCTGTCTCTCTCTCTCTCTCTCTCTGTCTCTGTCTCTGTCTCTCTCTCTCTCTCTATATATATATATATATGTATGTATATATAAATATATAAAGATATATGTATATATATATGTACATGTGTGCATGTATACACAAACACACAATAATGTGTGCATGTGTATGCTTGTGTGTATGTATAATATCTCCAAATAACCAGATACTGAGAAAAGTTTCTGGAGTTGCTAGTATTACCTGTCCTTGTAGGAATGCAATCAACTCAACTTTAGTAAGTCCCTTGTGATTTTTCTTTCTTGTTTATCTTCTCATGCTTATCTTTATTCTTGTGTTTGAAAGGCATATTTTCTTTCTCAGTTCTGGTATTTTCATCAAGAATGCTTGAAACCATTCTTTTCATTGAATGACCATTTTTACCATGGAGTAATATATTCAGATTTGTTGGTAGGGGATTCTTGGTTTTAATTCTTGCTTCTTTGACTTTTGGAATGCCATATTTCGTGCCCTTCAATCCTTTAATGCAGAAGATGCTAGACCTTGTGTTATCCTGATTGCATTTCCTCAGTTCTGTAATGGTTACCTTCTAGCTGCTTACAATATTTTCTCCTTGACCAGAAAACTTTGGAATTTGGCTACAAAGTTCTTAGGTGTTTCTTTTTTCACATCTCTTTCAAGAGATGAGCAGTGGATTTTTTCAACATTTATTTTGCCCTTTGGTTTTAGAATATGAAGTTGGTTTTCCTTGATAATTTAATAAAGATGAGTCTAGGCTCTTCTTTTGATCATGTCTTTCAGGTAGTCCTATCACTTTTAAATTTTCTCTTATGGACCTATTTTCCAGGTTAGTTATTTTTCCCCTGAGATATTTCACATTGTCCTTCATGCTTTCATTCTTTTGTTTATGTTTTGTAATTTTGTTTTGTGATTTGTAATAAAACCTTAACTTCCATATGTTCCATTCTAATTTTTAAAGAACTCTTTTCTTCAGTGAGCTTTTGAACCTCCTTTTCCATTTGATTAATTGTACTTTTTAAAGCATTCTTCTCATTGGCTTTTTGGACCTCTTTTGCCAATTGAGTTAGCCCCTTTTTAAAGGAGTTATTTTCTTCAGAATTTTTTGAGTCCCCTTTTGCAAGGTGTTGACTCACTTTTCATTATTTTCTTGCATCTCTCATTTCTCTTCACAATTTTCCTTCCACCCTCTTACTTGATTTTCCAAATCCTTTTTGAGCTCTTTCATGGCCTGAGAGTATTGCATATTTATTATGGATATTTGGGAAGCAGAAGCTTTGACTTTTATGTCTTCCCCTGATGTCAAGCATTGTTGTTCTTCATCTGAAAGGATAGGAGAAAATACCTGCTCACCAAGAAAGTAACCCTCTATAGTCTTACCCCACCCCCACCCCCTTTTTGGGCCTTTTCCAACCAATTACTTGACTTTTGGGTTTTTGTTAGGAGTAGGGGATACTCTGGGGACCTGTAAGTTCTCAATTTCTCCAAGGTGGCACAATCAAGGGAAAGGGATTTCCTCCTTGGTCAGGCGCGATGCTGAAATTCAGATCAGCTGCCCAATTCCCCCACAGGGTTTAAGCTGAGGCCTCCAGCAATCGAAGGTGGCTGTAGCCTGCTGTGCCATCACAGCCAGCACATGTTGCTGCTGCCACCACTGCTGTTGCTTGGGGCCAGGGCCAAGAGAGGACCCTCCTCTCTTGTCAGGAGGTGAAAAAGCCCTCACACTGACCTTTGAAGTGCATTTTTCGCCTTTGGCTTGAGGGATCTGAGAATCTCAGCTGTTGCTGGGGATTCTACCCCCAAGGTTTGCTCCAGTCCTGCTTCTCCCAGTGCTGCAAAGCTCAGGCTGGCCTGTGCTCTGCTCTGTCCTATGCAACATCATCCTATGCAACAGAACTTTCCCATCAACTTTTGAGATCTGGAAATCTCCTCCACTTCATCGTTCTGTAGCTTCTGCTCCTCTAGAATTGTGCAAAATATCTTTAGTCACTCAGTTTGCAGTAGGTTTCTACTTGAACATTCCTCTGCTTTGTACTCTGATTTTATGAGAAGTTATTATGGTCCTTTAAAAGCCAAACATTTCATATATTAGAAGAGGAAATATTGTCAATGGAAAGGACAACAGGTTGGGTCACCTATAGATATGATCCTTATTATTGAGTCTTTTTCTGACCAGACTAGGCAAACCATGTAATCTCTTAGGGTCTTGATTTTCTCTACAATACTTACATGATTCACCTAAATGACCTCTAAGACCTTTTCTCTTGCATTTAGAAATTTTTGTGTGTGGCAACAAGTCCCCACTGTGGCCAGGCCAAGCAGGAAAGCCCTGGGATGACCTGAGGCAGTGACAGCACAGCAGGAAAAAAAGAAAAAATAACAAATGGAAAATTCCCTAACAAATAACAAATTAGAAATACTGAAAACCAAAGGAGAGATTAAAAAATTGAAATTAAGAAAACTATTGAACAAATAAAAAATACCCTAATAGTTGCTATTATGAAAAAACAATAAAATTGATAAATCTTTGGTCAATTTAATTAAATATGAAAGAAGAAAACCAAATTACCAATATCAAAAATGAAAGTGGTGAACACAACTACAGTGAGGAGGAAATTAAAACAATAATGAGAAATTACTTTGCCCAACTTTATACCCATAAATTCGACAATCTAAATGAAATGGATGATTACTTTAAAAAATATAAACTTCCCAGATCAATAGAAGAGGAAGTTGAATATTTAAATAAACCCATCCCTGAGAAAGAAATTGAACAAGGCATCAATGAAATCCCTACGAAAATATCTCCAGGGCCAGATGGATTTACGAGTGAAATCAAGCAAACATTTGAAGAACAGTCAATTCCAATACTATATAGATTATTTGGGAAAATTGAGGAAGGAATCCTCCCAAATTCTAGCTATGATACAAATATAGTTTTGATACCTAAACCAGGAAGAGACAAAACAGAGAAAGAAAATTTTAGACCAATTTCTATGATGTAAAAATTTTAAATAAAATTTTAGCAAAAAGAATGTGTTAACTTATCCTGAGAATAATAAATTATGAACAGGTAGAATTTATATGAGGAATGCTGCTTGGTTCAATTTTAGGACAACAATTGGCTTTATTGATCATATCAACAATAAATCTAACACAAATGACACAATTATCTCAATAACTGTAGAAAAGTTTTTGACAAAATACAGCATCCTTTCCTATTAAAAACATTGGACAACATAGTAATAAGTGGAACTCTCCACAAAACAATGAGCAGGGTCTACCTAAAACTTTCAGCAAGCATTATGGAGATAAACTAGATGTATTTCTAATAAAAACCAGGTTTAAGAAACATGTTCCCTATCACTACTATTATTCAATGTAGTACTAGAAATGTTAGCTGTTGTAGTAAGAGAAGAAGAAAGTGGAAAAATTAGAGTAGACAAAGAAGAACCTAAGTTATGACTCTTTGCAGATGATATGGTGATATACTTAGAGAACCCCAGAGATTCAAGTAAAAAAAACACTTGAAATGATAAACAACTTTGGCAAAGTTGCAGGTTACAAAATAAACCCACACAAATCTTCTGCATTTCCACATATTACTAACAAAGTCCAACAGCAAGAGATAGAAAGAGAAATCCCATTTAATCCCATTATTATACTATCTCCCTAGGGATGATAGTATAATATATTTGAGAGTCTACCTACCAAAACAAATCCAAGGACTATAGAAACACAATTACGAAATACTTTTCGCACAAATAAAGTCAGATCTAAGTAAGTGAAAAAAGGTCCGTTGCTCATGGGTAGGCCAAGCTAAAGTAATAAAAATGACAATTCTACCTAAATTAATTTACTTATTCATTGCCATACCAATAAAACTGTCAGATAATTGTTTTCTGGAGCCAGAAAAAATAATATCAAAATTCCTCTGGAAGAACAAAAGGTCCAGAATAGCAATGGAACTAATGAAAAGAAATGCTAGGGAAGGTGGCCTAACTCTACTCAATCTCACATTGCTTTTTAAGGCAGTAATTATCAAAACCACTTGGTATTGTCTAAGAAACAGAAAGACAGACCAGTGGAACATGTTAGCTATTCAAGACCCTGTAGTCAATGAATATAGCAACCTACTGTTTGGTAAACTCAAAGACCCGAGTTTCTGGGATAAGAACTCATTGTTCGACAAAAATTTTTGAGAAAACTTGATAACAGTGTGGCCGAAACTTGACATAGACCAATGTCTGACACTGTACACAAGAATAAAATCCAAATGAATACATGATGTAGGTATAAAGAATGATATTATAAATAAATTAATGGAGCAAAGAATAGTGTATTTATCAGATTTATGGAAAAGGGAAGAATTTTTGACTAAACAAGAGGTAGAAAGCATTTTGCTATACAAAACGGATAATATTGATTATATTAAACTGAAAAGTTTTTGCATAACCAAAGCCAATGCAACCAAGATTAGGAGTGAAGCAGAAAACTGGGAAAGAATTTTTGCAACTAGTGAAAGGCCTCATTTCTAAAATGTGTAGAGAACTGAGTCAAATGGACAAGAATACAAGTCACTTTCCCATTGATAAATTGTCGAAGCATATGAACACGCAGTTTTCAAAGGAAAAAAATTAAAGATAGCTATAGTCGTGTGAAAAAATGCTCTAAATCACTATTGATTAGAGAAATGCTGATCAAAACAACTCTGAGATACCACATCACACCCATCAGATTGGTTAACATGACAAACAGAAAGATGATAAATATTGGAGAATTGGAACATTAATTCATTGTTGGTGTTGCTGTGAGCTGATGCAACCCTTCTTGAGAGCAATTTGGAGCTATGCCCAAAGGGCTGCAAAAATGTGAATACCCTGTGACCCAGCAATACCAGTTCTGGCACTCTATCCCCAAGATATCATAAAAATGAGTAATGGTCCCACATGTACAAAATTATTGATATCAGCACTCTTTGTAGTGGCCAAAACCTGAAAATCAAGGGCATGGCCATCAATTTGGGAATGGCTGAATAAATTGTGGTATTTGAATATAGCAGAATATTATTGTGCAGTAAGAAATAATGAACAGGAAGAAGTCCCTGAGGCCTGGGAAGACTTTTATGATCTGATGCTTAGTGAAATGAACAGAACCAAGAGAATTTCATAGAAAGAAACAATCACAGTGTGTGAAAAATTTTTCTGGTAGTCTTAGAACTTCATTGCAATGCAATGCCTTTCACATCCAGAGAAAGAACTACAGAATTCAATACCAAAATGTAACAGATCATTTTCTTTTGTATTACATTTTGGTTTGTTTTATGATTTCTCTTATTCATTTTAATTCTTCTCTGCAACATGAGTATGGTGAAAATGTATTTAATAGGAATGTATATGTAGAACCTATATAAAATTTTATGCTGTCTCTGAGAGGGAGGGGGGAAATGGGAGAGAAAGAGGGGGAATGAGGAAAAAATCTAAATCATATGATAGAGATTGTAGAACCCTTAAAATAAATAAATGAAATTAAAAAAATATGTGAATAGTTATGACTAGGGTATGTAAATACTTGGCTGTTCCACTTTTTGGAAGTGGTGCAGATGACCTTGTATCTTTCAGCTGTAGGATACCATCTGAAATTCTCTGTGCCCTAACATTAAGGCATCACATCATAATGATAAAATAAAATGGGAAGACTTTTATCAATTATTAACAAGCCCATGTGACATGCCTGAATCGCATGGAAGCAAGATTCACATGGAAATTGTGGTGGGAGGAATTTGCTGAATGTGTGAAATAATAAGAGTGGAGCAGAAAGAGGTGGAGTTAGAGCAGAGCATTGAGGATGTTAGTCATGAGAACAGTCAGAGCTTGGACAGATGCAGGCTGCTAGCTAGCCTGATTTAAGGACTTGTTTGTGATATTGTTTAGTAAAGTTGATTTGTGGTGAGCCTCACAGTGGGTAGACTTGGGGCTGGTATTGTTCTCTGCATTATTATCGTGTATAGATTTTTGTTACTATGATGGATTTGACTTTCTGGTGTCAAAATAAATGTTTTAGTTCTATCTTCCATGTGGACAGTCTGTTGTATTTCACGATTCAGAATTGTGCCAGATATTCATGGCCACAGTAGCCACTGTGAATATCGCATTGGTGCTATATGCATACAAAGTCCAACCCTTCAAGTGAACTATCAATGTATTTTGGAACATCTATAATATCACTATTTACTGGAAAAAATAGGAAGAAAAATCCCACAGAATGAGAAAAAAATGGAAACTGATCAATCTTCATTAATATTAGAACTGCCAATAGTAATGAAATCACAGCCCACTAAGTACCAAAGATATTTTGGTGAATACTCATTCCAGTATTCAATATCACCATGCCAGGAATTAATACTATCTAACACTATTCGTGAAGGAGGATCATCTCTTATACATTTTTGTTAGAACAGGTGACTTTTTCTCTTTGAGATTTGTTATGAGTGTTTCAGCTAGTTGAATTTTGTCTCTTCTTTTGGAAGGTTTGGTAACTTCAATTTTGTCTTCAAGAATAACAGTTTGCACATTACTTGGTAGTCTACACAGTTTGAGATATTTTTCTCTAGTCATGTCACTGTTAATTCATAATACTCTTAAGTTCGCATACTGCATCTGAGTTAAATCTCACTTGTGACGTGTGACACAAAAAAGGATAGAAACCCAGGGATATTACAGATACCAGTATCTGCTATAAACAAGAAAACTGTTCTTTGCCATAGAAGGGTGGTGATAAGCAGATTAAGAACACTATATAGCTTTAGATAATAGAAAATTAAACTATATATCATCAGAAAAAATCATTTATCAGTTTATCTAAAAGATGCTACTATATCATGTAATGCTGTCTTGCTGCCATATTTGGTCACTGTGCAAATAAAGAAGATGTATTGTCAGTTGTAACACATTCAATAAGTCAATGACAAAGAAACACACAGAACTTTGTTCTTTTTTAGTGTTCTTTTCTTTTAAATTTCCATTGTAAAGAGATAAATTTGGGATTTGTGCTTTATATATACATAGATATGTGTGAATATTATACATATATGTGCATTCAATAAATCTTATAATGTTTCCCTTTTCTGTAATAAAAAATAAAGAGAGAATTCTAAAGTACAGATTTGGAAAAACTTGCATTAATAGATATGGAGTGAACTAAGAAGAATCAAGAGAAAAACCATGACTTCCACACACTGATTTTGAAATATACATCTATCTCCTGACAGAGAGCTGACAGCACGAATGTATAGAAATAAAGTATCTCTTTGGACAAAACTAAGGTTAAAATTAATTCTGAATGAATACATATATTTGTGAAAAGAATATTATTTTTCTTTTGGGGTGAAATAATGGGGATGAGAGGGAGCAGTTGAGGGAATAGTGATAAGGCTGATGAGAGAAAGGAAATGGAAGGGAAAGAAAGAAAAGGAAGTGAAGGAAAAGGAAAGAAGGAAAAGTAAGGGAACTGAAGAGAAGGGAAGGGAAAAAAGATGAAATGGGAATCATTGAAGCAATGTTTTTTTTTTTTTAATGTAAAAGAAATTACAGGAAGTAGGCCAGAAGGAAGCATATACAAGCATGAGAGTCTAGAAAGTTATTTTCAGTTTATTATATACTGATGGGATAGAATAAACATATATTAATCATTCAATTTCTTCTGAAAGTTTTATAAGTATTATATCATTTGTTCCTCACAAACTTGTTGGATAGGTGCTATTATTATCTCCATTTTACATTCAAAAAATAACTAAGGCAGACAAATTATATGATTTACCCGTGGTCAGTTAACTAGCAAGTGTCTGAGGCTGGATTTGAACTCTAGCCTTCTGGGCAGACTCCACTTCAAGAGTTCTATCCACTGCACTAGGTAGTGAAAAGAAAAGGTAACTTACAAATTTTATGCTCACAATGAACTATTAAGTCATATTTTTTTTCTGTACCACCAAAAACTGTAGTTTTTTTTTTAATTAAAAAGCAATTATACCTGATTATGACCTTTGTATAGATAGAGTAGTGTTATAATCATTACCTATCCTCTCTGCCATCAATAAGTAGCTGCTATAATAACAGTAGAATTTTAAATAACACCATACACTGGGATGATGAAGGAGATTATCCTCTGTTTGGCAGGTTTGATATGCCATCCCACATAAAAATACAATTGAAGTAACAAACAATCAGTGTTTTTTTTATTATTATTATCAGTTTGCATACAGTAGAAGTGCAAGAGCCCTCCAAAACAACGTGGTGTCTATTTTCTGTTTCTTCCATCTGACATTTGTGTTACACTATGGCCTTCCTAACATGTGCACATGTTTTGAAAAATAACAAAACAAAATAAATTAATTTCATAAACAATTAACCGTATAACAGCAGCACATGTGAAAAAGAATATTAAGTAAGTTCCATGTAAGTCTTTTCTCCCCTAACAAACAACAAAACAGCTAATTAGGAAAACACATTTAGTAGTTAAAATTATGTGAGTTGTTCCTAATATGTTGTGGTCCCTAACCAAAAATAGTTTTGGGGATATTGTAAGATAGCCACATTTTAGTAACCCATATCTCTTGTGAGATTAAATATGTCTGCTTGGAATACTCCAGCAGGGATAGAATAAAGAGTTCTGTAGACTTTGATAAGGAACAAGTTATCCTCATTTTTTACAGCTGAAATTGGTATTAATATTTCAACAAACAGTACTGGTAAGCCTTATTTTCTTTGTGTTGACTTTAGTTAAACACTGTCAGCAGTAGACTGGCTAGGACAGTTTGCCATTCCTTAAGCAGGAAAATTCATCTATATTTTTTAAGTTCGTTTCATATGCCAAAGCTATGCTTAGAATTTGAAACACAAATGAACATCCAAGGGCCTAAAATTCTGTAAATGAGCCTCTTTCCAGGCTTTGATCATGCATAAAAGAACTAGTTATTCTTTCCTCCTTGACAAAGTTTGGATAAATACAATCTTTAAAGCTCATGCCCTCCCTTTCATTCACCATGTTAATTGTATAGTTCAGTTGATTGAATCCATTAATAACATCTTCATAACCATTAATAAAGAGGAAAACTCAGAACAGAGGGGTCTAAGTCTGAACTGAAGAGCTGGCAGTAATACCTTGTCATAGGTTCTGAAAAGTCGTTTGGAAATATGAAGTAGACATAAAGAGGCAGAGCCAAGATGGTGAAGTAGAAAGACTCATATACTCTAGCACTTCCCCCACAGCCCACGAAATGCCTGTACAAAATGACTCTCAACAAATTCTAGAGCAGCAGAATCCACAGAGCAACAGAGTGAAAGAGGTTTCCAGCCAAAGGTAACCTGGAAGGCCAACAAGAAAGGATTATTTCATGGAACGCTGAGCCCAGCCCTGGCTGCACACCACTGGTAGGAACAGGAACTGAATGGACCTCCAAAACAGAATTCCCAGCAGGGAGTGTCCCATATACCTCAACTCACCAATGACAAAGAAAGCTCCCAAAGATCAGCATGGGAGGGCTTTCCCAGATGGAAGAGAGAGGAACAGGGTTCCTCTAGCCCTGGCCCTGGGCAACAACAGCAATGGGCAGCAAGCTTCTATGTGGAAGCAGCCTGGATTCATTGTCCAGGCAGTTCAGCTTAAAGCCTCTGGGGGACTTGAGCAGCTGATCTATATCTCAGTCTTCAGCATGGTCCTGGATTGAAAAAGAGCAATAGGACAATCCTCTTGACAAAAGATTCAGAAGTCAAGTAACTGGCTGGGAAAATGCCCCCAAATGGGGAAAAAATAAAACCATAGAAGATCACTTTCTTGGTGAACAGGTGTCTCCTTCCACCCCTTCAAATGAGAAAGAATAAGGCTTACCATCAGAGGAAGTCAAGGCATCTGCCTCCAGTACCTCCAAAATAAATAAGAAATGGGCTCAGGCCATAAAAGAACCTAAAAATTTTGTTAGCAGCCTGCCAAAGGACAACTAAAAAAATGCTAAGGAAAATAACACCCTTAAAAAGAGACTAGATCAATTGGAAAAAGAGGACCAAAAAGACAGTGAGGAGAAGGAAGCTTTAAAAAGCAGAATTAGTCAAATGGAAAAGAAGGTTCAAAAACTCATTGAATAAAACAGTTCTTTAAAAGAAAGAAACCAGTTCAGGGAAGCTAATGACTTTGAGATAAATCAAGAAGTTAGAAAACAAAACTAAAAGTTTGAAAAAATAGAAAATAACATGAAACATGTCATTGGAAAAACAACATTGGAAAATAGATTCAGGAGATAAAATGTAAAAATTATGGGACTACTTGAAAGCCATGATCTCAAAAAGAGCCTACATATTATTTTCCATGAAATTATCAAGGAAAACTGCCCTGATATTCTAGAACCAGAGGGAAAAATAAATATTGGAAGAATCCACCGATGACCTCCTGAAAGAGACCCGAAAAGAGAAACTCCTAGTAATATTGTGGCAAAATTTCAGAGTTCCCAGGTCAAGGAGAAAATATTGCAAGCAGCTAGAAAGAAACAATTCAAATATTGTGGAAATACAATAAGGATAACATAGCTTCTACATGAAGGCATTGATGGTCTTGGAATAGAATATTGCAGAAGTCAAAGAAAACGGGTTTAAAACCAAGAATCACCTATCCAGAAAAACTGAGTATAATACTTTAAGGGAAGAAATGATCATTCAATGATACAGAGGACTTTCAAGCATTCATAATGAAAAGGTCAGAACGAAATAGAAAATTTGACTTTCAAACACAAGAATGAAGAAACACATGAAACAGGAAAGAGAAATCATAAAAGACTTTCTAAAACTGAACTGTTTACATTCCTATATGGAAAGACAGTATTTGTAACTCTTGAGACTTTTCTCAGTATTTGGGTAGGTGGAGGTATTACACACACACACACACACACACACACACACACACACATAACACATAGACAGAGAGGAAAGGTTGAATTGAATCAGAAGAGATGATATTCATAATAAAAATAAAATAAAAATTAAGGGGTGAGGGAGGAAAATACTGGGGGGGGGAGAAAGGGAGAAATGGAATAGGGAAGGCTATACCTCATAAAAGAGATAAGAAAAATCTTGTTCAATAGAGGAGAAAAGGGAGAAAGTGAGAAGGGAAAAGTGAAGCTTACTCTGTTCACATATGGCTTAAGGAGGGAATAACATGCTCACTAAATTTGGCACGAAAGTCTATCTTACACTACAGGAATGTAGGGGAGTAGGGGACAAGTGGGTTGAGGGGGATGATAGAAAGGAGTGCAAATGGAAGAATGAAGTAACTAGGAATAAACACTTTTGGGAAGGGACAAGGTCAAATGAGAGATTAAAAAAGAGGGGTACAGGGTAGTTTGGAGGGCAATATAATTAGTACTATGCAACACGATTATTATGGAAGTCTTTTGCAAAACAACACAAATTTAGTCTGTATTGAATGGTCTTTCTCCTCAGTGGGGATGTGTAGGGAAGGAGGGAGGGGGAGAAGTTGGAATTCAAAGTATTAGAAACAAATGTTAAGAATTAATATTGCATATAACTGGAAAGTAAGAAACATAGGTAATGGGGTATAGAAATTTATCTTTCCGTAGAAGAAAACAGAGAAGATGGGTATAAGAGAAGGGTGGGGTGTGATTAAAGGAAGGGTACATTGAAGGAAGGGGTAATCAGAATGCAAGGTATTATGGGGTGTAGGGAGGGGAGAGATGGGGAGAAAAATTGGAACTCAAAAGTTTGTTGAAATGAACATCAAAAATCTAAAAATAAATAAACAAATAAATAAATAAAAAAAAGAAAAGAAAATGTGAAGTAACCTAGGCTTCAGATGGATTTCTAAGTGTCTGACTGATGTTTTATAATGAGGGTAGCACGTAAATATTCAATAAGAACTCAAAACTGCAGATTACTTTTGTGTTTATACATGCACAGGCAATATGTTTATTTTTCTAAAAGTCTTTCATTATTTAGAATAAATAAAATGATTAAAATATTATTTAGAATGGTGCTAATAAAAATAACAACAATCAAATAATTAGAACACTTGCTAGGCCCAGGTTTCTGAGGTTCTGAATTTTGAATGTAAGGACATGGATTCTGAAAGCTATTTCCTATGTGCCCTTGGCCAAATTTTTAATCCTCTCTTAGCCTCAGTTTCCTTATATACAAAACGGACTGATCACTCTGGATGACAAATAAGGTCCTTCCAACTCTAAATATCTGATGCTACATACCATCCCCATTTCCATCCAACAAAACCTCAAATATTTAGAGAGTTATCATGTTCCCTCTCAGTCTTCTATTCTTTAGACTACACAAACTAAGTTCCTTAAATTAATCATCCTCTAGTATGAATTTAAGCCCATTCACCTGGTACAGTCCTCTGGAAGTTCTCCAACTTAAAAATATTCTTTTTAAAATGTAATACTCAGAACTCAACATAATATTCCAGAAATAGTCTGA
This sequence comes from Bettongia penicillata ogilbyi, assembly GCA_023548195.1. Lineage (NCBI taxonomy): Eukaryota > Metazoa > Chordata > Mammalia > Diprotodontia > Potoroidae > Bettongia > Bettongia penicillata. The sequence goes on along the minus strand of JAJHZJ010000137.1, from coordinate 570,521 downwards.
TGTTGGTAGAGTACTATGGAACAATCATCTTCTTGTTCCTGGAATCTAAATCTCTCTCAATGCAGACTAATATTATATTAGCATTTTTAACTGTCAGATCATTCTGTTGATACATATTATGATTGCCGTCCATTTAAACCCCAATATCTTTTTTTTGGAGAAACATATTTCTAAACATTATTCTGTAGCTTATACTTTTGCCACTGTGTAAGAATTTACATTTGTCATTGTCAATTATAATTAAAATGGCTTAGTTTATATAGTGTTCTAAGGTTCACACATATTATTTCCTTTGTTCCTCACAATAATGGTGGGAGATAGGGACCATTATATTACCATTTTATAGAAAAGTAAACTAAAGTAGAGATTAATTGACTTGCCCAGGATCACACACTGTGTTTAAAGTGAGATTTGAACACGTCTCCATGACTCAAGGTTCAGCACACTATCCTTGTAGCTACCTATTATTTCTCCATATTTAGCATAATTTCCTAGCCCATGAAGATTATCTTGAATCCTAATTAGCACCCAGTGTTTTAGTAATACTTCCCAATTTTGTGTCATTTGATAATTCATTAAGGATGCATTTGGTGGCAGGGCTCTAAGACAGTATTCATTGTTGAGAAGAAAGGATACTTTCAAGTCTTTGTACATTTGATACAAAGGAGTCTACTTTGCCCTAACACCTAAAGATATGCCGCAAGAATACAGAGGCACCTGGTTTCTCAAGACTTGGCCTTCCTCATTTCCAGAGATAAATCTATCTGATCCATAGGGCAGGGTGAGTTTACTTGAATACAATTCAGAAATTCACTATTCTATGTCATAACCACGTTCCACAGACAGGTTAAGATATGATAAGCAAAAAGAGGGCATAAGATACAGAAAAATGAGAATTTCTGAGCATTGTTACTTCCAAAAATCCAAAGCTTTTACTCTCTGAAATGACTTGCATACTATTTAATACAGAGCTGAACCCTTTGCAATCTGGCACCAGTTCTCATCATTTGAAGGAAATTTCTACAGTGAAAGTCATCAATGATCTTTTAATAAACAAATCCGATGTTTTTATTTTTTCCTCAATTGAAAACTTCTTAACATTTGAAGTCTCTGATACTGTTCATCCCTGTCTTTATCCTGGATGCTCATTTTTAGATTTTCTGGGCACTGCTTTCTCCTGGTTTTTCTTCTACTTGTCTGATCATGCTTTCTAATTGTCTTTTGCTAGATTTTCATGCAAGTCATGGACACCTATCATGACTCTTCACTCAAGTTTTGTCACGGGATTTCATCTCTTCTTTCTGTATTCAGAAGTTCCCAAACTTATTTCGTGTATTGCCCCCTTTTAAAAAAAAATACTCAGTACCTCTCTGGGGTTAGGTTAGTTTAACCCTTTTATTCAAAGTCTCCCAATTTTATCTGAGACTACTACCCCTCCAGATCATTCTAGTGCTCCTGGGGGGGTATCACTCACTTGGGAAACCTATGCGAGTTTATACTATCTCACTTATCAATATCGTCAACTTTCTTGGATTCAAATATTCTTTCTATGCAGATGATTCTCAGATATATTTGGAGAGCACTAACATTCTGAAGTACATTCTCCTATCATCAGCTCCCCATGGAACATCTTGTAGTGGCCATCCCATAAGCATTTCAAACCAGATATGTCCAAAACAGAATTCACTTTCTCCCCAACATACGACTTACAACTTTTCCTTCTTTCAAACATTTCTATTCTTTTTGAGGTCACTACTATCCTCCCAATAACCCAGGTCCACAATCTTGGTGTCATGGTCAACTCTTCTCTTGCAATCACTCTATATGCTCAATCTTTTGCAAAATTTTGTCATTTTTAATTTCATAAGATTTCTTATATACTTTTCCTTCTTTTCACTTACATAGTCATTTCTTTCCTCTTAGGCACTCATCATTTCATTCTTGGACTGTCAAAACATCCTTCTAGTGGTTCTCCCTGACTTAGATTTCTCTCCTTCATCCTATTTTCAGTGATCCAAGTAATTTTTCTAAAATACAGGTATGAGTATATCATCTTACCACTTGATAAACAACAGTTGTTCACTACTCAACATTGAATACAAATTTCTCTATTTGGCATTTAAAACCCTTCACAAGCTTATACATTATCATGATCCTAAGCTTCTTACATTGTGTTCCCAGACTTGGAATTTTGTTTTTATCCTGCTCCTCTGGCCTTCTTTCTTTTCCTTTCCCATGATTCTCTTCATCCCAATACTGTAGCCTTTTCCTGGACTGTTTTATTTCATCTCTGATTCCTGAGTTTCATGACTTCCTTAACGAATTTGTTCAATTCCAAATTTCACTAGGAGGTCTTATTGACTTCCCTGAATAATTACTTTCCAGTCACACTGACGATAAATTACATGCACACAATTATTTTTATATTGCCTCCCCTACTAGAATGTGAGGTCCCTGAAAGTTGAGCCTGTTTTTGTCTTCCTTTTCCTGATACTTTAATTTTTTCTTGGGATATGATAGGGGCTTAATAAATGTTTGATTACTGACTGATCAACTATATGGAATTTTCTACTTGGTTTTGGAAAAATTGACAGCAATTAATCATATAACTAGACTGAGGATAAGACTTTCTGTTGTTAGTTGAAAAAATTCAAACTGAATTCTTGTCTATAGAAAAATCACATGTGCTTCTTTCCTAGAAAAGATTTCTGTAAATTGACAAGTGCAATGATTAGTTTTTAAATCATAGTTAATAATTAAATATCATATAGATTCCATTGATTCCTGGAATATTTGCTGTATTGCCCTTCAGTGAGACACACACCCAAACATGTACACATGTACACATATACACATATATACATATGTACACATACACATAAGTGTTTACAGACATATACACATGTACATGTATATATAGATGATGTATATAAATAGATAATATATGTAGATGATTGTGTAGATGATAGATAAATAGATGTAAAAGTAGGTGCAGATGTAGATATGGATATGAATATAGACATAGATGTAGATGTAGATAAAGATATACTATGGTCAAGAATCCATGAAACATACAAGGAGATGGACCTGACTCTGTTCTTGGGAAAGTATGTTCTGTAGCCTTTTCTCACTACATAGATTAACCAATATATTAACCAGCATAGCAAGAATCACTAGTAGTTTTTGTTAATCAATTATGTTTTGTCTTCTCTGTATTTAAATCCCCAGCATCTAGCATAAGGTCTATCACATAATAGGCATTTAATATATTTGTTAGTTGAACATGTACTTATTAAACAACTAACTTATATAAAGTTCTGTGCTAAGCATTGACTATACAAAGATAAAATATTAATCTCTACCCTTTAGGGTAGGGTATAATGTAAGAGAAAACATGAAAATCTATAAGTTTGTGAAAAACATATGTAAAATAAATACAAAATCATTTAAGAGAGAGTGACTAAGATATTTGGGATCTACACAGCTCAAGTTATTCCATGTTTCCCTCCTCTACTTGAAATGTTGAGATTTAATGCATGACCTTCATGAAATCTGAGGCTGTATTGTTTGTGTTATTTTTAATCCTTTTACCTATCATTTTACCTTCCATATTGTATATGCTAAATATATATATACATATATATATATATATATAATATCATCCATCTATTTATCTAAGCATTTATGTCTATGTCTATGAATGTGTATGTGTATCTCAAGGTCTTCATACACTTTTTAGAGCTAGAAGGCATCATAACCCTTGAGATCCAGTGCCTCATTAACAAAAGGTGTGGGCTTTCCTAAAAATCTTCTCAGGTAGATTAATGGGTGGGGAAGATCTTTTTGAATCACATTATTTAGAGGCACTTGACTATACTAAAACAAAAGAGCAAAAGAGCAAAAGATCCTACTTTGTTTGCCACTGCAACTTATTATCTGTGTCACAATGGAAAAGTCACTTAACTTTTACTTGTTTCAGTGTCCTCATCTATAAAATCAGAATCATAATTACACCTACCTCCCAGGGTTGGTATAAGGATCAAGTGATCCTTAATTTGCTGCACCAAATCTTACCAAAAGAGACAATGAGAGAGAGAGAAAGAGAAAAAGAGAGAGAGACAGAGAGAGAGACAGAGAGAGAGAAAGAGACAGAGACAGAGAGGCAGACAGAGATAGAGATAGAGAGGCAAAGAGACAGAGAAACTTTCAGACTGGTACCTTCTCTTGTCATTTTTTGATGACAATACCTCATTATCTTAAAACTTTGCTGTGATATGCTAGTTACTTTATATTTTTCTAGTGCTTTTAACTCTTTTCAAAGCAAGTGACATATCTTATCTCCTTTCATTCTTAATACATATCCTTGAGGAAGATATTACTACTTTGTTGATGAGGAATCTGGGGCTAAAAGAGGTTAATTTTCCTTCCCAAGGTAACAGGTAATTAGATAATGTATCAGATCATAGAACCATGAAATTAGACTTAGGACCTTAGGCTGCTAATTCTACCTTCCTTCTTTGGTAGCTGAGGAAACTAAGTCATAAAGAGTCTAAATGCTAGCTCATATTAACACATATAGCTAAGGTCTATATTTAAAATCTGGTCCTTTTGATTCCACCTTTAGTCTTCTGTTATGGAACGCTGCCTCTTCATTTCGTGTACTGGAACTGGATCAATCTTCTCAGAGCTACAGAATCTCTACTGCTCATAAATCTTCAGTGATTGCTCCCCATTACTCCATATATTTTCAAGACAGAATAATGGTTATGAAGCAAAAGAACTCGGGTCTTTTGTCTGGTTGTGCTGTTTATTTATACCAGTGTGACTATGGACAAGAAATTCTGGGACTTGGATTCTTTATCCCTATAAAATAAAGTAATATGCAGGTCTAAATTCTCCCATATAAATATAAATTCCTGATTTTTTCGTTCAAAGTCAGTCACAATGGTTCCTTAGTTTGTATATCCAACCTTAAACCCTTTCCTTCACCACTGTCTCTTCAAATCGTCATCATCATGATCATCATCATCATCATCATCATCATCTGCTCAGTCAAGATGGTAACTGCACAGTTTGACATTATGATCATTTCAAAACTGTATGTTTCCTCATGATACTCCTGCTACTTAAAATTTTGCCCCTCTTCCCTTACACTTAGGCAAATTCTCCTCCTTCAAGGCCAACTTCAAAAAATTAAAAAAAAAAAAAAAAAAACACCTTGACGAACCTCTTAGAGTGACTCCAGTTAGCACTCACTTTTCCCTTTTTTTGACATAAAAAAGCTCCATCAATATGACCCCCATTCTTAGAAATTTCCAGGGTCTAACTAAGCATTTAATTAAAAGCTGATTTTTTATTTTTTTTTTATTTTTTTAAATATTTATTCATTTATTTAACTTTTTACATTCGTTTTCACAAAATTTTGGTTTCCAAATTTTCTCCCCTTTTATCCCCTCCCCCCACCACAATACCTCAAGCAATCTAATTTTCCCTATCTCCAATCTGCCCTCTCTTCTGTCATCCCTCCTTTCTCTTGTCCCCATCTTCTCTTTTCTCCTGTAGGGCCAGATGACTTTCTATTCCTCATTAACTGTATGTCTTCTTTCCTAGTAGCAACAACAATACTAAACAGTTGTTCCTAAAACTTTGAGTTCCAAATTCTCCCCATCCCTCCCTCCCCACCCATTCCCTTTGGGAAGGCAGGCATTTCAATACAGGCCATATCTGTGTAGTTTTGGAAATGACTTCCATAATAGTCATGTTGTGTAAGACTAATTGAATTACCCTCCATCCTATCCTTCCCCTCATTGTTTCTCTTCTGTCTTTTGATCCTGTCCCTCCCCAAGAGTGTTGACTTCAAATTGCTCCCTCCTTCCTTTGCCCTCCCTTCCATCATCCCCCCTCTTGTTTATCTCCTTCTCCCCCACTTTTCTATACTGTAAGTTAGATTTTCATACCAAAATGGGTGTGCATTTTATTCCTTCCTTTAGTCAAATGTGATGAGGGTAAACTTCTTGGTTTTTTTTTCTCAGCTCTCCTCTTTTTCCCTCCACTAAAAAGTCTCCTACTTGTCTCTTAAATGACATATAATTATTCCATTCCATTTCACCCTCTTTCCTCCCACTACATTTCTCTCTCACCATTTACCTTAATTTCTTTTAAGATATGGTACCTTAGTATTCAATTCACTCTGTACTCTCTGTCTCTGTATGTGTGTGCATGTGTGTATGTGTGTGTGCATGCATGCATGTACATGTGTGTGTGTGGTCCCACCAACTACCCAGATACTGAAAAGTTTAAAGAGTTACAAATATTGTCTTTACATGTAGGAATGTAAACAGTTCATTTACAGTAGGTCCCTTAAGACTTCTCTTTGCTGTTTACTTTTTCATGCTTCTTCTCATTCTTGTGTTTGAAAGTCATATTTTCTTTTCAACTCTGGTCTTTTCATCAATAATGTTTGAAAGTCCTGTGTTTCATTGAAAGACCATATTTTCCCCTGAAGTATTATACTCAGTTTAGCTGGGTAGGTGATTCTTGGTTTTAGTCCTAGTTCCTTTGACTTCTGGAATATCCTATTCCATGCCCTTCGATCCCTTAATGTAAAAGCTGCTAGATCTTGAGTTATCTTCATTTTATTTCAACAATACTGGAATTGTTTCTTTCTAGGTGCTTGCAAGATTTTCTCCTTGACCTGGGAATTCTGGAATTTGGCCACAATGTTCCTAGGAGTTTCTCTTTTTGGATCTCTTTCAGGTGGTGATCGATGGCTTCTTTCAATACTATTTTGCCCTCTGGTTGTAGAATGTCAGGGCAGTTTTCTTCGATAATTTCATGGAGATGATATCTAGGCTCTTTTTTTGATCAAGACTTTCAGGTAGTCCCATAATTTTTAAATTGTCTCTCCTGGATCTATTTTCCAGGTCAGTTGTTTTTCCCATGAGATATTTCACATTCTCTTCCATTATTTCATTCTTTTGGTTATGTTTGGTGATTTCTTGGTTTCTCAGAAAGTCATTAGACTCCATCTGTTCCATTCTAATTTTGAAGGAACTATTGTCTTCAGTGAGCTTTTGAACCTCTTTTTCCATTTGGCTCAGTCTCCTTTTGAAAGCATTCTCCTCCTCATTGGCTTTTTGAAACTCTTTTGCCAATTGAGTGAGCCTGTTTTTCAAGGTGTTATTTTCTTCAGCATTTTTTTGGGTCTCCTTTACCAAGGTATTGACCCGTTTTTCATACTTTTCTTGCATCTCTCTCATTTCTCTTCCCAATTTTTCCTTCACCTGTCTAACTTGCTTTTCAAAATACTTTTTGAGCTCTTCCAAGGCCTGAGCACATCCGACAACCCCCTGGGATGTCTAAAATGCAGAGGCCCTGCCCTCCACGTCTTTCCCTGATGACAAAAATATCTCCTCGTCATCAGATCCGAAAGTTGGGATCATTTGCATCTGTTCAAAAAAACTCTCTATAGTCTTATTTTTCTTCCCTTTTCTAGGCATTTTCCAAGCCAGTTACTTGACCTCTGAGATTCCTGTCCACCGCCACCCAGATCCATCCAGCTAGTGCTTGGGGTCTGAGATTCAAATGGGCTTTCTGCGGCAGCCACGGCTGCTAATCAATGTGAACTTTAGTTCTGGTGCTGGGGTGGGGGCAGGACCACCTCCTAGGCTCAGTTCCCTCAGGGGTTTATGCAGTGACCTTCAGAAATGGAGCGGGTGGGCTAGGGTCATCTCCCAGGCTCAGCTCCTTCACGTGGTTTATGCAGAAACTTTCAGTAATGAAGATCCTGCCTGCCTCTGGGGGAGTTCTGGGCTGCGCCGCTGTTGCCTCTGCCGCCACCCCCACCTTTGCCTCCGCCACTTCCTGCCCCTACCTCTGCCTCTACCACTTCCTCGCGAGGGGGCCCGAGTCACGGAGACACCCCGCTCCCCTCTCGGTCAGCCCAGGCGTGTCTCTCACTGACCTGTAGAGTCTGTGGGTGGAGGGACCTTCTAGGCCACTGGAGGTTCCGTCCCTGAAGCCTGCGCGGATCAGCTTCTCTGGGGCCATGGCCAGGGCAGTGCTGGGGTGGACTCCGCTTACTGGGGCATGACAGACCCTGGGGATGGCTCTCCAGGGCTCTCTGGAACGGAAATCTCTTCCACTATGTTTCTGCACACCCTCCAGTGATCCAGAACTTCTGGGGAGCTCTTCTTACATTAAATCTATGGGCTATGGGTGTGGAGCTCACATACGTGCGTCTTTAAACTCCGCCATCTTGACTCCGCCCCTTCTTTTATTTTATTTTTTAATTGTTAATCTGTTTTAATTTTTTCTACTCATTTAAACTGCAAACTCCCTGTGGAGAGTAGTAAAATGAATGTTTGATTTAAAGCTCTCTGGTCAGAGGGCGGAGTCAAGATGGAGGAGTGAGAGCAACAACTCACCTAAGCTCTCAGACAAACTTCTCCAGGTACCTTTGAAAGGAGAATCTGACCAAATTCTGGAGGTGTGGAATTGAGTGGGAAATAGACGGTGACGGATTTGGAGCTCAGGTTGGACTGGAAGGTCCACGGGAAGGATCTGTTCCATGGGGGTGAGCCCGTAGCACACACCGCAGCGTGGCCAGTACAGCAGAGCAGAAGAGATCTGAGAAACCTGAGTGGCAGGCGGAACCAGAGGAGTGGCACCCAGGGCGGGAGACAAGGCAAACCGAGTCAGTGAGAGCCAAGGAGCACCAGATTATCAGCACAGCAGCTCCTGAGAACTTCAGCCCAAAGATCAAACTTCGGCAAGTCACCTACTTGAACTTCCAGGAGCCAGGATGGCGGAGTGATCAGTAAATGCTCTCTCCTCCCCCCCTTGATGACCGTGAAAGAACCATAAAATATCTCCCCAGAAAAATCCCAGATCAGTAGAAAAAGTAGAAGAAGGACCACCAGGAGAGGAGCCCCAGGAGGGGTGGGAAAACGCATTAGCATCTAGGTGTGCCTCAGCTGTCCAGGGGAATGAGGAAGACAATAGGGCAGCTGGGACTACCAGCCCCTGAGCTGGCCTTTGCCTCAGGTCAGCTGAGGAGATCTCCAGTGACCAGACAACCCCTTCCCCACACTTAACAAGCTAAACCCAGGGCTGATCAGGGAAACACCAAACGAAAACCTGCTTTTAGCTTTTTCACATCAGCTCAGCAAAAAGTTCTTTAGCTTCTGACTGAAAGAACCAGAAGCCACAACACTCAATCAACATCATGAACAGAAAAATGCAGAGGGCCGAAAGTACCATAGAATCATTCTGTGGTGATAAGGACTAAAACACAAACCCCAAAGTGGTCACAGCTGAGACTGTACTTCCATCTGAAACTTCAGAAGGGCCTATGAACTACTTGCAAGCACAAAAAGCTCTCCTGGAACAGCTGAAGAAGGAAATAGAAGATAAACTGGCCAACGATTTTAAAATTATTAAGAAAGAATTCACTGATGAGAATATGTCCTTGAAAAGGAAAATTGAACAAATGGAAAAAGAAGTTCAAAAATTAACTGGAGAAAGTAACTTCCTAAAAGGGCAAATGGAAAGGGAAGTAGAAAAATTAACTGGAGAAAATAGCTTCCTAAAAGGATAAATTGGGCAGATGAAAAAGGAGATACAAAAGTTAACGGAAGAAAACAATTTGATGAAGATTAGAATTGGGCAAGTAGAAAGTAACGTCTCAGTAAGACAGCAAGAATCAGTGAAACAAAATCTAAAGAATGAAAAGATAGAAGAAAATGTAAAATATCTAACTGGAAAAACAACTGACCTGGAAAATAGATCCAGAAGAGAAAACTTAAGAATTATTGGCCTGCCAGAAATCCAGGATGGAGAAAAGAGCATGGACAATATCTTCCAGGAAATCATCAAGGAAAACTGCCCAGAAGTACTAGATTCAGAGGGCAAAATAGTCATCGAAAGAATCAACCGTTCCCCTCCTGAAAGGGATCCCTAACTCAAAACCCCAAGAAATATAGTTGCCAAGTTCCAGAGCTATCAAGTGAAGGAGAAAATATTACAAGCAGCCAGAAAGAAACAATTTAAATATCAGGGAGATACAATCAGGATTACACAGAACCTTACAGCCTCTGCATTAAAAGATCGAAAGAATTGGAATCCAATATTCCGTAAGGCAAAGGTGTTGGGACTACAACCAAGGATCAACTACCCAGCAAAGTTCAGCATAACAATTCAGGCAAGGAGAAAGTCATTCAACGAAGTTAGGGATTTCCAGAGTTTCCTGACCAAAACGCCAGAACTTAATAGACAATTCGATCTTCAAATACAGGTCTCAAGAGAATTATAAAAAGGTAAACAGTGGGGGTGGGACACAACTTCCTACTCAATTGGGGCAAATTGTTTACCTCCCTATAAGCGAAGATGATACCTGTTAATCTTGAGAACTGTACGTCTATTAAGAAATATAAAAGGGACATGCATAGGGGGAACGGGTATAAAGTAAATGATATCATGATAAAAATATGATCTAAGTATGAGAAGGGATTGTAATAGGAGGTGTGAAAAGGAGAAAGCAGAAAATGGCAAATTACATCACAAGAAGAAGTACAAAATCATAGTAGAGGGAAAGAGGGGAGGGAGATGAGCATTGTGTGAGAGGTACTCTCATCTGATTTGTTTAAATGATGGAACAATCAACTTAAGTAGAAAATCCTAACTAGCTCTATAAGCAGTGGGAGAAGAAGAAGGAAGAAAGGGAAGGGAGGCTAAAAGGGAGGGAAGAAGCAATAAGAGTAAAGGGGAGTTAAAGGGAGGGGGTCTAAAAGAAAGAGGGGGAGGTGGCAAGAGGAGGTGGTGAAAAGTGAATACTAGTGAGGAGGGGAAGGGAGACAGCAGAGCTAAAAGCACAAATGGTGAGAAAGAAGATGGAGGGAAATACACAGATTGTAATCATAACTGTGAATGTGAATGGAATGAATTCTCCCATAAAACAGAGACGGATAGCAGAATGGATTGAAAGCCATAATCCAACAATATGTTGCTTACAAGAAACACATTTGAAATGGGGGGATACACATAGGATAAAGGTCAAAGGATGGAACAGAATATATTGTGCTTCAGCTGATGTAAGAAAGGCAGGAGTAGCAATCCTAATCTCAGACAAGCAAAAGCAGAAATAGATCTAATCAAAAGGGATAAGGATGGAAACTATATCCTGCTAAAAGGCACCATAGACAATGAAGCAATATCATTACTAAACATGTATGCTCCAAGTGGTATAGCATCCAGATTCTTAGAAGAGAGGTTGAGGGAGTTGAAGGAAGAAATTGACAGCAAAACTATACTAGCGGGGGACCTGACCCTCCCTCTTTCTGAACTTGAGAAATCTAACCTCAAAATAAACAAGAAAGAGGTTAAAGAGGTAAATAAAACTCTAGATAAGGTAGATATGATGGATCTTTGGAGAAAGCTGAATGGGAAAAGGAAGGAATATACCTTTTTTCCAGCAGTACATGGAACATTTACAAAAATTGACCATGTACTAGGACACAAAAATCTCAAAATCCAGTGCAGAAAGGCAGAGATAATCAGTGTATCCTTCTCAGATCATAATGAAATAAAAACTATATGTAATTAAAGGCCATGGAAAGATAAAGTAAAAATTAATTGGAAACTAAATAATTTAATCCTAAAGAAGGAATGGGTTAAAGAAGAAATCATAGAAACAAACAACAACTTAATTAAAGAGAATGACAATAATGAGACAACCTACCAAATCTTATGGGATACTGCAGAAGCAGTTCTTAGGGGAAGTTTTATATCTTTGAATGCCTACATAAGTAAAATAGAGAAAGAGGAGATCAATGACTTGGGTATGCAGCTGAAAAAGCTAGTAAAGGAACATATTGAAAATCCCCAAGAAAATACCAAATTGGAAATACTGACAACCAAAGAAGAGATTAATAAAATTGAAATCATGAAAACTATTCCAACTAATAAAATTGATAAACCTTTGGTCAATTTGATTAAAAAAGAGAAAGAAGAAAATCATATTACTAATATTAAAAATGAAAGGGGTGAACTCACCTCCAATGAGGAGGAAATTAAAACAATAATTAGAAATTACTTTGCCCAACTTTATGCCCCAAAATTCGATAATCTAAATGAGATGGATGAATATTTTAAAAAATACAAATTGCCCACATTAACAGAAGAGGAAATTGAATACTTAAACAACCCCATCTTAGAAAAAGAAATTGAACAAGCCATCAATGAACTCCCCCGGAAAAAATCTTCAGGACCAGATGGACTCACAAGTGAATTCCATCAAACCTTTAAAGAATAGTTAATTCCCATACTATATAGAATAGTTTTGAAAATCGGGAAAGATGGAGTCCTCCCAAATTCTTTCAATGATACAAATATGGTTTTGATACCCAAACCAGGAAGAGACAAGACAGAAAAAACATTATAGACCAATTTCTCTAATGAATATAGCTGCAAAAATATTCAACAAGATTTTAACAAAAAGAATACAGCATCTTATCAAGAGAATAATACATTATGATCCGGTAGGTTTCATACCAGGAATGCAGGACTGGTTCAACATTAGGAAAACTATTAGCATTATTAATCATATCAGCAGCAAAACTAACAAAAACCAAATGATTATCTCAATAGATGCAGAAAAAGCTTTCGACAAAATACAACACCCATTCCTATTAAAAACACTGGAGAACATAGGAATAAAGGGAACTTTCCATAAAATAATAAGCAGTATCTACCTAAAACCTTCAGCAAGCATTATATACAATGGGGATAAGATAGATGCATTTCCAATAAGGTCAGGGGTGAAAAAAGGATGTCCATTACCATCATTATTATTCAATATGGTACTAGCAATGTTAGCGGTAGCAATTAGACAAGATAAAGAAATTGAAGGAATAAAAATAGCCAAAGAAGAAACTAAGTTATCACTCTTTGCAGATGATATGATGATATACTTAGAGAATACCAGAGATTCAAGTAAAAAACTACTTGAAATAATAAACAACTTTGGCAAAATTTCAGGTTACAAAATAAACCCACACAAATCTTCTGCATTCCTATATATTAGCAACAAAGTCCAACAGCAAGAGATAGAAAGAGAAATCCCATTTAAAGCTAGAGTAGACATTAAAAAATACTTAGGAGTTTACCTGCCAAAACAAACCCAGGGATTATATGAACACAATTACAAGACACTTTTTGCACAAATAAAGTCAGATTTAAGTAAGTGGGAAAACATCAGTTGTTCATGGGTAGGTCGAGCTAATATAATAAAAATGACAATTCTACCTAAATTAATCTACTTATTTAGTGCCATACCAATTAAACTATCAGATAATTATTTTCTAGAGCTGGATAAAATAATATCAAAATTCATTGGGAAAAACAAAAGGTCCAGAATATCAAAGGGACTAATGAAAAGAAATGCTTGGGAAGGTGGCCTAGCGCTACCAGACCTCAAATTGTATTATAAAGCAGCAATTATCAAAACCACTTGGTATTGGCTGAGAAACAGAGGGGTAGACAAATGGAAAAGACTTGGCACTGAAGACACAGTAGGCAAGGAATATAGCAACCTCCTGGTTGGTAAACCCAAAGATCCCAGCTTCTGGGATAAGAACTCACGGTTCAACAAAAATTACTGGGAAAACTGGTTAACTGTGGGGGAAATTAGGCATAGACCCATGACTGACACCGTACACAAGAATAAAGTCCAAATGGGTACATGATTTAGGTATAAAGATTGATACCATGAATAAACTGGAGAAGCAAGTAATAGTGTATTTATCAGATATATGGAGGGGGGAAGAATTTTTTTCTAATGAAGCAATAGAAAGCATTATGAAATGCAAGATAGATAATTTTGATTACTTTAAACTGAAATGTTTTTGCACAAGCAAACGTAAAGCAACTTAAATTCGGGTGGATGTAGTAAATTGGGACAAAACTTTTATGGCTAAGCTCGGGGATAAAGGCCTCATTTCTAGAATATATAGAGAACTGACTCAAATATATAATCATACAAGTCATTCCCCAATTGATAAATGGTCAAAGGATATGAACAAACAATTTTCAGGCAAAGAAATCAAAGATATCTCTAATCATATGAAAAAGTGCTCTAAATCACTATTGATTAGAGAGATGCAAATTAAAACAACTCTGAGGTACCACATCACACCTATAAGATTGGCAAACATGACTGAACAAGAAAATGATAAATGCTGGAGAGGATGTGGGAGAGTTGGAACACTAATTCATTGTTGGTGGAGCTGTGAGATCATCCAACCCTTCTGGAGAACCGTTTGGAACTATGCCCAAAGGGCTACAAAAATGTGCATAGCACTTGACCCAGCAATATCGCTACTAGGACTGTATCCCCAAGAGATTATAAAAATGGCAAAGGGTCCCACGTGTACAAAAATATTTATAGCAGCACTCTTTGTAGTTGCCAAAAACTGGAAGTCAAGGGGATGCCCATCAATTGGGGAATGGCTGAATAAATTATGGTGTATGAATGTAGCGGAGTACTGTTGTGCCGTAAGAAATGATGAACAAGAAGACTTTAGGGAGGCCTGGAAGGACTTATATGACCTGATGCTGAGCGAAAGGAGCAGAACCAGGAGAACTTTGTGCACAGCAACGATCACAGTGTGTGAGAGTTTTTTCTGGTAGACTTGGAACTTTGTAATAACACAAGAACTTACTGAGAAAAATAAAATCCTAATGTTGGTCTTCTAAGGCAAAATGCCTTCCCCACTCAGAGAAAGAAATATGGAAGTCATTTGCAGAATGTAGCAGATCATGTTTGTGTGTGGGTGGGTTTCAGTGTATTATGTTTTGATTTGTTATATGATTTCTTCCATTTATTTTAGTTCGACTACATAGCATGACTATAGTGAAAATGTGCTCAATAGGAAAGTATATGTAGAATCTATACAAAATTGTATGCTGTCATGGGGAAGGAGGGGGTAGTGGGGGAAGGGTGGGGTAGATAAAATCTTAACTTTAAGGATATGACTGTAAAACATTAAAAAAAATTAAAATTAAAATTAAAAAAAAAGAAAAAAAACAGCTGTCTGGTTCTTGGAGCTATGATGGCAGAGTTATTGGTAATGCTATCTTTCTCACCTTGTTGACCTTGACGAGGCCATAAAACATCTCCCCTGGAAAAATCCTGGAAGAGTGGAAGTAGCAGAAGGTGTAAACATAATCATGAGGCTAGAAAGATCGCTAAGTAGGGTTCCTCTTGCTGTGGTTGAAGGTGACCAGTGCATGATGGGAGCTGTCAAAGACAGCCCCACCTCAACGAAGTGGGAGAAGGTCCTGAATCCCAGGGGGGTGAATACAGCAATCACTAACACCAGGACCCCAGGCATGCCTCAGCATTCCAGTGGAATCGGGAAGAAACTAGCACAGACCATTGCGCTTCCCTATGCTCTACTTCAGCAGAGAATACTGGCTGTAGTTAGACCATGCATCCTCCATATTTAACACACATAGCTCCAGGATAACTTAAGGGAAATCCAGAAGGACTTCACCTGGCCTCTGCTTTTCCACATCAGCCATCTCAGTATGAGGTAGGCTGCAGCATTCTAAATTATAGCTGAAAGAACCAGAGGCCACAAAACATAAAGCCTTAAGTTAAAGCAAAATAACCAGTGGAACAGAGCTCACTGTACCACAGACACAGAGATAAACTCTAAAAGCCAGGAAAAGGGTTATTATCATGAGGAAGAAACAGAGTAGAAAAGAAAAGACAATAGAATTTTTCTATGTGTACAAATAACAAAAAGGTCAGCACTGAGACTGTACTGCCATCTGAAATTTTACAAGGGAATATGAAGCACAAAGATTCTTCTTGGAAGATCTCTGCAACGATTTGAAAACTCAGATTAGAGAAGTAGAAGAAAAACTGGCCAATGATTTTAAAATATGAAAAAAAAAAGCGCCAAAAAGAACAGCTGCCTAGAAAGGAAAATTGGACAAATGGAAAAGGAAGTGCAAAAGCTATCTGGTAAAACAATAAAAATAAAAAAAATTAAGTGAACAAATTAAAATGAACAATTGGGCATATGGGAAAGGAGATGCAAAAGTTAAGTGAAGAAATCAATTAGATAAAAATTAGAATTAGACAAGTAGAGGTTAATGAGTCTATGAGACATCAAGAATCAGTCAAATAAAATCTAACGAATGAAAGGAGAAGAAAATGTAAAATACCTAATTGGAAAAAATTTCTGACCTGGAAAATAGATTCAGGAGAGAAAATATAAAGATTATCAGTCCAGTGGAAAGCCCAAGGAAGTCCTAGACCCATTACTTTGCATTTGAAGGTGTTGCTCCTTATGGTTTGTAGAACTTATTTTTCCTACATTGCATCGTTAAACTAACCTACCATGTGGATAAATTTTTCTTATTGCCTTTATCACTTTTTGTCCTGCTATAAAATTCTGGGAGATATATGATTCTTACGTTGCCTCTACATATCTTCTCTTAAATTGTCTCTGCCCATATTGTCTTAGAATTCAGAAACAAATTAGAGGGGAAAAACAGTCATTGAAAGAATACATTATTCACCTCCTGAAAGGGACACCACACTAGAAACACCAAGGAATATCATTGCCAATACCCAGAACAACCAAGTGAAGGAGAAAATACTGCAGACAGCCAGAAAAAAAAACAAAAAACAAAAACAAAAAAAAAACATTCAAATATCAAGGACTTACAGACAGGATCACACAAAACTTGCAACTTCTACATTAAAAGGTCAAAGGAATTGGAATATGTTATCCTGTATGGCAAAGGAGCTGGGACTATAACCAAGGATTAATTACCCAGTAAAGTTAAGCATTATATTTCTTTTTAAATTTAAATTTATTTATTTAAGTTTTCACCATTCATTTCCACAAAGTTTTGGGTTCCAAATTTTCTCCCCTTTTCTCCCCTCCTCTCATCCCCAAAACACCAAGCATTCTAATTACCCCTATCACCAATCGGCCACCCCTGCTAATATTCCTTCCTTCCCTTTCCCCACCTTCTCTTTTGTCCTGTAAGGCAAGATAACTTTCTATACCCCGTTACCTATATTTCTAATTTCCTAGTTGTATGCAAGAACAAAACTCAACAGTTTTTCCTAAATTTTGAGTTACAACTATTTTTTCCCCCTCCCTCCCTCCCCAACCATCCTCACTGGGAAGGCAAGCAATTCAATATAGGCCATATCTGTGTAGTTTTATAAGTGATTTCCATAATAGTCATTTGTGTAAGACTAAGAATATTTCCCTCCGTCCTATCCTGCCCCCCATTTCTTCTGCTCTCTCTTTTGACACTGTCCCTCCCCAGGAGTGTTGACATCTAATTGCTCCCTCCTCCCTTCCATCATCCTTCCCACCCTGATTATCCCCTTCTCCTCTACTTTCCTGTATTATAAGATAGGTTTTCATACTAAAATGAGTGTGCATTTTATTCCTTCCTTTACTTGAATATGATGAGGCTAAACTTCATGTTTTTTCTCTCCCCTCTCCTCTTTTTCCCTCCACTGAAAAGTCTTCCACTTGCCTCTTTTATGAGAGATGATTGGCCCCACTCCATTTCTCCCTTTCTTCTCCCAATATATTTCCCTTTCACTCCTTAATTTCATTTTTTATGATATGATCCCATTTTATTCAATTCACCCTGTACTCTTTGTCTCTCTCTGTCTCTCTGTGTGTGTGTGTGTGTACGATCCCACCAACTACCTAGATATTGAAAAAGAGTTACAAAGATTGTCTTTCAATGTAGGAATGCAAACAGTTCAATTTTAGGTTAATCCCTTAAGATTTCTCTTTGCTGTTTACCTTTTGATGCTTCGCTTGATGCTTGTATATAACCGCAAAATTTTCTTTTCACCTCTGGTCTTTTAATCAAGAATGCCTGAAAGTCCTCTATTTCATTGAAAGCCCTCTTTTTCCCCTGAAGTATTATACTCAGTTTTACTGGGTAGGTGATTCTTGGTTTGAGTCCTAGTTCCTTTGACTTCTGGAATATAATATTCCATGCCATTCATTCCCTTAATATAGAATCTGCTAGAACTTTTGTTATCCTGATTTTATTTCCACAATACTGGAGTTATTTCTTTCTAACTGCTTTCATATTTTCTCCTTGATCAGGGAACTCTGGAATTTGGTCACAATGTTCCTAGGAGTTTCTTTTTTTTAGATCTCTTTCAGGAGGTGATCAGTGGATTCTTTCAATATTTATTGGTTCTATAACATTAAGGCAGTTTTCCTTGATAATTTTATGAAAGATGATATCTAGATTCTTTTTTTGATCATGGCTTTCAAGTAGTCCCATAATTTTTAAATTATGTCTCCTGGATCTATTTGCCAGGTCAGTTTTTTTCCAATGAAATATTTCCCATTATCTTAAATTTTTTCATTCTTCTGATTTTGTTTTCTGATTTCTTGGTTTCTAATAAAGTCATTAGCTTCCATGTGTTCCAATCTAATTTTGAAAAAACTATTTTCTTCAGTGAGCTTTTGAACCTTCTTTTCCATTTGGCTAATTCTGCTTTTTAAAGCATTCTTCTCCTCATTGACTTTTTTGACCTCTTTTGCCTTTTGAGTTAGCTTATTTTTAAAGGTGTTATTTTCTTCAGCATTTTGGGGGTCTCCTTTAGCAAGGTCTTATCCCACTTTTCATGCTTTTCTTTCATCTCTCTCATTTCTTTTCCCAATTTTTCCTCCACCTCTCTTACTTGATTTTCAAAATCCTTTTTCAGCTCTTTCATGGCCTGAGACCATGGAATATTTATTTTATATGTTTGGGATACAGTATCCTTGACTTTCATGTCTTTCCCTGATAGTAAGCATTGTTCTTCCTCATCTGAAAGGATGGGAGAAGATATCTGTTCACCAAGAAAGTAACTTTTTATAGTCTTATTTTTCCCCCTTTTTTCGTCATGTTCCCAACCATTTACTTGACTTTTCGGTCCTTTGTCAAGAGTAGGGTATACTCTGGGGGTCTGTAAGATCTCAGTTCCTCCTAGGTGGCACAATCAAGCATGCACCCTGGTGTGGGAGCAGTGAGAAATTTTTGTGCCTAGAATCTTAGTAGAGTTTCCTCTCCACAGCCACCTGGCCTCCAATTCCACCAAGCCAACACTGGAGGGCTGAGATTCAGTTAAGCTGTGGGGGTAGAGCTGTCATTCAGTGTGAGACAAAGATCAGTTCCGTCAGGGCCTCTACACGGGATTGAGGTAAGAATGGGCTGCTAAGTGCCTCCAGGGATTTTACAATCCAACAATGGAAGAAGGGTGCTGTAGGGGCTGCTATGGGAACTGCTTCCACTGCCTGATGTGGCCTCTGGGATTACTGACTGAGTCTGGAGCTATGGAAAGGCCCTTCTCCCTTCTCAACCAGCTGAAAAAATCCTGTCACTGACCTTTGGCGCATGAGGTTGAGGGATCTGTGAGTCCACTGCTGCTGTAGCTGGAGATTCCCCCTGCGCGGTGTCCTCCTCCTAGAGTCATGCTGGCCTGCATGGCCAAGACTGGGTTGAGTTCCGCTCCACCTCCCATGCAACAGACATTTGCCGTGGGCCTTTCAGGTCACCCTGGGCTGGAAATCTCCTCCACTCTGTTGTTATCCACTTCTACTGCTCCAAAATTTGTTGAGCGTCCCTATATACAAGTATTTTATGGGCTGTGTGGGGAGAGCCTGCATGTGTGTATTTTTCTACTCAACCTTCTTGGCTCTGCCCCCAAGCATAATATTTCAGGTAAAGAGATGGACATTCAATGAAATAAGGGATTTCTAGATCTTCCCGAAGAAAAGGCCAGAACTGAATAGAAAATTTCATCTTAAAACGCAGGTCCTAAGAGAGGCATAAAAAGGTAAACAGAGGAAAACAACTTGTTACACCATATGTGGAAATGATTTATATCCCTATAAGGTAAGATGATAGTTGTTAATCTTGAGAATTGTATATTTAATATGAAATGTAATAGGGAAATACATAGATAGAGGGAGTGGGTATAAATTAAACAATGTGATAATAAATGTGACTTAAGTAGGCAAAAAGGATTGGAATGGGATATTTGAAAAGGAAGAGACAGAAAAAAATAAATTCTATCACAGGAAGAGGCACAAAAATATATTGCAGCAGAGAGAAAGATGCGAGGGTGATGAGCATTGTTTGAGCAGCAATCTCATCTGATTGGATACAAGGAGGGTTAACCAAACTCAGTTGAGCATAAAAATACAATTAGTTCTATAAGTAGTAGGAGGGAAAGGGAGAAAGAGAAGGGAAGGGAGCCTAAAAGGGAGGGAAGAAGTAGTGAAGGAAAAGGGGATTTAAAGGGATGGGGACTGAAAGAAGGGAGGGACAACTGAGGGAGGCTGCTCAAAAATTAAAACTCTATTTTGGAGAGGATGGAAGAACTAAAATCATAAACAACAGGAAAGGGGATGCAGGGAAAGACACAGGCAATAATGTTAACTATGAATGTGAATAGGATGAATTCTCCCATAAAACACACTGATAGCAGAATGGATTAAAAAGCATAATCCAATAATATGGATTTTTAAAAGATACATATTAGAAACAGGGAGATGCACAGAGGGTAAAGACAAAAGATTGGAGCAGAATATATTGGATTTCAACTGATGTCAAAAAAGCAGGGGTAGCAATCATAATCTCAGATAATGCAAAAGCAGAAATAGATGAAATCAAAAGAGATAAGGAAGTAAAATGTATCCTGCTAAAAGGCACCTTAGACTCTGAAGCAATTTTCTAACTAAGCTCCAAGTGGTATAGCATGCGAATTCTTTTCTTCCCCAATCCTTCCCTAAGGGGAATAAAGTTTATTTTACTACTGAATTGCGTATTTTTCAATGTAGTTTTTTTCAATGTTTATTTCTTTACTTTTAGATTTCAAAATTCATTTCCACAAAATTTTGATCTCCAATTTTTCTCTCCATCTCTCCCCAGGCTCCACCCCACAAAATCTTGAATTCTGATTACCCCTTCCCTCAATATGCCCTCCCTTCTCTCACACTCCACCCTTCCTTATCCCCATCTTCTCTCATTTCTTGTAGGTAAGATAGATTTCTATACCCCATTTCCTATATTTTTTATTTCCCGCTATTCGCAATAACACTTCTAAACACTCATTTCTAATACTTTGAATTCTAGCTTCTCTCCCTTTCTCCCTCCCCACCCATCCCCTCTGAGAAGTCAAGCAATTCAATACAGAGCATATATGTGTCATTTTGGAAAAAGACTTCCATAACAGTCGTGGTGTGTAAGACTAACTCTATTTCCCTCCATCCTACCCTGTCATCCATTTGTTATATTATCTCATTTGACCTTGTCCCTTTCCAAAAAATGTTCACTTCTAATTACCCCCTTCTCCCATTTGCCCTAGCTTCTGTCATCTACCTCATCACACTTATTCCCTTCTTCCCGCTTTCCTGTGCTATAAGGTACATTTTTCATACCAAATTTAGGGAACATGTTCTTTCCTCATAAGCCATATGTGAAAAAAGTAAGCTTCACTTTTTCCCTCTCACCTCCTCCTTTTTCTCATCCATTGAAGATTTTTCTTATCGCTTTCAAGAGTGATCATTTGACCCATTACACTTCTCCCTTTCTACTCCCAATATCTTCTTCTCTCACCCCTTAATTTTAATCTTTATACATATCATCCCTTCTAATTCAACTCAGCCTGTGCTCTCTCTCTCTTTGTGTGTGTGTGTGTGTGTGTGTGTGTGTGTGTGTGTGTAATTCCTCCATCTACGCAAATACTGAGAAAAGGAGCTGCAAAACAAGAGTTACAAATATTATCTTTCTCTGTAGGAATGGAAAGACTTCAACTTTAGAAAGTCCTTTATAATTTCTCTTCTTGTTTACCTTTTCATGCTTCTCTTGATTCTTGTGTTTCATTGTCAAATTTTCTCTTCATTTCTGGTCTTTTCATTAAGCATGCTTGAAAGTCCTTCATATTATTGCAAGACCATTTTCTCCCTGAAGTAGTATACTCATTTTTGCTGAGTAGGTGATTTTGATTTTAATTCCAGTTTCTTCGACTTCTGGAATATATGACAAAACCTTCAATCCCTTAATATGGAAGCTACCTGATCCTGTGTTATCCTGATTGTATTTCCACAATACTCAAATTTTTCTCTCTAGTTACTTGCTATATTTTCTCTTGACCTGAGAACTCTGAAATTTGGCTGCAATATTCCTAAGAGTTTCTCTTTTCGGGTTTCTTTCAGAAGGTGATTGGTGGATTCTTTCAATATTTATTTTGCCCTCTGGTTCTAGAATATCAGGGTAGTTTTCCTTGATACTTTCATGAAAGATGATGTCTAGGCTCTTTTTTTGATTATGGCTTTCAGGTAATCCTATAATTTTTAAATTGTCTATCCTAGATCTATTTTCTAGGTCAGTTGTTTTCCCAATAAGATATTTCACGTTATCTTCTATTTTTTCATTCTTATGTTTGTGTTTTGTAATGTCTTGGTTTCTCATAAAGTTATTAGCCTCCATCTGTTCCATTCTAATTTTTAAAGAACTATTTTCTTCAGTGAGCTTTTGTTTTTGAAGACTTCTTCTCCTCTGGCTTTTTCTAATTTTTTCCCAATTGATATAGCCTTTAAAAGTGATATTTTCTTCTGCATTTTTGTGGCCTTCTTTAGCAAGCTGTTGATTCGCTTTTCAAGCTTTTCCATGGCCAGAGATCACTGCATATTTATTTTGAAGTTAATGGATGCAGAAGCCTTGACTTCCTCTGACACTAGGTATTGTTCTTCCTCATGTGAAAAGATGCAAGGAAATACCTGTTCACCAAGAATGTAACCTTCTATAGTTTTATTTTTTCCCCTTTTTGGATATTTTCCCAGCCTCTTATTGGACTTTTTAATCCTTTGTCAAGAGAAGGGTCCTAGTTCTCCTCCTCACTCCAGGATCATGATCAGGCCTGAAGTTCAGATCAGCTGCTCACTTCCTTCAGGGGCTTCAGGGGGAATGTTCCACAAATGGATACTGCAGCTGTCACCACTGCCATTGCCACTGCCAGCTGGGGCAGGTGTTGCAGGGGGACCCTGCTCCCCTCTCATCAAGTTGGGAAAGTCCTATCACTGACCTTTGAAACTTTCTTTTGCCCTTGTGGTTTGATGGATTTGAGACCCTTGACTGCTGCTGGGCATTCTGCCCAGGAGGCCTGATCTGGTCCTTTTATTCCACGTGCTGGTGCCACATAACCATGACTGGGCTCAACTCTGCACCAGGTCCTGTGGGATAAATCTTTCCTCTCAGACTTCCAGGTTAGCTTTTGCCGGAAATCTCTTTCACTCCATCGTTCTTTTGGTTCCATTGGTCTAGATTTTGTTGAAAGTCACTTTTTACTGGTATTTTATGGGCTTGGGGAAGAGTTACAGTATGTGCATCTTTCTATTCTGCCATCTTGGCTCCACCCCTCTGTCCAAGTTCTTTGAGGTGGGGTTAAGGAAGTTACAGAAGAAATAGACAGCAAAATTATACTGGTATGGGATCTCAACTTCCCCCTCTCTGAACTCGATATATCTAACCTCAAAATAAACAAGAAAGAAGTCAAAGAGGTAAATAGAACTCTGGATAGGGTAGATATGATAGATCTCTGGAGAAAACTGAATGGAGATAGAAAGGAATATACCTTTTTCTCAGTGGTTCATGGGGCATACACAAATATGGAACATGTAGTAGAGCATAAAAATCTAGCAATTCAATGACAAAAGGCAGAAATACCCAATGGGTCCTTCTCAAATCATAATTCAATAAAACATATATGTTATCAATTGCTATGGAAACATAAACCAAAAACTAACTGAAAACTAAACAATCTAATCTTAAAGAGTGAGTTGGCTAAACAACAAATTATAGAAACAATAAACAATTTCACCCAAGCGAATTAAAATAATGAGACAATCTACCAAATTTAATGTGATACTGCAAAAGTAGTTCTTGGGGGAAGGTTTTCTTTTTGTTGTTTTTTTTTTATTTTTTTTTTAATCTTTGAGTGCTTATACAAATAAAAGTGAGAAAGAGCACATTAGTGAATTGGACATGCACCTGAGAAAGCTAGCAAAGAACAAATTGAAAATGCCCAAGTAAATACCAAGTAGGAAATGCTGAAAATCAAAAAAGAGATTAATAAAAATGAAATTGAGAAAACTATTGAATTAAGAAATAAAACTGTATACCCTTTGACCCAGCAATATCACCACTAGCACTGTATCCCCAAGAGATCATAAAAAAGGAAAAGGGTTCCACACGTACAAAAATATTTACAGCAGCACTCTTTGTAGTTGCCAAAAACTGGAAATCAAGGGGATGCCCATCAATTGGGGAATGACTGAATAAATTATGGTACATGAATGTAATGGAGTACTATTGCACCATAAGAAATGATGAACAAGAAGACTTCAGGGAGACCTGGAAAGATTCATATGATTTGCTGCTGAGTGAAAGGAGAAGAACCAGGAAAACTTTGTGCACAGCAACAACCACAGTGCCCGAGAGTTTTTTTCTGGTAGACTTGGAACTTCTTAATAACACAAGAACTTACTAAGAAAAAAAATCCCCAATGGTGGTTTTCTAAGGCAAAATGCCTTCCACGCTCAGAGAAATAAAAATGGAAGTCAGTTGCAGAATGCAGCAGATCATGTTTGTGTGTGTGTGGGGGGGGGTGTTTAGTGTATTATATTTCGATTTGTTATATGATTTCTTCCATTTATTGTAGTGTGGCCACATAGCATGATTATAGTGAAAAGGTAATCAATAGGAAAGTATATGTAGAACCTATACAGAATTGTATGCTGTCATGAAGAGGGAGGGGCCAGTGGGGGGAAGATGAGAGGGGGAATAGAATCTTAATTTTAAGGAAGTGATTTTAGAATATTTAAAAAAAATAATAAAAAAATCAGCTGTTAACAGTAAAAAAAAAAAGAAATAAAACTAAGAGTTTTCTTTATGAAAAAAACAACAAAATTGATGAACCTTTGGTAAATTGAGTAAAAAAAAAAAAGAAAGAGTAAAACCAAATTGCCAGTATCAAAAATGAAAAGGGTGAACTCAACTTCAATGAGCAGGAAATTAAAATAATAAGAAATTTATTTGCCAAACTGTGTGCCCATAAATTCGACAAGTCAAATGAGTTGGATGATAATTATAAGAGATATAAATTGCCCAGACTGACAGAAGTGAATGGTGAATACGAAAATAACCCCTTTCCATGTAATAATAAGCAGTATCTACCTAAAAACTTCAACAAACATTATAAGCTAGATGCATTTCCAATAAGATCAGGGGAGAAACAAGTACATCCATTATCACATATTATTCAATATGGTACAAGAAAATTTAGCTGTAGCAATAAGAAAAGAAAAAGTAATTGAAGAATTGTGTTCTTCCTTCATGGACAAAGAAGACCATACCATCAGAGAAATAATGACAAGGCTTGCACTTTACTTTGTTTTGAGTGAGGGGAAGGCTGTGCAGGTCACCAGCCTCACTTTTCCTCCAGAGCCATCTGAATCCAGAGCCCTGGAATTCCTCAGGATGACTGGAGGTGACCCAGGATGGACTGGGAGACCTTGGGCCCTTTAGGCCAAGATCTCTGTAGACATTCACTTACGGTGAGGCAAATCCCACTCCTTGTATTGAAGAAATAGCCAGGGCATGGCTTCTTTAATGAGGTCAAGAAAAAGAAAGAAATCAGACTGGGTGGGAAATGGTAACAGTTAATATTGATAATCACTCTCAGCTAGGAGGGTCCAGAGGAGCCCTCAACTAGGACCCTAATTGAGTCCCAGTTTCAGTGTGCAGTACGTTTAAGATTTTGGGAGAAGGAAGGACAAGGAGCAGGACAGAAAAGAAGAGAGGGGACTAGAGGGAAATAAGAAAGGAGACAGTAAATCCCAAGTCAACTGGACATCTTTTGGCCACCCTAGTTTACCTTCCTTTGGAGAGGAGAAGGAAAGGGAGAGGTAGGTAGACAGAGGAGGAGAAAGTGAGATACTCAGCTAGCATTCAGCCAGCTCCATCTACTCACAGGATTGTGTTCATCCTTCACTGGCCGAAGAAGACCATCAGAGAAATGATGACATGACTTGCACTTGACTTTGTTTTGAGGGAGGCAGGGCTGTGCATGTCACCAGTCTCACTTCTCCTCTAGAACCATCTGAATCCAGAGACCTCAGAAGGCAAAGAAGAAACTAAGTTATCACCCTTTGCAGGTGATATGATGATATATTTAGAGAATTCCAGAGAATCAAGTAAAAAATTGCTTGAAATAATAAACAGCTTTGGAGAATTGCAGGTATAAAGCAAACCGACATATATCATCTGCATTTATACATATTACTGACAAAGCCCAACAAGAGATAGAAAGAGAAATCCTATTTAAAGGTAAGGTAGACACTATAAAATATTTGGGAGTATACCTGCCAAAACAAACTCATGGACTATATGAACACAATTAAGAAATTCTTTTCGCACAAATAAAGTAAGATCTATGTAAGTGTAAAAACATCAGCTGCTCATGAGTGGGCCAAGCCAATATGATAAAAATGACAATTCTACCTAAATTAATTTACTTATTCAGTGTTATACCAATAAAAACATCAGATAATTATTTTGTGGAACTAGAAAACTAGAAAAAATAGTATGAAAATTCATCTAGAACAAAAAGTCCAGAATATCAAGGGGACTAATTACAAGAAATACTGGGAAAGTTGGCCTAGCTCTATAAGATCTCAAATTTTATTATAAAGCAGAAATTATCAACACTACTTTGTGCTGGTTATGAAACAGAATAGTAGACAAGTGGAATAAGTTATGTATCCAAGACACAGTAGTCAATGAATATAGCAATCTACTGTTTGATAAACCAAAGGACCCCAATGTATGGGATAAAAACTCACTTCTCAAACCAAAATTGCTATGAAAACTGAATAATGTGGTGGAAAACAGGCTTAGACCAGTGCCTCACACTGTACACACACTGTACACAAGAATAAATTCCAAATGGGTACATGATGTAGTATAAAGATTGATACTGTAAACAAATTAGTACAGCAAGGAATAGTGTATTTATCAGATTTATGGAGAAGGGAAGAATTTTTCACTAAACAAGAGATGGAAAACACTATGAAATGCAAAATGGATAATTTTCATTACACTAAATTGAAAATCTTTTGCACAAACAATCCCAATGCAACCAAGATTGCAAAGGAAGCAGAAAACTGGGAAAGAATTTTTCCAACTGGTGACAAAGGCCTCATTTCTAAAATATGTAAACTGACTCAAATGTTCAAGAATACAAGTCATTTCCCAATTGATAAATTGTCCAAGGATATGGACATGTAGTTTTCAGAGGAAGAAAATAGAGCTATCTGTAGTCATATGAAAAATGTTCTAAATCACTATTGATTAGAGAAAAGAAAAGCTAAACAACTTGACATATCACATCGCATCTATCAGATTAGCTAACATGACAAAATAGGATGATGATAAATGTTAGAGAAGATGTGGGAGAGTTGGAACCCTAATTAATTGTTGGTGGAGCTGTGAGTGGATCCAACCACTCTGGAGAGCAACTTGGTACTATGCCCAAAGGACTACAAAAATGTTCATACCTTTGAGCTGGCAATACCTTCTAGGACTGTAACCCCAAGAGATCATAAAAATCGGAAAGGGTCCCATATGTACAAAAACACTTAAAACATCACTCTTTGTGGTGGTCAAAAACTGAAAATCAAGGGGATGTCCATCAATTGGAAAATTGCTGATCAAATTGTGGTATATAAATGAAATGAAATACTATTTTGCTGTAATAAATGATGAAGAAGAAGATTTCAGAGAGGCCTGGAAAGATTTATCTGAACTGACTCTGAGGGAAAGGAGCAGAATCAGGAGAAAATCATACACAGTAACAAACACAGTGAGCAAGAAATTTTTTTTCTGGAGGGGGTGGAGCCAAGATGGTGGAGTAGAAAGACTCACGTATGCTAGCTCCAAACCCACAGCCCATATAGTTCCTGCAAGAAGAACTCCCCACGAATTCTGGAGCACTGCAAGGTGCGCAGAAACACAGTGGAAAAGATTTCTGTTCCAGAGAGCCCTGGAAAGCCGACCCAAAGGTAAGTCACACGCCAGAAAGCGGAGCCCACCCCTGTGCTGCCCTGGCCATGTGGCTCCAGAGGAGCAGATCAGAGCAGGCTTCAGGGATGGAATCTCTGGCAGCCGGGAAGGTCACTCCACCCACAGGCGCTACAGGTCAGTGTGAGAGACATCTGGGCTGGGCGAGAAGGGAGCGGGGTCTCTCCATGACTCGGGCCCCCTCAGGAGGCAGTGGTGGAGAGGGCGGCAGAGGCAGGGGAAGAGGCAGCGGCAGCAGACCAGAACTCCCCAAGCAGGAAGGCAGAAGTTCAGGGCCAATACTGAAGGTCTCTGCATAAAGCCCCTGAGGGAACTGAGCCTGGGAGGTGGTCCTGCCCCCATCCAAGTACCAGAACTTAGGCTCAAATTGAATAGCAGCTGCGCCTGCTGAAGAAAGCCCATTTGAATCTCAGAAACCAAGCCCTAGCTGGGCGGATCTAGGTGGGGGTGCACAGGAATCTCAGAAGTCAAGTAACTGGCTGGGAAAATGCCCAGAAAAGGGAAGAAAAATAAGACTATAGAGAGCTACTTTGAGGGGGTACAGATGTTCCCCGCCTTTCAATTCTGATGACGAGGAATTATTCTTACCATCAGGGAAAGACGTGGAGGTCGAGACCTCTGTATCCCAGACATCCGAGGTGGATTTCCGGTGGGCTCAGGCCATGAAAGAGCTCAAAAAGGATTTCGAAAATCAAGTTAGACAGGTGGAGGAAAAACTGGGAAGAGAAATGAGAGAGATGCACGAAAAGCATGAAAAACGAGTCAATACCTTGGTAAAGGAGAGCCAAAAAAATGCTGAAGAAAATAACACCTTGAAAAATAGGCTCACTCAATTGGCAGAAGAGGTTCAAAAAGCCAATGAGGAGAAGAACACTTTCAAAAGCAGAATTAGCCAAATGGAAAAAGAGGTTCAAAAGCTCACTGAAGATAATAGTTCTCTCAGTATTAGAATGGAACAGATGGAGTCTAATGACTTTCTGAGAAACCAAGAAATCACCAAACAAAACCAAAAGAATGAAAAAATGGAAGAGAATGTGAAATATCTCATTGGAAAAAAACTGACCTGGAAAATAGATCCAGGAGAGACAATTTAAAAATTATGGGACTACCTGAAAGTCATGATCAAAAAAAGAGCATAGACATCATCTCCCATGAAATTATCGTGAAAAACTGCCCTGATATTCTAGAACCAGACGACAAAATAAGCATTGAAAGAATCCATCGATCACCACCTGAAAGAGATCCAAAAAGAGAAACTCCTAGGAACATTGTGGCCAAATTCCAGAATTCGCAGGTCAAGGAGAAAATATTGCAAGCAGATAGAAAGAAACAATTCCAGTATTGTAGAAACACAATCAGGATAAATCAACATCTAGCAGCTTCTACATTAAGGGATCAAAGGGCGTGGAATAGGATATTCCAGAAGTCAAAAGAACTAGGACTCAAACCATGAATCACCTACCCAGCAAAACTGAGTATAATACTTCAGGGGAAAATATAGTCTTTCAATGAAACAGAGGACTTTCAAGCTTTCTTGATGAAAAGACCAGAGCTGAAAAGACAATTTGACTTTCAAACACAAGAATGAGAAGAAGCATGAAAAAGTAAACAGCAAAAAGAAGTCATAAGAGACTTACCAAAAGTGAACTGTTTACATTCCTATATGGAAAGACAATATTTGTAACTCTTAAAATTTTTCAGTATCTGGGTAGTTGGTGGGATTTTACACACACACATACACAGACATATGTACACACATGCACGCACACACACATACAGACATGCACGCACATACGGAGACAGAGAGTACAGAGTGAATTGAATAGGATGGGACCATATCTTAAAAGAAATTAAGGTAAATAGTGAGAGAGAAATGTAGTGGGAGGAAAGAGGGTGAAATGGAATGGGGTAAATTATATCTCATTCAAGAGGCAAGCAGGAGACTTTTTAGTGGAGGGAAAAAGAGGAGAGCTGAGAAAAAAAAAAAAACAAGAATTTTACCCTCATCACATTCGAGTAAAGGAAGGAATAAAATGCACACTCATTTTGGTATGAAAACCTATCTTACAATACAGGAAAGTGGGGGAGAAGGAGATAAGCACGGGGGGGGATGATGGAAGGGAGGGCAATGGGAGGAGGGAGCAATTTGAAGTCAACACTCGGGGAGGGACAGGATCAAAAGACAGAAAAGATACTATGGGGGGCAGGATAGGATGGAGGGAAATACAGTTATTCTGACACAACATAACTATTATCAGAGTCATTTGCAAAACTACACAGATATGGCCTATATTGAATTGCCTGCCTTCCCAAAGGGAATGGGTGGGGAGGGAGGGATGGGGAGAATTTGGAACTCAAAGTTTTAGGAACAACTGTTTAGTATTGTTGTTGCTACTAGGAAATAAGAAATGCAGGTAATGGGGAATAGAAAGTCATCTGGCCCTACAGGACAAAAGAGAAGATGGGGACAAGAGAAGGGAGGGATGATAGAAGAGAGGGCAGATTGGTGATAGGGGAAATTAGAATCCTTGGTGTATTGGGGTGGGGGGAGGGAGAAAAGGGGAGAAAATTTGGCACCCAAAATTTTGTGCAAATGAATGTAAAAAGTTAAATAAAAAAAATAGAAGATAGATTAACCATAAAAAAAAGTAATTTTTTTCTGGGAGACTTATAACTTCATTGCAATGCAAGGACTTTAAAAATTCCCCATTGTCTCTTACAACAAAATGCCTTCCACATCCAGAGAAAGAGCTATGGAATTCAATTGCAGGGTATAGTAGATCATTTTCTTTTGTATTGTTTTGTTTCATGATTTCTCCCATTCATTTTAATTCATGTATGTAACATAACTAAGGTGAAACAATATTTAATAGGAATGTATGTGTAGAATCTATATAGAATTTTATGCCATCTCAGGAAGGGAGAGGGGAGAGAGAGTGGAAGGAGAGGGAAGGAAGGGAGAAAATCTAAGTTATATGGAAGCTGTTGTAGAACACTAAAAACAAATAAAACAATAAAAAAAAATTTAGAGATCGTGGAATCTAATCCTTTAAGTGAATAATTACTCAAAGTTATAGTTAGCTTTTTCCATATTCCTCTTGGTATTCTCATATCATCTAGCCAAATAACAGGCAAATGCTTCTTGAATGTTGCTGATCATTGCAAAAGTGTTACTGAGTAGCTATCCAAGTCCTTCCATCCTTCCTTCCTTCCTTCCTTCCTTCCTTCCTTCCTTCCTTCCTTCCTTCCTTCCTTCCTTCCTTCCTTCCTTCCTTCCTTTTTCCATCTTTTTTTCATTTTTTCTTCTGTTTTTTCCTTCCATCCTTTCTTCATGCCCCTCTCCTTTCTTTAAGTTTCTTCGTACCTTTGTCACTCTTATCTGCCTGGTTATTTTTTGTTAAGGCCTGGATGTAGTGGGGTTGACAAGATCAGGATAGACCTTTTGGGGAAACTGTTCTTTGGGGCTATGCTCATTATCATCCGGAATGACTTTCCATGCCCCCCAGATATCGTTATCTCTGTGAGACAAAACAATTACAGCAAACAAGGGATATGTAAAATAGATGCCTCCAGGCTACAGTCTAATTAAATCAGTCTTATAAGACTGATTTAATCACTAGGGTGGAGACAAGTAGAATTTCAGGTAGGCTTGCAGCTTCTGTGTATAAGTACTCGGACCTTCAGATCAATAAAGCATAGTTGGTCTTTCTTCTCCCGCGTCCTGTGTCCGTCTTCTTCACCACATCACCGAGGTGCGTAGGGACACAGGCCATCTGCTACAATTTCTGTGTCTGTCTCTCTGTATTTTTTTCTATGTCCATTTCTGTCTGTGACTCTGTTTCTCTCTCTGTTTCTTTTTCTGTATTTGTGGCATCTTGGCTTTAACAAAATTGCCTGGCATCTCCTAAATGACAAAGAATTTTTCATATAACCTTTGTGAATAACGAATGATCATGTCAAATATTAGTATGTTTACCTTACACTGCAAAAACTGAACCTCAGTTCTGTCAGACTCAGTATATTTATTTTAATATAGAGGATAGTTATTTTTTTTCTTATTTTAAATTTTGCTGATGAATACTCAGACTACTCTGTATACAACTCAGATTGTCCTTCATTTATTCCCATCACCTTGTCTAAAAGATGATGGTTTAAGGGTGGTATACAGAATATTGCATTTCATAGGATTGTTTTAAATGGACCACTATGAATTTTGCATGTTACAAAAAAGTAACATGCATTTTATTCTAAACCTTGGTATCACTGATACAGGTATAATTTGGGGGCACTCCTAATAAATTCTCTCCACATTTTGTTACCCACATTGTATCCTATTTTTGGATTAAAATCCTAATTTTACATGAAGCTACATGATCCAGATTGGAAAATGAAATGGCTACCTGAGTTGGTTTCAGAAAATGTAAAATATTAAGACCTCCCATGAACACTTTCTACAGGATGATGGACAGATTCTGTGCAACTTCTAAGATCTCAAGCTGTGTATATTATTGGATTCAGAGTCACGGCATTTCATCCAATTTTTCTGGATGCAAAACTTCAATGTGCTTCTAGCTTTACTACATCTTATTAGTTCTCAGCATACATATTTTGTTATAACTGGCATCATATTAATGTGAGCTAGGAATTTTGTAATCATTACACACCATTAAATAGGGAATGACATTAATATCAAATATTCAAATAATAAGTCAAATGATGCCATGCCTTTGTGTGTACTTAATAAATGTCGTTGCATGATGAGTTGCATGTGATGATAATTGACAGTAATTATTCTAAATGCTTTATCCACTGTGATCGTTTTTTAAAAAAATTGTTGTAGGTTTTTTTTTTTTTGAGGAAAGGATCTCTTTCTCTCTCTGTGTGTCTCTTTCTCTGTCTTGTCTCTGTCTGTGTCAATGTCTGTTTCAGCTTTTTTTCTTTTCAAATATAGCAAAGGAGAGAAAAGACAGTCAAGATTTATCTTAACAATTACAGTAGTATATAAACTGACCAGATCAGAGAAGTGATAAAGGAAATTTCTCACCTTGATAGAGTTCAATATGTCAAGAAAATCACAATTCTGTTTCAAAAAAGGATTCTACAAATTTAAAGTCCTCCTT
This sequence comes from Bettongia penicillata ogilbyi, assembly GCA_023548195.1. Taxonomy (NCBI): domain Eukaryota; kingdom Metazoa; phylum Chordata; class Mammalia; order Diprotodontia; family Potoroidae; genus Bettongia; species Bettongia penicillata. The sequence goes on along the minus strand of JAJHZJ010000137.1, from coordinate 537,213 downwards.
CAAATCACTTCTGAAAGCACTTCTATTCCTTAGAACAGCATAAATTATAATCTCTTTAGCAAAAGTAACAATTTTGCTGCCTACTATGGCAAGTCACTGTGGGCTAACTCAGCTACCAAAGTGCTTAAAAGCTTGCTAGACCAGAGTGGATTTTTGATAGGATATATCTAAATTCAGAACTCAAGGAAAAAAAAATCTGACTAAGATGTAGATTCTTGGCTGCCATCAGTCAAACCCCTACCCAACTATTCATTGTAGCTTCTTGATGTAACATTTATAATGCATGAGAATTTTTACTTTCTGAAAGTATTTTAACAAAGACTTCATCTCCTCTTACTGGGAAATCTACTTTATTTCTTTTTGCTTTTATTGCCATCCACTGCAAGTGTCCTTTTTATTGAAAAGTAAAAAAAAAAAGTTACACCATGTACACTGCTCCAATACTCTACCCAGTTAGTATACTATTCATCCTCCTTGTCATATATGAAAGCCACTGTCTTCAACCTATAAGACTCTATTTCCTTAGCGGTCTCTTCTGACTCCTTAGCAACATTTTTAGGCATCAGACTTAACTGCTTTGAGTAGTTGCTTGGACTCTTATAGAGATACTGATGAGATGTTTATGTTCCTTTCAGATTCAATATATCACTGTCAAATGAAACTTCTGTTTCATTTTTCCTTGATATGTCTTTGAAATGTTCTTGTACATCTACTTTCATGTTTGAAACATCACTTATAATAATCCTAAGAGGTGGAGGAGGGTCAGTCCAAGTGGACTCTCTAGGGTCCTGAGCCAATACTCCACCAGGACAGGAATCTGTTTGTTCTTCTCATTTTAAAGATAAAAATATCCAAATCATAAAAATTCACATTTATAAAGCACTTTCCTGGCAACAGCCCTGTGAAGTCATTTTTTTTAAAACTTATTTATTTGACTTGTCAACATTCATTTCCACAAAAGTTTTGGGTTCCGGATTTTCTCCCTATTTCTCCATTCCCCCACCCCAAAACGCTAAGCATTCTCATTGCCCGCTGCTGCGACTGGGGATTCCGCGACTGGAGATTCTGACCCCCGAGTGCTGTTAATGAACCCTGAGTGCCTGGCCAAAGCTGGGCTGGGGTCCTAGCTCTGCTCCACATTTGATGCAACTTAAGTTTCCCATGGGCCTTCAGGTCACCCTGGGCTGAACATCTCCTCCACTCTGTTGTTCTCCACTTGTACTGCTCCAGAATTTGTTGAGAGTTCCTCTCTACAGGTGTTTTAAGGACTGCATTTCTTTTTTTGTCTTTATACTCCTCCATCTTGGCTCCACCCCAACCCTGTGAAGTTGTATAGAGGAATAAACTGAGGTTCTCAAGGTCACATGGTTAGCCCACGATTATATAACCAGTGCCTCTGTGTCCAGTGCTCTTTCCATTATTCTGTAGTCCATCTCAAGTAGCAGAAAACAGATAATCATAGGAGTATATGCGTGTATCCTCATGTGAGTAAAAAAGAGCCCAACGTTTTATAACAGAATCCCTAAAAGTCTTGCTCGTATACTACAAAATTATCATTAAGGCAAGGATGAATAATTCCATAAGATTCTGAATATATTGAAAATATGTATGCTTTTTGCCTAAATAGTTATTCCTTTGATTCATGAAAATGTCCTCATTATATGCAAATTTAAATTGCTTTACTAAGTGGTATAAAAATCAAAATTATAATAAACTTGATATATTTGATTTGAAAATTATATATATAGTGTTTTATAAACTAAAATAAATTAGATATTTCATGTATATTCATATATGTATGAATTTTCATGTAATGTTTTTATGTATGTATATCTTTGTATAGTGCTTGTGAAAGGGAGTGAGAGTGTGTTTAAAAGTAGGCCACAAAACACAATTACAAGAAATTTCCAAATAGAACCATCATTTCAATTCAATTTATTTATAATTTATTGAATATCTACTATATACCAGGCACTGCATGAAACTCTGGCAAAATACTAAAATTTAAATAATGACTAATAACTAGTATTTACAATAATACATTACTTTTTCTCATAACAACATAGTGATCAGATAGATATTACTACTATCCTTTCTCTTATAAATTTGCAGAAGCAGTTGAGATTCAGAGATTTTTGACTTCCTCATGGTCAAATAATTTGTATCAAATACATGATTCATCTCATTTATCTTAATTGTAGATCTGGTAATTAGTCTTTCTGACACCCATATTTCCCCTTTCCAATCCATCCTTCACAGAGCTGTCAAATTGATATTGTTGAAACACAACTTGGAAAATGTCATTTCTGCACTCAGTTAGGGGGATCAAGATAATGAATTCGCTTGTTCTTGATTAATGTTTGAGAGAGTAAAGTAGTCTTGAGAGCAACAACTTCTACATAACTCCTAAAGGGCTTTTGTAGCAGAGTGTCTGGAATGGAATCTGGAGACATAAAGACATCATCTAATCCTTAATCAAACACTTGTCGCTCACATATTTCATATGATGACTAGAGTGAGTTTTTAAAGTGCCCTAATTTTAGACGGATACATTCTAGATGGTTTATATTGGTTACTCTGAGATATTATGCTTTGGTGATTATTTAATAATTGCAATATTGCCCATATCAAGGAAAGGCTTTCTAAAAGGCTTACTATACAGTAGTGAATGATGACAGAAAGTTTGAGGATGGACCTGAATCACTAAAGCCCATTAAATGGTAGCCTAGAAACCCAAGGTGGTCAGAGATAGCTAGCACAAACCATATGATGGTCAACAGAAACATGATGCCCTTACAGAGATGACATGCCAAAAAGGAAATAATATGTCATCACTAGAGGAAAATAATAACTCCACAGTATCAGGGATATGATTTTCCCTAAACACATATTTCCTTAAGAATGTACCCTGCATTCATGTGCCCTGACTATTTAAGCTTGGAACATTTGCTTATTTTCACATATTGTCTGGTTCCATATATTTCTTACCTGTATTTACATGACTACATGTGTTCTCTGCATATGTGGCCTCTTTATTCTCTGGATATAAAGTAATATGTGAGGAGAATCACTTCATAAACATGGAATTTTTATCTTGCTATTTTATTTACTCTAAAAATAATTTTTTGGACTAATTTTGCTTTGAATTAGTCCTCTAGTCCTTCTAACAACTTTTTAAATAGAATATTTGAATAAAAGAAGAAACTATAATATGTATGTTTATTATAATATATATTATAACATACATATATGTATATATGTAATATTTCACACATAGGCATATAGGTGTACATATATAGACATGTACACATATTCTTGGTGTTGACAAAGTTATCGATGTATATGTATTTTTCACTTTTCAATAGAAGAAAATAACACAAAACAGCTATTGTCTTATTCACTTCAATGACTTCCCAGTGAGACCCCAAGTATCCTTGTCAGAAGCAAGGATACTCAAAGCTAAAAGTTGGAAGCTCATAAGCTACAGCTTTGAGAGAATGCTGAATCAATAAGTGGGTACTGAATCACTGAGCATTTCAATCTAGGCAAAGTTTTTGTTTGTTTGTTTTAATTTATTCGTGTCCTGCATGGAAGGGAATGGTGCAAGTTCTATGCAAGAAAACAATGAAGCTTGGATTTTTGTATGGAGGATGCTTGAAATGCTACTAGACTGCTTAGTAATTTATTTTAATCATGTCAAATACGTAACATGAAATCCCCATTATTGTAGAATTGAAAATTACATGGCAGTGAAACAGCATTATGGAAAGAAAATTGAATTTATAGTCATAAACTGAACCGTTAGGATATGTCCTTTTCTTTGATACTTGTTAAATGACTTTTTACATGTCATTTCATCTCTCTGGTTTCAGTTTGGTCATTGAAAGAACAATAGATTGAAGTACATTGAGAATTTCAAACCTAGAGTCTTTGAACATATATGTATGTGTGTTTGTGTGTATTTATATATATATATATATATATATATAATTATATTTCAATGTAGTTTGTTTCTTTTGTAATCGCATGCATTACATTTTATGTATTTAAACCATTGTTCTGAATAGAAGTCCATGGGTTTAAGCAGACTTCAGAAAAAGTTCATGACACACAAAAAGTTAAGAATCACAAAGAGAGGTGACCAATATAGTTCTTGTATATAATATTTCAGTAACATATAAAGGCATTTATAAAGAAAAAAATCACATGCAGTCTTTCTCTTGTCTGAAAACTACTTCTAACAACTTTTTAAATAGAATATTTGAATAAAAGAAGAAACTATAATATGTATGTTTATTATAATATATATTATAACATACATATATGTATATATGTAATATTTCACACATAGGCATATAGGTGTACATATATAGACATGTACACATATTCTTGGTGTTGACAAAGTTATCGATGTATATGTATTTTTCACTTTTCAATAGAAGAAAATAACACAAAACAGCTATTGTCTTATTCACTTCAATGACTTCCCAGTGAGACCCCAAGTATCCTTGTCAGAAGCAAGGATACTCAAAGCTAAAGAGTAAAAGAAGGTGCTCAGATATTTTCTGTCCCCTTGGAATCTATGTGAATACAGTCATGCATGTTCAAATATTCTTCATTCACTTCTTTGGTGAGAGAAATTATTCAATTAGGGGCTTTGCAATTTGCCTATTAGGTTATTTCAGGAAATCTGCAACAAATCTCTCATTTGAAAAATCTTCCTCATTTCAAGGATTTCTCACAGGAAGCCTGAGGTATGGTCTTCCTTCATGGACTTCTAAAACTCAAATGCATTCCAACAAGTAATTTACCATGTTGAACTATCTGTAGAATGTCTGTGCCACCTGAGTAGCCAAAGAAGCTTTAAAATTTCGAACTATTTTTAATTTCAATTCTGAATGCTTCCAATTGTTGTCCCTGTGTTCAAGTCTAGCCCTTAAGATTCATGCATCTTAACTTTTTCAACATTTGTGTTTTATTCTAAATGATCAAAGACATCTTCTCAATTCTATTTTATTCTCTACAATTTGCTAGTTAGCATAGTAACCCTGATTGAGACTAAAATAATTTCTTTAAATATTTCACTCATCTGTTTGTTATAGTTGGGTTGGATGGGCGTAAAGTGGGTAGTTAGTCTATGGTATTAAGGAGAGAGAACTGAAGCCACAAACACAGCTCCACTTCTTACTTTCAGGATGAGGCAATTGGGGTTAAGTGACTTGCCCAAGGTCACACAGCTAGTGAGTGTCAAGTGTCTGAGATGAGTCTTGAACTGAGGTCCTCCTGACTCCTGCCCTGGTGCTCCACTGCACCACCTAGCTGTACAGCCCTCGCTCACTCAAAACAATTCAAGTGCAAGTCGTGTCACAATTTCTCTGATGGCATGGTCTTCTTCAGCGATGAAGGATGAACACACATTCTCTTACTATATTATTCTTGGCAGATAATTTTACCTCACTTTGTGTTTATTTTCTCACATATGAGATAAAATATTTGAACTACAATCATCATGGGTTTTATTATTTCTATCCTGAACTTAAAAATTATGAGCTACTGCAATTCTGTCAATATTTAAAGAAGAGGAAAAAAAGATTATGTATGAGATCAGAGACTTTCCTTTTTTTTGAAAGTATATATTGGCATGGTAGTAATAAAATATTCTTTATTTATCTCATATATATATATATATCTTGTTATTTTTAAATTTAAGCTATCATGTTAATGTTTCTTTCTTACTATTGCATCTTTAGAATTATCTATTAAGTCTCTGTATTTCAAAACAGAAGAAACTGTGAAGACTCCAGGAATCTGCATATTATCCTTTGTGCCTGTGAAATGTTCACTTTTTCTTGGAATAATTGCAGTTTTAGTATGTGAATTGACTAAGCAAACATCAGTATCATCAAATCTTAGAGTTGAAAAGGTTCTCACAAATGATCTAATTCAACTCATACTAATAAAAAAATGTGCATTATTAAGCACTGACTATGTGCCAGACTGTGCTAAGTGCAAGGGATATAAAGGCAAAACAAAAATAGTCTCTACTTTCCAGGTCTCGTTGCAAAGGAGGAGTCAGTGGTCACATCATTAGATGTGTACACAGAAAGTAGAAAGTAACATTAGACAAGAAGGAGCTAGCATTAGAGCAGTTTGGGCAAGTTTCCCATAAAATGGGAATTTGAATAGATTTCTATAGGAAACTTGAAATTGAAAGAGACAGAATTGAGGAAGGAGATCAGTTCAAGCAATGAGAGAGAGAGAGACAGAGACAGAGAGACAGAGACAGAGAGACAGAGAGAGACAGAGACACAGAGACATGGAGACAGAGAAGGACAAAGACAGAGAGAGAGAGAGAGTGACAGAGAGCTATGAAGGATGAGAAATTAAGAATCGTGTGTGAAAAAGAGTTAGAAAGTCAGTTAAGATTGGACTACTGAAATCTAATGGGAAACTAGGTGGAACAATGGATAGAGTTCTGGGCCTGGAATCAGAAAGTTTAAGTCTATTCTAGTTGAGTTCAAATGCAGCTTCAGACACTAGCTGTATGACCCTGGGAAAATTACTGAACCCTGTTTACTTCAACTTCCTCATCTATAAAATGAGCTGGAGAAAGAAATGGCAAGATATTCTACTCCCTTTGCCAATAAGAGTCAAAGGAGACTGAAAAACAACTAAACAACAAACTGAAATCTTGCAAAGAATAATTTGTGAAGAGTACTGGAAAAAGAGAATGAATGAATCATAAAGGACAGTTTGTCCTATGGTCTTTTTTTGAAAATATCCTGCAATGGAGAATTAATCAACTGAAATATATTTACTTTTATTGCTTCCGAGTCAAAGAGGAATCTCTTTCAGTATCATGGAAGCTTGATCATCATTTTCAACTTTTCATTTTTCCCTATTCAAACTGTGCTTGGCTCCTGAATGAAACAGAATTCTCCAGGTGATTTAACAAGCTCAAGCTATATTTAAGTGTTCTGGCAGCAGATATGATATGATTATAGAAGGGATTACCTACACTTGGGAGCAGACACAATCACCTACATAATCTTTTTGAGAATTTTTCCTTTGGTTCTTCAAATTGTAATGGGTGGGAAATTTCAAACTCTTGTGAGAGGTCACTTTGTTAATGTTGACAAAATTCACATCTAATCTGATCTGATGATCCTGCATCAATAACCGCATATTTTGTCTTTGCCAGACAGCCCTCTTTAAGGAATAGGAAATTGGGAATTGGTGATTTCTAAGGTCCTCTGCAATTTTGCAATGAGAGGATTAAATTGATATGAGACATAAGGATGTAGATAGAGACTGGACCAATGATTACTTTTGTATAAAAAATTCCATGTAAGGAAACTATTTCTGTCAGTATAAGTAAGCACATTCTATACAACTGAAAATCTTAGAGGATTGTCACAGCACTTCTTAAATGATGGGTTGCAACCCCTAGTTTACAAAACACTGGAGGGTTTGTGAGTGGAAGAAGTTTAAAAAGCCCAGTTCTAGAGCACATATGTCTAAAATGCTACTTCAATCCTGAAATACTCCTGAGTGCCTGAACCAGAATACAATGTAATTGGGACATATGAAATAACATAGATGATATCAAGGTGGGATTGTCTAAATCAACATGTAGTCCATAAGTATCCTTATGTCCGGGTTAGTGAACCCTGCTTTTAATTGAGTTTTCCAACATCGCTCTAAAGTACTGTCAAATTCAGTAAGTTGACAGGGTCAGGTAGTTGTGTGTCAGAAGTGGGATATGGAAGTAGGTCTTCTTGGCTTTGAGTCTGGTTCTCTATCAATTATGCTAAAATATCTTATGAGAAAGATGTGGAATTGAAAAGAATTCTTGACTGATAACATCAAATATTGGAAGAGGTCCTGAATCTGAGATCAGAAAGCTTTTGATTTTTCACTATGATTTCCACTGCAACTCTACATAAATGACAAAATGGCTGTAGGAAAACGGGAAACATGTTAAGTGTGTTTGCACATTCTATTTTATTAAATGCATTAATGTGAATTACTTAACATTTGGTAAGATTTTGCTTAAAGTTTATAAATAGGTATTGAAAACTCCCTATTCTTATGCAGAAACATTCATGGGGAGTAGGGCCAAAATGGCAGGATAAAAAGATGCATATATTCTACCGCTTCCCCCACAGCCCACAAAATGCCTGTATAAAATGACTCTCAACAAATTCTAGAGCAGCAGAAGCCACAGAACCACAGAGTGAAAGAGGTTTCCAGCCAAAGATAATCTGGACTATCTCACGGGATGCTGAGCAGGGTAGAGCCCAGCCCTGGCTGCATAGCATTCAGAGGAACAGGACCTGAACAGACCTCCTAGGCAGAATTCCCAGCAGGGAGGGTCCCAGATCCTTTAGCCCACCAGCAATAATAAAGCACTAAAGGTCAGTGTGGGAGGGCTTTTACAGCTGGGCGAGAGGGGAAAGGGGTCAGTTCATTATTGGCCCCAGGTGTTGGCAGAGGCAGTAGCACCAGCAGCAGGCAGTAGGCAGCAACTGTGGCAATGGAAGCAGTCTGGGTCCATCGCCCAGGCAGCTCAGCTTAAAGCTTCTGTGGGAATTAAGCAGCTGATCTGAACCTCAGCTTTGGGCATGGTCCTGGGGGGAGGAGGAGCACTAGGACACTCCTATTGACAAAGGATTGAGAAGTCAAGTAACTGACTGGTAAAATGCTCAAAAAAGGGAAAAGTAAATAAGACCATAGAAGGTTATTTTCTTGGTGAACAGATGTCTGTTTCCATCCTTTCAGATGAGGAATAGCAAGGCATAATATCAGAGGAAGGTAAGACCTTTGTCTCCAAAGTGAATATGAAATGGGCTCAGGCCATAGGAGAGTTTGTAAAGTGTGTCAGCAGTGTGCTAAAGCAGAACCAAAAAATCACTGAGGAAAATAATGCCTTTAAAAATAGGCTGAATCAACTGGGAAAAGAGGTCCAAAAAGCCAATGAGAAGGATGCTTTAAAAAGCAGAATTAGCCAAATGGAAAAGAAGGTTCAAAAGCAGAGTTCAGAGAAGCTAATGACTATGAGATAAACCAAGAAATTAAAAAAAAGAACACCAAAATATTGGAAAATAAATAGAAGATAATGTGAAATATCTCATTGGAAAAAAAAAAAAACTGACCTAGAAAAGATTCAGGATAGGCAATTTAAAAATTATGGGACTACATGAAAGCCATAATGAAAAAGAAAAAAAGAGCCTAGACATTATCTTTCATGGAATTATCAAGGAAAACTGTTCTGATATTCTAGAACCAGAGGGCAAAATAAATATTGAAAGAACTCACAGATCACCTCCTGAAAGAGACTCGAAAAGAGAAACTCCTAGGAATATTGTAGCCAAATTTCAGAGTTCCCAGGTCAAGGAGAAAATATTGCAAGCAGCTAGAAAGAAACAATTTGAGTATTGTGGAAATACAATCAGGATAACACAGGATCTGGCAGCTTCTACATTAAGGGATTGAAGCACTTGGAATAGGATATTTCAGAAGTCAAAGGAGCTGGCATTAAAACCAAGAATCACCTATCCAGCAAAACTGAATATAATACTTCAAGGGAATAAATGGTTATTGAATGATGTAGAGGACTTTAAGTATTTGTGAAGAAAAGACCAGAAGTGAATAGAAATTTTGACTTTCAAACACAAGAATCAAGAGAAGCATGAAAAGGTATTCAGGAAAGAGACATCTTTCTTATTATTATCTCCATTTTCTAGATGAGGAAACTGAGGAAAATTGAGTTTAAGTGACTTGAACAGGGTCATACAATTATTGCATGTCTGAAACCAGAAATAAACTCAGGTCTTCCTGACTCTCAGTCTGGCAAAGTTGTAAATAAAGGTTGAAAAAGAGGAAAGAGTCATATTGGAAAATGCTTTAAATGACACACTAAGGGGTCTATAACCACTAGAGTTTAATGAGTAGAGGAATTGAGTACACTCAGAACAATGCTCTAAGAAAATTACTTTTGTAGCTCTTTATTGGATGCTTGAAGGTAATTAAAGACTTACAACAATAGATCAGACAAAAGTTGATGAAAGTTTGAATTTTGAACATTATATATATGTTTATATATAATATACACACACATATATATGTATACATAAATACATACATACATACGTATATATATATGTATATATATGTGTGTATATATATATATATATATATATATATACACATACATACATATGCATATACTAGCTACTTCAAGTCTTGCCTCCTAACGATTGTGCCACAGTTGCCTAAGGAAGGGTAGTTTTCCTCACAACAGATATAGGAAATTTTGGATGCCAGCTGTATAGGGAAGGGGAGAAATGGATAGAAAGAGATAATATAACATTATATTATGTAACATAATATTATATTATAATATAATTTTTATAATATTGAGTTACTATATTATCTGTTTGGGATTGTGCAATTGTCAGTTGGCATTTCAAGACAATGTTTAATAATTGGTCCTTTTCTGCTTCACAGATCCAGGATGATGAGGGTTGTTCTTAGAATCATCAAGAACTGATTTAAAAAGTGCTTCTGTTCATAGATAGTATAGATCATTTCAGAGAATCAAGGAAGTCTCAAAGACACAAGTGAAACCATAGGTCTAGAAAAATTGAGTGTAGTGGGGGAAGCGAGAACCAAGAGAAGGAAGGAAAGAAGAATGAAATAAGAAATAGACAAAGAAAAGGGAAGTGGAAGGATAAAGAGAAAGGAAAAGACAGGAAAAATAAAGTAGTTTAGATTATTAGGAAAGTTTTCAAGTCTGTCATATTTTCCCTATATTTATTGTGTTTCAGTTTAATGTCACATCACATCAACACTGAATGAATAATCCGCTTTTAATTAGCTGATTTCGTAGCTATATTCTCTAAAATCTCATCAACGTTTTTAGTCTGTCTACTTAACCATATTTCCATTTCTGATTGCTGTTGGATTTGGGCTAAACTCAGTTCTAAATACATTTTTGTATGTGAAAAATGTCCTACATGTAATGACGTCATTTAATAATACACGATTATTATCCACTGTGCACAAGATGCTATACAGTAGCTAAATAATGACGGGTCTGTTCTCCAAATAAATGAATACTTTCTTCACTTATTATCTTAAATTTATCAACAGCATAAATCTGTATTGGGTTAAGTCTATCCTAACATTAGTACCTGGGGGACGGGGGATGATGATGATGATGATGATGATGATGATGATGATGATGATGATGATGATGATAGGAAATTATCTAATGCCTACTATGTGTTGAGTGCTTAATAAATATCTCATTTTATTTTATCCTCATGACAAACATGGGGATGGGGGGGTGTACAATTATTGTCTTTATTATGCAGTTAAAGAAAGTGACAGAGGTTAAATGTCTTGCCCAAGGTCACACAGCTAGTACGCTTCTGAAGCCAGAATTAAAATAAGGTCTTTCTCATTCTAGATCCAGGGTTCTATATACTTCACCACCTGCTTCTTCTAAATAATTCCTATCAAGGGAGATAGATAGAAAGATATATAGGGGAGAAAGAGAGAGAGAGAGAGAGAGAGAGAGAGAGAGAGAGAGAGAGAAAGAGAGAGAGAGAAAGAGAGAGAGAGAGAGAGAGAGAATAATTATATAGATATGAATACAAATAAGACGAGACGTATATACTGTTAACTCACTTTTTTTGTTTTTTGTTTTTATTTTTCTTTCACATTACTGACAAGGGTATGCCATACCATACACATATTTAACAAAATATAGTACTATCCTATAGAACTGTAATAATTTAGAAATCTTTATTCTACAACAAACAATATCCTTTTGACCTTAAAATATGATATTCATGCTTCAGGCTACATTGCATATGCTCTTTATTCAAAAATGACCTTGAGTACATGGAAATATGCATATAAGTAAACAGAGAATCTAAATAGGTTAGAAAGCTTGGCAATTCAAGGGATAGCTAACTATATAATTTCAGGTAAGCATGGCAATGCAAATACGGTAGAAGGAAGTCTAGAAAATATATTGGACCGCATACTGCACATATCAACAATGAAATTCTATTATGAAAAAATGACATCATAAATAAAACATTCTATATTAAAATAGCAAGATATTAGGCTACTGCTTCTAGAAATATGCATTATTCCTAGTCTGCCTGAATTAATTATTTATTTACCATTTACTAAAAGATTTATTTTAGTCAGAATGGTCAAATAACTTACGTGTGTAGGCATGGGCTATAAATACTATTCAGAAAAAAAGCAGGCCAGAGCCTAGTTTTTGTTTTTTTTTTTTTTAATTTTTAATTTTATTTTTTTTAATGTTTTACAATCATTTCCTTAAAGTTAAGATTTTATCCCCCCCACCCTTCCTCCACTACCCTCTCCCTGACCGTGACAGCATACAATTTTGTATAGGTTCTACATATTCTTTCCTAATCAGCACATTTTCACTATAGTCATGCTATGTGGTCGAACTAAAATAAATGGAAGAAATCATATAACAAATCAAAACATAATACACTGAAACCCACCCACACACAAACATGATCTGCTACATTCTGCAAATGACTTCCATATTTCTTTCTCTGAATGTGGAAGGCATTTTGCCTTAGAAGACCAACATTAGGATTTTTTTTTTTTTATCTCAGTAAGTTCTTGTGTTATTACAAAGTTCCAAGTCTACCAGAAAAAAACTCTCACACACTGTGGTCGTTGTTGTGCACAAAGGTCTCCTGGTTCTGCTCCTTTCGCTCAGCATCAGGTCATATAAGTCCTTCCAGGCCTCCCTGAAGTCTTCTTGTTCATCACTTCTTATAGCACAATAGTACTCCATTACATTTATATACCATAATTTATTCAGCCATTCCCCAATTGATGGGCATCCCCTTGACTTCCAGTTTTTGGCAACTACAAAGAGTGCTGCTATAAATATTTTTGTACACGTGGGACCCTTTCCCGTTTTTATAATCTCTTGGGGATACAGTCCTAGTAGCGATATTGCTGGGTCAAGTGGTATGCACACTTTTGTAGCCCTTTGGGCATAGTTCCAAACGGTTCTCCAGAAGGGTTGGATGATCTCACAGCTCCACCAACAATGAATTAGTGTTCCAACTCTACCACAACCTCTCCAGCATTTCTCATTTTCTTGTTCTGTCATGTTTGCCAATCTTATAGGTGTGATGTGGTACCTCCGAATTGTTTTGATTTGCATCTCTCTAAACAATAGTGATTTAGAGCACTTTTTCATATGATTAGAGATATCTTTGATTTCTTCCCCTGAAAATTGCCTGTTCATATCCTTTGACCATTTATCAATTGGGGAATGACTTGGATGGTTATATATTTGAGTCAGTTCTCTATATATTCTAGAAATGAGGCCTTTATCCCCGAGCTTAGCCATAAAAGTTTTGTCCCAATTTACTACATCCCTCCGAATTTAGGTTGCTTTACGTTTGCTTGTGCAAAAACTTTTCAGTTTAAAGTAATCAAAATTATCCATCTTGCATTTCATAATGCTTTCTATTGTTCCTTTAGAAAAAATTCCTTCCCCTCTCCATAAATCTGATAAATACACTATTCCTTGCTTCTCCAGTTTATTCATGGTATCAATCTTTATACCTAAATCATGTACCCATTGGGACTTTATTCTTGTCGAACCGTGAGTTCTTATCCCAGAAGCTGGGATCTTTGGGTTTATCAAACAGGAGGTTGCTATATTCCTTGCCTACTGTGTCTTGAATGCCAAGTCTATTCCATTTGTCTACCCCTCTGTTTCTTAGCTAATACCAAATAGTTTTGATAATTGCTGCTTCATAATACTATTTGAGGTCTGGTAGCACTAGGCCACCTTCCCAAGCATTTCTTTTCATTAGTCCCTTTGATATTCTGGACCTTTTGTTTTTCCAAGTGAATTTTGATATTATTTTATCCAGCTCTAGAAAATAATTATCTGATAGTTTAATTGATATGGCACTAAATAAGTAGATTAATTTAGGTAGAATTGTCATTTTTATTATATTAGCTCGACCTACCCATGAACAACTGATGTTTTCCCACTTACTTAAATCTGAGTTTATTTGTGCAAAAAGTGTCTTGTAATTGTGTTCATATAATCCCTGGGTTTGTTTTGGCAGGTAAACTCCTAAGTATCTCACAGGGTCTACCCTAGCGTTAAATGCGATTTCTCTTTCTATCTCTTCCTGTTGGACTTTTTTCCTAATGTATAGGAATGCAGAAGATTTGTGCGGGTTTATTTTGTAACCTGAAATTTTGCCAAAGTTGTTTATTATTTCAAGTAGTTTTTTACTTGAATCTCTGGTATTCTCTAAGTATATCATCATATCATCTGCAAGGAGTGATAACTTAGTTTCTTCTTTGGCTATTTTTATTCCTTCAATTTCTTTATCTTCTCTAATTGCTACCGCTAACATTTCTAGTACCATATTGAATAATAATGGTGGTAATGGACATCCTTGTTTCACCCCTGACCTTATTGGAAATGCATCTAGCTTATCCCCATTGCATATAATGCTTGCTGAAGGTTTTAGGTAGATACTGCTTATTATTTTATAGAAAGTTCCCTTTATTCCTATGTTGCCAGTGTTTTTAATAGGAATGGGTGTTGTATTTTGTCGAAAGCTTTTTCTGCATCTATTGAGATAATCATTTGGTTTTTGTTAGTTTTGTTGCTGATATGATTAATAATGCTAATAGATTTCCTAATATTGAACCAGTACTGCATTCCTGGTATGAAACCTACCTGATCATAATGTATTATTCTCTTGATAAAATGCTGTATTCGTTTTGTTAAAATCTTGTTGAAAATTTTTGCATCTATATTCATTAGAGAAATTGGTCTATAATGTTTTTTCTGTCTTGTCTCTTCCTGGTTTGGGTATCAAAACCATATTTGTATCATTGAAAGAATTTGGGAGGACTCCATCTTCCCCAATTTACAAAAATATTCTATATAGTATTGGAATAAACTATTCTTTAAAAGTTTGATAGAATTCACTTGTGAATCCATCTGGTCTTGGAGATTTTTTCCTGGGGAGTTCATTGATGGCTTGTTCAATTTCTTTTTCTAAGATGGGGTTGTTTAAGTATTCAATTTCGTCTTCTGTTAATCTGGGCAATTTGTATTTTTTAAAATATTCATCCATCTCATTTAGATTATTGAATTTTTGGGCATAAAGTTGGGCAAAGTAATTTCTAATTATTGTTTTAATTTCCTCCTCATTGGAGGTGAGTTCACCCCTTTCATTTTTAATATTAGTACTATGATTTTCTGCTTTCTCTTTTTTAGTCAAATTGACCAAAGGTTTGTCAATTTTATTAGTTGGAATAGTTTTCATAATTTCAATTTTATTAATCTCTTCTTTGGTTGTCAGTATTTCTAATTTGGTATTTTCTTGGGGATTTTCAATATGTTCCTTTTCTAGCTTTTTCAGCTGCATACCCAAGTCATTGATCTCCTCTTTCTCTATTTTACTTATGTAGGCATTCAAAGATATAAAACTTCCTCTAAGAACTGCTTCTGCAGTTTCCCATAAGATTTGGTAGGTTGTCTCATTATTGTCATTCTCTTGAATTAAGTTCTTGATTATTTCTATGATTTTTTCTTTAACCCATTCCTTCTTTAGGATTAAATTATTTAGTTTCCAATTGATTTTTGCTTTATCTTTCCATGGCCTTTTATTACATATAATTTTAATTCAATGATCTGAGAAGGATGCACTGATTATCTCTGCCTTTCTGCACTGGATTTTGAGATTTTTATGTCCTAGTACATGGTCAATTTTTGTAAATGTTCCATGTACTGCTGGAAAAAAGGTATATTCCTTTCTTTTCCCATTCAGTTTTCTCCAAAGATCCATCATATCTACCTTATCTAGAGTTTTATTTACCTCTTTAACCTCTTTCTTGTTTATTTTGAGGTTAGATTTCTCAAGTTCAGAAAGAGGGAGGTTGAGGTCCCCACTAGTATAGTTTTGCTGTCAATTTCTTCCTTCAACTCCCTCAACCTCTCTTCTAAGAATCTGGATGCTATACCACTTGGAGCATACATGTTTAGTAATGATATTGCTTCATTGTCTATGGTGCCTTTTAGCAGGATATAGTTTCCATCCTTATCCCTTTTGATTAGATCTATTTCTGCTTTTTCTTTGTCTGAGATTAGGATTGCTACTCCTGCCTTTCTTACATCAGCTGAAGCACAATATATTCTGTTCCATCCTTTGACCTTTATCCTATGTGTATCCCCCCGTTTCAAATGTGTTTCTTCTAAGCAGCATATTGTTGGATTATAGCTTTCAATCCATTCTGCTATCCATCTCTGTTTTATGGGAGAATTCATTCCATTCACATTCACAGTTATGATTACAATCTGTGTATTTCCCTCCATCTTCTTTCCCACCATTTGTGCTTTTAGCTCTGCTGTCTCCCTTCCCCTCATCACTAGTATTCACTTTTCACCACCTCCTCTTGCCACCTTCCCCTCCTTCTTTTAGCCCCCCTCCCTTTAACTCCCCTTTACTCTTATTGTTTCTTCCCTCCCTTTTACCTCCCTCCCCTTTCTTCCCTCTTCCTCTCCCACTGCTTATAGAGCTAGTTAGGATTTTCTGCTTAAGTTGATTGTTCCATCCTTTAAACAAATCCGATGCGATGACAGTGCCTCTCACATAATGCTCATCTCCCTCTCCTCTTTCCATCTGCTATGATTTTGTACTTCTTCTTGTGATGTAATTTGCCATTTTCTGCTTCCTCCTTTTCACACCTCCTATTACAATCCTTTCTCATACTTAAATCATATTTTTATCATCATATCATTTACTTTATACCCATTCCCCCTATGCTTATACCTTTGATATTTCTTAATAGACGCACAGTTCTGAAGATTAACAGATATCATCTTCCCTTATAGTGAGGTAAACAATTTGCCCTAATTGAGTTGCAAGTTGGTCCCCCCCCTACTGTTTACCTTTTTATGACTCTCTTGAGACCTGCATTTGAAGATCGAATTGTCTATTGAGTTCTGGCATTTTGGTCAGGAAACTTTGGAAATCCCTTACTTCGTTGAATGACTTTCTCCTTGCCTGAAATGTTGTGCTGAACTTTGCTGCGTAGTTGATCCTTGGTTGTAGTCTCAACTCCTTTGCCTTACGGAATATTGGGTTCCAATTCTTTCAATCTCTTAATGTAGAAGGTGCAAGTTCCTTTGTAATCCTGACTGTGTCTCCTTGATATTTTAAATTGCTTCTTCCTGGCTACTTGTAATATTTTCTCCTTCACATGATAGCTGTGGAATTTGGCAACTATATTTCTTGGTGTTTTGAGTTTGAGATCCCTTTTAGGAGGGGAATGGTGGATTCTCTCGATGACATTTTGCCCTCTGAATCTAGTACTTCTGGGCAGTTTTCCTTGATGATTTCCTGGAAGATATTGCTCAGGCTCTTTTCTCCATCCTGGGTTTCTGGCAGGCCAATAATTCTTAAGTTTTCTCTTCTGGATATATTTTCAGGTCAGTTGTTTTTCCAATTAGACATTTTACATTTTCTTCTATCTTTTCTTTCTTTAGATTTTGTTTGACTGATTCTTGCTGTCTCCTTGAGTCGTTAGTTTCCACTTGCCCAATTCTAATCTTCATCAAATTGTTTTCTTCCGTTAACTTTTGTATCTCCTTTTCCATCTGTCCAATTTTTCTTTTTAAGAAGCTATTTTCTCCAGTTAATTTTTCTACTTCCTTTTTCATTTGTTCAATTTTCCTTTTCAAGGAGATGTTCTTATCAGTGAATTCTTTCTTAATAATTTTAAAATCATTGGCCAGTTTGTCTTCTATTTCCTTCTTCAGCTGTTCCAGGAGAGCTGCTTGTACTTGCGAGTAGTTCGTAGTCCCTTCTGAAGTTTCAGATGGAAGTACAGTCTCAGCTGTGACCTCTTTGGGGTTTGTGTTTTGGTCCTTATCCCCATAGAAAGATTCTACAGTTCTTTCGGCCCTCTGCTTTTTCCTGTTCATGATGTTGATTGAGTGTTGTGGCTTCTGGTTCTTTCAGTCAGAAGGTAGAGAACTTTTTGCTGAGCTGATGTGAAAAAGCTGAAAGCAGGTTTTCGTTTGGTGTTTCCCTGATCAGCCCTGGGTTTAGCTTGTTGAGTGTGGGGGAGAAGTAGTATGGTCACAGGAGATCTCCTCAGCTGAACTAAGGCAAAGGCAAGCTCAGGGGCTGGTAATCTCAGCTGCTCTATTCTCTTTCTGATTCCCCTGGACAGCTGAGGCACGCCTATATGCTAGTGCGTGTTCCCACCCCTCCTGGGACTCCTCTCCTGGTGCTAAGGCTTGCCTGGGTCCTAGTGTGAGTTTTCTCTGCCCTGGATTGCCTGTCCTTCTAGTTTGCCTCTGCCACCATAGGAGGAATTCCCCTTAGCTATTTTCCTCCTCCCAGGTGTTATGAGACTATTGGTCTCCTTCTTCTTTTGCTACTGATCTGGGATTTTTCTGGGGAGATATTTTGTGGTTCTTTCCTGGTCATCAAGGGGAGCGGAGAGAGCATTTACTGATCACTCCACCATCCTGGCTCCTGGAAGTTCAAGTAGGTGACTTACCGAAGTTTGATCTTCCGGCTGAAGGTCTCAGGAGCTACTTTGCTGATATCTGGTGCTCCGCAGCTCTCACTGACTCAGTTTGGCTTTTCTCCTGCCCTCGGTGCCGCTCCTCTGGTTCCACCCGTTGCTTAGGTTTCTCGGATCTCTTCTGCTCTGCTGCGCTGGCCGTGCTGTGCTGTGTGCTGTGGGCTCACCCCCACGGAACAGATCTTTCCCGTGGACTTTCCAGTCCAGCCTGAGCTCCGAATCTGTCACCATCTGTCTCCCACTCGATTCCGCACCTCCAAAATTTGTTCAGATTCCTCCTTTTAGAGATACTTGGAGGAGTTTGTCTGAGAGCTTAGGTGAGTTGTTGCTCTCACTCCTCCATCTTGGCTCTGCCCCTAGAACCTAGTTTTTGATGTGTGTTTTTTTAAATGCTCATTGCTTATTATCCTTCTGCTACAGATAAGCACCTCTACCTGGGTCTCTTAGGATCATTGATTTAGAGAAGGAAGATAACTCAGCCCCTTAGGAAAGTAAAGCTCAAAAAGGATATTGATTTGTGTATTCTCATAAAGATAGCAAAGAGCAGATCAGGAATTTGAATCTAGGTCTACCTTCTCCACTTACACTGCTAATTCCATTATATTGGGGAGCAATTCTAGTGAACACTATATGTTTTCATCCTGAAACTTTTTGTTTTTAAATTAAATGCCTAACATTTTCAAAATATTGTAGTAATGCTTAAGGGAGATGTTAAGGTGAATAAAATAGGGCCTTAACCCTCAAGGAACTTACCAATGTAATGCATTCATGGATTGACTTGGAATTTCTTAGTAAGCATCATAATACCATAGGGCTATGGTAATGTGTGGTTGATGTTCATGATCCCTTAACCCTGACAGAGCAATAAAAGTTGGCAGTTATTCTGAACACCTCACTACCAGAAAGTGTGAAGACCACCACCATAAAAATCATCTTTTATAATGGTTCAATAAAGTTCAGTGGGAATTCTTTTTGAGACAAGTTTGGGAGGGACATTGAATAGGGCTACCACCGGTTAGAAGAGCTTTCTGTTTCTCTTTTACTATTATTATTATTTCTAAGTATTCATTTTCTCTCCTTCCCACCTCCCTTTTTTCCTCCTCCCCACTGCATGAAGCAAAACAAGAGCAATTCAAATAACAAAGAAAATCATAGATATTCATAGGCAAGAAATATAAATTCCCTCCCCCCCTTATTAGACATGTCCAACTGGCCTAAAAATTTTGGGAGAGCAAAGTGAGCCTAATACTGATATCAATTACTAGATATTGTAAGTAAGCTAATGATTATTCCTGAGCTCCTTTAGTATTAACAGAGACATTCATTCAGGGTAACTGATAACAATATTTGTAGTAGCTTGGGCATTGCTAATCTTTCAACTATTTGGTAAATCAAACTGATCACCCTAGGTCCTTCTCTTTGGGAATCCAATGCTGAAGATTAACAAATATATTGAAAAAACACAGACAGTTCCAAAGAAGACACCAAAATAATGAAAGGATTTGAATCCATGTATGGCAAGGGCAATATCACAGGGCTTTATACTAGGTATCTAGGCTGCTTGAAAAGAAGGAAAAGAAGGAAGGAAGGAAGGAAGGAAGGAAGGAAGGAAGGAAGGAAGGAAGGAAGGAAGGAAGGAAGGAAGGAAGGAAGGAAAAAAAGGAATTTGGCTCTCCTCAAGACTACAAAACCATATCATATGAAATAAGGTTGCAAAAACTGGTTTTGTTTAGCCTGAAGAAGAGAAGGCTCAGGAGGAAAATGACAGCTGTCTTTAAACATTTGAATGGCTGAAGGGAGGATTTAATTTGTTCTGTTCAATCTCCAAAATAGACTTAGAGGAAATGGGTGGAATTTACAAAGAGGACAATTTAAATTAGAATTTCAGAGGAAAAAAACTGAAAAATATTTAACATAGTGCTATCCCAAAGTATAATGAACTGTCTTGAAAGATAGTAGCTGGAGTACAAATTGAAGGACTCTGTGCATGAGGCCTTCTATACAGAGAGTGACCATGAGGAGGATTATTCCATAGCATCTACTTTAAAATGATGTCATGATGACCATGTTGATCTGGGAAGCATGTAGATTCCCTGTATCCATGCAATGATTATGAAAAGCATGTGATGACTAGTATTTGAATTTTGCCATTTCTGCACTCCACATTCAGTCATACCTATCTCCCTTTTTGTACTCATAAACATTTTATCAGGATCTCATCAATTTCAGTAGACCACTGTTGTCACCTGAGGGCAGGTTAGTGTCTCTGGGTAGAGAGCAGTAGGCTTGGAATTGGGAGGACTCATCTTTCAAATCTTCCCTCAGACACTTACTAGCTGTGTGACCCTGGACAAATCATTTAACCCTGTTTGCTTCAGATCATTATCTGTAAAAATGAACTAGAGATGGAAATTGAAAACCAATCTAGTATCTTTGCAAGAAAACCCCAAATGGGAACACAAAGAGGTGGATATAACTGAAATGACTGAACAATTGTTATCACCTTCTAAGTAGAACCCTTACCTCCAGTCTCTCTTACTTCATTCTCCAAAAACAAAACAAAAAACAAACAAACAAAAACACTAAAAAAAATCTTCCAAAACAATTTTCCTATAATGAAGTCTGATCATGACATTTTACTGCTAAATAAACACCAAACATTGCAAACTAAATACAAACCTCTGTGCTTGATATTCAAAGTCTTTCACATCTGCCTTCAGACTAAACCTTCAGGTATATTACATAGCATTCTCTTTTATCCATTCTAATGATAGCGATTCTACTCTATTCTCTATCCCTGATTTCAACATCTTATCTCCTTCCTTCACACATTCACGCAGGCTGTTCCCTGTGTCAGTAATGTGTTCTCTTGCCCTCTCTGTTAGAATCCCTGAGTTTCTTTCAAAGCATATTTCAAATGCTACTTCCTAATGAGTCAGTTCTTAATGTATACCCTTTTCCCAGACTATTAGTTCCTGTCTTACTCTAAAATCCTAAAAGTTACCTTGCATTTATTATGAATATACTGCTGTGTGCTGTGTAAATTGTTTTGACTATCTTCTCCCCTTAAGTGGGAAACTAGATGGTGCAGTGGATAGAGTGCTGGGACTGGAGTCAGGAAGGTCTGAGTTCAAATTCATTTACTGTGTGACTTTGAGCAAATCAATTAACCCCATTTGCCTCAGTTCCCTCATCTATGAAATGAGCTGGAGAAATAAATGGTAAACCACACCAGTATCATTGCTAAGAAAATGCCAAATGGCATCACAGAGTGCTGGACAGAGTCAACAAAAACCAAACCCATTCAACTGACTGCACACTTCTTCAGGACAGTTATTGTTTCATTTTGATCATGATATCCACAGAGCAGGGCAGAGTGTCTAGTACACAGTAAACACTTAATCAATATGAATTGATTAGGTGTCCATTGCCTACTACCTGTTGCATATACCACACTCCAAAAAAGAGACATATTCATTTTTCTCTTTGCTTCTATCACCATTCATCTTGATTTAACATTTTTCTTCCTACCATAACAGGCAGAGCAAATGCTTTATTTACAAATCATGAGCTTTTATCCTCAGTGTCAATTAAGAGGTGAATGAATTTCAAAATATATTATTATCCATCAAAGATTAACACCGAATAGTTTTCATTCATATAACAGATGCATATGGATAGAAAATGATGAAAGAATTACGTCTCCCCAATATTGTGCCCACAAGAATAATCATTCATTCTTTCTTTCTTCTAAATAATGTTCACTTGTTATTTTAAATTATTCCCTACTGCCGGGGTTATTCAGCCTAAGAAAACAACATATACGTATATTTTGAGTACACATTTTAAAAGAGTTTTCCATGTATAGTAGGTAGAGATGTACCCTCAAAGCCAGGAAGACTTGAGTTCGACTCTCACTTCTCACATATGTGGGCTATGTGATCTCTGGACAAAGTCTTAGAGTCAGGAAGATCTGGGTTCAAGTCCTACATCTAATACAAACTAGCTGGGAGAAACTCTTTTGTGAAGTACAAGGGTCAATGACTTGCTAGAAAAACCTGTCTTTTGGCTATTATTACCTTTGTGATATTTGGCAGCCAATCTTGTTGAGCCTCAGTTTCCAGATATATAAAAGGAAGAATTTGGACTAAATAATATCTGAGGTTTGTTCTGTCTCTACTGAATTAGCCTATGACATACATATCACATAACATCTAAGTTCTGACTATAAGCTGCATAAATGTTCACGATTTGCAATGGAAAAAGGAGTTCAATATACCATTTTTCTTACATTTTCTGTAGATTTTCCATAAAGTTCCAATCCTATGTGGAAGCACAGGTCCATCAGTTTGCTAAAATTCTGATTCTGTATTCAGTGTGCAAAGTTTTAAAACTTTCATTACTTGTCTACTTACCTCCAAGTCTAGAGTTTTATCCCTATAAAAATGTAGCAGACTACAATAAAATGACTAAACTTAGGAACAAAGTATGAAGTGATATTAGGTTGAATAAATCATCTTCAATTGCTAGTAGGAAATAAAAATTTGAAGGAAATGATCTACATGGTCTTTTGGATGTTGCAATAACTATAAAAAGTTACACTAGCCTTATTTCTACTCTCACGATTATTTGCCTTTAAGTTCATCCATTTCTCTAATTCTCCTTTTTCTGATTTGTTCCTAGCTTCTATCTTTAAAGCTACAATGCTTTGAATGGTCCCCATCTGTATTCCCCATTATTGGATTTTTCATGAGCCTCAAATCATGTCTTTCTTCAATCCTTGTGTTCTGGTCACACTTTTTTTCCCCAAAGTTCTGATCTTCCATCCATGCCAGTTACAAATGCTTACTTTGAGAAAGGATCCTTCTTTTATTCCTTTGTTTATTTTCACCCCTTCCAGAGGTGTTTTAATAATTTTCAAATCCCTTTGACCATTGTAATTCAAGTGTTTCACATGGGACACTGCTTCTCAGGCTTTTGGGGGGTTTAATAATCCTTTTTTATATAATAACTTTAAAAATTCAACCAACTACTCCCATTCCTGATATGGTAATGCTAATCTTGGTATTCATTTCATAAATACAAGATAACAAAAATATATTATGAATTCAGCATTAATTTTGGAGGTTGTATTATTAATACACCTTCATATATTTGAAAATAGTAATGGGTGTGACAGAAGTTTACAATGCCTTATGCAAGCATTTTGACCTTTTTTTTAAATATTGAAATTCATTGTTTGGTAATTGCTAAATTCACAATAAAAATGCCATGAAATGCCATATGGTCAAGAAGCTATTTATTTAGTCCATAGGCTGCATTTAGATCACTTGGTATACCTAGTCTTGCTACCTTTTGGGGACACTGAAATAAAAATTTAATTAAATTAAAATCCCTGCCAGTACCTGAGGGCAGAGACTTGGTTAAGTTACTTAGTCCTTCCATATCAAATCTTTAGGCTTAAGGCCCCACCCTGCATTGTGAACTACCCCTTCTCCTACATTCGCGGTCTCTCTGATTTTCTATTTACATCAGACATCTTTTCCTCTTTCCCATTTCAAATACTAGTGCACAGCAGGGATTTAAAAGTTATTTATTTGTAGAAAAAGTAAAGTTCACTTAAAGTTTACAGCATGACTATGGAGTATGAAAAACATCAAAGCGCTAATAGATTATATGACCCAAGGAATCCTGAGTGTAAGTTAGTTTTTGCCCAGGCCCTATCACTCAAATAGTTCCAAAGCTCTCATTGTCATGAATCATTTTCTATACTCTAGTCAGGATACCAGAACCCAGGTTTATTCCATTTTTCGTGATCCTTCAACTGTGATGATATCTGTAGCTCCTAAGAAGCTCTCTGTAGATATTCTTCTGTTCAGTTTCTATTTGACCAGGTTTAATGCATGGATGAGAAGTGATTGTGGATGATAAAAAGCTGACCTGAAAGTTAAAAAATATATGGGTTTCACAGTTCTTCCTCTGAGACATACTGGCTGGATGATACTGGGCAACTTATTTAATTCTCAATGCTATGGCAAGTTTCTAAAATTATAAATTCCAGAGATAATGTTGATCTGCATTATTATATGGTCATTTCCTTGTCTGAGTTCCTTATATTGATGAAATTGCATTTCAACATTATTGCTTCCTGTGTTCATTGGTATGATTATAATCAGCACTATACTGTAAGAAAGCTGAAAATATAATTGACAGATCCTAGGTATCCTGACCCACATCCTACGAATCAGCAAGGGTCTACTATGCATTAACCCTGTGAATCTTTCTATACATTTTATCATAGCAACCTTATTCAATACCTTAATTTGAATTATCTTATCTACAGAGTTGATTATCAAATTTAGATCTTTCTCACTGGAACTTCAAATTCACTACATCCAAATCTCATCCTCTGAATCAGTTTGTCTTCCTGATTTCACTGCTCTTGTCACTAACATTACCATTTGCCCATTCCTCATTTTCAAAATTTGGCAAGTATATCTTTTCCTATGTTTCATATTCAATCATTTACAAAGCCTACTCAATTCTACCTTTGGGCACAAGGGGCAGGCAGAGCCAAGAGGGTAGAATGAATGTAAGAATGCACCTGAACTCTCTGATAAATTTCTTCAAACATCTCTCAAAAGTGAATCTAAAAAATGTACAAGTGGCAGAATCCACTAGAAGACTGAGTGTGGCAGATTTTCAGCCAAAGAAACACTGGAAGATCATTGTGAGGGAACTATTGCAATAGGCTAAGAGAGCACAGAGCTCACTGACCATAGGAGAGTGGGAGCTGGTCCTGGTAGACTGAATCACTAGTGCAGTGATGATTCCCAAATCATTAAGCACAGGACAGAATTCTGGCAGAGCTGGGTGAGAGGCCCTGCAGCAAATGCAACAATTACTCCTGGGGCTATGAGCCATCAAAGTCATCTACTTGCACCTCCATGAGCCAAGATAGTGGAGCAAACCATAAATATTGCCATTACCCCCTTATTGACCTTGAGACATCAAGAGAATAATACAGCAGGAAAAATCCTGGAAAAATGGAGCAAGCAAAATAGGTGTAGCAGTCTTCTAGCTCAGGACACTAGGGAGAATGAAGGTAAGTGTTCCTCCTTTGGTGGGTGAGAGGGACAAAGGGAGATCTGGAGGCATCCAAGAAGTCTAACCTCAGTGGATCACTGGGAGATCTTGAGCCCCAGGGACTGGATCCAGTAAGCACCAACATCACTACCCCAGGTATACTTTTGCACAACCAGAAACAAGTGTAGATCATTGTCCACCAGCAACTGTGCTCTGGTGAAACCCTAGGGAAGGAGGAGACCTCCAGTAGTCAGATCACTCTTCACCCACACCTCATGCTGCAAACTTCAGTGTAACTCTGGAGAAACTCAGAAGGATCTTACCTGGCCTTGGCCTTGGAACACACCAGTTAGCTCCAGTTTAGCACCATGTAAACCGTAGAATTATATAGCTTCTAGCTGAAAGAAGCAGAGCTCACAACACAGAAAGGCAATAACCAGGCCAATAGGCACAAGCATAAGAAGCTTGGGACAGAGTCCTGGTTTCCCAGAAGCAGAGATCTACTTTAACATCCTAGAAGAAGTCACCATGAGCAAGAAGGAAATCAGAAAAACAAAGAGCATAGAATCTTACAAAGGAGACAAGAAAAATCAAAACACAAATGCAGAAGAGGATAGCACTGATAATATACCTACATCTCAAAGCTCAAAAGGGAATATGAACTGGTCTTAGACCCAAAAGTGTTCTTGGAAGAACTCAAGGAGGATTTGTTTAAAAAAAAAAATAAAATGGGAAAATGGGAAAAAAAATCACTGAAGAAAACAAATCTTTAAAAGGTAAAAATGGTCAAATGGATAAGGAAGTACAAAAACTAACTGATGAAAACAATTTGTTAAAAATTAGAACTAGACAAGTAGAAGCTGATGTCTCTATGAGGCATCAAGAATCAGTCAAACAAAATCTAAAGAATGAAAAAATAGAATAAAATGTTAAAGATCTCATTGGAAAAATAAAACTGACCTGGACAACAGATCCAAGATAGATAATCTAAGAGGTACTAGTCTACCAGAAATCCATGATGAAAAAAAAAAAAAAAAAGAACCAGCACAATATCTTGCAAGAAATCAACAAGGAAAATTTCCTCAAGGTGCAAGAATCAGAGGGTAAAATGATCATTGAAAGAATTTACCAATCAGTTCCTTAAAGAAATCCCAAATGGAAAACTCTGAGGAATAGTACAGCCAAATTCCAGAATGAGCAGGTCAAGAAGAAAGTACGATAAATGGCCAGAAAGAAACAATTCAAATATCATGGAACTTCAGTCAGAATCACACAGGACTTTACAACCTCTATGTTTAATGATCAGAGGCATTGGAATATGATATTCTGTCAGGTAAATGAGCTTGTACTACAACCAAGAATCAATTACCCAATAAAATTGATCACAACATTCAGGCAAGGAGATGAATATTCAATGAAATAAGGAAATTCTATACTTTCTTGTTGAAAAGGCCAGAGCTCAATGGAAAATTTGATCTTCAAATACAAGACTCAAGAGAGACATAAAATGTTAAATGGGGGAAAAATCACCTTGGTATTCAATAGGGACAAACGGTGTATTTTTCAATATGGGAGGATGAAACTTGCTAATCTTGAGAATGGTATGTTTATTATGATATTTAAAGATGTGTGGTTAGAGGGAGTGGGTAGAAATTAACAGTGTCAAGATAAAAACATAATTAAAAGGTGTTAAGGCATTGTAATGGGACAAGAGGAAAGGAGGATGCAGAAAAGAGTAAATAGCATCATATGGAGAGACACAAAAACAAATGGTAGTAGAGGGAAACAAGGGTAGGGAATGAACATTGCTTGATCTCTGCTCTCATTGGATTTGGTTCAAGGTAGAAAGAATATACTCTGTAAAATATAGAAATATACCTTAGCCTACAGGCAGCAGGAAGAAAGGAAAGGAAAATAGGAGGGGTGGTCAGAAAGGACGGAAGAAATAGTAAGGGAAAAAGTAAAGAAAAGGGAGGGAGAAGAAAAGAAGGGAGGGAAATTTGAGGGAGGCAGTGGTGAAAAGCAAACCTCTTTTGAGGAAGGGAAGAGAGAAAGGAGAAATAAAAGGCTAATTGGGGTGGTGTCAAATAAGAAGGAGAGAAAGACACAGATAGTAGTGATAACTGTGAATGGGAATGAGATGACTTCTCACATAAAAGGGATGCAGATAGTAGAAGGGGTTATAAACCATAATCCTACGATATGTTGTTTAAAAGAAACACATTTTAAACAGGGACAGGCACATAGAGTAAAGGTAAAAGACTGCAGTAGAGTATATTACACTTCAGCTGAAGTAAAAAAAAAGGGGGGGGTAGCAATCCTAATCTCAGACAAAGCAAGAGCAAAATTACATCTAATCCAAAGGGATAAGGAATAAACTATATCCTGCAAAAGGCAGCAAAGACAATGAATTAATAAAATTACTAAACATATATGCACTAAGTTGTATAGCATTCAAATTCTAAAAGGATTAGCTAAGGACATTGCAGGAAGAAATAGTCATAAAAATTACAGTAATGGAGGACCTCAACTTCCCCTTCTCTGAACTTGGTAAATTTATCTCAAAATAAACAAGAGAGGAGTAAGGTAGGCATGTAGAATTTTAGAAAAGTTAGATATGGCAAATCTCTGGGGAAATTAAATGGGGATAGAAAGGAATATGTTTTTTTTCTCAGCAATACCTGGTACATACACAAAAATTGACCACGTACTAGAGCATAAAATCCTCATAACCCAGTGTAGAAAGGGAGAAATATTAAATGTATCCTTTTTGGATCATGATGCTATATATATATTTGTAATAAACGATCATGAAAAAATAAGTTAAAAATCAATTGGAAACTAAGTAACCTGAGCCTAAAGAATGAGGGGGTGTAATGGCGATTTAAATTGGCAGATCTTTCACATTCATTAATAGTATTTGTCACCTGCTTATATCACATAGAAATCTGAGTCAAATGTGGTAGAAGGAACTTGCTGAACTGGTTGAAACGGAAGAATGGAGCAAACCTGGGAGGAAGTTGGTGAAAGCAATTGGAGCTGAGGGAGGAGAAGACAGCAGCAAGTAGACTCAGCTAAACTCATGGATATTTGTCTATGGAAAGGCCCCAGCAAGTGGGGGACCAATCTTGGGAGGCTTGGGGATAGTTTTATCCCCTGTAGTGCTAATATATATTGACTTCTTGCTTACTATGATGGATTTGGTTTTCTGATGTCTAAATAAGTATCTTTTTGTTCTTCCTTCTATATGGAAAGTCTAAAATTGTGTGGTATTCAGAACTATGCCTGCATATTCATTGTTGCCCTCATTGCTGTGAATATTGTTATGGTGTTACATTTGGTGTCATAGACAGCATGGTAAGGTAGAAAATCTATTTGGAAGCAGATATGTTTTAGATGAAGAGACGGATATACCAAGATGGTAAGATTTCCCTTATTCCACCCTAGTAAGAGTATGGGCTGAAAGTACAAGATCCTGTGAAACTAGGAACTGAGGTTGCAGGAGGAGGAACCCAGAGATTTGGAAATATATTTGCAAGTAATCTGAATAAAACCAGGAAAATAATTGACAGGGGTGTTAATTATAGGCTAAATTTTATTAACAGATTACCACATTATGCATAAAAATACAGAAAAGGTGCTGAATAAAAAAATCAAAGGAAAAAGAGTTACCTAGTTTGCATGGGAATTCTTAGCATTTGAGCTCTCCTTTAGAAGAGCAAACTAGGGGGTCTCAGGTGGAAGAAAATTATGTTCACTTAGTGCAGACGAAGAAGCCCAAGGCTGGCAAAAGAAGGCTACATACAATTTTTCTACATATGCAGCCTAGTTGCATGATAGCAAGAGGCAGGAGAATGTGTGTGAGGAAAATGTAAGGAAGGAGGTGCAAGAAAATGAAACAATGATACAAGGAGATGCTTCTCAGTCAGAAGTATGCCAAATACCCCAGCAGAAACAGGACAATGGGGGGAACAATACAGTGTATAAGAAGATAATTGAGGATTTTACTCAGCAGAAGACCAGAGAGATTTTGAGTCAGTTCACCCAAACCTTGGGAGAATTGTTAATATGTTGGAACGATAGAATTAGTGATGAAGGGGCCAGAGGAGTATCCATAGAGGGTGTGGACTGCTTGAAGTTTATGGGTGTTAGGCAGAATCTTTTTGTATAATAAGTTCTTAGGTATTATGCAAAGAGGTAACAATATGAGCAATCTGTTAGCTTTGGCAGTAGATAGATGTAGTAAGCAATATCCTACTGACTCTATTTGCCCTAGTGGAGATAGATCCTAAAATTCACCTAGGGAGTGTCTGAGAAAATTAAAGGATTAGGCAATGAAGACTGTGATAATGATCAGAAACACATATGCACACTATGTTATCCTCTTAGCAGTTTCCCATGGCAATTCCCATAGAAATGGATGCCCATACAAAAACTGGAAATCAGGGGAATGCCCATCAGTTGGGGAATGGCTGAGCAAGTTGTGGTATGTGAAGGTAATGGAATTCTATTGTGCTGTAAGTAATGATGAAGAGGAAGACTTCAGAGAGACTTGGAAGGACTTATTTGAACAGATGCTGAGTAAAAGGAGTAGAAGCAGGAGAACTTTGTAGATAACCACAACCACAGTTTGTGAAGAATTTTTCTGATAGACTTATTCCTTCACAGCAATGCAAGGACTTAAAACATTCCCAATGGACTCTTGGGGGAAAAATGCATTCTACATCTAGAGAAAAAAGTATGGAATTGTATTGCAGAATGAAGTAGACCATTTTCTCTTGTGTTATGTTATGTTTTGTTTTATAGTTTCTTCCATTCATTTTGATTCTTCTATTCAACATGACTAAGGTAAAAATGCATTTAATAGGAATATATGTGTATAACACATACAAGATTGCCTGTCATCTCAAGGAGAGAGTGGGGAAGGAAGGAGGAAGGGAGGGAAGGGAAAATATAAGATATATTTAAGTAATTTGTAGAAATCTAAAAACAAAATAATTAAAAAAAAAGTGGATGCCCATGCAAAAAAAAATCAAAATTGAGAAATCCATGACAAACAAGTCGAGGGCAAAAAATTAGAGGCAGATACATGGAACATGTCTTTGGTTCCTAATTTGTCCATTTTTCATGTAGATGCTCATGTGATCCTCACCGTGCTAGAATGTGAGAACAATGCACATGCTGATCCACTAGCAAAAGTTGTTACTCAACATACTGTTCTTAATCTGACACCAGCTGAAGATCTTGTATTAGGAAAAATGTCCTATCAAATCTCTGACTGTTCAGGGATTCAAGCCACAAAACTGTGAGCACAAGACCTATGTATTATTATCTCTCATTCATTGTTAAAGCAAGTAGCAGAGGAATATTACATATGTCAACTGGAAAAGGAATGCACTGTTCCTTGGGTAGTAACTGGAGAGATAGTAAGGAGAAAAGCCTCATCCCAAATCTGGCAAATAGATTATATTGTACTCCTACCCCAAGATAAAGGATTCAAATTTATATGTATTTGTGTTGACACCTATTTAGGTGTAATAGAGGCTTGTCCCCCAAAAAATCGGTAAAACTCTAGATATCATAAGTCTATATTAGGGAACCCCAAACCAGATTCAAAGTGACAAGGAGTCACATTTCAAAGGTAATGAAATGAAGAGATACTGTTTATTAAACAACATAGAATGGATATATCATATTCCATATTACCCACAAGCTTCTGGGTTAATTGAATCAGTGAATGGAATATTGGAAGAACAGCTAAGAAAGTCAAGTACTAATAATTCCTATCAACATTGGAAAGATAATTGGGCCAGAAGAGCAGGGAAGGGGAGTGCTTGAACAGAACCCGCAGCTCGATTTCTGGCCAGAGCCGCCCTTAGCCGCCTGTCCACCTTCACCTCCACTAACCAACACTTCCTCCGTCCTCTCGTTCACGCAGCAGGTGCTGGCTCAGTCGCCGCCACTGCGTAGCTTCCGCCTCCCTCATGACCACCTTGTTCCCCTCTTAGGTGTGGCGGAACTACCATCAGGATGCGGAGGCTGCCATCAACCACCAGATACACCTGGAGCTCTAAGCCTCCTACGTCTACCTGTCCATGTCCTACTACTTTGACCGAGATGATGTAGTGCTGAAGAACTTTGCCAAGTACTTCCTCCACCAGTCCCACGAGGAGAGGGAGCACTCTGAGAAGCTGATGAAACTCCAGAACCAGCATGGTGGCCTCATCTTGGTGCAGGACATCAAGAAACTCGATCGAGATGATTGGGAGAGTGGGCTGAACGCAATGGAGTGTGCTCTGCCTTGGAAAAAATGTCTATCAGTCATTACTGGAATTGCACAAGCTGGCAACTGACAAGAATAATCCCCATTTGTGTGATTTCATCGAAACCCACTGCCGGGATGAACAGATAAAGTCCATCAAACAACTGGGTAATAATATAACCAACCTGTGCAAAATGGGGGCCGCCGATTCTGGCATGCCAGAATACCTTTTTGACAAGCACACCCTTGGAGACAGTGACAACGAGAGCTAAGCAACTCCTGGCTTCCCCCACACCTGGGAACTGTAGGCATGACTCCTACTGTCTTTCAGTGCATGAATATTTTGGTTATCTTACCTTTTCATAACCTGTACTAAAACACTACCACCCTTTACATCCCAATAAAGTGACTTGGTAATGATGGGGAAAAAAAAAGATAATTGGTCCATGACTTTACATAATTTAAATAATAGACCATGGGGAGGAAGTACACCTCTATACAGAATGATTACCCCTAATATTCAAGTTAGAAAACAACAAATACATAAGATTCCAAATTTGATTCTTAGAGTGCAAGGACAAATGTCCCAGCACCGTATCCAGGGACATTTGTCCCTGCTGGGTCAGCAGGATATGATTTAAATTCTTTAGAGGAATATTGGTTGGATAGACAAAAGAAAACTTTTTGCTGGAATATGTATGAGAATCCTTAACAATTATTTTGGATGGAAATCTCCTAAATCAGGAGTAGCAGCTCTCAGAATAAATTCACTGGAGCAATCAATTCTAATTACCAAGAAGATAATATTATGACATTCCACAATTTAGGTGAGGAACCCATTCAGTTTTGTCAAAGTGATAGAATGGTTCGAGTGTGTGTTTTCCCTTGTGAAATAATACTCATTTTTAAAACTGACCCTCCTTCTAAAATTATGAGCACAGGAACTGAAGCATTGGTTTCTACTGATAGAATAAAATTGGGAGCTAAACTATAGGTAAAACAGAACCCAGTAGATATTCCAAAGACTGAGAAAATTATAGCACATGGGAAATAATACCATAATTTTTGTTCATTCAGGAAAAGATGATGACCAAATTGTACCTTGAACTCATATATTCTACTGTGAATGTGGCTATGATATTGGGTTCATGTGCGCTAGCAACACAGCTGACCCTGTCTACTGTGCTTCTGGTTAGTGTCTCCTTGTTTCTTTTTGTTTTTTTGTCTGTTAAACTGGTTTGCTAGATTTGTTTCCTGCAGGCTAAGTACCTTCCACCTGCAGATGCCTGATTGCCTAACCCTGACATCACCCTTTGTCCGAGTCTGTGATGTGTCACACCTGCACCTGGCGTTCATTAAGCTCCTGATGTTATGAGTTGATATTAAGCTCTCTATTTTAAGAGTGGACCTCTAAAGGAAGAGACAGCTCTACATCCTATTTCAACAGGAAGTAGTCATAATAGAAGACACTTTTGTCCCTTACTCTAAGATTTTAGGCCTCATTCATTTGAGGGAGGGAATGATGGAGTGTTTGTACTGAAGCCACCTGCTAAGATATATCTTTATGTGCTGATTTTGTGTCAGTCCTGTTATATTGTTGTAAAGTTCTCTTTACAGCAATTTTGTAAGACACTATTTTGTATGCTGATTTTTCTACTATTCCTGTTATAATTCTGTTGATACCAGTTGTCCTGCTGACCTATGGATTGAATATATAAGATCTTGGTGCTGATTGTAATGGTAATTTAAATGGGAAGATCTTTCCCATTCATTAATAGGTCCATATGACCTACTTAAATCGCATGGTAGCCTAGCTCACATGTGATGGGAAGAGCTTGTTGAAGGGGTGGAAGAGAAAAGGTGGAGCCAAACTGGGAGCTAGTGAATATTTGTTTATGGCTGTCCCCAGCTGGATGTGAAGAAACTTGGTGACATCTTCGTGCCCTGCAGTGCTAATGTTTAATGTTTAATGACTTCTTGGTTGCTCTTACAGACTGAGCTTTCTGGTAGCTGAATACATTTTTTTTTTCTGCTTTCTATACAGAGAATCTGTATATCTTGTAATTTAGAAATACTCACCTGTAGTCACCCTCAGGGCTATGAATATTGACTTGGTGAGTTGGTTGGTAAAACAACCAATCATAGAAACAATCAGCAATTGCTTTCAAGAGAATTACAATAATGGGACAACATACGAAACCTTATGGGACCCAGTAAAAGCAGTTCTTAGGGGAAGTTTTATATTTCTGAATTCTTGCATGAATAAAATAGAGAATGAGCAGATGAATAAATTGAGTATGCCAAAGAAAAAGCTAGAAAAATAACAAATTGGAAACCTCCAATTATATACCAGATTAGAAATACTGAAAATCAAAGAAGAGATTAATAGCATTGAAGTTAAGTAAATTATTGAACTAATAAGTAAAACTAAGATCTGGTTTTACAAAAAAAAAAATAAAATTGATAAACTTTTGGCTAATTTGATTCAGAAAGAAAAAGAAGAAATCAAAATGCCAGTAACAAAAAGGAAAAGGGTGGATTCACCACTAATGAAGTGGAAATTAAATCATTAATTACCAATTTTTTTTTTTTTTACCATTTGAATGACCATGAATTTCACAATCTTAGCGATATGGATGAATATTTACAAAAATATAAACTGCCCAGATTAACAAAAGAGGGAGTTAAATACTTAAATAATCCCATTTCAGAAAAAGAAATTGAGGAAGTCATCAATGAATTCCTGAGGAAGAAATCTTGAGAGTCAGATGGATGTACAAGTGAATTCCATCTAACGTTTAAAGAAAAAATAATTCCAATACTAAATAGATTACGTGGCAACATAAGGGAAGGAGTTTTACCAAATTCTCTTTATGATACAAATATGGTGCTGTTATCTAAACCAGGAAGAGACACAACAGGGAAAGAAAATTATAGATCAATATCCCTAATGAGTATAAATACATAAATTTAAACGAGATGTTAGTAAAAAGACTACAGCAATTTATCGCAAGAGTAATACACTTTTATTACCTAGGATTTATACCAGGAATGCAGATTCCTGCAATATTCATTCAATATTAGGAAAACTATCAGAATAGTTGATCATATCAACAACAAGAGTAACATAAATCATACAACTATTTCAATAGATGCAGAACAATGTTTAGACAAAATAAAACATGCGCTTCCATTGAAAATACTGGAGAGTTTAGGAATAAGCAGATATTTCCTTAAAATAATTAGTATCTACCCTAAAACCATCAGCAAGTATTACATGTAACAGGGATAAGTTGGATGCTTTTCCAATAAGATCATAGGTAAAATAAGGATATCCATCATCA
The DNA here is from genome assembly GCA_023548195.1 of Bettongia penicillata ogilbyi. Taxonomy (NCBI): domain Eukaryota; kingdom Metazoa; phylum Chordata; class Mammalia; order Diprotodontia; family Potoroidae; genus Bettongia; species Bettongia penicillata. The sequence goes on along the minus strand of JAJHZJ010000137.1, from coordinate 501,873 downwards.
CTGTTATTCTATATGGTGCTAGAAATGTTAGCATTAGAAATAAGAGAATAAAAAGAAATCTAAGGAATTGGAATAGGAAAAGATGAAACTAAGTTATCACTCTTTGCAAATGATATGATGATATATTTAGGGAATCCAAGACAATCAATTAAAAAATTACTTGAAATAATAAACAACTTTAGCAAAGTTGCAAGATATAAAATCAACCCACTGCATTTCTACACATTATTTAGCTCAACAGCAAGAGACAAAGCAAGGAATTCCACTTAAAGTTGTTGCAGATATTATAAAATGTTTGGGAGTCTGCCTACCAAAACAAATACAGGGACTATATGAACACAATCACAAAATACTTCTAATAAAAATAAAGTCTCATCTAAATAATTGGGAAAAAAAAACAAAACAAAACAGTTGTTTGTTGTTAGGCCAAGCTAATATAATAAAAAAGATGATTCCACACAAATTAATTCACTTATTCATTACCATGCCAATCAACCTATCACACGTTTTTTGTAGAGGTATAAAAAGTTCATCGGGAAGAGTCAAAATTCCAGAATATCAAGGGAATTGAGGAAAAATGCTAGGGAAGCTGACCTAGCCATACCAGATTTTAAATTGCATTATAAAGCAGCTATAATCAAAACCTCTTGGTACTGGCTAAGAAATGGGTAGACCAGTGGAATAGGTGAGGTATTGAAGACACAGTATTCAAGGTTTATAGCAATCAACCGTTTGATAAACCTAAGGACCCCAGCTTTTGGGATAAGAACTCACTATTTGACAAAAACTGTTAGGAAACCTGGAAAATAATGTGGCAGAAACTAGACATAGACCAATATCTGATACAGTGTACCAGAATAAAATCCAAATAGATTTATGACCTAGGTATAAAGGGACACTATAAACAAATGAGGCAACCAAGGATTAGTTTTTCTGTCAGATTTATGGAGAATGGAGGGATTTGTAATGGAAAAAGAGATAGAGAACATCATGAAAGATGAAATGAATAATTTTGATTACATTAAATTGAAAAGTTTTGCAGAAACACAGCCAATGCAACCAAGATGAGGAGGGAAACAGAAAACTGAGAAAGAACCTCTTCAACTAGTATCTGTAATAAAGATCTCATTTATAAAATATATAGAGAACTGTGTCAAATTTACAAGGATGCAAGTCATTTCCCAACTCATAAATGGTCAAAGGATATAAAGAGACAGTTTTCAGAGGAAGAAATTAAAGCTAGTTATAATCATATGAAAAAAATGCTCTAAATCTCTATTGAGTAGAGAAATGCATACCAAAACAACTCTGAAAGGTACCACATCACACCTATAAGATTAGTTAACATGACAGAACAGGAGCATGATAAATATTGTAGAAGTTCTGGGAAAATTGGAACACTAATTCATTGTTGGTGGAGCTCTCAACTGATCCAACCATTCTAGAGAGCATTTTGGAACTTGTACTGATAATTAAAATGCAAAATCTTTCATATTCATTAACAGACTCATGCAACCTGCCATGGTCTTATGGAAATCTGAGTTATATAAGTCTGAGTCACATGGGGCCTGTGGTGGAAGGAGCTTGCTGAATGGGTGGAGCAGGAAGCGTGGTTCTAGAACAGAGCTGAGAGGAATTTAATCTTGAGAGCCATCAGAGCTAGGAAAGAAGCATCTGCTGTCTAGCGTGAGTGAAAGGGCTTGACTGTGATTTTGTTTAAGAGAGCCTGCTTGTGATTTGTTTAATGGAACTGGTTTGTTGGAAGCCTAGCAGCAGGGTGGCTTGGGAATAGTGTTATTCTCTGCATTGTTATTTTGTATAGGTTTTTGTTGCTGTGATGCATTTGGGTCTGAATAAATGTTTTGGTTCTGATTTCTGTGTGGAGGGTCTATGGTATTACACAATTCTGAATTGCACCAGGATATTCATGGTCATAATAGGTGCTGTCAATATTGCATTGGTGCCACAAAACTATGCCCAAAGGATTATAAAAAATGTACATACTCTTTGACCCAACAATATCACTTCTGGGGCTGTATCCCAAAGATGGGAAAGGGACCCACGTACAAACATATTTATAGGAGCTCTTTTTGTGTTGGCCAAGTAATGAAAACCAAGAGGATGCCCATCGATTGGGGCATGACTGAACAAGTTGAGATAAACTATTAAAATGGAACATTACCATGTTATAAGAAATGATCAGAAGGTAGACTTTGGGAAAACCTGGGAAGACTTATATGAATTGATTTTTGGGTGAAGTGAGCAGAACCAGGAGAACATTATACACAGTAGCAGCAACAACATGCAAGCACTGATCATGCTAGACTTAACCTTTCTCAGAAAATTAGGATTTAGCCCATTTCCAAAGGACTCAGGGTGTAAAATGCTGTCCACATCCAGAGAAAGAACTGTGCATTCATATCTCAGAATGAAACAGACAATTTTCTCTTTTGTTATGTTTTGTTTTTCTCATGGTTTCTCCCATTCATTATGATTCTTCTACGTAACATAACTGGTATGTAAATGTATATAATAACAATGCATGTGTAGAGATATAAGATTGCATACTGTCTTGGGAGGGAAGGTGGAGAAAGTTTAAAACTTCTGGGAATGAACGTTGAATACTGAAAACAAATTAATGCATTTGGGAAAATTTATATTTAAATATATTGAAGTCAAATAAAAATATACATTATGCAAATATATCAAATAAATAGCTATGTGTTATATATGTGACAAATGTAGTATAAAATTATATATTATAAATATAAAATGAATTTGACACAGACTTGCAAAAAAATTTCTACCTTTGCATCACTTCTTTAATTTATCACCTATTCAAATTTTACTCTAACCATTAACACTTGTGCTATTGTAAGATGTTTATTAACAGGAAGGGGGGAAATGTTAATAGCCTTTGTAAAAGGATCTTTATTTGCTTTTCATTCCAATCTTTCCTTCTATGCACTGTCAGAATAACCTTTATTTTCTTTAGTTATCAACATGTCACTCACTTCTCTGCTCAAAAATTTTCAATGATTATTTTGCTTACTGAGTAAATTGTATACAACACTTTTAATGTCACACTGATAGAAGAACATATAGAAAAGTCCTCTTCCACATGAACTACACTAATTCTTTTCTTTAAAAGGTATTGAAAATGTACTCCAGATGTGATTGGCACTAAAGGTACAAGTCATTGACACAGCTTCCTGGTTCCTGAGTACAGAAGAACCCAGGGCAGGAGGAACTCCAGGAGACTAGGAAATCATCATGGGTTCTGAATTAAGGAAGTTACATTCAAATAACTACATTCTCTATCCTTGCTGTATATCCTTTACCTGTTCTAAATATCTTTCACCTGCTAAGAATAATTAAAAGTTCTTTTTTTTAACTTTTATATGGTCCACATATCTCATTTATTCCAGTTTTGTGACTTGTCTTTTTAATTCTGGTCTACTATGGCCTTATGATCTTATATCATCCTACCTTTCTCAGTTTATATCGTATTGCTTCTTTCTAGGTACATGTTACAAGAGATGTGCTAAACAAATCCCATCTTCCTTTTCCTTGCCTTTGTACCTTCGCTCATATCACTCCCTGTGTCAGAAATAGCCTCCTCTCTATTTCTTAGCTGCTTAAATTCCTCCTCATCTTTTATTGATCAACACAAATTCTCTCTGCTCCATGAATTCTTACAGATCTCCCTCTTGGTAATCTCAGATTTCATTTATCATTTTTGGTTTTATCACCTTTTTAATGTACTTTTTATGTAATATTTTATTATTCTACTGTGTATATGTGCATATCTGTGTTTGTATATATAAACAAAATAATAGATAAATTATGCACTGTGTGCATATACACATATGCATATATACAGATACATATGTGTATGTATGTATATGTGTATAGATAAATAGTTACATACATGTATTATATAGCTTCCACTCCTTTTTTTTTTTTCTTCTTGGTCTTGAATTACTTCATTAGCCTAAGATACTTACAAGAAGGAAAAACATTATACAGGCAGCTGATCTGAAATGTATAGGTTTAAAGAGTTTCTATATTTGACTTTACATTCAATGAGTGTAGGAGCTCTGTCTTATCTAATTTCTGTACATTCCCAGTGCAGAGCACAATGCTTTAAACACAGAAATGATATGATAAATGCCTATCCAATTGAATAAATGATATAAGATCATAGGATCTTGCCTGGCAACCTAACCCACATTAATGATATGATTTCCTATCAGAAATGTATTTCAACATCCCAATGACCAATTTACAAATGGTTCTTTGGCATTCAAACCCTACCTAATTTAAGGACACTTTATATAGGATGCATACAGACATATGTACACACACACATATATACATACACACATACACACACATATATATATACATTTACATATACACTTACACATACACTGCACTAGTTTTTACATGAGAAGTTTTGAATTTGAATATTAGTTCTATTACTTACTAGATGAATCTCTCTGTGACTCTGTTTTCTCGTATTGAAAACAAGTAAGTAAAATCACTAATCCATTTTACAGTATGACTATGTGAATCAAATGAGGTAGTGATTGGATTTTTTTTGCAAACAAGAAGGAGCTATGTAAATGTCAGATGTGATCAATTAATAAAATCAAAAGATTTACTATGGACCAATTACATGCAGAGAGCTATGCTAGGTTAAAATCACTATAAAATATGGGCTTCTTCCCTTTAAAGGTTTAAAATCTGGTTTTAGAGACAAGAAATAAAAACTTGAATTATCAAATCAATATTTAATAAATAACAGTTTAAGATAATAGGAGGATGTACATGGTTAACTGAACAATGGATTTTGTAGAAAATGAGTATATATTGTGCAAATTCACAAGACAGGAAGATCACTTCAAGCTGAAGCGATCAGGGAAGATTTAATGGAGGAAAAAGATAATTAAATGTTTTTTTTTAGGGTAGAAAAAAGTCTCACACATATTTCCACTAGTTAATTACTTCCTCAAATGTTTTTAGGCATGGTTATAATGACCCAGGGATTTCGTTATATATTATAACACTTATTTCTTAGAGTAAATCTTCCCATGCGATTCATTCCAATGCTCCAAAAGTGTAGAGACACCCTAGGGTCAATGATGAGATACGGGCTAGCTGAATCAGACTAATTGAATTCCGATCCCACTTCTGCCATTGAATGACTACATGGTCTGTCCAAGACATTTATTCTTTTTCCTTCAAGTTCCTCAATTGTAAAGTGGGGATAATAATATTACCTTGAATTAAAGGACTGTTTGCAAATAGAGATAAACTGTCAAGAGCTTAAATACCATATTCAAATACTGACCAGTAACTTCAACGTTTTGATTTATGCAAAGATGCATAGAATCCTTAAACAAAGAAAATCTCTTATAAAGTGAATTTCTATGCATTTAATTCTTCCTCATGACTAATTATCATTATGAAAGTGGAGATAATTTTGAACATAAAATAATTGACCCCAAGACATAACCAAAATCATGCTTCTGAAAGCATTAGCCTTCCATAATCACTTATTTAAAAGGATGAATAAAAAATCTGGTGTCATTTTCTATGATTTCTCATAATCTCTCACATCCAAGAAGTTTTCACATCTTGTTGATTCCTTTTACTATGCAAACTCTCATCTCTGTCCCTTATACCCTCTTTTTTTATATTGCAGTCATTTTTAGATAAACTCTTCCCAGCCCCATAAACTTACAGATGCAGCCAATCTCAAGTATCCTCATTTTCTCACTTCTCCAAGGAGTCACTTTTCTTATATTTTTGCCCACTCTGTAGTTCAGACCCTCATTACCAATTCCCATGGCTATCACAATGACTTCATGAAAAGATTTTCCATTAATACTCAGATGTTTTTGTTTGTTTCTTTTGTTTTTTTGTTTTTTACCCCTCTCTTATATATCATTTACTAGAAGATTAATTTTTTTTCTCTCCTGTTATTCATAGGCCAAATCATGTTAGTCCTGTACTGAACACCTTTCAATATGTACTTCAGCAGCTAACATGATACAACTTGGTTAGATCTGATTTCATTTCCCAGGAAGAATAAAAAGGTATGTACAGACAGAAATCAGAATGAGTAAGGTTATTAAGGCCCTGACAAAAATGAATTCTGACAATCTACCTTTTTATCCTCAAATCAGGTCAGCCTAAAATATATTTATTAAGCATCTAGGAACAGAAAAATATAAATAAAATAATTCTGTCCACAATGATCTTAAATTCTACTGTGGGGAAACAATATAAATAAACACATTTAAATATGTATGTATATGTAAATACATATATATATATATACATACACACATACATACATATGCTTTTCTGCCTAGTTTGTAACTGATATATCCACTGGGCATTGCTTATCTCAATTTGGTGCATTTATAAACAGCATTAGATGCTTTTGCTGACCTCAACATAAAATCTCATCAACCCTAACCTAACCGAACTTTACAGATCAATTCCATAAACTTCTTTTTCCTGTCCTAATTTTATTTTATTTTTTTCTTCTTTTTTTTTAATTTTTTTTTTTCATTTAACTTTTTACATTCATTTGCACAAAATTTTGGGTTCCAAATTTTCTCCCCTTTTCTCCCCTCCCCCACCCCAATACACCAAACATTGTAATTTTCCCTATCACCAATCTGCCCTATCTTCTATCATCCCTCCTTTCTCTTGTCCCCATCTTCTCTTTTGTCCTTTAGGGCCAGATGACTTACTATTCCCCATTAACTGTATTTCTTAATTCCTAGTAGCAAGAAAAATGCTAGAGTTATTCCTAAAACTTTGAGTTCCAAATTCTCCCCATCCCTCCCTCCCCACCTGTTCCCTTTGGGAAGGCAGGCAATTGAATATAGTCCCTATCTGTGTAGTTTTGCAAATGACTTCGATGATAGTCGTGTTGTGTAAGACTAACTGTATTTCCCTCCATCCTATCCTGCCCCCCATTGTTTCTATTCTGTCTTTTGATCCTGTCCCTCCCCAAGAGTGTTGACTTCAAATTGCTCCCTCCTCCCATTGCCCTCCCTTCCATCATCCCCCCACCTTCCTTATCTTCTTCTCCCCCACTTTCCTGTATTGTAAGATAGGTTTTCATACCAAAATGAGTGTGCATTTTACTCCTTCCTTTATTCGAATGTGATGAGGGTAAACTTCATGTTTTTTTCTCAGCTCTCCTCTTTTTCCCTCCATTAAAAATTCTCCTGCTTGCCTCTTTAATGAGGTATAATTTACTCCATTTCATTTCACCCTCCCTCCTCCCACTACATTTCTCTCTCACCATTTACCTTAATTTCTTTTAAGATATGGTCCCATCCTACTCAATTCACTCTGTGCTCTCTGTCTCTGTATGTGCATGCCTGTCTGTATGTGTGTGTGCATGAATGCATGTACATAAGTGTGTGTGTGTGTGTATAATCCCACCAACTACACAGAAACTGAAAAATTTTAAGAGTTACAAATATTGTCTTTCCATGTAGGTATGTAAACAGTTCACTTTTGGTAAGTCCCTTATGACCTCCCTTTGCTGTTTACTTTTTCATGCTTCTTCTCATTCTTGTATTTGAAAGTCAAATTTTCTTTTCAACTCTGGTCTTTTCATCAAGAATGCTTGAAAGTCCTCTGTTTCATTGAAAGACCATATTTTCCCCTGAAGTATTATACTCAGTTTTGCTGGGTAGGTGATTCTTGGTTTGAGTCCTTGTTCCTTTGACTTCTGGAATATCCTATTCCACACCCTTCGATCCCTTAATGTAGAAGCTGCGATATCTTGAGTTATCCTGATTGTATTTCCACAGTACTGGAATTGTTTCTTTCTAGCTACTTGCAAGATTTTCACCTTGACCTGGGAATTCTGGAATTAGGCCACAATGTTTCTAGGAGTTTCTCTTTTTGGATCTCTTTCAGGTGGTGATCGAAGGAGTCTTTCAATACTTATTTTGCCCTCTGGTTGTAGAATATCAGGACAGTTTTCCTTGATAATTTCATGGAAGATGATATCTAGGCTCCTTTTTTGATCATGACTTTCAGGTAGTCCCATAATTTTTAAGTTGTGTCTCCTGGATATATTTTCCAGGTCAGTTGCTTTTCCAATGAGATATTTCACATTCTCTTCCATTTTTTCATTCTTTTGGTTTTGATTGGTGATTTCTTGGTTTCTCAGAAAGTCATTAGACTCCATCTGCTCCTTTCTAATTTTGAGACAACTATTCTTTTCAGTGAGCTTTTGAACCTCTTTTTCCATTTGACTAATTCTACTTTTGAAAGCATTCTTCTCCTCATTGGCTTTTTGAACCTATTTTGCCAATTTAGTTAGCCTATTTTTCAAGGTGTTATTTTCTTCAGCATTTTTTTGGGTCTCCTTTAGCAGGGTATTGACCCGTTTTTCATGCTTTTCTTGCCTCTGTCTCATTTCTCTTCCCAGTTTTTCCTCCACCTGTCTAACTTGATTTTCAAAATACTTTTTGAGCTCTTCCATGGCCTAAGCCCACCGGACATCCACCTGGGATGTCTGGGATACAGAGGCCCTGACCTCCACGTCTTTCCCTGATGGTAAGAATTGTTCCTCATCATCAGAATTGAAAGGCGGGAACATCTGTACCCCATCAAGTAGCTTTCTATAGTCTTATTTTCATCCCTTTTCTGGACATTTTCCCAGCCAGTTACTTGACATCTGAGATTCCTGTCCACCCCCGCCTAAATGGGCCTAGCTAGTGCTTGCGGTCTGAGATTCAAATGGGCTTTCCGTGGCAGGTGCCGCTGCTATTCAATGTGATCTTAAATTCTGGTGCTTGGGTGGGGGCAGGGGCACCTCCCAGGCTCAGTTCCCTCAGTGGCTTTATGTAGAGACCTTCAGTAATGGAGCAGGTGGGGTAAGGGCCTTCTCCCAGGCTCAATTCCCTCAGGGGGTTTATGCAGAGACCTTCGGTAATGGAGCTCCTGCATGCTCGGGGAGTCCCAGGCTGCCGCTGCCTCCAGCACTTCCTGCCCTTGCGTCTGCCTCCACAGCTTTCTCCTGAGGGGGCCCGAGTCACAGAGACACGCTGCTCCCCTCTCGGCCAACTCAGACGTCTCTCTCACTGACCTGTAACGTCTGTGGGCGGAGGGACCTTCCCGGCCGCTGGAGATTCTGTCCCTGAAGCCTGCTCGAATTTGCTCCTCTGGAGCCGCCTGGCCATGGCAGGGCAAGGGTGGACTCCGCTTTCCAGGGCGCGACGGACCCTGGGGATGGATCTCCAGGGCTCTCTGGAACAGAAATCTTTTCCACTGTGTTTCTGTGCACTTTGTAGTGATCCAGAATTTGTGGGGAGTTCTTCTTGCAGGAAATATATGGGCTGTGGGTTCGGAGCTAGCATAGTGAGTCTTTCTACTCCACCATCTTGGCTCCACTCCACCATAAACGTTTTTTTTTTTTTTTTTGCAAGACTACTGTCTATATTCCTAGATCCTGCTTCATCTCTCAGAATAAGTAACAATTTTGAGTCCTGGTTTGGTGGTGGGGTTTCATGACATATTGAACATTAATTTCATTGCTCCACTGCATTGGCTAGGAAACTACTAACAATGAACTCAATAATTTAAACAACTGTATGTCTATCTCTATGCCTTAAATCATAGGATTGTACTGGTAGTATTGCAGAAGTTCAAATTCTTTATTTTTGCATTCAACGCCCAAATAGTGCCATCTTACTTTTTTTTTCAGCATTACCTTATACTATTTCCTTCCATGTATATAATAATCCAGCTTCTCTAGACTACTCATTATCTTGTACTTGTATATTAAACTTTTTCAACCCTATGCTACTTTTGTTCACATGGTTCATGTTCCAAAAAATGATCTTTCTTCTCACGTTGTACTGTGAAGTACAGTCCATATTTGAAAAGCCAGTTCAAATGCTAACTCATCTACGAATTCTTTCTTGAGACAGCTACGTGGTACAGTGGACAAAACACTGGAGTAGGACTCAGGAAGAGTAGTTTACATTAAATGTCAGACGTGCTTATTAGTGACTGCATGATCCTGAGCAAGTTGCTTAACATTGTTATGCCTCAGTTTCACCGATTATAAAATTGTAGTAAGAGCACAGTGATTGAGAAATAGTAGGTGCTTAGTAAATACTTGCTCTTTCTCCTCTATCTCTTCTTGATGACACTAATTGAAAATCATTTCCTGACAGGATGGGGTATTTAAACACCTAATGATCTTAGTATACAATAATTTGATATAGATATGTATGCACGTATACATATACTTGTATGTGTATATATGTACACATGTATGTACACACATATGTATATATATACATGTGTGTTTGATTGGTTGGTCAGGTGTTGTCCCTTATTCTTGAGAAGGCCAAAATGACATAACCCTGCTAAAGTCAAATTTTGGTGTACCTGACTGTGCCTGCTCATAAATATATGAGGCTGAAATGCTCTACCACAGTTTGGACACAAATACTCCATGTTTGGAGTAGATTCTCTAAATTTGAGCATATTGAGTTTCTTTTGAGCTGATTCAAGTCTGCTTTGCTTATAAAGCAAAACAACTGATTTTCTAACAAATTAGCTGATTACGTGGTCTTTTCTCTCTCAATCCTTTCAATCTCTCTGTAGATTCACCGAGACCTTCCTCATAATCCTAAAGAACCACCAAAGAATGGAAGAATCTCAATATAAAAGATATAAGGTGAGATTTTTCCTCTTCAAATAGTAATAGAGGAAAATTGTCTAGTTATCATTACCAAGATAGGCTCAAAATAGAAATGGAAATTTGGGGGTCCATGGATGTGGATCACTGCATATGCCATTAAAGTCAGTCAGTGTGTTGTTTCCAAATTTAAAAAAAAAAAATCATTTAAATTTTTTTTTCATACAACAGGTGGCTCTCTGATTAAAGGAGAGGAAGGGATAAATTTGGATATGAATGTAATGTGACTGCAATAGAAATCAATAAAATTTGTCTGAATCTGAATAATAACACTAAAGATAAAACTACCTTGAGACAATTAGTTTGAGGCCGAGGGCAACTGGAGAACCAGGTGGAAAGGGGAAACATTCCTGGGAACTCTGAGGGCAGAAATATAAGAATCATGAAACTGGAAGAAATGTAAGAGATGATATAGTCTGGTCTCCTCATTTTACTGAGGGAGAGATATTTAGGGCCAGAGAGGTTAAGTAACTTGGCCAACATCACATAGAGTTAGTGATAATTGATAATATTAATGTAATAGGAAACACACACATATATGTTTACATACATACACACACGCATATATATAATACTTTAATATTTTTATAATGCTTTAAGTTTTATAAGAAATTCTGAGGTAGGTTATAAAAATATTATTCCACAGTTAGTATAAAATGACACTAACAGTTAAAATATTCATATGACCTGTCTGTAGTCACAGAGTTGACACTGGAACAAAAATTTGAAACGAAGTCTTTTTTACTCCAGTCCTAACTCTCTTTACCTTATATCTCTTTTGTGTAACATCTATCTACCTACCTATCTATCTATCTATCTATCTATCTATCTATCTATCTGTCTGTCTTTCTGTCTGTCTATCCATCTATCCATCCATCCATCCATGCATCTGTTCATTCATATATATATATATATATATATATATATATATATATATATACACACGGTTTAAGGTTATATATATATATATATATATATACGGTTTAGGGTTATATATATATATATATATATATATATATATATATATATATATATATATATATATACAGATATGGTATAGGGTTTATTCAGAGAAGACTACTACCTCTCTTGTGAGAGCTGCCAAGCCCTTTCCAGTGCTACTTTCCATCTTTGCCGTCCCCTTTTTTCTCCTAGCTCGCACCTGTGGCTTCAAGAAGCTGTAGCATGTGCAGTGACCACACCCTTGTAAAACATTTCACCAGAAGGGCTAAACAAGGTTTAGGGTAGCTGAGAGGTCTCAAATCTATTGGTGGGGGTGGGGGGGGAGTGTCTAATCTCAGCCTGTTAAGATTTCCCTTGGCGGCATGGGAGGAGGGGAACAATTTGTTTAAATGACCATGAAGGCAGCTTAAGTAGGTGCTGTGGAATGCTTCGAGCTTGGATAGACATTGAAAACGCCTAAATCATCCACTGCATCGTGAGCCATCACCAGTCTTCTTGAGCCTGCCCTGCCACTGGACTATATTAGATGATTGATATATTAATAGAATATATACAGGATAAATGCAATTTCAACTTTCATAATTAAATATGATTCACATATATTATCTTTATTTCTTTTGTAAGATGGTGGCTTAAAATTCTTCACATTAAATTGTCAGTTGTAGGTAATCTAATAAAAAATACAAATATCTTTAGATCAACATTGAAATGAAGTTAGCAAATACCATTGTCAGAAAATCACAATTAATTCTATTCATCTACTCAGCTGTGTGTACATATATATATATATATATATATATATATGCGTGTGTGTGTATAATTAAGCATGCATGTGTGTTCATGTATATAATTTATCATAGTCACTCGTAATAATCATCCATGAAATAGGATATAAATATAAGTATAGTAAGGTTTTTTTTTTTTGTATCTCTAGAGTATAGCACAGTGCCTGCTACTTAAAATTTATAGAATTCAGTTGAAATGAACAGACTAAAACTAATATAATGAAATATAAGGCATATGTAGAAATCATTACTTAATATATTATCGAGCTTTTACTTAAATCACAACATCAAAAATGACTGAAACCCCTAAAGTTGCAACTGTCATATACTGGAGGAAGGATTCAGAAGGTTGTCAAAGTCTGTGACCTCATTCACAGAGGTATAAGTAGCAAAATTTTGGCTGATGTAACTTTATTTACAAGCAAGATCATGAGCTCCTAGCGTCAGATCTGGTTGGAGCTTCATCATCCATCTAGTCCAACTGAACTCCCAAAAAAAAAAGACTCTCAGTCCTTGAGCTTTCTCACACATTTCACAGCTCAATTCCTGGAATTTCTCTGGGGAATCTGACACATCCAAGTACAATCCTTTTAACTGTCCTTTTCTTGTGGTCCCATCACTTAAGGGCTTTCATTGTCTACACCTGGTCCAATCCAGGCTACCTGCCACTTCTTAATACCATCCACATTTTCTCACAGTCTTTTTCTGTATGAAAGTACCGATTACCCCCATTAGATTGCTCAGATTCTTGGAATCTTGCTTGCTTCTATTGGCATCAAAGTATTGTGAAAACTTACTAGAAATCATACTACCTCAATCAGTGTAAAATAAAACCTCACTTGGATGAATGAAAGACGACTTAAATGGTCAAATTTTTTCAAGGCAGACCTGCCATATGCCCTTACACCAAACTGCATTACAGCCTCCATTTTAATTAGCCTGATTAAAAGTTGAATCAGCATATGCAAAAATGCCCTGCTGGGTACATGGAGCTTTCCTGAGAGATATTGAAGAAGAATGAATCTATAAAATTGATTTGAATGGTAGAGCTCCCTTGGATCTCCCTAAAAGAAGACCATGCCAGAAGTCTCTGGCATGGACTGGGTCATTAAGGGCATTTAACTCACTGTGCTGAAGTGAAATGAATAATGACGATGTCACTGACATTGAGAGAGTCCTACCTGGCAAATGTGTGACCTTGAGCAACTCCCTTCAACTTTCTGAACTTTGCCTCATATGTTCGATAATAATGCAAGTTATGTCATTCATAAGAATGCTACATGGAGCAAATTAGAAAAGTTTTGCAGAATTCATAATCTACTGTAATTTCCTCTATAAGTATGTACTAATAAAAAATAAGTGAGGGAAAAACGTCCTCATTTAAAAAAATAATTCAATAATTTATATATATGTGTATTTGTGTGTACATGTGTGCCTATGTATGTAATTATATCCATTTGAATGGGTTTGTGTGTATCATGTGTATATATATACATACACACATATATGTATAAGTATATATACATATGTACATAATATATAAAACATAAAACACAATAAAATAGCTATTGTTATTGATAATGTCATTTTATTATGATAGAAATGGGAAAAAATACTTCTCTGTTGCTTCTCGAGTAAAATATAGACTCAGTAACCAGAGTAAAATACAGATGCACTCACCAGATTTTCTTCCCAGTGTTTCAAGCTTGCTTTTCCATTTATTTCAGCTAATTTCCCTCATACACTTTCTATCCCAATCAAACTACCCTATCTCCTGTCTCCAGAACTTTGTGTTTTTACAGATTTTCTCACAATCCTGGAATGTTTTCCTCCCTTAAATCCTACTCTTGGAATATTTGATTTTCTTTAAACTCATTACAGCTCCAAACTACTTCAGAAAGTCCTTCCTGGTCCCCAGAGTAGTTAGTGTTCTTTCAATTCTGTAATTATCATGCATTTATTTATCTGTTGTATTGTTATATCCCTCCAATAGAATATAATCATCTTAAGGGCAGGACGTTGTGAGCGCTATGCTTTACACTCATTAGGGTTTTAAATATGTACTTTATTGAAAAAATCAAATGAATAAAGAAAGTTCTTTGTAAATACCCTGGAGTTTTGGTCTAATGTGATTTTCCAAGGTTTTGTGATATCTTACAAGCAAATCAGACATGTTATTTTTAATGTCTCCATCACTGAAACAGACTGTCCCTGCCGGACCTCAGGGAGTACGTCGTGACCTCTGCTTCCACCTAACGGCGGCTTCGGACGTCTCCGGTCCCGACCCCCAGGGGCTGAGGACGGGCAAAACCAGGCACTAGCCAGAGTGGTAGAGCAAAGCAGGTGTTTATTCAGTAGTTCACATCAGTCCAGTCCCCCCCGAGCAACCCAGGGCGTTGCCTTTTATTCCTTATCCCTTCCGGTTCTTGCTATCTGGCCCCTGATTGGAGAGCTCAGCCTGCTGTCGCCCCAGCCCCCTCCCCTTAGCTGGTTGTGTCCTGTGGCAATAGGGCAGGAGTCTCTCTGGACCTTCCCTCCCCACTCGGACCATCTGCTTGGTCCTATCACAGGTGGCCAGGTGTGTTTTACTCTCACTGGGGCTTCCTCAGCACCTCCCAGAGGGCGGTATCGTGCCTTGTACACGAGCCTTTCCTGCACCCTTAGCCCGGAAGTCACGGGTGAGGAGCGTGATTGCCGGGGAGGCCGGTATAGACTCCTGCTGTTACCTCTCTGCCCAGGAGGTTCGGGGACGGCCCCTGACAACTCCCCCTTTTTGTTTTATAAATGGTAAGTGAGAGAATAGGTCATGTGGCCTGTCTCCATGCCTGGTACCAAAAGTGGGCAGGGCCCCTGTCTTAGGCTATGTGGGTGGCTCCCACCTCCAGCATTTCTGGTAGGTGGACCCACAATAATCCCGTCATTGGGTACCTCTGCAGCCAACGGGTCTCCAGGTCATGGAGCCACAATATTCCTGTAGAAAGCTTATTATTGATTATAGTGGGGCACAGGGATGCTTTTGGGGCTGAGGCGAGAGCTAGCGTCTCTCTAAAGCTGTGATCCAAACTTGTGGATTAGAGTGATTTGTCAGGGAGCGGAGAGCCCACGCGGTATATTGCCGCTGTTGCGTCTGCCTCTGCCGTACCTGGCGTAGGCAGAGCAGGAAGCCCACGGCAAGGAGAAGGAATAAAGAGGCTGAGCCCACATAGCCTTTCACCCATGTAGATAGAGTAGAAAAGATAGAACTAAAGGTGGTGGTAACAGCGGGATCAATTCGGGTGGCATTAATATTGGCAACCTGGTGCCAGAGGGTGTGGAGGGTGCTCACAAATCTGCGATAGTTTGCGGGACAAATTGGCAGCATGGGAGAGGTTTTGTTTGAATAAACACTCTCCCTACTATCTTGGGTCCTATACATGCTTGTACAGAACAATTCTGGCATGTAAAATTGAAAATTCCTGTCATGTTCTGATATGTCTCTAGTTTAGATCTGTAGTCTCTGTCCCATAGAAATATATGTGTGTTCCCTAGACATACTTCATCCATTAAAGTAATGTTGTTAGCTTTCTTTGGTGATGCTGCAGCAGGCATTCCCTGCACTGTTTGTCCTCTCATAACTAGAATAACTTTGTCTAGTCCCTGAACAGGTCTTTCAACCTCAGGAGACCCTTTATAATTGATGTACATTTGTCTAGGAAAGTTTGGTGCATATTTTTCCTCAGGTAAGTATGTAAGATTGTGACATGAATATAACATTTCTATGTAGTTTCCCATAATCAATTCTTTCTCCTGACAGGTATGTTGTGACAATTCTCAAATGGTAAAAACCTCATATACAGATGCCAAAGGGTTACATTTCTCTTCCTTTGTAAGTTACAAAATGGCCTAAATTTCATCCCACAAACAAGTCCCACAAAGTCCTTGTCTGACCAAACTACTATTGTCCCATTTATCCTCCAGGTGAATAGATTATAAGCGTGTAATGTATCTTTCTCATCCCATGTCTCTTGTCCGTCCACAATAGTGGCACACCAGGGATACCCCTCAGTTCCATTCACCTGTGTGTATCTAAAACCAAACCCATTCCAATTCCCAGAAATACCCTTCTATAGACAAAGTGGGAAACCTGTGACTAGTCCTGAAAAGTTAGTGTCTCTGAAAGAGTCCCATTATTATCGTAGTCTAGTCCATCATCTTTAAACATGTGAGAAATATTGCCTTGGATGATAAACTTAGGCATTGTCTCACTCCATGACATCACCCTTAACCATGGTGGATTCGTGAGGAACGCCCATCTCTGTTGTTCCTTCGGTGCTGGGTCGATGGACGCAGTGTTCTTTGAGTGTCATAATAAGTACAAGAAAAATGAAATGAGTCATTGTGATCTAGTTGATTAAGTTTCTCCAGAAGTTTTTTCATCCGCCGCTGATGGCACCTCCTCACTCCCATCCTTTTCACTGGAACCCAAACTTCTTTATTATCATCTGTTGAAACACAAACATACCCTTTTCCCCACGTTAACACTGTATGAGGACCAAATCAATTTTTATTCTCATCGTGCCACATTACTTTACTGGCTGCTTTCAGGGCACTTGTTATTGCTGATTCATTCTTTGCAGACTCCTTATTAGGAAATGTTAAGAATTTCATAGCAGCCAATAAGCCATCATTATAGAATTTTAAATAATTTAGAATATAAACAGCCAAACAGCTAATTGTAATTTATCATCAATTTAGAGTATAAACAGCCAATTGCGAATTTATCAACTCCTGGTCCAACTCCTCCTTTTTCTTTTTACAAGTAAGTGTCCAGGGATCGATTTGCTCGTTCCACTATAGCTTGACCAGTGGGATTATGGGGGATTCCAGTGACATGTAAAATGGAAAATTCCACCATGAACTGTTCAATGGCTTTACTGATATAAGCTGGACCATTGTTTGGTTTAATGCTTTTTGGTACTGCATGATTTTGAATGTGACCGAGTGTGTGTGATATAAAATATTGTTGTTTTGGCCCTTATTGCTAGTTGAACTTCCATAGTTATCTGTTTAATACTATCTACCCTATCAGGAATATAGGCTGACTCTACTCTAGGTATCAATGGTACTGTATAATAATGCTTGCAATACTTCATATAATTCATTTTGTTGTGTAGAAGTAAATGTTGTTTTAAATTTATTTATCTCCTTTTTAGATGGAATATATATAGATGCCCTAAAATTTTTTGTTGCATCTGTAAAAACATTAACTCCCTCTACCAGTGAGGAAGAGCATTTGTTGGCCCAAGATCATGGCCACGTGGCAAATTGCCACCCAGAAGGAATTGGGAACCCATGTTGGAAATTCTGATTAATCAATATCTGCCATTCCACAAACTCTTGTATGCAGTTCTCTATTTGTTGACTTGTATACATAGTCTATATTGTGTGAGGTTTCTGTCCTATTAATATCCTTACTCTCTTCACTGCTTTATGTATGACTTGGGCTACCAGCACAACATAAAGCACACAAGCTCTGTTCTTTATCTGAGCCAAATATACCCACTCAATAATCCCTTGTTTTTGATGTAAAACTCCAGTGGGTATTTTATTTTTTTATTTTTTTTTATTTTTTTTTTATTTTTTATTTTTTTTTATTTTTTTTATTTTTTTTTTTTATTTTTTTTTTTTTTTAGTGAATAAAATCGTTACTTTCAAGTCCTGTGGTTCTAATATCCTGCTAGTAGTACACCCCATAATCCTTTTCTGCACTAATTTCAAACATTCCAGTGCTTCATCTGTCCATCCTCTGCATGACTTTAATTGAGAAGGACCTTTCAATAAATCATATAATGGTTTCATTTGATCAGTTGTAATTCTCCACTGTGGCCTACACCACTGAATTTCTCCTATCAATTTCTGAAAGTCATTTAAAGTTGTAACCTTTGTAGAATCTGTGATAGGTGACTTCAAACTTAAGCCTTACCACCTTACATCATTGTTTCACAGGGTAGTTTCTCCTTCTCTGATTACATTTACTCTGGAAAACAAAAACCTTTTAGAAATCAAATTGTTAATAAGTTCAAATACTAAAATTTAACTTTTGCTTAAGCCAAGGAATGACTACAAGTTCAGATTAAAAGAGCAAGATCTTTTCTGCTTCATAGACCATTACATATTAATTTATCAACACATTATCTTGAAAATGAGAATTTAAAACCGTTTAAAATTTGTCCTGTTGTTAACAGTCACTAAACTTTTACAAAAAAATTAGTTGAAAACCTTCAAAATAATAGTTCTCTTCTCTTGATCTAATCTGGAATGATAAAAGTTACAATTCACTGTAGACCCAGCTGAATGATGAGTTGGGACTGCAGGGCAAAAAATCTTAATGGTTCCATCCTTTACTCAAGTAAATTTTATTTCTGTGTCCACTCCTTAAGAACTTCTTTGATTGAGAGTTTTTGAATTCCTCAGCTGAAGGGAGGGAGACTTCTGGACAACTGCCCAGTGGCGCCAAGTCTGTTCCATTCTGCTGGAGAGTTTCAAAAAGCTTTATCTCTGCTGAGGTGTCCCTTTAAGATTTATGCATATTTCCAATTTGCCTAGTGCCAAAGTAATATAACAAATCCTGATCTGTTTTAAACATCCAATTAGGAAGTGACACGTTTCACTTAAAATGTGAACAGAAATAACTACCTTTTGGTTACTTCTCATTATACAAAATACTTTTCTTTTTAGGTGAGATTTAGGTGAAAATGCCTGCCCCAGATCTCTCGTCTCTCTCTCCACCCTCACAATTTTGGCCAGAATTGGAGGGTGAAGCGAGAGAGAGTTTAACCAAAAACTTTCAAATAATTTCCAAAACTTTTATGCTTTCCTTAAACTTCATATCCATGTTGTTTTCCTAATGGGCTTTGATTAAAGCCCCCTCTAATACTGCACAGACACTATTGTCCCTGCATTTCCCATCCAAGGACTACACCTTGCAATCACATAAACTAAATAATATATAAGAATTAGTTCCCTCTCTTTCTCTCTCCCATACTTCTCCCCCGATGCTGCAGTCATCAGAGAGAAGGGGAGGAGGGGGAGGAAAAGAGATAACATTCCAAGGTCCAGCTACCATGGAGCTGACCGTAATAACTCACAAAACACACGCACACAGAACATGTAAAGACAGAACACATATACAGACAATAAAAAAAATCCAAAAAACTGAGAAAATTTGTCAAGAAATCCTCTGTACACATTATAACTCTGGCTTAATTTCTATCACTGTGTCCGGGCTGCTTGAGTTTCGCCACTGTGCCACAAATCCTGGGCAAATTTTTTGCTGTGCCACAAAACCAGGCCCTGGGCCAACTCTGGATGTATTTCCTGGTTGAATTTCTGACTGCACCAGCTCCCTCTTTCCTCTCTGTCCTATCTGGTCATGATTGTCTCCTGAGCTCCCAGACCGCCAAGATTGTATGACTGTCTGTACATAAGCAGAGCCGGGACCATATTTTGCAGCGGCCTCTTTAAGATCTCTTAGGAATTTGTAGAGGAACTGTCTATGCACCCTTTGAGGGCTGTCCGGCCCTGTTCTGAGGCTGAACAAACACACAGGGAATAGGTTGGCCCCTTCCCAATCTACCTCCTCTCTATTTTTCTGCTGCTCCGGGACTTCCTCTTTTTGTTTGTCCTGTGATTTCTTTTGGGGTTCCTCTCCTCTCTGCGGGCGGGGTTTTTTTTGTTCCTGGTCTTTTCCCGTGTCCTGCCTCCCTCCTCCCGGATTCCTTCCTGACTCTGTCTTTTAGCCCTCTCGGACTACACTACCCAGACTCCTCCATGGATACATAACAAAGTCCTGGGGATTGAGGAAGTAGGGGTCCTCTTTTTGGTATGAAGCCATCTGCTGCCCTATTAATCGGCAACGGGTCGGATCAATTCCTGTATGCTCTACCCATGGACCTGATGGTTATTATTTTCTCGACCCAATCTTGGCAAATTCCTTATGTGTATTTTTATCCCATTCTGCTTGCAGAGTTTTGTACACTTGGCAAGCGAGAATGCCTTTATCCTCTGGCTTAACCTCTGTATTTCCCATAACTAAACTGCCATTCGGGACTAGAGGGGGAAAAACCCGAAAGTCCGCGGTGTGCCTGGTCCCTTCTGACCCTCGCCTGCGAGGGGACAGGAAGAATCACAACGTACCTGAACTGTAGAGCCCCCACGTTTTGAGGCACCAATTGTCAGCGCTCTGTCCCTGCCGGACCTCAGGGAGTACGTCGTGACCTCTGCTTCCACCTAACGGCGGCTTTCGGACGTCTCCGGTCCCGAACCCCAGGGGCTGAGGACGGGCAAAACCAGGCACTAGCCAGAGTGGTAGAGCAAAGCAGGTGTTTATTCAGTAGTATTCACATCAGTCCAGTCCCCCTGAGCAACCCAGGGCGTTGCCTTTTATTCCTTATCCCTTCCGGTTCTTGCTATCTGGCCCCTGATTGGAGAGCTCAGCCTGCTGTCGCCCCAGCCCCCCTCCCCTTAGCTGGTTGTGTCCTGTGGCAATAGGGCAGGAGTCTCTCTGGACCTTCCCTCCCCACTCGGACCATCTGCTTTGGTCCTATCACAGGGTGGCCAGGTGTGTTTTACTCTCACTGGGGGCTTCCTCAGCACCTCCCAGAGGGCAGGTATCGTGCCTTGTACACGAGCCTTTCCTGCACCCTTAGCCCCGGAAGTCACGGGGTGAGGAGCGTGATTGCCGGGGAGGCCGGTATAGACTCCTGCTGTTACCTCTCTGCCCAGGAGGTTCGGGGACGGCCCCTGACAAAGTATCTTGAGGGAAAACTCTGTGTGTGTGTGTGTTCTTTCCTTGTATCTCTAGCTTTGCTATGTTTATATTATGCCTTACACATAATAAGGGCTTTAATAATTGCTTGTTGATTAACTTTATAAGGAGATCCTGCAAATCTTTATATCCCTTTCTTATGTCTCTTTCTACAACTCCCAATTTATGCCTGATTTCTTTCTCTTAAAAATAATGGCATAAGGAGACCAAAGTACAGCGTGCATCCTTAAAACAGGTACCTAAAACAAAAAACATCTAGCAAAATGAAGTCACTAATTCACAAACTCATAATTTTCTGAAGGGGTCCTCAACTGACTTGGAAAGTTGTATAAAGATTATGAGTTAATCTAATGAAAAAGGGGAAAGAAGCAATAATTTTCACTAGGTAGTTATTATTTTTATTCCTTATTCTAACTCAATCATTCTCAATGCTTAATAGATGCCTGTTAGACACAGCTTGCAATCAAGTTTCTACTCTGATAGCTAGCACTTTCAGTCTTATCTTCCATAAATCAATGTTTCAGTATTTAACATGCCAAGATTTTAAAATATTTTAAAGCATCCACATCTGGCATGCATAGATGATAAAACTAACCCTGCATGTGAGATGCTAACTTTGCACATAAACATTTATATTCTTTTTATGTCACTTATTTAATACACATCTAATCCTAGGTGTCACCTCTTAATGAGAAACAATTTATTTTGGTACAGAAAGCCTATAAAAGTATTATAAAGCAACTTATAGTGCATAAAGAAGAAATGTTTAACTATGTCATACTGGTTTGTAAAGTTTTCCAAATTTTGAAGAATTAAATTCATCATTTTTTGTCACTATGAAACAATAAAAAAGGAAGTGTATAGATGATAGCATAGCATAGGACAGAAGAGACTCAGTGGACTGAGACTCAGAACTTCTTTAAATAAATATCTGGGTGCCCTTTTGTGAATCAATTTAATCCCCTAGGTCTTTGTGTCCTCTTCTAAAAATTAGACTGTTGGATGAGATGATCTCTACAGTCCCATGTAGCTCTAAAGATCTATGACTCAAAAAAGCAAACAATTCCATTTGAAGTCTCTTCAAAGACTACATTTAAAGATACACATCTCATTTAGTGTTAAATGGTCAATGCCAGGGATAACAACAATGTGAATTTAAGCAGAGTCTAACCAAAATAAATAGAGATAACCTGTGCATGATAGATGCCTGAATAAATAAGTATATACTATTCCTAACTGGAAAATTTTCATTTTTTAAGAAGCTATTATACTCCTTAAGGTGTTCATTCAAGATGTGAAACAGACAGAATTTATGACCAAAGGGCTTCAAACATCCCTCCTGTGTCACCTGGTGTAACTTTAAATTGCTGGTTAAGAAACTTGAATTCAGAAACAATGCCTTTACATGCATAGGCAAAGCTGTATTACAGTCAAGTAGTGATGCAGACTCTAATCAGAGAAAAGTCAAATTATGTAAACTACTAACAAATTATAGAATTAAAAGGATAAAATTCTGCAAGTGATTCAATTATAGATCAAATTTCTGTAAACTTCAAACTTTACATTTTCTTCCATGAGATTTCATAGCACTTAAAGTGTTTTAATTCACTAACTCTTATAAAAAGGTTGTTAAAAATTTATTTTAGGTATTTTAATATGGTACCTATATAATCCGATTGCTAATTCAAGAAGCTTTTATGTAGAGAATTTTTCAGGAGAATGTGGAGTAGAGTTAATTAAAGAAATGGATAAAGACATGTTAAAGCTTTTTATTTGTTTTTACTGTTAATGAATATATTTGAAATACGTCACTAAATTTGTTAAAAGCAGGCTGACATATTGTATACAATGTGACTGGCTACTGAGCTGTTAAAAATGAAGGAATAGTAAAAATGATTATTTTGAGGAAATGAGATCCAACAAATATCATTAGCTTTCTTGTTTTTCTGCTACTTCCTAGTATTTACTAGAAAAGTATATAAAAAATAAACTGAATCTTACATGGACACTTCCTATATTTTCCTGTGTGACATTGTATCTAATTTCATTGAAGTTTGCCTATTACTGTTACTGACAAATCTAGTTTGTGTGCTTTCATTACAACTAATGCTGTCTGTAAACCTGACCAGTTCAGTAATGTGATTTGTCTTACTAATGTTTATCTATTTCTGTTAATTCACTATAAACGTGAGGGTGATGGGCTGCTTCAGGCTGAATTCACTATAACAAGGTCTGGCAACAAATAGCAAGAGTGAGTTTGATAAATCATGTCAATTCTAAACTACTTTAAACAACAACCAAAGAACAAAAACAAACAAAAAACACCACCAAAAATGAAAAAAAAAAAGTTAATAAATATAGTTTTTAATTCCAAAAAGTAGATATGTAGTTAACACTTTATTATGTTGGAATTATATTTAACAGTATATTACTATGGAACAAATTCTAATTTCTAATTTTACTTTTCCTTTTTTATGTACAATAACATATATGTGTGTATACGTATATTTGATGTACTTAATTATTTTTGCGACTTCTCCACTAGAGAGTTCGGTCCTCAAGAATAAAAACTGTTTTTTGACATACATTTTATCCACAGTGGTTAGCATAGTGCCTGTGAAATAGGGAGAACATGATAAATACTTGTACACTAACTGATAAAAATTATATTCTTTCAGAATTCCTAAAATACTAATCTAAATTTATTTTGAGTAATGTTTATATAAATTTTCTGTCACTTTCTGCTTATTTTTAATATGCTTTTATTAATATATTTTGTTTTAATATCACCTGCATGTCCCCAGTTTTCTGATCAATACACTAGAACAAAGCATAATTAGAAAGAACAATGACAACCTAAAAATTTCTAAAATCTATGCCAATTTCTCAGCCCTCTTTACTCTTTTGTTTGACACTTCTTGGTTTTCTCTTGCCATCTGTACCATCAACCATGATGCCATGGAGAATCATTTATGAGTTTTTAATCTGAATTTCCTGGCTAAACTGTTGTGAAAACACTGAAACTTCTGTTTTAAAAATATAAGTATTAATGCTGCAGTATCTGCTAACGTGATCATAATCTCTTCATATCCCTAGAATTGAGTATATAGTGAAAGATGGAGCAACAACTTCTAAGATCCATACAGGAAATGTTCTTTTTTATCTTTAATAGAAAATAGGAGAGGAATGCCCCTTCATTTTACCATGGAACAAATCGAGGAATACAAAAGGACTCCTTAATTTTCTTAGAATATAGATTTTTTTTCAAGGACATATGTTAGAAGTGAAATGGATTTCCTGGTCTAATATTTCTAAACTGCAAATGAAACCTATCTCTCTTCCCCCTCCCTGCCCCTGTGACTGCCCCTGATTGCCATGATATTCTATCTTATCTTTTTTCATTACTCTAAAATATGAGTTGAAAATCTGCTTGACAAGATGAATTACCTCAGTCAGAAATGTGTCTCTCTATAATGTCATAAATTAACTAAAATTGGTGGCAGATTTGGCTAAACAAACAGAATTTAAGGTATTTTGTTTCTAACCCACATATTCACCTTCAGCTTCTATACGTGGGTCTTTCACCAGGATTTAGCCTATCACTTGCCAAAATAACACTTACTCCTCCAAAACAAACAAAAACTTCTACTTTCCCTGTTTTGTCTGTCTCTATGAGCAACAGAACTTGTCCTTCCATCATTCAGACTAGTGTCCTTGTCTTTTACTCCCTATCCTAATCAGTCATAAAAATTTGTATAATACTTCAAATATATTTTTCATCATTCCTAGTGTCCTGTTCCCTTCTTCCCTTTTAGACTTTATTAACTCTTCATTGCCCTAATGAAATAGAATCTTAAACTGTATCTCCATGTCATCACCTCTTATCTATTCTCTAATCTATCCTTTGTACTGCCAAATTAATGCTGCTGGCTTCAGGAATCACCATCTCCTTCTCAAAAACTTTTCGTATCAATTTCCATAGCATGATAAATATCTTACTTTGGCATTAAAGGCACTTTACTATTCAACTTTCATATTTCAGATTACTCTCTTTTCTGTTCAAATTTGATTGCTTAACATCACACACAGCATGTCCTTCATTTTTTCCCCTCTGTGACAAAGACCTGGAGTGGTTGTTCAGACTCTGTGTCAGTCTGTAAACACTATGTTCCTTCTTGTGATTGTGGAGTGGTTTGTCTTTTGTTCTTGAAGAGGACCATGACATCAGGTAGATGTTGACATGACTTGAAATTAACTTTGATTTGAAGGAGGGAGGGCTGTCCAAAGTCACCATTCTTACTTTCTCCTGAAGAGCCATCTGGATCCAGTGGACAGATATTGATCAGGACAACTGGAGGTAGCCCTGGATGCAGTGAGAGACCTTGGCCTGTATCAGTAAGCACCCCAACATACAAAGGGGCCTGCCATCACAGAAACCCCTCAGGATAGCTGGCCAAAAAAGAAACAGTTACTATCTCTATTCACTCTGAGCCAAGAGGGCCCAAAAATAACTCACTTCAAACCTTATTCCTCTATTAAGAGTTTCCTTTGTTAAGAGTTCTAATGAAGTTTTCTCTTCCTTAGGAATTCTCATGTGACTTTGTAACTCTAATGTAATTAATTATGTCCTATTTTGTTTTATAGTTACTTTATACATATCTTCCTTCTCTGCCATGTTAAAAGTATTTTAAAGAGAATGGATCATTTCTCCCCTCTATTTGTTTTTATATCACTTTTATTTTCAAAATTGAGCTTTGTAAATGGTAAATGCTCAACAAATGCTGATTCAGTGAACTAATTACCTTCTAAATCGCTTGAAATAATTATCACATAAGACTTATGCAAATATATCTGGAATATTATATCGAGTTGTAATTGATTCTAGGCCACATATTGTAAAAGAGCTACATGGAGGCTAGTAAGAAGATTATTGTCTGAAAATCATTCAGGTGAAAAAGGTTTGAAGGAGTTGAGGTGAGTAACGTGAAGAGTGAGTACTAAGGTTATCTTGAAATATCTTAAGTACTGTCATATGGAAGAAATATTAGATTTCCTCTGTTCTATCCTAGAGATTGAAAAGAAAGGTGAGTGAACAATCTTTTCTAGAAGGTAGTCTAATAATGCGATAGAATATTTCAAGAATCAGTAAGTCATCAGACTTTTTTTAAGAAATTTCATAACGATGTCTGTCAGAAATGATACAGAAAAAATTCTTACTACTGAATAGAAATTGTACTCCCTATTTTATGAGGTTCTTTTTACTTCAAATATTTTATAATTCTGGGAAGAAACTAACATAGATGTATGTTACTCTGAGAATTTCTTACTATTTTACCTTATAATTCTTTTATGCTACCTTATTTTTCTCACCTGTATAATGGACATGACATTATTTTTAACCTTCAGAAAAGAAGTTCAAGATTTTATACTTTTGACTCATCTAAGTCCTTCTCTATCCCTGAAGCCACTATACAGTTTATACAATGGTTTATCTAGTCATTGAATTTGGTAAAACTAAAGGGTCAGCCTTTGGACATATTTATTTATATTTTCTATTGGTAAAAGGGAAGGAGGTGAATTTCTAAATATAGAAGAATGTCCAAAAGATTTCTCTTAGATTGGAAGAGTAGACATTTTGCCCAATTATCATATATACCAAACAGTCAGTTTTTTTACTACATGAATTTTCTTGAGGTTCTCTTGACTGGACAAGTGAATCACACATTTGTAAAGGCCATTATGGCAATAAAGCTCTCCATTGCTTTGAAAAGAAATGCTTCCATATTATCTACAGAAAGGGCTGGATTATATTTGAATTAACAGTCTGGATAATAGCATAACCTTACTTACATAGTCAATCTTTTTCATGAAGGGAGTTCTATTCAATATGAGCCCAAATAATTATTTTTTTTCTTAAAATGCATAAATTTCTCCTTAACACTTGAAGTGTGTGTGTGTGTGTGTGTGTGTGTGTGTGTTTGATGAACTATGGAGTTAATGTAATGAGGAATCATTTCTCCAAGTATTTTGTGAGTTTGAAAACTGCTTCCAAATTACAAAATTTTCAGACATTTATTTATATGTTATTATTTACTTGCTTGTGTTTGCATATATTTATGTGTTTTTTCATTCATTCCTTTATTTATTTGTTTGTTAAAGAAATTTTTAAAGTGCAATGGATGCTTAGGTAATGCTATCATGGATGAGAAATTCAGTTATGATTGTATGTTATGCATGTAGGAAGCATTAAACTATTGCAGAAGAATAATATTGTATATTATAAAACGAATGTGATATTATTGTTTGATGTATATGCATAGGGGAATGGTATCTCAAATTGCCTTTTCCTTCAACATGTCAACAATTAAAACTCAAAACAGAAAATAAAAGGTGAGTGTTTATTTTCCTGTAATGATATATGATTCAATAGACTAGATGGGTGTTGAGGTGAGTTTTATATATGTGATTTGGTGATAATGAAATAGATTCCAAAAGTCAAATTTGTAATCAATTTCATTATCAAAATAAATAAAACCACACTATTATATTGCTACTCTAGAATCACACAGAAAAGCATGTGTTTCTAACTTATGTGTCACTGAGTTACGAGCTATACACCACTGCCATAACCAGCTATATTTATTGTGAGGTTAAATGGCCCTAAAGGTGTCCTCAATTCAATTGAATGACAATGTGAGTACACCCTGTTTGACAGAGTTTCACAATGAGATTGAGGCAGAGCTCATCTGGAGAGACATGGACCTGAGAGAGGAAGTTGCCATCCTTGTAATACTTTGCTATTTCAGGTAATTAACCTTGCTACCCATATTCCAAACTCAATTATTTCTGTGCTTTGAAGAACTAAACCTGCTATTTTGATTTAAATTATGACATCCTCAAACAATCACTAGTCATCCACTCTTATTTTCATCTCTGCAAAAAAATAGATTTGAATAGACATACAATGATCACACAATTTATATAGAAAAAAAAACAAAAACAGTTGTTGTTCAGTCATTGAATCATCAATTCTTCAGGACCCCAGGCATAGACCATGTTGTCTATTGGGTTTTCTTGGGAAAAATACTGGAATGGTTTACCATTTCCTTCCCCAGTGGATTAAGCAAATAGAGGTTAAGTGTCTTGCCCTCAGTCAAAGAGCTAGTAGATGTGTGAGGCCAAATTAGAACAAAAATCTACCTGATTCCGGGCCCAGCATTCTATCTACTGAGCTGTCTCTAGAGAAAACAAACTAAAATACAAAATTAACAAATTGAAGAATAAGAATAGCAATATAAAATTTGATTCAAGTGACTCTTGGATAGAGAATTAAAGAGATTTATAAATGGAGTAATATTTCTGGGATGGCTGTATTAAGACTGTATGATGCCATCATACTTAATGGATAAAACAGAAGAAATAATCCTCTTTAGTAGTAAGCAATAATAATAGCTAGCTTTTTCATTGTGCTTTAAGTTTAATTAAGCACTATACAATTGTTATCTGATTTTATCCTTACAACAATCATGAAATATAGGCTCTACTCTTATTCTGTTTTATGGATGAGGAAACTGAGGAAGACAGAAATTAGATGATATGTCCAGGGTCACATAGCTAGTAAGCATCTAAAACTTCATTTGTACTTAGCACTTCCTCATTCTATGTTCTTTACTTAATTCATTTGGACATGTAATTATCTCTACTTATTTTTCTAGTAATAAATAATAGCTGAAGCAAAAGATAATAAATCAACTAATCTTAGGAGATTTGAGATCCACTTTTGTGGGACTCTATTAGTAGTTCATAGGCATTAGGGAGGATTGTGAGATAAATATCCCCTAGAAGAATATTTCTTTTCAAAGAAAGACTATTGGAGAAAAAAGTAAACTAAAGGGCAGAGGGTTGGGGGGGAAAGGTAATTAGAGGATTTTAAATAGTACTTAAGAGTGAAACAGCTTAATTTTCTGTAATGACCTGATGGCTATACTCCAATAAGATAGTGGATTTATGATTTGTTCAAGGGTGACATTTTCTCTACCATGGTAGTTCTTTCCTACTGTTGTCCAAGCTCCCCAATAAATCCCCCAAAGAAGGACCACTCTTAATTCCTCAAATTCTCTTTACAATGTGGAAAGAAAAAAATTTTCAATTAGTTATCAGTTCCTTTTGCTATATAGTCTCTCTATTATGTTTATGATGATATAACATTTGTTTATTTATAAATGTATTTCAAAGTATCTAGAAATAAAAATAATGAAGTAATAAAGTTCTTTTAAAGAGAAGAAATGATGGAAGAGAGGTACCATTCTGAGGCAGTAAATGGTGTGGTTGATAGAGTGCTTTGCCTGGAAACAGGAAGACTTGATGTTAAATTTTCTTATAGTTTAAATATGAGATTTACACTTACTATTAGTGTGACCTTCAGAAAGTCACTTGACCCCTTTTGTCTCACTTCCCTCAACTAAAAAGTGAAGGTAAATATCTTTATCACAGGGCTATTGTGAGGATTATAGGAGAATTTTTTTTTTTTTGCAAGAAGCTCTTTGTATAGTGCTTGGCACATAGTAGGCACTTTATAAATGCTTAATTTCTTCTTCCTTCCCATTCAATGTGGAGAGCCATGGAAGACAGTGGCTAACATTCAGGAAAATTTTTCTTTATTTTGGAGAGCACATTGTTCTATAAAAGAAGCATGATGTATTAGATTCTATTAATTGATGACCTGTTTTTGGCTCCTCTTCAGAGTTCTGAAGGATGACTTTTCCAGCAACCAATTTCCACACAGAGAAATTAGCACAGTTTCCTAAATTTATATTTGGACCTATTATTCAATTTGGATAAGAAATTTCAAATAAGGAAACACCCTGCATAAAAGAAGTTAGGATCTTAGACTTATAAAATTGCTTAGGACACTGAGAAATTAAGTGACTTGCCTTTGGGTCATAAACCTGGTATATATTAGGGACAAAAGTGAACTCAGGTATTCCAGACTCCAAGACAAAATTCTACAGAGTGTAACATACTGCACTTATTTTAAAATCAGTGGTTGCTAATTTCACATTTCATAAATGTGATTGATAAATATAATTGATTTCAATATCAATGTACTCAACAAAAGAAAAAAAGGTATGAAATTATATCTATAAAGAAACATCTATAAAATTAAAAATAGCTAAGTATCCCCAATCATGTAACTCATAAAAAAGAGACAATATTGTAGATCATTTTTTAAAAATGTATTGCTTAAGTTATTCTGCGGGGCTTTTTCTTCAGTATGGGAATTTCCTGCACTGATATAGATTGCAATTCTTATATGTTTCATTAGGTACAATGCGTGAATAACCATAAAAGAAACATACTCACCCTATGACCATTTAGTACTAAGGTGTTTTTTTTTTTTTTTAAATTTAACTAGACTTACACTTTTTTCTTCCTTTCTCCCTTTCCTTCCACCCTCCTTCACCCCTATGTTACTATGCTTGGTCCTGAGCAAGGCAAACACGTATATATAGGCTCTACACATACTTTCCTATTAAATGAATTGTCACCACAGTTTGTTTGCATAGAAGAATTAAAATGAATGGGAGAAATACTATAACAAACCAAAATGTAATACAAAAGAAGATAATCTGCTATATTTTGCAATTGAACTCCATAGTTCTTTCTCTGGATGTGGAAAGCATCTTGCTGTAAAAAATCACTGGGAACTTTTTAGGTATTTGCATTGCAATGAAGTTGTAAACCTACCAGAAAAAAAATCCTCGCACACTGTGGTTGTGGCAGTGTGCAAAATTCTCCTGGTTCTACAACTTACACACAGCATCAGAGAATGTAAGTCTTTCCAAGATTGTCTGAAGTCTTCCTGTTCATTTCTTATTAGGCAATAGTATTCCATTATATTCATATACCATAATTTATTCAACCATTCCCCAAGTAATGGACAGCTCCTTCATTTCCATGTTTTGGCAACTACAAAGAGTGCTACTATAAATATTTTTGAACATGTGGGACCCTTTCCCATTTTTATGATCTCTTGGTGATATAGTCCTAGAAGTGGTATCGCTGGGTGAAAGAGTATGCACATTTTTGTGGCCCTTTGGGCATAGTTCTAAATTGCTCTGCAGAATGTTTGGATGAGCTCACAGCTTCACCAACAATTAATTAGTATTCAAACTCTCCTACATCTTCTCCAACACTTCCCATCTTCCTCTTCTGTGATGTTAGACAATATGATAGGTGTGATATGGTATCTCAGAGTTGTTTTGATTTGTAAATCTCTAATCAATAGTGATTTAGAGCATTTTTATATGATTATAGATATCTTTATTTTCTTCCTCTGAAAATTGACTGTTCATATCCTTTGTATTCTTGCACATTTGACTCAGTTCTCTACATATTTTAGAAATGACGAATTTATGACAGACACTAGTTCGAAAATTCTTTCCCATTTTTCTGCTTCTCTCCTAATCTTGGTTGCATTGGATTTGGTTGTGCAAAAACTTTCTAGTTTATTGGAATCAAAATTATTCATTTTGCATTCCATTATGCTTTCTATCTCTTGCTTCAACAAAAATTATTCCCTTCTTCACAAATCTGATAAGTACACTGTTCTTTTCTCCACTATTTTTTTTACACCTCAATCATGTACCCATCTGGACTTTATTCCTCTGTTTAATTAATTATTTAATACAAATAAATAATTAATTATTTAATGCAAATAAAAATTTGTATCTCTTGAGACTTTTCTCAGTGTCAGGTGTTGGTCTGTGCCTAGTTTCTGCAAAACTGTCATCAGTTTTCCCAGCAATTTTTTTTGAACAGTGAGTACTTATCTCAGAAGCTGGGATCCTTGGGTTTATCAAACAGTAGATTGCTGTATTTATTGACTACTGTGTCTTGACTGCCTAGTATATTCCACTGATCTACCCTTCTGTTTCTTAGAGGATATCAAGTGGTTTTGATAATTGCTGCTTTATAATACAATTTGAGCACTGGTAAAGCTAGGTCACATTCCCTAGAATTGCTTTCCATTAGTTCCCTTGATATTCTGAACCTTGTGTTCTTCCAGATGAAATTTGATATTATTTTTTCCAGCTCTAGAAAATAATCGTCTGGTAGTTTGATTAGTATGTCACTAAATAAGTAAATTAATTTAAGTAGAATTGTCATTTTTATTATATTGGCTTGACCTATGCACAAGCAACTGATGTTTTTCCACTTATTTAGTTCTGACTTTATTTGTGCAAAAAGTATCGTGTAGTTGTGTTCATATAGTCACTGGATTTGTTTGGGCAGGTAGACTCCCAAGTATTTTATAGGGTCTCCTCTAGCTTTAAATGACAGTTCTCTTTCTACCTCTTGCTGTTGGGCTTTGTGAGTAAAATATAGAAATACAGAAGATTTGTGTGAGTTTATTTTGTAATCTGCAACTTTGCCAAGCTCTTTATTATTTTAAGTACTTTTTTACTTGACTCTCTGAGATTTTCTAAGTATATCATCATATTATCTGCAAAGAGTGATAACTTAGTTTCTTTTTTGCCTATTTTAATTCTTTCAATTTCTTTTTTTCTTCTCTTATTCCTACAGCAAACATTTCTAGTACCAAATTCAATGATAGTGGTGATAATGGACATCCTTATTTCGCCTATGATTTTATTGCAAATGCATCTAGCTCATCTCCATTTCATATAATGCTTGGTAAAGGTTTTAGGTAAATACTGTTTATAAAATTAAAACCAAGAATCACCTACCCACCAAAACTGAGTGTAACACTGCAGTGGAAAAAGTGGTCATTCAATGAAATAGAGGACTTTCAAGCGTTCTTGATGTAAAAACCAGAACTAAATAGAAAATAATACTTTCAAACACAAGAATCAAAAGAAGCATGAAAAGGTAAACAGCAAAGAGAAATCATAAAGGACTTTGTAAAGTTGAACTGTTTACATTCCCATGTGGAACGATAAAGTTTGCGTCTCTTGAGACTTTTTTCTCAGTATTTTAGTAGTTGGAGAGTTTATACACACACACACATACACACACACACACACACACACACCTATGTATCTATCTATATTTATATGGATAGAATACATATATATATATATATATATATATATATATATATATATATATATATATATAGAGAGAGAGAGAGAGAGAGAGAGAGAGAGAGACAGAGAGAGAGAGAGATAAATCTATATGTATGTACAGAGAACACTTTATGAGTTGAGTAAGAAGGGATGATATCCAAAGAAATAAAATTAAGGGATGAGAGAGGAATGTATTCGGAGAAGAAAGTGAGAAATGGAATGGAGGAAATTCTCATAAAAGAGACAAGGAAGAGGTGAGAGGGAAAAAGTGAAGCTTACTGTCTTCACATTTGGCTTAAGGATGGAATAACATGCTCACTCAATTTGCCATGAAAATCTATCTTACACTACAAGAAAGTAGAGGAATAGGTGAGTAGTGGGGTGGGGGAATGATAGAAGGGAGGGTAAATGGGAGGAGGGAGTAATTAGAAATAAACACTTTTGGGGAGGGACAAGGCCAAAAGAGAGAACAGAATAAATGGGGGACAAGATACAATGGAGGGAAATATAGTCAGTCTTAAACAACATAACTATTATGGAAGTCGTTTGCAAAATTACACATATAAATCCTAGGTTGAATTTCTTGCCTTCTCAGTGGAAATGGATGGAGAGGAGTAAGGGACATGAGGTGGAACTCAAAATTTTTGGAACAAATGTTGAGAATTGTTTTTGTGTACAACTGGGAAATTAGAAATGCAGGTAATGGGGTATGAAAATCAATCTTCCCCTACAAGAGAGAAGATGGGAATAAGGGAAGGGAGGGGTGTGATAGAAGGGAGGTCATATTGAGGGAATGGGTAAACAGAATGTAAGGCGTTGTGAGGTGAATGGGAGATAGATGGGGAGAAAATTTGGAACTCAAAATTTTGTGAAAATTAATGTTGCAAACTAAAAATAAATAAAATGGTAAAAAAAAAGAAATTACACTTTTAATGATCAAAAGAAAATATAGCTAAATCAGCTGGGAGGGAAAGAGAAAGTGTTACTCTTGGCAATCGTTCTAAGCCAACCATGAAGTGGAGTTTTGGTAGGGACCTATTGTTCTCTAAACTATGGGCTTCAGAGTGCACTGGGTTTAAAATTTAAAAAAAAAATGTATTAAGAAAAATAAAAGAATTTACTCTGTAAAATTTGGATTCAGTCCAAAGGCTGAAGGACCTCGATGATTACATGTGAGGTCCCCAAACCTAACCTGACTACACTGTAAGGCACTTGGGAGAGAAAACTGACAATTTGTTTTTGTCTTTGCACTCAAAAGTCTGGCAAAGGGATGTTCATATCTATTAATATGTAAGTATCTCTGATTTTTTACAGGTGATTACTGAATTTCTTCATTCAGATCATATCCTTGTTACTTTTCTATGTTTTTTGCTGATTATCATGGCCAAAAATGTCATTCCCTTGTAATCAACATTCCGACTGTTTCTCTAAACTCCGATACTCTTGTCATAAGAAAGTATGCATAGATTCCATCTCTAAAGGACCTAAATTCAAAATTTTCAAAGCTTGGTAGGAATATCCAGAGCTTGTTATCTTTTAACATAACATTTGAAATGTGAGTCATCTGCATGCTCTGATTAAGCAATGCAGAAGGGGCTTTATACAGATTAGATATTTAATAATTTTTCATATTGATCTTAATCAAATGTTGTTGTTGTTTGATAAAGTTAGCCTTTAGGATTTCACAAGTCTTCAGGAATATTTTTGATAATGTTTGTATTTAAGGTTTTTAAGTTCCTAAATTAAAAAAAATTAAAACCTCTTACCCTGTACCCACATGTTTTTAGTTGTTCAGATATTATTAGTCCACTAGAGAGAAATTAATTATTCATTTGTTTGTTATAGAATTACAAGAGGCATACAGTTCATCAGGGTCCCAAATCGTGATGCTATGAAATTATGAGAAGATTTCAAAAACTCAAAGGATCTGAGATTTTTTGTTTTGTTGTGTGTGTGTGTTTGTGTGTGTGTATCCCCATTTAAGAATAAAAACTATCAGTTATATAAATCCTGTGGAAACCAATGATTTTTATAAAGATGAAGATGAAAGAAGTCAATAACTTCTTGCTGGACATGAAATCCTCTTCCTTTATCACCAAAATAGGCTTCTTTATGCTCCATTAATCTCTTTATCCTGAAAGATAGCATCAGCCCTAGAACTCACATCTTGTCAGTATCATCTGTCCCTGCGGGACCTCTTTCCATCTAATAGGAGAGCAGAAACTTCTCCAGAGTATTCATTTAAGGAGTGAGTGCAAGACCATCTTTCCTTCATTTTCTACCTGGTCTCATTCCTCTAGATATCCTCTTCTTTCTGGCATATAGAGTTCCTTTTCCTCTTCCTAATCTGCTTTTCTGCTTCCTACCATATATTGTCTTCTCCCATGAGATTATAAGATCTTTGAAGGCAGAGACCATTTTCGACTTTCTTTATATGCCCACTGCTTAAGATAGTGCCGAACACATAGTAGATTCTTAATAAATGTTTATTGATTGCCCGAGATAAACAGTTAGGAGCAGCAACATCCTGTGACTTTCTAAATTGGCAATGTTATTCTGGGGAAAACAGAAAAGAATAGCAGAAGTCACTTATTAAATCAACAGCTATTTTTTGGTGCCCACTATGTGCTAGGCACTGTATAAATGCTATTGATACAAATACTATGAATAAAACAGTTTCTACTCACAAGGGGCTTACATTCTAATGGGGGAGACATCAATCACAAAGATTTATTAAGCACCTACTTACTATATGTCAGGAACTTGGATAAGTACTGAGAAAATAAAAAGAGGCAAAAGACAGTCTAGGCCCCCATGGAGTTTACAATCTAATAAGATGGTCAACAGGTAAGCAAATATATACAAAGCAATCTATAAATAGATAAGTAGGAAATAGTTAACATAATAATTAAACATAAACAAAGGGAAGCCACCAGAGTAAAGAAGAGTTGGAAAACTTTCCTACAAAAGGTGTTATTTTAATTGGGATTAGATGAAGTCAGAGAGGTCACTAGTCAGAGAGGAGGCCATCAAGTACATATATCAGTATATATAAATGTATAGGTAGATAGATATAGATAGACAAACAGAAAAATAGATACATAGATAGATAGATATAATTGAAAGAGAATAGCGATAAGTACCGGACTTTTATTTCACTAATATAATTAACACTTAGATAAAGAAAGTTTTTCTACCAGTATAGGTTGTTACCTTTTCCATACATTATAATATTATAAATTATAATCGTCAAGAGTGATCTAGGACACTGAGAACTTAAGTAACTTACCTAGGTTGAAACAGCCAACATGGATCACAAAGAGTACTCAAATCATCTTATATTAGAGGCAAATCATCTTTCTATTATTTTATGTGACATCTCATATACAGAATATATACAAATAATGACTATAAACTAGTTCAATATAAGGAAGTTTGACAGGGAGTATATTAGTAATTTACAAGATCAGGAAAGACTTCAACTTGAGGAATTCACTACTCAATAAAAAAAAAAAAAAAAACAAACTGCCAGGTGATAGTGAATGCTCTTGAATCCAGAATTCTCATATGATCTCTTAAAGTCTCCTTTTGTGTTCCACAGGCATAAAATAGAGAAATAATTTTTTGGTTAGGAATATTTTATTTGATAATTTTATTTTTATTTATGTTTTACCTTCATATCTCATTCATTTTTCTATTTGTCACTTCTTTTAACATTAATTTTAATTTTAGTTCTTTGACCCACCCAGCACTAGAATGAAGACCATTCTCAGCATTGTCGACATCCCAGAAAATGTTGACATCTCTCTTAAGGGTTGGACAGTTATTGTGAAGGGGCTCAGAGGAATCCTCTGTAGGGATTTCAACCATATCAATTAAACTCCTTTGAAAGAACAATATAAGGCTCCAGGTGGACAAGTGGTGGGGAAATCAAAAAGAACTTGCAACCATGCGCACAATCTGTAGTCATGTACAAAACATGATCAAAGGCCTTACCCTGGGTTTTCGTTACAAGATGAGGTCTGTGTATGATCATTTCCCCATCAATGTAGTTATTCAAGAAAATGGCTCACTTGTTAAAATCAGAAATTTCTTGGGTGAAAAATATATCCTAAGAGTGTGCATGAGACAAGGTGTTGCTTGGCTGTTTCTCAAGCCCAAAAAGATGAGTTACTTCTTGAAGGAAATGATATTGAACTTGTTTCAAACTCAGCTACCTGGATCCAACAGGCTACCATCAAAAACAAGGATATCAGAAAATTTTTGAATCTATGTTGCTGAGAAAGGCACAGTGTAACAAGCTGATGAATAAGTTGGAAAAGATGCCAAAAGCTGTGTCCTGAGGAGTCAGATGTTCAAATGTCAAAATAAAAATTCTTTTTGCCAAAAAAAAAATAATTTTATATTTTGTCCCTTACAGGTAAATATAAATTTTAATATTTTTCTTTGAAATATTGAGTTCCATATTGTTTTATCCCCCCTCGAACCTTCCACTGCCCTAAAAAGGCAAGCAATTAGATATAGATTATACATGTGAAGTAGTGCGAAACTTTTTCACAAAACAGTGTTTCAAAAGAGGATGCTGCAGGATGATGTTCAAAGAAGACCAAAAATTGGAAAAAGAAATAATAAGGGAAGTTAAAAGGCATACTCCAATTTCATTGAAGATTCCAACAGTTCTTTTTCCGGATGTAAACAGAATTTTTCATTTCAAGATCTTTAAAATTATCTTGAATCATTATTTTGCTAAGAATACCTGAAGTTGATCATCATACATTATGGCTGTTACTGTTTAAATTCTGGTTCTGCTCATTTCGCTTTATATTAGAACATGTAAATTTTCCTTGGTTTTTCTCAAAGCACTCTGCCCATCATTTATTATAGTGTGATAGTATTCTATCCCAACCACATAGTACAACTTTTTCAGCCATTTACGGACATTCCCTTCATTTCTAGTTCATTGCCACCACAAAAGGAACTGCTACACATTTTTTACACATATAATTCCTTCTCATTTTGCTTTGATTTCTTTATGGCATAGACCTAGTAGTGTTATTATTGGTTCAAAGAGTATGTACAGTATTGCAGTGCTTTGAGTATAAGTTGCTCATCAAAATGGTTGGATCACTTCACAACTCCACCAACAATACATCTGTGTCTCATTTTTTTCCACATTCCCTCCAACATTTGACACTTTTATTTTCTGTCATTTAAGCCATTATAATAAGTAAGAGATGATATTTCAGGATTGTTTCAATTTGAGTTTTTCTGGTCATATGCTTATGATTTTGACTCAGTTATCCATATATTTCAGAAATGTGATCTTTATCAGAGAAATTTGCTATAAATTTGTTTTCTCATTTTCATGCATGCCTTCAAATGTTGGCTGTATTGGTTTTGTTTGTATGAGTAAAATGTGCCATGCTCCCTTAATTTGCTTATGATATTGCCACTTACATCTAAATCTCATATTCATTTTAGACCTTTTAACAACAGAATGTTCTGATAATTACAATTTTGCACTATGTTGTGAGATCTGGTACTTACAAGTCACTTTTCTTCACATTTGTTTTTTTTGGATTCTCTTGATATTCTTAAGTAGTTTTGAAATGAATTGTATTATGTTTTCTAGCATTATAAAATACTTTTTTTGATAATTTGATTGGTAAGGCATTGAATATTTAAATTAGGTAGAATTATCCTGCTTTTTACATTGATTTGCCCTACTGATGAGTAATTAACATTTTCTCTAGTGATTTGGATCTGCTTTTATTTGTGTGAAAAGCGCTTTATGACTGTGTTCAGATAGTTCCCGGGTTTGTCTTCACAGGTAGGGTTCAAATATATATAGTCTGCAGTTATTTTAAGTGGATATTTTCCCTTTCTATCTCTTCAGCAGGAATTTATTGACAATGTATAGAAATGCTGATGATTTATGTGGCTTTATTTGTGATCCTGAAACTTTGCTGAAGTTGTTATTTAAACTAATTCATTGTTATTTTGGGGGATTCTTTAGGATTCAGTAAGGCTACCATCACATTGTCAGAAAAGAGTGAAAATTTTGTTTCTTTTTTGCTTAGTCTAATTATTTCACCTTCGTTTTCTTGTCTTATTGATATAACTTGCACATATAAGACAATATTTAATAATAGTGATATTAAAGGGAATGCTTGCTATGGGTATAGATTTATTGGAAAGACTTCTAGCTTATCCCATTAAAAACATACTTGATGATGTTTTGAGATAGATGTTGCTTATCGTGCTTCAAGGAAAGCTCAATATATTACTATGCTTTCTAGTGTTGTCTATTTATTTAATTTTAATTATTATTTTGTTTTCATTTTCTACAATTGCTTCCATATATTTTTCTTCTCCCTCCCTTCTTCATCTTCCCTCCCTCCCCAATCCCGACCTGAGACAGCATGTAGTCTTTATATAGGTCCTATACATACATTCCTATTAAATACATTTTCACCTTAGTCATACTGCATAGAAAAGTTAAAATGAGTAGAAGAAACCATGAAACAAAGCATAAGAGAAAACGGTCAGATTTATTCAATGATCCAATTCCATAGTTCTTTCTCTGTATATGGAAGGCATTTTTCCTCAAGAATCTATTGGGGGACAGAGCCCAGATGGCAGAGTACAAAGACACACATATGCAAGCTCTCCTCACACAGCCCATAAAATACCTGTAGAGAGGGACACTGAACAAATTCTGGAGAAGCAGAAGTGCAGAACAACAGAGTGGAGAAGATTCCCAGCCCGGGTTACCTGAAAGGCCGATGGGAAACATCTGTTTCACCAGACATGGAGCAGAACACAGTCCAGCATTTTTCACATGGCATGGTGAAGCTCTGGGAGGAACACATTTCAGGGGCAGAATCTCCAGTTGCAGAATCCCTAGTTGCAGCAGCAGTGGGTTCACAGAACCCTCAACGCAAAGGTGTCAACCAGAAGTTACAGGGTTTTTTTGCTGGCCAGAAAGGGAGAAAGGCCTTCCCATAGCTCCAGTCTTAGGAAGCAAAAACAGAGGCCACATCAGGCAGGTGACAGTTCCCACAGCAACCCGCATCGGTTATTGGAGCATATAAACCCTGGTGGCACTGAGCATCCCAGTGTTACCTCAGCCATATATAGAGGCCGTGAGGGAGCTGATTTATATCTCACACTGAATGCTGGCCCTGCCCATGCATTTTATCTGAAAATGAGCCCACAGAGCTGGCTTGGCAGATCTGGAGGTCAAGTGGCTGATGAGAGGTGACTGCTAAGATTCTGGGCACAAAAATCACTCCCCATTCCCAGACCAGTGCACACGATTGATTGTGCCACCTAGGAGGAACTGAGATCTTACAGATACCCAGACTATACCTCACTCTTTTACTTTATATTAGGAAAAAAATTTTTATTTATGTGATTTAATTTTTGTAATAAAAATTTGATTATTTAACTTTTTACATTCATTTTCACAAAATTTTGGGTTCCAAATTTTCACCCCTTTTATCCCCTCCCCCCACCCCAATACAACAAGCATTCTAATTTTCCCTATCACCAATCTGCCCTCTCTTCTATCATCCCTCCCTTTTCTTGTCCCCATCTTCTCTTTTGTCCTGTAGGGCCAGATGACTTTCTATTCCCCATTAACTGCATTTCTTATTTCCTAGTTGCAACAACAATACTAAACAGTTGCTCCTAAAACCTTGAGTTCCAAATTCTCCCCATCGCTCCCTTCCCCCCATTCCCTTTGGGAAGGCAGGAAATTCAATATAGGCCATATCTGTGTAGTTTTGCAAATGACTTCGATAATAGTTGTGTTGTGTAAGACTAACTGTATTTCCCTCCATCCTATCCTGCCGCTCATAGTATCTATTCTGTCTTTTGATCCTGTCCCTCCCCGAGTGTTGACTTCAAATTACTTCCTCCTCCCATTGCCCGCCCTTCCATCATGCCCCCCCACCTTCCTTATCTACTTCTCTCCCACTTTCTTGTATTGTAAGACAGGTTTTCATACCAAAATGAGTGTGCATTTTATTCCTTCCTTTAGTCGAATGTGGTGAGGGGAAACTTCTTGTTTTTTTCTTCACAGCTCTCCTCTTTTTCCCTCCACTAAAAATTCTCCTGCTTGCCTCTTGAATGAGATGTAATTAACCCCATTCCATTTCACCCTCTCTCCTCCCACTACATTTCTCTCTCACCATTTACCTTAATTTCTTTTAAGATATGGTCCCATCCTATTCAATTCACTCTGTGCTCTCTGTCTCTGTGTGTGCATGTCTGTGTGTGTGCGTGCCTGTGTGTACATGTGTGTATGTGTGTGTGTGTGTGTGTGTGTGTGTGTGGTCCCACTACCCAGTTGCTGAAAAGTTTTAAGAGTTACAAATATTGTCTTTCCATGTAGGAATGTAAACAGTTCACCTTTGGTAAGTCCCTTATGACTTCTCTTTGCTGTTTACTTTTTCACGCTTCTTCTCATTCTTGTGTTTGAAAGTCAAATTTTCTTTTCATCACTGGTCTTTTCATCAAGAATGTTTGAAAGTGGGGGTGCAGTCAAGATGGCGGAGTAGAAAGACTCACTTATGCTAGCTCCGAACCAACAGTTCATATATTTCCTGCAAGAAGAACTCCCCACGAATTCTGGATCACTACAAGGCGCGCAGAAACAGAGTGAAAAAGATTTCCATTCCAGAGAGCCCTGGGGAGCCATCCACAAGGTCCATCATGACACGGAAAGTGGAGCCCACCCCTTCCCTGCCCTGGCCAGGCGGCCCCAGAGGATGAGATCCAGCAGGCTTCAGGGACGGAATCTCTGGTGGCCGCGAAGGTCCCTCCACCCACAGACGCTCCAGGTCAGTGAGACAAACTTCTGGGATGGATGAGAGGGGAGCAGGGTTTCTCTGTGACTCAGGCCCCCTCGGGAGCCAGTGGAAGAGACAGCAGCAGAGGCAGGGGCAGAGGTGCCCGGGACTCCCCTGGCAGGCAGGACCTTCATTACTGAAGGTTTCTGCATAAATCCGTGAGGGAACTGAGCCTAAGAGACGGCCCTGCCCCCACCCAACCACCAGAACTTAAGCTCACATTGAAGAGCAGCCGCTCCCGCCGCAGATACCCCTGGGACTGGGAAGGAGCATTTGAATCTCAGACCCCATGCACTAGTTGGGCAGATCTAGGCAGGGGTGGACAGGAATCTCAGAAGTCGTGGACAGGAATCTCAGAAGTCAAGTAACTGGCTGGGAAAATGCCCAGAAAAGGGAAGAAAAATAAGACTATAGAGAGCTACTATGAGGGGGTGCAGATGTTCCCGCCTTCCAATTTCAAATCTGATGAGGAGGTAGGATTCTTACCATCAGGGAAAGACATGGAGGTCGGGGCCTCTCTATCCCAGACGTACCAGGGGGATGTCCAGTGGGCTCAGGCCACTGAAGAGCTCAAAAATGATTTTGGAAATCAAGTTAGACAGGTGGAGAAAAAAGTGGGAAGATAAATGAGAGAGATGCAAGAAAAGCATGAAAAACAGGTCAATACCTTGGTAAAGGAGACCCCAAAAAATGCTGAAGAAAATAACACCTTGAAAAATAGGCTCACTGAATTGACAAAAGAGGTTCAAAAAGCCAATGAGGAGAAGAATGCATTCAAAAGCAGAATTACCCAAATGGAAAAAGCGGTTCAAAAGTTCACTGAAGAGAATAGAATGGAACAGATG
This sequence comes from Bettongia penicillata ogilbyi, assembly GCA_023548195.1. Taxonomy (NCBI): domain Eukaryota; kingdom Metazoa; phylum Chordata; class Mammalia; order Diprotodontia; family Potoroidae; genus Bettongia; species Bettongia penicillata. The sequence continues at coordinate 458,774 of JAJHZJ010000137.1, read as the reverse complement.
GAGTCTAATGACTTTCTGAGAAACAAAGAAATCACAAAACAAAAGCAAAAGAATGAAAAAATGGAAGAGAATGTGAAATATAACATTGGAAAAATAACTGACCTGGAAAATAGATCCAGGAGAGACAATTTAAAAATTATGGGACTACCTGAAAGTCATGATCAAAAAAAGGGCCTAGACATCATCTTCCATGAAATCATCGAGGAAAACTTTCCTGATATTCTAGAACCAGAGGCAAAATAAGTATTGAAAGAATCCATCGACCACCACCTGAAAGAGATCCAAAAGAGAAACTCCTAGGAACATTGTGGTCAAATTCCAGAATTCCCAGGTCAAGAAGAAAATCTTGCAAGCAGCTAGAAAGAAATAATTCCTGTATTGTGGAAATACAATCAAGATAACTCAAGATCTAGGAGCTTCTACGTTAAAGGATCAAAGGGTGTGGAATAGGATATTCCAGAAGTCAAAGGAACTAGGACCAAAACCAAGAATCACCTACCCAGAAAAACTGAGGATAATGCTTCAGGGGAAAATATGATCTTTCAATGAAACAGAGGGCTTTCAAGCATTCTTGATGAAAAGACCACAGCTGAAAAGAAAACGTGACTTTCAAACACAAGAGTGAGAAGAAGCATGAAAAAGTAAACAGCAAAGAGAAATCATAAGGGACTTACCAAAAGTGAACTCTTTACATTCCTACACGTTTCAATATCTGGGTAGTTGGTGGGACCACACACACACGTATACACACACACACGTACATATGTGCACGCACCCAAACATACACACATGCACACACACAGACAGATAGCACAGAGTGAATTGAATAGGATGGACCATATCTTAAAAGAAATTAAGGTAAATGGTGAGAGAGAAATGTAGTGGGGGAAAAGAAGGTGAAATGGAATGGGGTAAATTATATCTCATTCAAGAGGCAAGCAGGAGAATTTTTAGTGGAGGGAAAAAGAGGAGAACTGAGAAGAAAAAAACGAGAAGTTTCCCCTCACCACATTCGACTAAAGGAAGGAATAAAATGCACACTCATTTTGGTATGAAAACCTGTCTTACAGTACAGGAAAGTGGGGGAGTAGGAGATAAGCAAGGGGGGGGGGGGGTGATGGTCGGGAGGGTAATGGGAGGAGGAAGCAATTTGAAGTCAACACTCGGGGAGGGACAGGAACAAAAGACAGAATAGATACTATGGGGGGCAGGATAGGATGGAGGGAAATACAGTTAGTCTTATACAACACGACTGTTATTGAAGTCATTTGCAAAACTACACAGATAGGGCCTATATTAAATTACCTGCCTTCCCAAAGGGAATGGGTGGGGAGGGAGGGATGGGGAGAATATGAAACTCAAAGTTTTTGGAACAACTCCTGAGTATTGTTGTTGCTACTGGGAAATAAGAAATGCAGTTAATGGGCAATAGAAAGTCATCTGGCCCTACAGGACAAAAGAGACGACAGGGAAAAGAGAAGGGAGGGATGACAGAAGAGAGGGCAGATTGGTGATAGGGAAAATTAGATTCCTCGTTGTATTGGGGTGGGGAGGAGGGGATAAAAGGGGAGAAAATTTGGAATCCAAAATTTTGTGAAAATGAATGTAAAAAGTTAAATAAATGAATTTTTATTAAAAAAAAAAAAAGGAATGCTTGAAAGTACTCTGTCTCATTGAAAGACCATATTTTCCCCTGAAGTATTATACTCAGTTTTGCTGGGTAGGTGTTTCTTGGTTTGAGTCTTAGTTCCTTTGACTTCTGGAATATCCTATTCCACGCCCTTCGATCCCTTAATGTAGAAGCTGCTAGATCTTGAGTTATCCTGATTGTATTTCCACAGTCCTGGAATTGTTTCTTTCTAGTTGCTTGCAAGATTTTCTCCTTGACCTGGGAATTCTGCAATTTGGGCACAATATTCCTAGGAATTTCTGTTTTTGGATCTATATCTGGTGGTGATCGATGGATTCTTTCAATACTTATTTTCCCCTCTGGTTGTAGAATATCAGGGCTGTTTTCCTCGATAATTTCATGGAAGACGATGTCTAGGCTCTTTTTTTTGATCATGACTTTCAGGTGGTCCCATAATTTTTAAATTTTCTCTCCTGGATCTATTTTCCAGGTCAGTTGCTTTTCCAATGAGACATTTCACATTCTCTCCCATTTTTTTCATTGTTTTGATTTTGTTTTGTGATTTCTTGGTTTCTCAGAAAATCATTAGACTCCATCTGCTCTATTCTAATTTTGAGAGAGCTATTTTCTTCAGTAAGTGTTTGAACCTCTTTTTCCATTTCGCTAATTCTGCTTTAGAATGCATTCTTCTCCTCACTGACCTTTTGAACCTCTTTTGCCAATTGAATGAGCCTATTTTTCAAGGTGTTATTTTCTTCTGCATTTTTTTGGGTCTCCTTTACCAAGGTATTGACCTGTTTTTGATACTTTTCTTGCATCTCTCTCATTTCTCTTCCCAGTTTTTCCTCCACCTGTCTAACTTGATTTTCAAAATCCTTTTTGAGCTCTTCCATGGCCTGAGCCCACTGCACATCCCCCTGGGATATCTGGGATAGAGAGGCCCCGACCTCCACGTCTTTCCCTGATGGTAGGAATAGTTCCTGGTCATCAGAATTGAAAGCTGGGAACATCTGTTCCCCCATCAAAGTAGCTTTCTATAGTGTTATTTTTCTTCCCTTTTCTGGGCATTTTCCCAGCCAGTTACTTGACTTCTTAGATTCCTGTTCACCCCTGCCTAGATCCGCCCAGTTAGTGCTTGGGGTCTGAGATTCAAATGCTGCTTCCCAGTCTCAGGGCTCTCCGTGGCGGGAGTGGCTGCTCTTCAATGTGAGCTTAAGTTCTGGTCGTTGGGTGGGGGCAGGGCCGTCTCCCAGGCTCAGTTCCCTCAGGGGTATTATGCAGAGACCTTCTGTAATGGCCTTGAATGTCTGCCTGCTGCTCTGGGAGTCCCGGACTGCCGGCGCTGCCTCTGCCACTGCCTCTGCCACTCCCTCTGCTGCTCCCTCCCGAGGGGGCCCGAGTCATGGAGACACCCCGCTCCCCTCTTGGCCAGCTCAGACGTCTCTCGCTGACCTGTAGCGTCTGTGGGCAGAGGGACCTTCCCGGGCACCAGAGGTTCCAAATCTGAAGCCTGCTCGGATCTGTTCCTCAGGGACTGCATGGCCAGGGCAGCACAGGAGTGGACTCCACTGTCCTGAGCATGATGGACCCCTGGGGACCACTCTCCACGGCTCTGTGGAATGGGAATCTCTTCCACTGTGTTTCTCCGCACCTTTCAGTGCTCCAGAATTTGTGGGGAGTTCTTCTTGCAGGAAATATATGGACTGTGGGTTCGGAGCTAGCATACGTGAGTCTGTCTACTCTGCCATCTAGGCTGCACTCCCTGTATACCCTATTCTTGACAAAGGACCGAAAATCCAAGTAACTGGTTGGAGAAATATCCAAAAAAGGAAAAAAATAACACTATAAGAAGTTATTTTCTTGGTGAACAGATACTTCTCCTATCCTTTCAGATAAGGAAGAGCAATGCTTACCATCAGGGAAAGAAATACAAGTTAAATCTTCTGTATGCCCAGCACGCAAAATAGATATGATATGGTCTCAGGCCATGGAAGAGCTCAAAAAGGATGTGAATGTCAAGCAAGAAAGGTGGAGTAAAAATTCAAAGAAAGATGAGAGAGATGTAAGAAAAGCATAAAAAGCAGTTCGACACCTTGCTAATTGAGACCCAAAAAAATGCTGTAGAAAATAACATCTTGATAAATAGATGAATTCAATTGGCAGAAGAGGTCCAAAAAGCCAACGAGGAGAAGATTGCTTTAAAAAGCAGAATTAGCCAAATGGAAAAGGAAGTTCAAAAGCTCACTGAAGAAAATAGTTCTTAAAAAATTAGAATGAAACCGATGGGGTCTAATGACTTTATGAGAAGCCAAGAAATCACAAAACAAAATGAAAAGAATGAAAAAATGGAAGGTAATGTGAGATATCTCATTGGAAAAACAGCTGTCCTGGATAAGAGATCCAGGAGAGACAAGCTAAAAATTATGGGACTACCTGAAAGCCATGATCAAAAAAAAAAAGCCTAGACATCATCTTTCATGAAATTATCAAGTTAAATTTCTCTGATATTCTAGCATCAGGGGGCAAAATAAATATTGAAAGTATCCACTAATCACCTCGTGAACGAGATCCAAAAAAAAAAAGAAATTCCCAGAAACATTGGGGCTAAATTCGAGAGTTCGAAGGCAAGGAGATAATATTACAAACATCCAGAAAGAAACAATTCAAGAATTGTGGAAATACATTCCGGATAACATAAGATCTAGCAGTTTCCACATTCAAGGTTCAAAGGGCAAGGATATGATATTCCAGAAGTCAAAGGAACTAGGACTAAATTGAAGAATCACCTACCCAACAAAACTGAGCATAATACTTCAGGGAAAAAGTGGTCTTTCTTTTTTTTAATTAATTTATTTAACATTTACATTTATTTTCACAAAATTTTGGGTTCCAAAATTTTCTTTCCATTTGTCTCCCCCCCACCCCAATATACCGAGCATTGTAATTGCCCATATCACCAATCTGCCCTCTCTTCTATCATCCCTCCCTTCCCTTGTCCCCATCTTCTTTTCTGTCTTGTAGGGTCAGATAACTTTTTATTCCCCATTACCTGTATTTTTTATTTCCTAGTAGCAAGAACAATACTCAACAGTTTCTCCTAAACTTTTGAGTTCCAACTTATTTTCTTTTAAATTATTTTGAAAGAACTATTTTCTTTAGTGAGTTTTTGAACCTCTTTTTCCATTTGGCTAATTCTGCTTTTTAAAACATTTTTCTCCTTTTTGACTTTTTTAACCTCTTTTGCCAATTGAGTTAGCCTATTTTTCAAGGTATTATTTTCTTCAGCATTTTTGGGGGCGGTCTGCTTTAGCAAGGTGTTGACCTGCTTTTCATGATTTTCTTGCATCTCTCTCATTTCTCTTCCCAGTTTTTCCTCCACCTGTCTAACTTGATTTTCAAATTTCTTTTTGAGCTCTTCCATGGCCTGAGCCCATTTAATATTTATTTTGGATGTTTGGGATACAGAAGCCTTGACTTCTATGTCTTTCCCTAATGGTAAGCATTCTTCTTCCTCATCAGAAAGGAAGGGAGGAGATATCTGTTCACCAAGAAAGTAACCTTCTATGGTCTATTTTTTTCCCTTTTCTGGGCATTTTTCCAGCCAGTTCCTCAACTTTTGAGATTCCTCTCCACCCATGCCTTGCCTCCAGATCCTCGCAGCCAGGGCTTGGGGTCTGAAATTCTGCTGCTGCAGAATTTGTTGGGAGTTCTTCTTTACAATTATTCTGTGGGCTGTGTGTTAGGAGGTAGCCTATGTGTATCTTTCTACCCTGTCATCTTGGCTCCTCCCAAAAAGTGGTCTTTCAAAGAAATAGAGGACTTTCAGCCATTTTTAGTGGAAAGACCAGAGGTGAAAAGAAAATTTGACTTTCAAACAAAAGAATTAAGAGAAGCATGAAAAGGTAAACAGTAAAGAGATATCATAAGGGCCTTACTAAATATGAACTATTTCCATTCCTGCACTGAAAGACAATATTTGTAACTCTTGAAGCTTTTTTCAGTATCTGGGTAGTTGGTAGGATTACACACACACACACACACACACACACATACACACGTAGAGAGAGAGAGAACAGGATGAATTGAATAGGATGGGATCATATCTTTAAAAAATGAAATTAAGGGATGAGAGAGAAATGTATTGGGGGAAGAAAGGGAGAAATGGAATGGGGCAAATTATGTCTCATAAAAGAGGCAAGTAAAAGATTTTTCAGTGGAGGGAAAAATTGGGGAGGTGAGATAAAAAAAAAGACATGAATCTTACTCTCATCACATTCAACTAATGGAAGGAATAAAATGCACACTCATTTTAGTATTAAAACCTATCTTACAATACAGGAAAGTTGGGGAGAAGAGGATAAGCAGGGTGGGGGGGATGATTAAAGGAAGGGCAATAGATGGAGGGAGCAATCAGAAGTCAACACTCTTGGGATGGGACAGGGTCAAAAGAGAGAGCAGAAGAAATGGGGGGCAAGATAGGATGGAGGAAAATATAGTTAGTCTCATACAGTGCGACTACTATGGAAGTCATTTGGAAAGTTACACAGATATGGCCTATATTGAATTGCTTGCCTTCCCAAAGGGGATGGGTAGGGAGGGAGGGAGGGAGGAAGAGAAGTTGGAACTTAAAGTTTTAGGAACAACTGTTGAGTATTGTTCTTACATACAACTAGGAAGTGAGAAATATAGGTAATGGGGTATAGAAAGTTATCTTGCCCCACAGCACAAAAGAGAAATGGGGATAAGGGAAGGGAGGGATGTTAGAAAAGAGGACAGATAGGTGATAGGTGAAATTAGAATGCTCGGTATTTTGTAGTGGGGGAAGGGGAGAAATGGGGAGAAAATTTTGGAACCCAAATTTGTGAAAATGAATGTTGAAAACTTAAATAAATAAATTTAAATTTTAAAAAGAAGAGTCTACTGGGAATTTTTTAGGTTCTTGCATTGCAATGAAGGACTACGTCTGCCAGAAAAATTCCTCCCACATTTTGGTTGTTGCTATGTACAAATTTCTCCTGGATCTACTCTTTTTACTCAGGATCAGTTCACATAAGTCCTTCCAGGTTCATCTGAAGTATTCCTGTTCTTCATTTCTTAAATCAAAATAGTATTCCATCGTATTCATATATCACAATTTATTCAGCCATTCCCTGATTCACGGGCATCCTCTTGATTTCCAGACTTTGATTACAGCAGACAGGACTGCTATAAATATTTTTGTAAATGTATTACTCCTTCCCATTTTTATGGCCTCTTAGGGATGCAGTTCTAGAAGTGATATTGCTGGGTAAAAGAGTATGGACATATTTGTAACCCTTTTGACATAGTTTCAAATGGTTCTGCAGAATATTTGGGTCATCTCACAACTTAACCAACAATGACTTAGAGTTCCAACTCTCCCACATGTTCTCCAACATTTATCATCTAACTATTTTTTCATGTTATGCAATCTGATATGTTGGATGTGGTACCGCAGAGTTGTTTTGATGTGCATCTCTATAATCAACAGTGATTTAGAGCATTTTTTTTCATATTACTATACATAGCTTTAATTTCTTCCTTTGAAAACTGCCTATTCATATCCTTTGACCATTTATCATTTGGGGAACGACTTGTATTCATGTACATTTCACTCAGTTCTCCATATATTTGAGAATCGAGGTCTTTAGCACAGACACTAGTTGCAAATATTCTTTCCCAGCTTTCTGTTGCCCTCAAAATCTTGGTTACCATTAGTTTGTGCAAAAATTTCAACTTAATGCAATTAAAATCATTCATTTTGCACTTCATAATGTTCTCTGTCTGTGGCTTGGTCGAAAATTTCTCCATTCTCCATAAATCAGAAAAAGTTCTATCAGTATCTGTCTTACCTAGATAATGTATTCATTTGGATTCTATTCTTGTGTACTATATCGGGTATTGGTCTATGCCCAGTTTCTGCCACACTGTTGTCCAGTTGTCCCAGTAATTTTTGTCAAATAGCGAGTTCCTATCCTAGAAGCTGGGGTCTTTGGTTTTATCACAGAGTAGATTGCTACATTCATTCACTACTGTTTCTTGTGTACCTAACTTATTACACTGGTCTAGTACTCTATTTGTTAGCTGGTAACAAGGGGTTTTGGTGATTGCTACTTCATAATACAATTTGCAATCAGATAGTTCTAGATCACATTCCCTAGCATTTCTTTTCATTAGTTCCCTTGATATTCTGCACCTTTTGTTCTTTCAGATGAATTTTGATATTACTTTTTCCAGCTCTAGAAAATAATTATCTGGCTGTTTGATCAATATGGCACTGAATAAGTACATTAATTTAGGCAGACTTGTCATTTTTATTATATTGACTCAGTCTACCCATGAGTAGTTGATGTTTTTCCAATTACTTAGATCTGACTTGATTTGTGTGTAAAGTTTTTCATAATTGTATTCATATAGTCTGTGGGTTTCTTTTGGCAAGTAGAATCCCAGATATTTTATATTGTCAGTCGTAGCTTTAAATGGGATTTTTCTTACTGTCTTGCTGTTGTGCTTTCTTACTAGTTTATAGAAATGCAGATGATTTATGTGGGTTTATTTTGTAACCTGCAATTTTGCAAAGTTTCTTATTATTTCAAATAGTTTTTTACTTGATTCTCTGGGATTCTCTAAGGATATTATCCTACCAAAGAGTACAGATTTCTTTGCCTATTCTAATTCCTTGAATTTCTTTTTCTTCTCTTATTGCTACAGCTAAAGTTTGCAGCACCATATCGAATAACAGTTATGATAGTGCACATCCTTGTCCCTCTCCTCCTCTTATTGGAAATACATCTTGCTATGCCTATTGCATATAATGCTTGTTGATGGTTTTAAGTAGCTATGGTTTATTGCTATATGGAAACTTCCATTTATTACTATGCTATCCCGTGTTTTCAGTAGGAACGGGTGTTATATTTTATCAAGAGTTTTTCTGCTTCTATTGAGATAATCATGTGGTATCTGCCAGTTTTGTTATTGATATGATCAGTAATGTTTATAGTTTCCCTAATATTGAACCAGCCTCACATTCCTTCTGTAAATCTTTCCTGATCATAATGTATTACTTTTATGATAAGTTCCTGTCTTCTTTTTGCTAATGTCTTATTTCAATAAAATTTGTTTATAATTTTGTTTCTCTGTTTTGGCTTTTCCTGGTTTAGGTATCAGAACCATATTTGTATTATCACAAGAATTTGGGAGGACCCTTTCTTCGCCAATTTTTCCATAGAGTTTATGTAGTATTAGAATTAACTGTTCTTTAAATGTTTTATAGAATTCACTTGAAAATCCATCTGGTCGAGGGGTGGAGTCAAGATGGCAGAGTAGAAAGACTCACATATGCTAGCTCCGAACACACAGCCCAAGGATTTAATGTAAGAGGAGCTCCCCACAAGTTCTGGATCACTGCAGGGTATGCAGAAACACAGTGGAAGAGATTTCCATTCCAGAGAGCCCTGAAGAGCGATCCCCAGGGTCCGTCATGCCCTGGAAAGCGGAGCCCACCCCAGCGCTGCCCTGGCCGCATGGCCAAGAGGAGCAGATCTGAGCAGGCTTTAAGGATGGAATCTCTGGCGGCCGGGAAGGCCCCTCTACCCAGAGAGGCTCCAGGTCAGTGAGAAAGACGTCTGGGCTGGCCGAGAGGGGAGCGGGGTGTCTCCGTGACTTGGACCCCCTTGGGAGGAAGTGGTGGAGGCAGAGGCAGGGTCAGGAAGCGGCAGAGGCCTTGGCGGCGGCCCGGGACTCCCCGAGCAGCAGGCAGAACTTCAGGTCCCTGCATAAACCCCCAGAGGGAGCTGAGCCTGGGAGGCGGCCCTGCCCCCACCCGAGCACCAGAACTTAAGCTCACATTGAATAGCAGCCACTCCCACCATGGATAGCCCTGAGATTGGGAAGCAGCATTTGAATCTCAGACCCCAGGCAATAACTGGGCAGATTTGGCGGGGGTGAACATGAATCTCAGATGTCAAGTAACTGGCTGGGAAAATGCCCAAAAAAGGGAATAAAAATAAGGCTGTAGAGAGCTTCTTTGAGCAGGTGCAAATGTTCCCGCCTTTCAATTCTGATGATGAGGAACTATTCTTACCATCAGGGAAAGAAGTGGAGGTCAGAGCCTCTGTATCCCAGACATGCCAGGGGGATGTTGGGTGGGCTCAGGCCTTGGAAGAGCTCAAAAAGGATTTTGAAAAGCAAGTTAGACAGGTGGAGGAAAAACTGGGAAGAGAAATGAGAGAGATGAAAGAAAAGTATCAAAAACGGGTCAATACCTTGGTAAAGGAGACCCCACAAAATGCTGAAGAAAATAACACCTTGAAAAACAGGCTCACTCAATTGACAAAAGAGGTTCAAAAAGCCAATGAGGAGAAGAATGCTTTCAAAAGCAGAATTAACCAAATGGAAAAAGAGGTTCAAAAGCTTACTGAAGAGAATAGTTCTTTCAAAATTAGAATGGAATAGATGGAGTCTAACGACTTTCTGAGAAACCAAGAAATCACAAAACAAAACCAAAAGAATGAAAAAATGGAAGAAAATGTGAAATATCTCATGGGAAAAACAACTGATGTGGAAAATAGATCCAGGAGAGATAATTTTAAAATTTTGGGACTACCTGAAAGTCATGATCAGAAAAAGAGCCTAGACATCATCTTCCATGAAATTATCGAGGAATACTGCCCTGACATTCTACAACCAGAGGGAAAAATAAGTATTGAAAGACCCCATCGATCCCCACCTGAAAGAGATCCAAAAAGAGAAACTCCCAGGAACATTGTGGCCAAATTTGAGAACTCCCAGGTCAAGGAGAAAATCTTGCAAGCAGCTAGAAAGAAACAATTCCAAGACTGTAGAAATACAATCAGGATAACTCAAGATCTAGCAGCTTCTACATTAAGGGATTGAAGGGCGTGGAATAGGATATTCCAGAAGTCAAATGAACTAGGACTCAAACCAAAAATCACCTACAGAGCAAAACTGAGTATAATACATCAGGGGGAAATATGGTCTTTCAAAGAAACAGAGGACTTTCAAGCATTCTTGATGAAAAGACCAGAGCTGAAAAGAAAATTTGACTTTCAAACACAAGAATGAAAAGAAGCATGACAAAGTAAACAGCAAAGAGAAGTCATAAGGGACTTACCAAAAGTGAAGTGTTTACATTCCTACATGGAAAGAAAATATTTGTAACTCTTAAAACGTTTCAGTATCTGGGTAGTTGGTGGGACCACACACACACACACACACACACACACACACACACACACACACTGACGTACACTCGTGCACGCACACACATACACACATGTACGCACATACAGTGACAGAGAGCACAGAGTGAATTGAATAGGATGGGACCATATCTTAAAAGAAATTAAGGTAAATGGTGAGAGAGAAACATAGGGGGAGGAGAGAAGGTGAAATGGAATGGGGTAAATCATATCTCATTCAAGAAGCAAGCAGGAGACTTTTTAGTAGAAGGAAAAAGAGGAGAGCTGAGAAAAAAAAAAAAAACAAGAAGTTTACCCTCATCACATTTGACTAAAGGAAGGAATAAAATGCACACTCATTTTGGTATGAAAACCTATCTTATAATACAGGAAAGTGGAGGAGAAGGAGATAAGCAAGGGGGAGGGGTGATGGAAGGGAGGGCAATGGGAGGAGGGAGCAATTTGAAGTCAACACTCAGGGAGGGACAGGATGAAAAGACAGAATGGAAAGAATTATGGGCAGGATGGGATGGAGGGTAATTCAGTTAGTCTTACACAAAACGACTATTATGGAAGTCATTTGCAAAACTGCACAGATATGGCCTATATTGAATTGCCTGCCTTCCCAAAGGGAATGGGAGGGGAGGGAGGGATGGGGAGAATGTGGAAGTCAAAGTTTTAGGAACAACTATTTAGTATTGTTTTTGCTGCTAGGAAATAAGATGTACAGTTAATGAGGAATGGGAAGTCATCTGGCCCTATAGGACAAAAGAGAATATGGGGACAAGAGAAGGGAGGGATGATAGAAGAGAGGGCAGATTGGAGATAGGGAAAATTAGATTGTTCGGTGTATTTGGGTGAGGGGAGGGGATAAAAGGGGAGAAAATTTGGAACCCAAAATTTTGTGAAAATGAATGTAAAAAGTTAAATAAATAAATTTTTATTTAAAAAAATGAAAAAAGAAAGATAATCCATCTGGTGTTGGAGACTTTATCTTGGGGAGGTCATTGATGGTTTCTTCATTTTTTTTCTCTGAGATGTGGTTATTTAAGTATTTAGATTTCTCTTCTGTCAATCTGGACAATTTACATTTTTAAAATTTTTCATCCATCTCATTTAGATTATTGACTTATGGTCGAACATTTGGTGAAAGTAATTTCTTATTATCATTTTAATTTCCTCCTCATTGGAGACTAGTTCACACTTTTCATATTTTTATACTGGTAATTTTTTTTTTCTTTTTCAAATCAAATGAACCAGAGATTTATCAATTTTTTTCATAAAATGAACTCTTATTTTTATTTCTTTTTTCACTACTTTTCTTAATTTCAATTTTATTAATCTCTCCTTTGGTTTTCAACATTTCTAATTCGTTACTTATTAGGGGGTTTACTATTTGTTCTTTTCCTAACTTTTTCAGCTGCATACCAAATTCAATGATCTTCTATCATCTCTACCTTTCCGCATTGGATTGTGAAGTTTTAATGTCCAAGTGCATGGTCAATTTTTGTATATGTGTCATGTGCCACTGAGAAAAAAGGTATATTCTTTTCTGTCCTCATTTAATTTTCTCCAGAGATCTATCATGTCTACCTTATCCACAGTTTTACTCACCTCCTAAATTTGTTGCTTGCTTCTTTTCAGATTAGATTTATTAAATTCAAACAGGAGGACACTGAGGTCCCCCACTAGTGTGGTTTTGTTTTCTATGTCTTCCTGTAACACCCTTAATTTCTCCTCTAAGAATCTGGATGCTGTTGCACTTGAAGCATATATATTTAGTAATGATATTGTTTCGTTGTCTACTGTGCCTTTCAACAGGATATAGTTCCCTTCCTTATCTCTTCTGATTAGGTCTATATCTGCTTTTGCTTTGCCTGAGATTAAGATTGCTACTTCTGTTTTTTTATACATCAATTGAGGTGCACTATACCCTACTCCAACCTTTTACCTTTACCCTGTGTGTATCCCCCCATTTCAAATGTGTTTCTTGTAAACAACATAATGTTGTATTATGTTTTTAATCCATTCTGCCAATCGACTCCTTTTTATGGGAGAGGTTAACCCATTAGAATACAGAGCCAGTATCTGTCCCTCCATCCTCTTTCCCTTGGTATATGTTTTTAGTTCTGCCTTCTTCCTTCTCCTCTGCAACAGAACTTTTACTGATTCCCTCAGTCTTCCCTCCCTTCTCTCAGCACCCCTCCCATTTACTCCTCTTTTATCTTACTAATTGTTCACTCCCTCTTAGCTTCACCTCCCTTTTCTTTTCCCTTTACCCTCCTACTGTCTATTGGGCTAGATAGATTTCTATTCCTGACTGAGTTTGTTGTTCCCTCCTTGAACCAAATCAGATGAGAATAAATCTCAGGCAATACTCATCTCTCCCCACTCTTTCCCTCTACTATAATATATTTTTGTGCCTCTTCCTGTGATACAATTTACCATTTTTTGCCTCTTCCTTTTCACATCTCCTATTATAATCCCTTCTCACTCTTGAATGACTTTTTTTAAATCATCCCATCATTTAATTTATACTCACTTTCTCTTTTTTTGTATATCATAATAAATACAAAATTATCAAGATTAACAATACCATCTTCCATTATAGGGATGTAAACAGTTTGCTCATGTTGAATAACAAGATGTTGTTGTTTTTTTCTTTCCCTTTTTATGCCTCTCTTGACACTTGTGTTTGAAGATCGATTTTTCTTTTGAGGTCTTTTCTTTTTAGTAGGAAGGTCTGGAAATCCCTTATTTTATTGAATGCCATCTCCTTGTTCTAAATATTATGGCTCAGTTTTGGTGGGTAATTAATCTTTGGTTGTATTCCCAGATCATTTGTCTCACGGAATATCATACTCCATTCCCTTCAATTTTTTAATGTAGTAAGTACAAGATTCTGTGTGCTCCTGATGATATTTGAAGTTTTTTTCTGGCTTCCTGCGGTATTTTCTCCTTCACCTGATAGTTTTGGAATTTGCCAATGATATTCCTTGGAGTTTTTTGTTTGTAATGTCTTTCAGGAGGTGAACAGTGGATTCTTTCCATGACTATTTTGCCCTCTGTATCTAGGACTTCCGGGCAGGTTTTCTTGATGCTTTCTTGGAAGATATTGTCCTGGTTCTTTTTTAATCATGGCTTTCTGCTGGACCACTAATTCTTAGATTTTCCCCTGTATCTATTTTCCAAGTGAGTTGTTTTTCTAATTAGGTATTTTACATTTTCTTCTATCTTTTCATTGTTTTGATTCTGTTTGATTGATTCTTGCTATCTCATAGAGTCATTAGCTTCAAGTTTCCCAGTTCTAATTTTTATCAAATTGTTTTCATCATCTAACTTTTACATCCAATTTTACATGTGCCCATTTGTTCCAATTAATTTTCATACTTCCTTTTCCATTTGTCCAATTTTCCCAGTTAGGTTTTGTGCTTCCTTTTCTTTAGTTCAATTTTCTTTTTAAATTCTTCCATGATTTATTTTTTCTTATTTTTAAAATCCTTGACCAATTTTTCTTGTACTTCCCTAATGTGACTTTTAAAACCCTTGTTGTGCTCTTACAAAAACACTCCTTGAGTTTAAAACCAGTTCATATTCCTTTCTGAAGTTTCATATGAGAGTGCAGTCTGAATGCTGCCCTCTTTGGTATTGGTGTTTTGGTCTTTGTCCTCATGGAAGGATTCTTGCTCTTTTCTTCTCTGTTTCGCTTCTTGCTCATGATTATCACCCCTTTTCTGACTTTTAAAGTGCATCTCTGCTTCTTGGGTTCAGGAGGCTCTGTCCCACAGTTTTTGCACCTAAAACTCACGGTTTTGTGTATTGTAGCCTCTGGTTGTTTCAGGTCGAAGCTAGAATGCTGTAGTTTACCTGGTGCTGAACTGACTGATGTCCCAAATCAGAGGCCAGGTGAACTATTTCTGAGTTTCCCTGGATTTACCTTGGAGCTAACTGTGTTAAGTATGGGGGAGGGTTGGTCTGGCCACAAGAGGTCTCCTCTCCTGAGCACAGACAGGCTCATTGATTGGGGAAATAGTGTTTGATCTAGTGTCTTCCCTATTCCCCTGGCTGTGCTGTTGTACACCTGGGTCCTTGTGTTGAGGAATGAGGGCTCCACCACCACCCCCATCCCGGAGCTCAGGATCTCCTCCTGGATCTATTTGCCCTAATATTGATGAAATTAGTAGGAGTTACAATTATCACCTTCCTATATAGGAACATAAATCTTTCAACTTTAATTATTAGCTTATGATTCATCTTTCAGGTTTACTTTTAAGCTTCTCTTAAGGTTCTTAACCATTTTTTTTTGGTCATGGAGCCCTTTAGCAGTCTGAGGAAGCCTATGGGTGCAAGGAGTGTGGGGTAGAGAAGATATTTTTAATCCATAAACGTAAATTGAATTACAAAGGATACTAATTTTATTTAAAAATCTTTTGAAAACAACTTCATGTATCCCAGGGGTTTTGGTCTACTTCTGACTCAATACTCAGTGGGGAGAGAGAGAGAGAGAGAGAGAGAGAGAGAGAGAGAGAGAGAGAGAGAGAGAGAGAGAGAGAGAGAGAGTGAGAGAGAGAGAGAGAGAGAGAGAGAGAGAACTCAGTTTCTTTAGCAGCTATCAAAAAATGCCTAGCATATAGTATTCTAGTATATACCTTGGCTAGCAAAATAAAGTGCGATCCCTAATATCAGTGGCTGGCTACCATGTGGGAGGTGGGGATGTGGAGGAAGGTGTGTGTGAGTGTAAATATATTTGAAGATCCTTGCTCAGATGCATTATTTCTTCTAAAAGTCATTTAAAAGCTGGGTTGTCACAAACACAAGCTAGGAGGGGCTTTTTTTTATTTTTTATTTTTTTTTTTGGTGTGTTACTCACTATGCAGTTTGGTGGTGATAACCATAAGGAACTAATTTCTTACCACTTAGTCACCATTTCTTAAAGCACTACTAAAGGTACCACAAAAGCAAAACAAGTCTTGGTACTTGTACAATTGCTTCACTTTAATGATATCATTATGTCTAATCTTGTAAGAGTCTTACAGTAATTCTGGGTAGGCCTAATTCAGACCAGTGCTCAAGGAGTTTAGATTTGATATTGGAAGAGACCAAGGCTTTTGGAAATCATTCAATCATAAAGGAAAAAAAAAAAAAAACATTTACTTAGTCATTGCAATAGAAGGGTAGACATTGAAGATACCTGGAACTGATTCAGCTGACCCAATTTTCCTGTATTTTTTCCTATTGTGATCTATCAGCTACCATCCCCTATGCCACCATTGGCCCGAACTCTCCCTGGAGTTCCCTTTTGCATACTTTATATTCTGGCAGTTAGACTGTACCTTGAATAGAGCAGTTGGCTTCAATCCAAAGACTCAATCCAGTTTCAGACACTTACTAGCTTTGTGACTCTAGGCAAGTCACTTAATCCTGCTTACCTCAGTTTCCTCATCTGTAAAAGTGAACTGGAGAAGAAAATGGCAAAACCACTCCAGTATATATAATCCTTATGGTATATAAATCGGGTACATATAATCTATTATAGATAGTCATTTTATTTAATCAAATATGTCATAGTGAAAAATAGTAATAACACTAATAGGAAAAATCATAATTGTCTCCTCATGCTAAAGAAACTTGAATATAAACAATTGTATTTAAGCAACTTACTTATCAAATTGATATAACATCAAATAAATCTTTCTAAAGTTGAATAAATGGATTTATTACTCTGAAACTGGCAAATGATAGAGAATTTTGAGTAATAGTACGACATTACTTCCGCTTCTTTGTGGACCTTACCAAACAATTGAAATCATGCTCTTTAGGCTTTGGCTTACACATGTGTAGTTTCAGACTTAGAGGAACTTTACACCTTTTTTATTTTTGTTTTAATTGGAACCTCTTTTCAGCATGAGCCAATGAACTCCTGATGGTTTTGAAATATTTTTCCAAGTAGTATAATAGTCCAAGACCTGTGAAATTAAAGGAAGTTCTTCTAAGATTTATAAGCTCATGACCTGTTATTGTACTTTTCGAGCCATGGTGACCTTCTTGACTCACCATTCATTTACTAAAAAATGAATTCTCTTTTATAGGAGTGCTATATCTCTGCGTTTAGAGTACCATTGACCTTTTCTCTCATATTAATAGTGTTTCTACAAGTTCAGTGCACTTAAAACTAGAATTGACTTAGAGATTTTTATTTTATTTTTCATGTTGTTTTAAACTGAAGTCCAAAAAATGATTTTAACTTCTAAGCATCATCTCAACCTTGAAATGTTGCCATGTTGTTCAAAGGCAAATAACAACTTTAGCTTTTATTTTTTGCCAAATAATATGTTACAGAATATCCTGATGGACTTTGAAAGGTCAACATTCTGTTCATTCACCTTTTTATTCACACATTCCACAAACATTTCTTATGCTCCTACTGTGTGCAGAGTAAGCCACTTTCCACTTCAGTGTCAATTAAAAAAAGGAGACTGATATTTTGAAAGTGTTTGTAAGAGACTATTTTTGCAGAGACACCATATGGACTATTCTTTAGCATTATTTATGACTGTGTATGTTTATTTATCTCACTTCTCATATTTGATAGTAATATTGTTAATTGTCAATTTTGTTGTTATCAACAAAACATGTTATTTGAAAATGATAAAGTTTTTATCATGTAAACATTCATTCCAAAGTAACCAATGATCTCTTAGTTACCATATCCAAAGGCCATTTTTTGAAAAAAAAATATTCTCATCTTCTTCAATCTCCTAGCAACTTCTGGCACTATCACTTACTATTCCTTCTTTGATAATCTCTCTTCTGGACTTTGGGAAAATAACCCTTTCTTGATTCTCTCCCTATCCATCTGACCATGTCTTTTTATTCCCCTTTGCTGGATCCTCATTGAAATCATTCCCTCTAACAAATGGTAGCTCTCAGGGTTCTTTCCTAGATCCTCTTATCTCCCTCAATATTTTTTCACTCTATTACCTCATTAGCTACTGTTTATTTAATTACCATCTCTACTTGATTATTTTCAAATCTATCTAAACTGTCCCAGACTTTCTATTGACCTTCAACCTCACATCTTCAGCTTCCTTTCAGACACCTCAAAATGAATATCCAGTAGACATTGCCGACTAAATACATGAAAAACTAAACTCCTTATCTTGTCCTCTAAATTGTCCCTACCTATTACTACTTCCCTTATTACTGTAGAGGTAAACAGCCTCTTCCACACTCCTCAGGTTTACAACCTAGAGTTATCCTTGAATTCTCCCTAACTCTCCTCTCTTCCCATAGCAACCTGTTACCAAGGCCTATCATTTTGACCTTTGCACCATCTCTAGATAATGTCCTTAGACATTGCTTCCAATCTGGTGCTGGCTCTCATCACTTCACATCTGGATTGTTTTAAGTTTCTCTCTACTTCAATTCATCCTCCATTCAGCCACTAAAGTGTTTGTCCTAAAGTGCTGATCCAAACATTTCACCTTTCTGCTCAATAAACTCCAGTGGTTCTCTCCTTCCTCAGGAAAAAGTTCAAAATTCTCTGCTATTAAAAGCCCTTCATAACCTAGGTCCCTCCTACCTTTCCAGTCTTCTTGCAAGCTTTTTTTTTTCTCTGCCATATGTCTTTCGATCTAGTGACAATAGCCTATTTACTATTGCATGAAGTAAACATTCTATCTCTCCGTTTCAGTTACTTTCTCTGGCTGTCCGTCATGCCTGAAATATTTCCCCAAATAAAATCACACAATTTATAGAAGTCCTACTAAGGATTTATGGGAGAAAAAAATAAACAATATTTGCACAGGCTAGGCAGCCATAAATGTGACTGCAATGTTCACCAATGTTCATAGGTGAAATCAAAGACTCATAAAGTATCAATATGTATCATTATCATCATGGTCAAATTATATAAATGTTAACTAAATCATATACATCTGCTTTATTTCATTGTATATAGAAATTCAGTAGTTTTTCCTAAGTCTTGAGAGACTTCAGAATTTACTCAACATATTCATATAGATTAACAATATTCTTTCTAAAAGGAAACTTTTTCCCCCTTTCTCTCCTAAAGACAAAAAGAAAAATGAAATAAGAACTAGAGATGAGGAAAGGAGGGAAATTTGACCTAATGGTTAAAGCTGACAATCTGTAAATGCAATATTCTAGATTGCTATTGATTATAGTTTCCAGAACAAAACGTTTTACACATCGTTTGTTATCTCCAGTACAGCTTTTATTACCTATGTGTCAGGGAAAAAGAAATTAGAAATTTCATCTAAGTGAGAAGCAGTTGACTTGGGGATACATTACAATAATACTAGATTTTATCATAGTTTACAGGAAAGATTTTCTCTAAGCAGGAGACTTAGTGTAACTCTTAAAGTAGAAGAATGTGTTGACAATACAAGTACAAGGCAGAATTTTAATTCTCTATCTACCTCACATACTTATCAATTATTTTAAGGATATTTTCTTAAGAAAGGATCCATCTCATTTTCTATTCCCCACAACTTTCAAGTCAACTACATCCCAGAAGGCAAAATACTTCGTAGGAAAATCAATGAATTTCAAAGTGACTACTGACAAGGAAACCACAGTCTTCCACAAGTGCATCATAGAGATCACTGGTCCCAAGGAAGAAGAGACTTCATGAGACCATTTTATTCAATGCTTGCATTTTAAAGAAATAACTGAAGCCCAAGTAGGTCAACTAACTTGTTCATGATTACACAGGGAATTAGTGTGAAAAGGATGATTTAAATATCTCCCATTCACTCGTTCACTAAACATTCATTAAGCACTCTCTAAGGAATTGTACTAAATGCTGGGAATAACAAAACAAAAAAAGAAAATTTCAAAAGACAGTCTCTTCACCCAAAAACCTCACAATTTAATGGAGAGGAGGAGAAAAACAAATAGAAATTATACACAAGCAATCTATACAGAAAACTAATAGAAAATAATGGAAAAAAAGAAGACACTAGAATTAAAACAAAAAGGTTGAGAACTTTTCCTGTAGAAGATGGGATTAAATTGGGACTTAATGGAGGCCAGGGAACCTAGTAGGGGAAAATGAACAGGAACAGCTTTTAAGGTATGGAATATAGTCAGAGAAATGCTGGGAGTCAAGGAAATGAATTTCTTTTTGATGGAATAATGAAAATGCCAGTGTCACCAGAAAGAAGAATATATGGAAAAGTGTAAGAAGATTATAAGGATAGAAGAGAGCTAGGGTGTGAAGAACCTTGAATGTTAATGTGTTGTTCAGTCATGTCCATATTTGAAGGTTTTTGTTTTTTGTTTTTTAGTTTTGTTTCTACTTTGCTTTGCTTTTGGCAAAGGTACTGACTGGAATACTTTACCCTTTCTTCAGCTCAATTTATAGATAAGGAAACCAAGGCAAACCAGGTTAAGTGACTTGCCCAGGTTTATATATCTACTAAGTGTCTGAGGCTGAATTTGAACTCAAGAATTCCTGGCTCTAAGTCCAGTGCTCTTTTCACAGCACCATCTCATTTCCAGACTAAATATAGCACATTATATTTCATCTGGTGGCAATTGGGAGCCACTGGAATTTATTTGGTAAGATGGTTACATAGCAGGTCACTTTAAAAAAATCACTTTGTTGTTTAAGTGAAAAATGAATTGGAAGGAGGAGAGACCTGGAGCAGACAGACCCATCAGTTTATTAGAAAAATTAGTTTATTACAAAAGTCTAACCATGAGGTGATTAATGCCTACAGCAGAGTAGTAACAATGTCCAATCACATAAGGGTATATTATCTAGAAATTTTGCAAAGTCGTTTTTTTTTTTTTTTTTTTTTTTAACAGCAATGGCAGTTCTTTGTTTGGTTTGTTTTTTATAAATGATTGTATAAGGAAGAGAGATAAAGAGAATTCTAGGATGACTTTAGATTGTAAATCTAAGAAAATAGAGAAATGTTTTATCCTCTCTAGTAATAGGAAAGTAAAATATTTGGAGAGTGGTTGGGGGGGTAATAAACTTGGATTTAGAGATGAGTTCGAGATATCTACTGTATAATCAATTCAAGATGTCTGAAAGGTAGTTGAAGATATGAATTTGTAGGTGAGCAGAGAGGTTAGGATAGAATAGGTATATTTGAGAATTGTCAAAGCACCAGCAGTCCATGTCAAGTATTTTTTTTTTCTATTCTATTATGCTACCATATTGAGAAGTTGATATACAATCTAAAAACAATTGAGATACTTCTGGGTCATGTGACTACTAAGATTGAGGAGTAGATATTTGCATCTTCACAAGATCTCAAACTTCAAAAAAAGTGGAGTTATGAACCCAAACAAAACACTAAGTATCCGAGCAAGGTAAAAACTTAATGAGCCAACAGCAGAGAAGACCAATTCCTAATCTTTAACATGCTGACTCAGTGACCCACTCAACAACACCCACTGTGTTACAGGCAAGAAAGTTATATAAACTGACCCACCCACTAAATTGGAACAAATCTTGACTGTAAATTACAACCCTCCCTTCTCAGTTCTCAGAAGACTCAAAATACAAAATCTTTCTCATGTTGTGATAGCAGTGAGGCACAGTAGCCCTCTGTGCTGCAACAAGCTCCCCAGAGGTCTGAGCAACAGACAGAACTAGGATAGGACATGTGAGTGGAGTACTTTGTGGAACACAACTAAGTCTGAAAGAAAGATCCCTGAACCCAACAGGGATCAGTTTTGTCCTATTAGAACTTACCTGAGGCAAAAGCCATGCTGTTGAACTGTGCATTATTTTGAAGTGGAGATGACTGAGACAGTTTTACTATTCAATCTCCAGAAAAAGCTACCATGAAAGGAGATGGAGACAGACAGTGAACAATGGGAAAATAAAGAAAAATAAAAGCACTGAGATTACCAAGATTTCAGGAGAAAGAAAATTGAATGCAAGTCCTTAAGAAAAGGAAGATAAGACACGGAGCATTATATTAATAAGAGGGGGAAATGTCCATAAGGCAAGAGAAAAGAATTCAGGTGTCTGTGAATGTGTTTTGCAAGAGAAAAGAAAATATCTCAACCCCTGATGTAACAGAAGAGTCTGAGGATTGCTAAGGAAACATGTAACCAAAGTAGAATATTCTGGAATGGTTTGAAAGAGACATAGAAAATAAAAATAAGAAATGAAATAAGAATTTATGCCTGCATAACAGAAAAAAAGAAAAAAGGCAGAATAGGAAACAAAAAACATGAATATACAGTGGCAAACTTCAACAAAGAAACAAAATAGAAGACAACTCATTGGTAATGGAAAAAGATAGTTGTGAAGGGCAATGTGGAAGAGAAGGAAATAAACAATAATATTAAAAGAAAACAAGATTTCTATATAAGCAAAACATGTTAAACAATAATATTAAAAGAAAACAAGATTTCTATATAAGCAAAACATGTTGATTTTGAAGGAGGAATTTAGAAAGACAATTTAAGGGACACAGATCTCTCAGAACACAATTAAAAAAAGCAGAGCATTATAACTCAAGAAAGAAGAGGAAAGAAATCCCTAAACTTCCTTTTACAGAAGACAATATGTCATTTGAAAGAATCCACAGAATAACTCCAAAATAAGAAACAAAAATGTAACTATGCAGCAAACACCAAAAAAATAAAAGTAACTAAATTAATTAATGCCATTGCCAAACAGCAAATTTTGTAATTATCGAATATACATGACCTTTAACTAAAAAGGAAAATAATTTTTTCTCACACAAACTAGTCTGTATCCACCAGAAAATGCAGAAGAAAATGGAATCCCAGGAATAAAGGATTTGAAAGCGCAAATCAGTTGAAGACAAATTTCACAATGATATCTTGAACATGGACATAAATGTAAATGAAAAAGATGGATATATTTTTCAAAAAGTTGTTCAAACATTCCTAGAAAGAAAACCAGACCTTAAGAAATTCTTTGCTTCTCAAGTACCCTAGATACTCCAAGAAAGGTCAACAAATACAATAACCAAAGACAAAAAACAGAGAGACTATCAAGGCATTTATTTCTAAGTAGTGAAAGCAGAATTCAAAGAGAAATGATCATGGAAAAACAGGCCATGGAAAAATAGAAGCAGAAGATGACCTAAAGGGGGATTGGTGAGGAATCAAATGGAGATATTAAAAAAAAGCAGAATGAAATTTATTTTAACAGTTATCCTGATTTTTTTTCTGTCTTTCAAAATACTATTGGTTATACAGAATAGTTTCCTTCAAGGGGAATCATCAGTTTACTGATGAAAAGAATGATGTAAGAAACAAAATACATCAATAAAATTTTATGATAAAAATTAGAAGACTGATCTGAGTATAAAATTCCAGTACCTTCTACGAAGATAGATTGCTTTGCTAAGAAAAGAATAGAATAACTCTCTCATTTGGAAATTTCTGTTACTTTAGAGTCAGTTCAGATCTAGACCCCATTCACAGGGCAATAAGTAGGTATTTGGAGTCTATATAAAATGTCAGACTCTGAAAAATCTGGAGAAATACCCATTTCCTATGAGTAGAATAAGATAATACAATAAAAGACAATCATACCTAAATTAATTTACTTATTCTCAGTGTAATACAATTCAAGCACCAAAGATTTATTTTATAAAGCTAGGGAAAATAATAAGAAAATTCATATGGAAAAATAAAATATCAGGAATATCAAGGAAATTAATGAAAACATAATGTGAAGGAAGATGGCCAAACAATTCAAGATTTCAAATTGTATTACAAAGCAATAATCCTCAAAAGAGCCTGATACTGGCTAAGAAATATAGTCTTGGATTAATTGAAAGGATTAGGTATATAATACATGGTAATAAATGATAAGGGGAGACTTTATCACCAAAGAAGAGATAGAGAGGATCACAGGAAGGAAAAATGTGTAGTGATGATTACATGTAATTAAAAGGTTTTCATATACACACTGAAACCAGAAAACAAAACAGTCAAAATTAGAAAGAAAACAAGAAACTTGGGAAACAATTTACAGCAAATTTCTGTAACAATGATCTCATTTCCCAAATATAGAAGGCATGAGTCTAATTTATAAAAAAACAGTTCTCATAAAGAATACGAATGAACAGTTTACAGGAACAAAAAGAAATCAAAGCTGTCTATCATCATATAAATTGCTCAAAATCATTATTCATTAGAGAAATGAAAATTAGAACAATTCTGCTCAACTACACCTCATATTTATCATAGATTAGCTAACACAACAGCAAGTAAAAGTGATAAAAGCTCAAGGGCATGTGTAAAAATAAGGGAAATGAGATCATCCTTTATGATTGTCATTTGATGTTTTTTACTTTATCTTGGTATGTTTTCACCTTATCTTTGTGTACACAAGAGGTATTGGTCAGTCAGAGGAAGTGGAAGTTTAGAGAGTTTAGGTGATTTTCAAGGTCATATATGCACTATGTCACAGAATTGACCTTCAAATTCAAGTCCTCTGATTTCAAATCCAATGTCTTTTTTTTTTCTTTCTACCATACATACACTGGATTTTGAAGAATGGGGAGGTATACAAGAAACAAAGAAAGAGATGAATGTTTCTCCAGTGATACAAATTGTTTTTAGAAATTTGGGAGTTCAATCAACACTTCAGAGAGCTATGTGTTTTCTAAGTTGGCTACACTTAGCTTGCATTGAGGGGAACAAAAACGAATATGACTGAAAAGTAAGGTGACTTCAAGCCACGGAAGGCTTTGCATGCCAGGTAAAAGATGTGAAGTTTACTAGTAAAGTAGCAAACATTATTGAAATTTTTTGACAGAGGAATGATAGAAGTTAAATTTATACACAAGAAAGATTATCTTGGCACAAGTGTGAAGGATGGATTGGAAGGAAAAAGAGAATGAAACCAGGAAGACCTGAAAGAAGTTATTGTCATTATCTATACAGAAAGTAAAGAAGGTCTATGGTAGATAATTTCTTTTTGGAGGAGGTCTTTGATTTATGAAGTATTTTTTTGTTTTGTTTTGTTTCGTTTTTTAGTAAAAGATAGGAAGATTATTGGGAAGAGAAGACATTCTAATAACCACATCGGCACTTTGCAGAAGGCTTTACAGATCCAAAAATATATTGCATGCTGGTACTCCCTGCATAATTCTCTCACATGTAAAAAATTAAAAGATTATATTATATTTATTCCATTGCTTACTAAATTTCTAAGGAAGAAATCTTTGAGCCTTTGTGGGTATTGACTTTTGTTATATGTATGCAAAAGGCAATAGGCTTTGGTACAATGGGAGGGGTCAGAATTTAATCTTTAAAATAGCTTCAATTTCAGAAGCAGGATTGGTATATGGTATATCTTTCAAACTGAATGCATTGATTCACAATCTGTCATTTTTATTCTGCAAAGTATTAAAGTTTGTCTCTTCTCTTGGAGAGAACAGCATTATCCTTAATTAAAACTCCTGAGAGAGCTTTACAGGTCTTTAGTCCAAATTGTAGTATTTGATTCTTTGCATTTAAGTACTTGAGCTCATTCTGCCAAGTTTTTTTTTGTTGTTGTTGTTGTTTGTTTCATGATTGCCTCTTTGAGAGATATAGGAATCAATTTAATCTCAAGGGCTTGGATAGCTTTTAATATGGTCTATAAAGATCCTTCTCTAACTAACTACATAGGGATTCAGTTTTGCTAGGCCAGGAGCACCAATTTATATCATTTTTTCTATCAAAACTTCCACATAGAACTGGGCAGGGGATGTAAATTTCCAACATTAAATATTTTCAGAAAATAATAATACTGTACAAATATTTCTTTACTTATTTGTCTAAAGGTGGCCATTAAGCTTACCAAAGCTAAACTCACGAAAATTTCATAAATAATTAAATGTTTAATGCATCAAAGAGTATTTTATTCAAAATAAGAGAAAGGAATTTTGGTGTTATGGGATTTATGATGGATATATAATCAGAAGACATATTTTCTCTGCATGTTTCTGCTAGAGACTTTGAAGAAGCTAATAAGCTCAAGAAGCATGAAATTCCTCATCAGGAATATCAGAGAATTGAAATAAAGGATCTCAGAAAATCCTTTTTCAGTTTTTTTATTTTTTTTATTTTTTAAGTCTAAGATTCTAACTGGCTTTCTCTTGAAGGTAAAAGAACAGAATGTCTAACATATGCATCATTTAGTCTCATGGAATAAGATCTGTGCAGTTACAAAAGACTTCAAATGTCAAGGAGCTTAATCCTCATACAAAGCATGAACATGATCTATTAATATTTGGACAGGTGGGCAACTAACCCCTACTTTTATGTCCCCCATAATAAACAATGTTGATCAAATAGTGATAAAAGTCAATTATTCAAAGTGTGGCTATGACCATTTGTATAACGATTTTTTAAATAGAAAAGTGGAAAATAAAACCAGATCTTATATAGAAATAAAATAATTTATGTACACCCATTGGTACTAATTGTTTTCTTTCTGGCTACACACACAGAACCACACACAGACACACAAACACACAAACTTTAATTTCTTCAGATATTTGAAACTAGGTATTATATCCCCTCTAAGTCTTCTCTGATCCACGTTAAACATCTCCAGTTCCTTAAGCACTGGTCTTTAGAAATCATTTCTATTACATCAAACTTCCTATTCATTGTCCTTTAGAAGCTAAGTAGATGAACAATGACCACTTCTAAAATGTGTTGGAGCGACAGACATAATTCTGACGATGTTCCCGGACAAGGAGAAAAACATAATCCTTAGTTATGAACTCTATGCTCTTTTTAAGAGTTCATGAAATAAATCTCATGTCTATAAAGATAATACTGATATTATTTGATGATAGAAGAGAGCCAAGATGGCAGAGTGGAAGGAAGGACCTGTAAAACCTCTCCCCATAGCCCATAAAATACATACAAAAATGACTCAAAACCAATTCTAGAGCAGTAGAAGCCAAAAAATGGCCAAGTTAAAGAGATTTCCAGTCCAAGATAGCCTGGAAGGTCAACTGGAAAGGTTTATCACACCAGACCCAGGCTGTATGGCACAACAGGGGCAAGACTAGCGGAGGCCATGGGGGTGGAATCCCCAGTAGCAGCTGTGGTTCCCAGATTGCTGAAACCACAAATGCCAAAGACAGCTTCAAAGATCATTGAGAAAACTCTTTCACCAGGGTGAGAAGGGAATGTGGTCTGACCCCCACCAGCAGAAGCCACTACAGTGGCAGAAGCAGCACCCATTTTGGGAGCCCTCTGTCTAAAATGCCCTGGGGGAATTGAGCTGCTGGTCTAGGTCTCAGCCCTGAGTGCTGATCCTTTGATAAGGAAGAGTGCTGACATGGTGGAGGTGGTGCAGGCTCTGGATAGGGAATTCTACTCTCAGATCCAGGGCAGAAAAGCTTGTGATAGCACCAGATAGATCAGAGTGCAGGACTGGAAAGGAGTAAACTACTCTCTCTTAACTGTGCCACCTTGGATGAACTGAGAACTTGATGTGTTATGCTTAATTATACCAGGTAAGTGATTCCTGATTGTAGTCCCACCTCCTTTGGATCCTGGAATATCATGTTCCATAACCTCTTAACTTTTAACGTTGGAGTTACCAAGAAGAGGGTACTCCTGGTTTTGCCTCCCCCAAATTTGAATTGTTTCTTTCTGGTCACTTACAGTGTTTCTCCTTCACCTGGGAGGTCTGAAATTTGACTATATTATCTTGGAAATTTCTTTTCTGTTGTGACTGATTGATTCTTTCAATGCCTATTCTGCTCTCTGGTTCTAGGACATCAGTGCAGATTTTCTTGATAATTTCTTTAAAAAGATGCTGTTGAGGTCTTCTTTTTGAATATGACTTTCATGTTTTCTAATCATTCTGATAGTGACTCTTGTGTATCTATTTTCCAGATCAGTTGCTTTTCCCATAAGATAGTTAACATTTTTTCCAGTTTTTTTTGTTATTTGGAATTTGTTTCGATTGATTCTTGCTTTATCATGGAGTCATTAGCTTCTTTCCCAGTTCTAACTTTCCAGTAGTTGTTTTCCTCAGTTAGCTTCTGTATTTTCTATTCTATTCGGCCATTTGTACACGTTGTGAGTTTTAGGGCTTTTTTTGTTTTGTTTTGCTTTTCCCCCTCAGTGGATTTTTATATCTACGTTCATGTATGAACAATTCTGCTTTAAAAAATACTCAAGGGCAAAATCCCCAAAGAAAAATTGGAAATGGTCTCCATCCCAGAAAAAAACTCATGGAACACTTTGAAAATGAGTTTAAAAGTATATTAGAGAGGGAGAAGAAAAACATGGGAAAAGAAACTAGAGTGAAAAAGAGGATTATAAAAAAAGATGTTGACTCACTTTCATTTTTTTTCCCATATTTTTCTACTCCCTATCCAATATACTTTTTTTAAATAAAAATTTATTTATTTAACGTTTTACATTCATTTTCACAAAATTTTGGGATCCAAATTTTCTCCACATTTATCCCCTCCCCACACCCCAATACACCGAGCAATTTAATTTTCCTTATCACCAATCTGTCCCCTCTTCTATCATCCCTCACTTCCCTTGTCCCCATCTTCTCTTTTGCCCTGTAGGGCCAGATGACTTTCTATTCCCCATTACCTGTAGTACTTATTTCCTAGTAGCAAGAACAATACTAAACAGTTGTTCCTAAAACTTTGGGTTCCAAATTCTCCCCAACCTTCCCTCCCCACCCGTTCCCTTTGGGAAGGCAGGCAATTCAATATAGGCCCTATCTGTGTAGTTTTGCAAATGACCTCGATAATAGTCGTGTTGTGTAAGACTGTATTTCCCTCCATCCTATCCTGCCCCCCATAGTATCTATTCTGTCTTTTGATCCTGTCTCTCCCCAGGAGTGTTGACTTCAAATTGCTCCCTCCTCCCATTGCCCCCCCTACCATTACCTCCCCTTGCTTATCTCCTTCTCCCCCACTTTCCTGCATTGTAAGATAGGTTTTCATATCAAAATGAGTCTGCATTTTATTCCTTCCTTTAGTCGAATGCGATGAGGGCAAACTTCTTCTTTTTTTTTCTCAGCTCCCCTCTTTTTCCCACCACTAAAAACTCTCCTGCTTGCCTCTTGAATGAGATATAATTTACCCCATTCCATTTCACCCTCTTTCCTCCCACTACATTTCTCTCTGATCATTTACCTTAATTTCTTTTGAGATATGGTCTCATCCTATTCAATTGACTCTATCCTCTCTGTCTCTGTATGTGCGTGTATGTGTACGTGTGTGTGCATGCATGCATGTACGTATGTGTGCGTGCATGCATGTACATGTGTGTATGTGTATGTGTGTGTGGTCACACCAACGACTCAGCTACTGAAAAGTTTTAAGACTTACAAATAATGTCTTTCCATGTAGGAATGTAAACAGTTCACTTTTGGTAAGTCCCTTATGACTTCTCTTTGCTGTTTACTTTTTCATGCTTCTTCTCATTCTTGTGTTTGTAAGTCAAATTTTATTTCCAGCTCTCGTCTTTTCATCAAGAATGCTTGAAAATCCTCTGTTTCATTGAAAGACCATATTTTCCCCTGAAGTATTATACTCGGTTTTGCTGGGTAGGTGATTCTTGGTTTGAGTCCTAGTTCCTTTGACTTCTGGAATATCCTCTTCCACGCCCTTCGATCCCTTAATGTAGAAGCTGCTATATCTTGAGTTATCCTGATTGTATTTCCACAGTACTGGAATTGTTTCTTTCTAGCTGCTTGCAATATTTTCTCCTTGACCAGTAAAATCTGGAATTTGGCCACAATGTTCCTAGGAGTTTCTCTTTTTGGATCTCTTTCAGGCAGTGATCGATGGATTCCTTCAACACTTATTTTGCCCTCTGGTTGTCCAATATCAGGGCAGCTTTCCTCGATAATTTCATGGAAGATGATGTCTAGGCTCTTTTTTTGATCATGACTTTCAGGTAGTGCCATAATTTTTAAATTGTGTCTCTTGGATCTATTTTCCAGGTCAGTTGTTTTTCCAATGAGATGTTTCACATTCTCTTCCATTTTTTCATTCTTTTGGTTTTGTTTTGTGATTTCTTGGTTTCTCAGAAAGTCATTAGACTTCATCTGTTCCTTTCTAATTTTGAGAGAACTATTATCTTCAGTGAGCTTTTGAACCTCTTTTTCCATTTGACTAATTCTGCTTTTGAAAGCATTCTTCTCCTCATTGGCTTTTGGAACCTCTTTTGCCAATTGAGTGAGCCTATTTTTCAAGGTGTTATTTTCTTCAGCATTTTTTTGGGTCTCCTTTAGCAAGGTATTGACCCGTTTTTCATGCTTTTCTTGCATTTCTCTCATTTCTATTCCCAGTTTTTCCTCCACCTGTCTAACTTGATTTTCAAAATCCTTTTTGAGCTCTTCCATGGCCTGAGCCCACCAGACATCCACCTGGTATGTCTGGGATACAGAGGCCCCGACCTCCACGTCTTTCCCTGATGGTAAGAATAGTTCCTCATCATCAGAATTGAAAGGTGGGAACATCTGTACCCGTTAAAAATAGCTCTCTATAGTCTTATTTTTCTTCCCTTTTCTGGGCATTTTCCCAGCCAGTTACTTGACTTCTGAGATTCCTCTCCACTCCCTCCTAGATCCGCCCAGCTAGTGCTTGGGGTCTGAGATTCAAATGGGCTTTCTGCGGCAGGCATGGCTGCTATTCAATGTGAGCTTAAGTTCTGGTGCTTTATGCAGAGACCTTCAGTGATGGGGCACGTGGGGTCAGGGCCGTCTCCCAGGCTCAGTTCCCTCAGGGGCTTTATGCAGAGACCTTTGGTAATGGCCCTGAACTTCTGCCTGCTGGTCTGGGAGTTCCGGAGGCCACCGCCACTGCCTCTGCCGTTGCCTCTGCCACTCTCTCTGTGGCCGCCTCCCGAGAGGGCCCAAGTCACGGAGACACCCCACTCCCTTCTTGGCCAGCCCAGAAGTCTCTCTCACTGACCTGTAGCGTCTGTGAGCGGAGGGACCTTCCCGGCTGCGGGAGGTTCCATCCCTGAAGCCTGCTCAGATCAGCTGCTCTCGGGGCACGTGGCCAGGGCAGCACAGGGGCGGGCTCCTCTTTCCGGGGTGCAACGGATCCCTTGGGACTGCTCTCCAGGGCTCTGTGGAATGGAAATCTCTTCTACTGTGTTTCTGCATGTCTTGCTGTGATGCAGAATTCGTGGGGAGTTCTTCTTGCAGGAAGTATATGGGCTGTGGGTTTGGAGCTAGCATACGTGAGTCTTTCTACTCCGCCCTCTTGGCTCCACCTGCAATATGCTTTTTAAGCTACTTTCTTTGGTTAGATTTGCTGCCATTTTTGCTCTTTTTTTTTTTTTGATTTTCCATTTGTTTAAAATTTCATCATTGTGCCCAGAGTTGAAGGGAGAACAGTCTCTGGCTTATTGTACCAGTATCTGGAGGCTTTGGCTGTTTACCTAGGATTACAGTGACATTGCTCTAAGGATCCTTGGTGACCCTCATATCTAGTGTTGGACTGAGGTGCGGAAGTTGGGGGTGGCACTGCTGAATGCCAAAGGGATCTAGAAGTTTATCTTGTACTGAGCTGTGGTCTTAGTGATGGTGTCTCACATGTACTGAGGTTTAGCAAGGTGTTTCTGCATTTCCTGGGACTACACTGAAGTATGTGGAGGTCTGGCCTAGTTTCTGGTCATGGTGGAATAAGCTTGACTGCCTGGGAGTTTCTGTTGAAGCATGTGGTAGTTCTCAGAGTTGGAATCTGCTGGTTCCCTTGGCTATGATAAGCAATGGGTGCATCATAGTATTGATATCTCCTTCGTCCACCACACTGAGGCTCAGATCCTCCTGTTGGTTTCATGAAATGGGATTTGCTGTTAGCTTACTAGGAAGCTTCCTGTCCTGGAATGTGCTCTCTAGTTGCTACAGTAAGATGGTCCTTTATTACCAATCTTCCAAGTTTTCTGGGCAAAAATATAATTTCACCCCATGTTTTTCCTGATTTTGCTGTTCCAAAATTTTTTCTGAGACAGTATTTTCTGGTTAGTTGGAGGTGAATACGGGGGAATTACAGCAATTTATTGCTTATATCACAATCTTGACTCCCAAAAATCCATGAGAGAAAGAAAAGAAAGAGAGGGAGAGATAGAGAAAAAAAGAAGAGACAGACATAACCTGGAGTTAAAGAGGTAACAAGAGAGCTACAATAATTCTACACTCAATGAAGCTATGGAGTAAGCATAAATACTAGCAGTGGTCTACTTCTACCTAAATCTTCTATTTTATTTTTCAAAAATAGATATAACTCTGAATTTCTTGGAAAGTCCTTTCTCCTTCTTAAACAGATCTCTAAATTAGCTCTGCTAAAGTCTTTCTTTCCGAATCCCCTTTCCATATACATAGTCTATAGATATCTACTTCTCCTCCTCTTCTTCTATTTCTGCTTCTTCTTCCTTCTCCCCTTCCTCCCCTTCCCGCTCCTCTTCATGTTTCTTTTTTGTGTGTGACAGTTCGATTTTGTGATAGGTAAATTTTAACTGTCTGATCAATACTGTATACTAATTTTACTGATTTAAATGATCAAACTTCCAGGTGTAAGAATTTTTTAGGGGCAAACCAAAATGGCAGAGTAGGATGGACAAGTAGAAGCTCTCAAACATAGGACATAAAGCACATGTAAAAAATTGTTCTAAACAAATTCTGGGGGCAGAGCCAAGATGGCAAAGTGAGAGCAATGACTCACCTAAGCTCTTGGATGAACTCCTTCGGATACCTCTGAAAGGAGAATCTGACCAAATTTTGGAGATGCGGAATCTTGTGGGACACACACGGTGACGGATTCAGAGCCCAGGTAGGACTGGAAGGTCCACGGGAAGGATCTATTCCATGGAGGTGACCCCCCAGCACACAGTGCAGCTGGCCAGTGCAGTGGAGCAGAAGGGATCCAAGAAACCTGAGAGTGGTGGGTGGAACTGGCAGAGTGGCAGCAAGGTGGGGAGACGAGCTGAACAGAGCCAGTGAGAGCTGCCGAGTCCCAGATAGAATCACAGCAGCTACTGAGACATTCAGCCCAAAGAATAAACTTCGGTAAGTCACCTACTTGAACTTCCGGGAGCCAGGAAGGCAGAGTGATCCGTAAATGCTCTCTCCTTCCCCCTTGATGACTGTGAAAGAACCATAAAATATCTCCTGAGAAAAATCTTGGATCAGCAAGAACAGCAGAAGGAGGCCAGTGGTCTCATAACACCTGAGGCTAGGAAAATAGCTAAGGGGGATTCCTACTATGCTAGAGACAAAGCTGTAGGACAGAGGACCCAGGGCACAGAAAACTTGCACCAGAACCCAGGCAAGCCTCAGTGCCAGGAGAAGAGCCCCGGGAGGGGTGGGAACACACACTGGCATCTTGGTGTGCCTCAGCACTCCAGGGGAATCGAAAAGAATATAGGAAAGCTGTAATCACCAGCCCCTGAACTTGCCTTTGCTTCTGCTCAGCTGAGGGGATCTCCAGTGACCAGACCACCCCTCCCCCACACTATACAAGCTAACCACAGGGTTGATCAGGAAAATAAAAAACAAAAACCTGCTTTTAGAATTTTCACACATCAGCCCAAAACAAAGTTCTCAAGCTTCTGACTGAAAGAACCAGAAGCCACAACCCTCAATCAACATCATGAACAAGAAAAAGCAGATGAAGGGTGAAAAAACCATAGAAGCTTTCTATGGGGATAAGGACCAAAACACAAACACCAAAGAGGTCAGAGCTGAGACTGTACTTATTTCTGAAACTTCAAAAGGGACTATGAACTCCTCCAAGCACAAGTTGTTCTGCTGCAACAACTGCAGAAGGAAATAGAAGAAAAACTGACCAATGATTTTAAAATTATAAAAAAAAGAATTCACTGATGAGAACATCTCTTTGAAAAGGAAAATTGAACAAATGGAAAAGGAAGTTCAAAAATTAACTGGAGAAAATAGCTCCTTAAAAGGAAAAATTGGACAGATAGAAAAGGAGATGCAAAAGTTAACTGAAGAAAACAATTTGATAAAGATTAAAATTGGGCAAGTAGAAACTAATGACTCAATGAGACAGCAAGAATCAGTCAAACAAAATCTAAAGAATAAAAAAATAGAAAAAAATGTAAAATAACTAATTGGAAAAATAACTGACCTGGAAAATAGATCCAGGAGAGAAAATTTAAGAATTATTGACCTACCAGAAAGCCACGATTAAAAAAAAGAGTCTGGACAATATCTTCCAGGAAATCATCAAGAAAAACTGCCCAGAAGTGCTAGATTCAGAGAGCAAAATAGTAATCAAAGAATCCACCGTTCCCCTCCTGAAAGGGATCCCAAACTCAAAACCCCAATAAATATCTTTGCCAATTTGCAGAGCTATCAAGTGAAGACGAAAATACTACAAGCAGATATAAAGAACAATTCAAATATCAAGGAGATATAGTCGGGGTCACACAGGACCGTGCAGTTTCTACATTAAAAGACTGAAGGAACTGGAATGCAATATTCTGTAAGGCAAAGGAGTTGGGACCTCAACCAAGGATCAAGTACCCAGCTAAGTTCAGCATAACATTTCAGGCAAGGAGAAAGTCATTCCACGAAGTAAGGGATTTCCAGAGCTTCTTGACCAAAACGGCAGAACTCAATACACAATTTGATCTTCAACTGCAGATCGGAAGAGAATCATAAAAAGGGAAACGGGGGGAGAACAAAAACAAAAACTTATTACTAAATTAGGGCAAACTGTTTACCTCCCTATAAAGAAAGAGGATACCTGTTAATCTTGAGAATTGTGGGGATATACATAGAGGGAATGGGTATAAAGTAATTGATGTCATGTTAAAAATGTGGTTTAAGTATGACAAAGGATTGTAATAGGAGGTGTGAAAAGAAGGGAGTAGAAAACGGCAAATTACATCACAGGAAGAAGTACAAAATTATAGTAGAGGGCAAAAGGGGAGGGAGATGAGCACCCTTTGAGAGCAACTCTAATTCTATTTGTTTAAAGGATGGAACGATAAACTTATGTAGAAAATCCTAACTAGCTCTATAAGCAGTAGGAGAGGAGCAGGAGCAACAATTCTAATCTCAGACAAAGCAAAAGCAGAAATAGATCTAATCAAAAGGGATAAGGATGGAAACTATATCCTGCTGAAAGGCACCATAGACAATGAAGCAGTATCATTACTAAACATTACTAAAAATTACTACAAGTGGTATAGCATCCAGATTCTTAGAGGAGAGGTTGGGGGAGTTGAAGGAAGAAATTAACAGCAAAATTAAAGTAATGGCTGACCTCAATATCCCCCTCTCTGAAATTGATAAATCTAACCTTAAAACAAACAAGAAAGAGATAAAGGAGGTAAATAAAACTCTGGATTAAGTAGATATGATAGATCTTTGGAGAAAAATAAGCAGGAATAGAAAGGAATATACCTTTTTTTCTCAGAGGTACATGGAAAATTTACAAAAAAGTAATATGCACTGGGACATAAAAACCTCACAATCCAGTGCAGAAAGGCAGAGATAATCAATGCATCGTTCTCAGTTCATAATGCAATAAAAATTATATATAATGAAAGGTCAAGGAAAGATAAACCAAAAATCATTTGGAAACTAAATAATCTAATCCTAAAGAAGGAGTGGGTTAAAGAAGAAATCATAGAAACAATCAAAAACTTCATTCAAGAGTGACAATAACAAGACTACATACCAAATCTTATGGGATACAGGAAAAGCAGCTCTTAGGGGAAGTTTTATATCCTTGAATGCCTACATAAATAAAATATTGAAAGAGGAGATCAATGACTTGGGCATGCAGCTGAAAAAGCTAGAAAAAGAACAAACTGAAAATCCCCAAGTAAATACCAAATTAGAAATACGGAAAACCAAAGGAGAGATTAATAAAATTGAAATTAAGAGTACTATTGAACTAATAAATAAAATCAATAGTTGGTTTTATGAAAAAACTAATAAAATTGATAAATCTTTGGTCAATTTGATCAAAAAAAGAAAGAAGAAAATCAAATTACTTAAATTAAAAATGAAAGGGGTGAACTCACCACCAATGAGGAGGAAATTAAAACAATAATTAGAAATTACTTTGCCCAACTTTATGCCCACAAATTTGATAATCTGAACGAGATGGATGAGTACTTTAAAAAACACAAATTGCAATAACAGAAGAGGAAGTTGAAAACTTAAACAACCCCATCTTTGAAAAAGAAATTGAACAAGCCTTCAATGAATTCCCTAGGAAAAAATCTCAAAGACCAGATGGATTCACAAATGAATTCTATCAAACCTTTAAAGAACAGTTAATTCCAATATTATGTAGTCTATTTTTGAAAATTTGGGAAGGAGTCCTCCCAAGTTCTTTCTATGATACAAATATGTTTTTGATACCCAAACCAGGAAGTGACAGAACAGAGAAAGAAAATTACAAACCAATTTCTCTAATGAATATAGATGCAAATATTTTAAATAAGATTTTAGCAAAACGAATGCAGCATCTTATCACAAGAATAACACATTAGGATCAGGTAGGATTCATGCCAGGAATGCGGGGTTGGGTCAATAGTAGGAAAAGTCTTAGCATTATTGATCATATCAAAAATACAACTAACAAAACCCACATGATTATTTCAATAGATGCAGAAAAAACTTTGGAAAAAATACAACACCCATTCCTGTTAAAAAACACTGGAGAACATAGTAGTAAAGGGAACTTTGCATAAAATAATAAACAGTATCTACCTAAAACATTCAGCAAGCATTATGTGCAATAGGGATATGCTAGGTGAATTGGCAATAAGATCAGGGGTAAAACAAGGGTATCCATTATCACCATTATTATTCAATTTGACCCTAGATATTTTAACTGTAGCAATTAGACAAGATAAAGAAATTGAAGGGATAAGAAAAGGCGAAGAAGAAACTAAGTTATCACTCTTTGCAGATAATATGATGGTATACTTAGAGAATCCCAGAGACTCAAGCCAAAAAAAACTAGTTGAAATAATAAACAACGTTGGCAAAGTTGCAGGTTATAAAATAAACCTGCACAAATCTTCTGCATTCCTATATATTATCAATAAAGTTCAACAGCAAGAGATAGAAAGTGAAATCTCATTTAAAGCTAGGGTAGATGCTTTAAAATACTTAGGAGTTTATCTGCCAAAACAAACCCAGGGATTATATGAACACAATTACAAGGCATTTTTTGCACAAATAAAGTCAGATTTAAGTAAGTGGAAAAACATCAGTTGTTCATTGGTAGGCCAAGTTAATATAATAAAAATGAAAATTCTACCTACATTAATTTACTTGTTTAGTGCCATACCAATTAAACTATCCGATAATTATTTTCTAGAGCTGGATAAAATAATATCAGATTTCATCTGGAAGAACAAAAGGTCCAGAATATCAAAGGGACTAATGAAAAGGAATGCTTG
Organism: Bettongia penicillata ogilbyi; assembly: GCA_023548195.1. NCBI lineage: Eukaryota > Metazoa > Chordata > Mammalia > Diprotodontia > Potoroidae > Bettongia > Bettongia penicillata. Next base: position 421,511 of record JAJHZJ010000137.1, on the reverse strand, counting down.
CGAAGGTGGCCAATGGCTACCAGATCTCAAATTGTACTATAAACAGCAATTATCAAAAACATTTGGTATTGCCTAAGAAACAGAGGGGAAGACATATGGAATATACTTGGCATTCAAAACACAGTAGGCAAGGAGTATAGCAACCTCCTGTTTGATAAATCCAAGGACCCCAGCTTCTGGGATAAGAACTCACTGCTCAACAATTATTGTCGGGAAAATTCGATAACAGTGTGGTGGAAACAGGGTATAGACCCATGCCTGACACTGTACACAAGAATAAATTTCAAATGGGTACATGCTTTAGATATAAAGATTGAGTGGATAAAGTGGAGGAGCAAGGAATAGTGTATTTATCAAGTTTATGGGAAGGGAAGAAATTTTTTACTAAAGAAGTGATAGAAATCATTATGAAATGCAAGATGGATAATTTTGATTACATTAAACTGATAAGTTTTTGCACAACCAAACCCAAGCGAACCAAAATTCGGAGGGATGTAGTAAATTGGGAGATAATTTTTATGGCTAAACTCGCGGATAAAGGCCTCATTTCTAGGATATATAGGGAACTGACTCAAATGTATAACTATACAAGTCATTCCCCAATGGATAAATGGTCAAAGGACATGAATAGGCAATATTCAGAGGAAGAAATTAAAGATATTTTTAATCACATGAAAAAATGCTCTAAGTCACTATTGATTAGAGAGATGGAAATCAAAACAACTCTGAGGAACCACATCACACCTATGATATTGACAAACATGACAGAACAAGAATATGACAAATGCTGGAGAGGATATGGGAGAGTTGGAACACTAATTCATTGTTGGTGGAGCTGTGAGCTCATCCAGCCATTCTGCAGAGTGATTTGGAACAATGCCTAAAGGGCTACAAAAATATGCATACCCTTTGACCCAGCAATACTGTTTCTAGGACTTTATCCCCAAGAGATCATAAAAATGGGAAAGGGTCCCACATGTACAAAAATATTTATAACAGCACTCTTTGTAGTTGCCAAAAACTGGAAGTCAAGGGGATCCCAATCAATTGAGGAATGGCTGAATAAATGATGGTATATGAATGTAATGGAATACTATTGAGCCATAAGAAATGATGAACAAGAAGACGTCAGGGAGGCCTGGAAGGACTTATATGATCTGATGCCAAGTGAAAGGAGCAGAACCAGGAGAACTTTGTGCACAGCAACCACCACAGTTTGCAAGAGTTTTTTCTGGCAGACCTGGAACTTCGTAATAATGCAAGAACTTATTAAAAAAAAAAAAAAAAAAACACCAGTGGTAGCTTTCTAAGACAAAATGCCTCCCACACTCAGAGAAATATGGAAGTCCTTTGCACAACGTAGCAGATCATGTTTATGTGTGTGTGTATTATATTATGATTTGTTGTATGATTTCTTCCATTTATTTTAGTCTGACTACATAGCATGACTATAGTGAAAGTATACTCAATATGGAAGTATATGTAGAACATATACAGAATGGTATGCTGTCTTTTGGAGGGAGGGGAGCAATGGGGGCAGTGTAGGGTTAAAATCTTAATCTTATGGTAGTGATTGTAGAACATTAAATAATAATAATAAAATTAATAAAATAATAAAATAAAATGAAATAATTTCTAGAGCAGGAGAAGCCAAAAAATGACACAGTGAAAGATATTTGGATCTCAAGGCAACCTGGAAGGCCATCAGGAAAGATCAATATCACCAGATATGGAGAGGAGAGAAGACCAGCCTTGGCAAGGAGGTGGTAGAGAGAGGACCGGAGCAGACACGAGGGAGTGCTGAATCCTTGAAAGCAGCTGTGGTTCCCAGATCCCTTAACCCACAAACGTCAAAGACAGCTTCAAAGGTCAGTGATAAAACTCTTTCACCTGTATGAGACTGGAGTGTTGTCTGACCCTGGTGGCCCCAGGGTGGCAATAGTTGGTGAGGCACAGTATCCATTTTAGGAGACTTCAACCTAATGCCTCTGGGGGAATCCCATAGCTGATCTGAATGTCAGCCCTGAGTGGTGGCCCTGGGGTGAAGAAGAGCTCTGGCTGGCCAGGTGGAACTGGTGGAAGCTCTCAAGAAAGAATTGAACTGACAGATCCAAGGCAGAAAAGCTTGTGGTTGCTCCCAGACCAGAGTACAGGCGAGAAGAGGAGTAAACTCCTCCAACTTGCTTGTGCTACCTTGGACAAAGTGACTGCTTACAGGTCCGCAGAGTATACCCTCCTCTCTGGAAAGGCCTCAAAAGTTAAGTAACTGACTGGAAAAATGCCCCCAAAAGTGGAAAAATATAGGAGGCTAATTTCTTGGTGAACATGCATTTTCTTCCATCCTTTCAGATGAGAGGAAGACCAAAAATTCAAGGCTTCTGAATCCAAGACCTCCCAAAAAATATGCAATGGTCTCAGGCCTTAGAAGAGCTCAAAAAGGATTTTGAAAATCAAGTAAGAGGGGCAGAGCCAAGATGCTGGAGTAGAAAGACACACATATGCAGGCTCTCCCCACAGAGCCCATAAAATACTTGCAGATAGGGACTCACAACAAATTTTGGAGCAGCAGAAGTGGAGAACAACAGGAGGGAGGAGATTTCCAACTCATTGTGATCTGAAAGGCCAAGGACAAAAGCTGGTTGCACTACACATGGAACAGAGTACAGTCCTGTCTTGGTTGCATAGCGTGGTCAGAATTTTGGAGGAGGACACCCTGGGGGGTGGAATCTCCAGTCACGGTAGCAATGAATCCCCAGTTCCAGCAGCAGTGGTCCTCAGATCCCTCAACCCACAGGCGCCACAGGGAAGTGACAGAGTTTTTTCAGTTGGCCAGGAAAGGAGAAGGGCCTTCTCACAGCTCTGGCCTCAGGCAGCAACTGCAGAGGCCACATTCAACAGGAGGTAGCAGTTCCCACAGCAGTCTGTACAGTGGCCTGCATCCATTGTTGGAGTGTAAAAACCCCTGGGGGCACTGAGAAGTTGAATATTACCTCAGCTCTGTGTAGAGGCCCTGAAGGAACTGATATTTATCTCACACTGATGGTGGCCCTGCCCATCCAGCTTATCTGAAAGTCAGCCTCAAGTGCTGACTTGGCACTATGGAGAGGTAACTGCTAAGATCCTGGCCACAAAAATCTCTTTCTCCTCCCAGACCAGTGTACATGCTTGATTGTGCCATCTTGGAGGAACTGAGAACCTACAGATTCCCAGAGTATATCCTACTCTTGACAAAGCACCCAAAAGTCAAGTAAATGGTTGGGAAAATGCCCCCAAAAGGGGAAAACTAAGAATATAGAAGGTTACTTTTCTTCATGAACAGATATCTTCTGCCATCCTTTGATATGAGGAAGAACAATGCTTACTATCAGGGAAAGACATGAAAGTCAAGTCTTCTGTATCCCAAATATTCAAAATAAATATTCAATGGTCTCAGGTCATGGAAGAACTCAAAAATTTTGAAAATCAAGTAAGAGATGGGGAGGACAAACTGGGAAGAGAAATGAGAGAGATGCAAGAAAATCATAAAAAGAGGGTAAATACCTTGCTAAAGGAGACCCAAAAAAATGTTGAAGAAAATAACACCTTTAAAAACAGGCCAATCAAAGTGGCAAAACAGGCACAAAAAGCCAATGAGGAGAAGAATGCTTTAAAAAGCAGAATCAGCCAAATGGAAAAGAAGGTTCAAAAGCTCACTGAAAAAAATAGTTCTTTAAAAATTGAAATGGAACAGATGGAGGCTAATTACTTTATGAGAAACCAACAAATCACAAAACAAACCCAAAAGAATGAAAAAAAATGGAAGATAATGTGAAATACCTCACTGGAGAAACAACTGACCTGGAAAACAGATCCAGGAGAGACAATTTAACAATTATGTGACTACCTGAAAGCCACGATCAAAAAAGAGCCTAGACACCATCTTTCACTAAATTACCAAGGAAAACTTCCCTGATATTCTAGAACAAGGAGGCAAAATAAATATTGAAAGAATCCACTAATCACCTCCTGAAAGAGATCCAAAAAAAGAAACTCCTAGGAACATTGTGACTAAATTCCTTAGTTCCCAGGTCAAGGAGAAAATATTGCAAGTAGCTAGAAAGAAACAATTCAAGGATTGTGGAAATATAAACAGCATAACACAAAATCTAGTAGCTTATACATTAAGGGATTGAAGGGTATGAAATATGATATTTCAGAAGTCAAAGGAACTGGGAATAAAACCAAGAATCACCTACCCAGCAAAAGCGAGTATGATACCTCAGGGGAAAAATGGTTTTTCAATGAAATAGAGGAATTTCAAGCATTTTTGATGAAAAGACCAGAGCTGAAAAGACAATGTGACTTCCAAACAGAAGAATCAGCAGAAACATGAAAAGGTTAACAGCAAAGAGAAGTGATAAATTACTTATTAAAGTTGAACTATTTACATTCCTATACGATGAAACAATATTTGTAAGTCTTGAAATTTTTTTAGTATCTGGGCAGTTGGTGAGATTACACACACACACAGAGGGAGAGGGGGAGAAAGAGAGAGAGAGAGAGAGAGAGAGAGAGAGAGAGAGAGAGAGAGAGAGAGAGAGAGAGAGAGAGAGAGAGAGAGAGAGAGAACAGGGTGAATTGAATAGGATGGGATCATATCTTTAAAAAAGTGAAGGTAAGTGGTGAGAGAAATATATTGGGAAGAGAAAAGGAGAAATGGAATGGGGCAAATTATCTCTTATAAAAGGAAAAGAATTTTCAGTGGAGGGGGAAAGAGAGGAGGTGAGAGAAAATACATGAAGCTTACTCTCATCATATTCGATGAAAGAATAAAATGCACACTCATTTTGATATGAAAACCTATCTTACAATACAGGAAAGTGGGGGGGATAAGCAGGGTTGGGGCGTGGCAAAAGGGAGGGCAGCAATTAGAGGGAGGAGGGAGGAATTAGAAGTCAACACTCTTGGGGAGGGACAGGATCAAACGAAAAAATAGAAGAAATAGGGAGGCAGGATAGGATGGAGGGAAGAATATTTAGTCTTACACAACACGACTTTTATGGAATTCATTTGCAAAACTTCACAGATATGGCCGATATTGAATTGTTTGCCTTCCCAAAGGGAGGGATGAAAAGGAGTTGAAACTCAAAGTTTTAGGAAAAGCTGTTGAATATTGTTCTTGTGGCTAAGACATAAGAAATACAGGTAATGGGGTATAAAAATTATCTTGCCCTACAGGAAAAAAGAGAAGATAGGGATAAAGGAAGGGTAGGATGTTAGAAGGGAGGCCAGATTGGTGATAGGGGCAATTAGAATGCTAGGCGTTTGGGGCTGAGATTAGGGGAGAAATGGGGAGAAAATGTGGAACTCAAAATTTTGTGGAAATGAATGGTAAAAACTTAAACAAATTAAAAAAAGAAAATCAATTGAGACAGGTGGAGGAAAAATTTGGAAGAGCAATGTCAATGATGCAAGAAAATGAAGAAAGAGAGTCAAGAGCTTGCTAAAGGAGACCCCCCCCAAAAAAAATATTCTGAAGAATATAATTCATTTACAAATAGGCTAGCTCAATTGCCAAAGAGGTCCAGAAAGCCAATGAAAAGAAGAATGCTTTAAAAAGCAGAAGAAACCAAATGGAAAAAGAGGTTCAAAAACTCACTTAAGAAAACAGCTCTTTAAAAATTGCAATGGAGCAGTTGGAAGGTAATGATTATGAGAAACCAAGAAATAACAAAATAAAATGAAAAGAATGAAAAAATAGAAGATAATGTGTAACATCTTATAGGACAAACAACTGACCTGGAACATAGATCCAGGAGAGACAATTTAAAAATAAAGGGACTACCTGAAAGCCATGATCAAAAAAAGAGCGTAGACGTCATCTTTCATGAAATTATCAAGGAAAACTGCCCTGATACTCTAGGACCAGGTATATGCTTACATACATAATACATACACACATATGTATATATATATATATATATATATATATATGTGTGTGTGTGTGTGTGTGTAACATTCTTGATGAAAAGACGAGAGCTGAAAAGAAAATTTGACTTTCAAACACAAGAATGTGAAGAAGCATGAAAAAGTAAACAGCAAAGAGAAGTCCTAAGGGACTTACCAAAAGTGAACTGTTTACATTCCTACATGGAAAGACGATATTTGTAACTCTTAAAACTTTTCAGTATCTGGGTAGTTCGTGGGCCCACACACACATATACACACACACATGTACACACGTGCATGCACACACACATACACACATGCACGCACATAGAGACAGAGAGCACAGAGTGAATTGAATAGGATGGGACCATATCTTAAAAGAAATTAAGGTAAATGGTGAGAGAGAAATGTGGTGGGAGGAAAGAGGGTGAAATGGAATGGGGTAAATTATATCTCATTCAAGAGGCAAGCAGGAGAGTTTTTAGTGGAGGGAAAAAGGAGAGCTGAGCAAAAAACAAGAAGTTTACCCTCATCACATTCGACTAAAAGAAGGAATAAAATGCACACTCATTTTGGTATGAAAACCTATCTTACAATACAGGAAAGTGGGGGAGAAGGAGGTAAGCAAGGGGGGGGATGATGGAAGGGAGGGCAATGGGATGAGGGAGAAGCTTGAAGTCAACACTCTTGGGGAGAGACAGGATCAAAAGACAGAAGAGAAACAATGGGGGGGGCAGGATAGGATGGAGGGAAATACAGTTAGTCTTACACAACATGACTATCATCGAAAGTCATTTGCAAAACTACACAGATATGGCCTATATTGAATTTCCTGCCTTCCCAAAGGGAATGGGTTGGGAGGGAGGGATGGAGAGAATTTGGAATTCAAAGTTTTACGAACAACTGCTGAGTATTGTTTTTGCTACTAGGAAACAATAAATACAGTTAATGGGGAATAGAAAGTCATCTGGCCCTACAGGACAAAAGAGAAGATGGGGATGAGAGAAAGGAGGGATGATAGGAGAGAGGGCAGATTGGTGATAGGGAAAATTACAATTCTCGGTGTATTGGGGTGGGAGAGGCGATAAATGAGGAGAAAATTTGGAACCCAAAATTTTGTGAAAAATGAATGTAAAAGGTTAAATAAATAAATTTATATCAAAAAATAGGGAGGGGGTCAATTTTATTCTCTCAGTTCCATTATTGATTCTATTAAATGATGTATATTTAATTGTCACAGTATTACACATTTTAAAATTTCTGCTAGATTATTATCTATGCCTCCCTGGACAAAGTTAATATCAACTTACTATTTTTGACTACATATAAAATAACTTCTAATAATGTTCTTTTCCTCCATTCTTGATATTTTTTTCTGGTTCTCTAAAGTTTTGTCACTGACTACTATCTTTCTCTTTTTGCTGTTGTAAAAGCTATGTTAAATATAATGAGAATATATTATTCTGTAATTTTTTAATTGACACTTTTTCTGAGCACAGAAGTATCTGAAGGAATTTGACCAGAAAGACCCTGTCCCACACAGGAACAATGAAAAGATAACTATTACTTCTTAGGGAACAAGCAAAGTACACCATCACAGACCTTGGAAAGGGGAGTAAATATTGAAAAATATCCAGGCACACATCCCAATCTTAGAACTCCTTATACAGTTCATGCACATACACATTTTATAGTGTAGCTTGAGTCCTTCCAAACCACATACATAAATATAGGGCATTTTTGTCAATATTCTGCAATTTTCAAGTGCAGTACAGACTGAAACATCAAAACGCTTTGCCCATATAGAAATTATTTGCGGTATTATTGAAATTTCTTGGAAAAATATAAAAAAAATATGTGACTAAATTTATAAATAGAATGAAACTATGTTTTCTAATATTCTGATTAGATTAAATAAACAGCTTAATATAATAAGCAATTTTTGTGCAGCAAATTAAGTAACTTTTGTCAAAAAAATAAGTTATTACTTGTGAATTTATCAAAGAAGTTATGATATCAAAATGTTCAATTATTTAGTGTTTCTTTGTCTTGAAGGACCAAATTTAGTTTTAGAAAAGCTATCTCCATCCTCCCCATGTCCACCTCATACATATTCAAATATTAGGTGGACATCATGCATTCCTATTTTGCAGAATGTGAATTTCATTTTTTAATACCTAAACTCACATCAAAATAGCGAAGTAAAATTATAAATATAGGAACCCTCTAAGTTTCCTTTCCTAAAGGAATTTACAATCTAATAGGGGAAGACAACAGACAAAAGGAAGCAAAAAACCAAGGTAGAACTATTGGGAAGTTGGTTGGGGGAAGCATCTTGTTCTGTGGAGTTGAAACCAGGCAACTGAAAGTTTAATTTCTACCTTTGGGAAGGAGTTAATAGTCTACAATCCACACTTTCAGTCACAGGTTAGATGAGGCAGAAATGGAGATGTATTAAGTATTCAAGGCATGAGTTAACAGCATATTGATGAGAGTTAACTTGAATTAGCAGTCAGGTGACTCAATGGATAACATGTTAGGCTTAGAATCAGAAAGACTCATCTTTCTGAGTTCAAATCAGCCCTCAAACACTTATTTGCTGTGTGACTCAGGGAAAGTTACTCAACCTTGCTTATCTTAGTTTTCCCAAATATAAAATGAGCTGGAGAAAGAAATGACAAACCACTATTTTTTGTCTTTGACAAGACAATCTCAAGTGGGCACATGCAGAGTCAGAGTACCACTGAAATTACTGAACAACAGTCACAATAAGAGTAGAAATGATGCGCTTATTCTAGGATGGGTATAATGTTTGGTGGAGTTCACATCATGCTGAGATACAAGGATAAATCAAAGCAATGCAAAATGAACTAAACAGAGACAGGAAAACAATATGTCTAATTACTAAAACAATACCAATGCAAAACAACAGCACAAACAACAACTATAAAATAATCTTAAATGAATGAAGCAAAATTATAATAATAACCTTGGACCAATGAAGAGATTTTAAAAGACACTTCTCCCCTCCTTTCCAGAGTGAGAGCTTGTTGGATATTCAATATTCCCTATGAGATTTAAAATAAATTGATAAACCTTAAAATACTTTGTCTCTGCCCTCTCCATATTCTAGATCTTCTATATCATGCCTCCAAAACTTCTCTTCGTCTTGGAAGCTCACTCAGCCTCCACTTAAGGAAAAGCGTATAGGCAGCCATATCCTCATTTTTTCTCCAGACTGTATTCCAGATTTATAAATAATGTCCCTTCCTTCCCTAATACCTTTGCTTTCTTACCTGCATCCCTTCTCAACGTCTTTTTTATGTATTTCCCATTGTACTTTTTCTCTTAACAGCAAAATAAAACATACGTACACATACAAATTGAAAATGAGAGCCCATATGTTTCGCAAAGAAAGCACTTCCTATAACTGCTTGTATGTGGAAAAGTTAATATTTAGTGCAAATATGAATGAACCATTACCTCTATAAAATATAGCTTGCTGGCCCTTCTAGCCCACAATGTAAAGCCCACGTAGTCTTAACTTGGATTGTTTTTCTTACTTTATGTGCTTATATTCATAATATTTATCAAACTCCTTGACACATGATAAGCACATGATAAACCCTTGTTGACTTGACCTGACTTGAGTTGGAGATAGGAGAAATTTAGAAAATATAAAAATAAAAAGCTATCAAAAATCTGTTTAAAATAAAAATATCCTTCTAGGTACAGTTCCCTCAATTTGTATATGGTCTATTTAATGTTTGTGGTATATTTCTTCCCAAAGTTAAACTTGACTTCTTTCTATTGTTGGAAAAAGATTAGAAACAATGTTCTCTCCTTTTTGATGACGAAGAATGTGAAGAATGAATCAATGTAACTGGGGAAGAATGCTGGGGGCCACCTTAGCGAAGTTCTTATACAAAAACCTGTGAGATTCCTTATGCTAGAGAGCCTCTACAGTTAAAGATTAACCTGGGGCTATGGATAGTGGAATGATAAACGTAGTAACTGAAATTTTCCAACATCTTTCCATACGAATTTTAATTTTTGAGTTCATTCTGTCTCTTTTTTTTTTTAAAAAAAAAGTGCTTTAATTATTACAGATTGAATTTACCTTTCCTTATTTTGAGTTTGCTGTGTTGTGATGTTAGGCAGAAAATAAGTAGTAAAAAAAAATGAAGAAATCCACCATCTTGAGCATAGAGCACCCCCTTATTCTTATTATTTAGAGGTCTCTCTTGTTAATTGTCTTTATATGTCTTGTAAACATCAAACTCACGTATACTAGAAAAATGCAAGCTAATTGATGTTATATACTGTCTTGTTTCTATTTTGTTTCCACCATGTCTAGCCCAGTGCCTTATACATTACAAAAACTTAATAAATGGTTGCTATGGAATATTAAAAATAATCTATTTGCCTGACTCAGTTCAATTAATTGAACTATTGCTCTACTAACATAGCATTCCTTTATTTAGTTGGCTAGTTCATCCTGTAGTTTAACTCCAGTTCCAGTTATGACAAAATATTAAATATAAGGAGTTTCAAACCAGGTTTGTGAATTTCTCTCTAAAAAATAGAGGTTGGATAGTGAGGAAGAGCTTAGGCCATTCTCCCCCATTAATCTTTCTTTCTCTGTCCTTCTTCCTTTATTTGTCTCTGTATTCTACTTTGTTTCAGTCCTGGATATTGACTCAGCTCTATGATGATGGTGACTAAGCTCGATTGAGCAAGTTCAAAATGAGCACATGTGTATTTCAGACATCATTTCCAGAGTGTGACAAACTACAAACAGATATTAACCCAGTAAATCTGATTTCTGTAGCTGAAGCAGTTACTTTAACTTTTTCCCCAGACTGGATCAAGACAAACAGATACCCTCACTGAGGAAAATATTTTCAGTTTAGTCGAAAATAAGTTAAAACAGTAAAAAAGATGACTACAGAAAAAGCAATTATTAAAAAAAAAAACCTTTTAATCAATTAGCTATTTGCTCTCATAAATTTAATGTAAAATATTATTCAATTCAAAAATTGAATATAGAGATGATTCATATGAACAAAACATTTTAAATTTTAGCACATGTTCCTCCCCAAAATCTGTAAAGTAACACTAGGATTATTACACTCGCTGTAGAAATGAGAATATAGGTTTCAAGAGAGATAAAATAACTCGATCATGGTCAGTAACTAATGATCCAGAGCCCAAATTTGCATTTAGTTCTCTTCTAACACAGAATTCATGGTCTTCCTACTGTGTCATAGTATTTTTTATTGATATCCAAACCTCTATTGTTGGTTATGTAAAACTGGAGGATTAAGGTACAAACATTTTTGTTGTTGTCATTGTTTTGTTTTTTTGTTTTTTTTTTTTTCCAGACCAGTTATTTAACCAATGGAGAACTTGGGATAGAATCTCCCTATAAAGATGCAAACTATTTCATACAGAATTAATTTCAAATCTAGAACTAATTCGTCTAAAATTCAAAATTTTAAAAAGTAATCTTTGTGGCTTCCAGAAGTTAAATTATTAGCCCATGGCCTAATGCAAGGCATGTGCTTGAGACATGACTTGAATCTATGCCTCATTAACTCCATGGCTGGCCATCAATCCACTATGTCATGCACTTCCATCAAGAACTATTATAAAAGAAAAATATAACTAGTTTTCTAGCATTATTGAGACATTTTTAAATTTTTATCTGTAGTTCCTAAACTTATAAGACAAGTTGGTTTGCAAGCTTGGTCTGAAGTATTTATATACAATATAATTAGATGTTAATTATAAATAATGGTGCCAAATATTAAAGATACACTAACATGAAACATTATTTTATACTTTATAAAATATTTTTGGTGTATTTAGACTTTCAATACGATACATCATTGTTACAAATGGCATTTATGGTGATTATTAAAGAGTTCATGTTGATAGATTGCCTGAAGAATAGTGGTTATTCTTTGTTTTTGTGTTATAATATGTTTCATGGAACATATATATATATATTTATGCATTTAATACATAAAAATTACATCTATTAATTGCATAAAATTTGCTTGCTACTATGCTTGGTTCTGGGAGTAAAAGGAAAAAAAAAATGAAACAGTCCTTACTCTGACAGAACACACATTTTATCAAAGGATACAACAGGAACTTTAGTAAATAAAATTAGATTTTTGGTGAGGGGAGAGGATACTAGCCAATAAGGGCATCAGGAATTATTACATATGTATAGATAGATTTAACCTAGCTTTTGAAAAAAATTAAACGTTCTAAAAGATAGACATGAGGGAGAAGCACATTCTAAGCCTAGGGAAAGGCCCAGTTTTGATAGTTGAAGTGTCAAATTGTCAGCAACACCCAGTGGGAGAAGCTGGCATATATATGAATGAAAAAAAAGTGTGCAATAACACTGGAAAGGCAGGTTGGAGGCAATTTACAAAGGGTTTTAAATGATGTAACATTTCTAAAGTACTTAGCACAATGCCTAAAACCTAGAAGGTACTCAGCAAATATACCCCTTTCCTTCTCTCCCTCTCAAAGGGAAAGTTTATACATAGTAACATGAAATATTTCATGTAGATGTAAGCATACACCAAATGATCCATACTGTGCTGATAATTAAACCCCATCCATCCTAAAGGGAAGGTGATCCTCCTCTAACTGAGGTAATTTCTTTCATTTAATTAACCCCATGTCAAACCACAGATAGAAATATCATGTTAGCAACTTGTGCAATCATACTATGACATGATAAAGCTTTTGCAAAACTATACTTAGACTTTTTTCAAATTATTTTGTGTGTATGTATTCAATATTTTATTTTCACCCAGTTAGATGAAAAACAGTTTTAAACATCTGTTTGTAAAACTTTGACTTCTAAACACTCTCCCTTTCTCCCGCTCAACCCCACATCTCATTTAAAAAGCAAATAATTTGATGAGGGATACACATGTGTAGTCATGTAAGATATATCCATAATAGTCATGTTGTGAAAGAAGACATAACCAAAAAAACTCCAGAAAAATAAAGATATTTTTAAAAGTATGCTCCAATCTGCATTCAGATACCATCAGTTCTTTCTCTTGGGGATGGCTATTTTTCATCCTAAGTCCTTCAGAGTTGTCTTGTGTCATTGTGTTGTTGAGAATAGCTAAGTCATTCATGGATGATCATCCCACAATACTGCTGTTAGTTTGTATAAAATAGATTTCACTTTGCATCAACCCATGCAAGTCTTTCCAGGGTTTTCTGAGAGCAACCTGTCTATCCATTATCCAGTTAATGGGCATTCCTTCAATTTCTAATTATTTACCCACAGAAAAAAAAGCTGATATAAATATTTTTGTACATATAGATTATTTTTCTCTATTATCTCTTTTGGGATATAGACTTAGTAGTGGTATTACTAGGCCAAAGTGTATACATGGTTTTAAAGCCCTTAGGGTGTAGATACAAATTGCTCTACAGAATGGTTAAATCAGTTAAGAACTCCATTAATGATATGTTAATTTCTCATTTTACCCCCAACCTCTCCAACATTTAACATTTACCTATTCTCTCCCATTAGACAATCTAATGGATATGAGGCAGTACAGTGCCTCAGAACTGTTTTAATTTGTATTTCTCCAACCAATAGTGAGTTACAATATTTTTCACATGGCTATGGATAGTGTTGATTACCTCATCTGGAAACATTATATCTATTGATATTTTATCAATTGGGGGATGGCTATTATTTTATGAATTTTACTCAATGCTCTGTTTGGAAAATGTGGCCTTTATCAGAAAATCTTCCTTCATTTTTTTTTCAGAGTTACCACTGCTAACTATATTTACCTACATCCAATTCCTTTACCTCCATTTCTTCTATTCTCTCTCTCCTTTCAGCCTGTCCCTACTCAAAAGTGTTTTCCTTTTGATTGTCCACTATCCTAATGTGACCTCTCTTTTAGCTCCCTCCCCTTTCTCCTATCCCCTTGCACTCCTACTTTCTTGTGGGGTATGTAAGATAGATTTCTATACCCAGCTGAATCTGTATGTAATTCCCTCTTTGAGCCAATTCTGATGAAAATAAAGTGCATATACTCTCCCTAACCTTTTTCCCTCTTCCCCTCCACTGTGTTATGTGAGATATTTTACCCCATTCTTCCTCTCCCTTTCTATTTCTCCCAATATATTCTTCTCTAACCCCTTGATTTCATTTTTTAAAATATCATTCCTTCATATTCAACTCACACATGTCTTCTGTGTATACACACACACACACATTCCTAATTATCCTAATAATGACAAAAATCTAACGAGTTACAAATATTGTTATTCCTCATGTAAGAATATAAGATGTTTAACCTTATTAAGTCCCTCATGATTTTCTTTTCCTGATTACCTTCTTATGATTCTCTTTAGTCTTCTACTTGAAAGTCAAATTTTCTATTCAGTTCTGGTATTTTCTTCAGAAATGTTCTTCAGAAAATCCTTTCTCACTGAATGTCCATTTTTCCCCTGAAGGATTATACTCAGTTTTGCTGGGTAGGTGATTCTCAGTTGTAATTCTAGCTCCTTTGTCTTCCAGAATATCATATTCTAAGCCCTCAGAAACTGTAATTTAGAAACTGCTAAATCTTGTGATATCCTGAATGTGGCTCCACAATATATGAATTGTTTCTTTCTAGTTGTTAACAATATTCTTTCCTTGACCTGGGAACTCTGGAATTTGGCTATAATATTCCTGACAATTTTCATTATGAGATCTCTTTCCCCTGGTGATAGGTGGACTTTTCAATTTCTATTTTACCCTCTGGTTCTATCTTTAGCTTTTTTATAGGCAAAGGGCAAATTGTCGTTAGTTGTTTTCTGCTATTCTTCCCCCTCCATGACTTCTTTGGAGGCTATATGTTTTGTGTTTTAAAAGTCAATTCATCAATGATGACTGTGAATTATGTTGTTTCTTTTTTTAGTAGTCTAAGATCTCACTGTACATACTTTCTCAGGTGAATGTCTTACCTGGGATTTAGTAGAGACTCGTTCTCAATTTGAGCTATATTCCTTCCCTCTATTACTACTACCTTGAAGTGCCAGAGCAAAGAAGATGATGAGCAGAGGATGGAACCAACAACATACCTATATAAAAAAAAACCCTCAGTTTTATATAAGTTCTATGTATACCTTCTTATTAAATACATTTTCACCTTAGTCATGTAAAATAGAAGATTAAAATTAATAGGAAAAATCATAAAACAAAACATAACACAAGGGAAAATTGTCTGCTTCAATCTGCAACCCGATTCCATAATTCTTTCTCTGGATGTGGAACATATTTTGCCTCAAGAGTCCACTGAGAATTTCTTAGGTCCTTGCATTGCTATGAAAGACGAAATCTACCAGAAAATTCCTCCTAAACTGGTTGTTGCTGTGTACAAAGTTCTTTTGGTTCTGTTCCTTTCACTCAGCATCAGTTCATATAAGTCTTTCCAGGTCTCTCTGAAATCTTCCTGTTCATTATTTCTTACAGCACAATAGTATTCCATTACATTCATACATCACAACTTGTCCAATCATTCTGCAATGGATGGGCATCCCCTTGATATCTAGTTCTTGGACACCAAAAGAGATGTGCTATAAATATTTTTGCACATGTGGGATCCTTTCCCATTTTTACGATTTCTTTGGGATACAGGCTTAGAAGCGATATTGCTGAGTCAAGGGGTATGTACATTTCAGGGAGGGAGTGGGGGAGAAAGGGGGGAAATGTAAGATATATCGAAATAATTGTAGAAAACTGAAAACAAGTATTTTTTTTAAATAACTTCAAAGGTCCTCATACGGTTTGAGTTCAACCTCTACTGGCCCCAAACTTCACTGGTTCCTGTCTTGCATGAAGGAGTATATTTCCATTCTGGTATAGAGTCTTCAAGATGTGGAAGATCTGTGTTCTACATAAATACCTTGCTCTATGACTCTCAGTCTATTTCCTAACTTTTGAAATAAGGTGGCTAAACTACATGATCTATACCATCTCTTCTAGTTGTTAAGTTTCATAGTTAAATATATGTGTAGGATCCACTGACACCAAGAGAGTTTCATTCTCAGTTTCCTGGAGTCTACAGTGACTGCCTGCTTAGTTACTAAAAGTTTCACAGAGACACTCAGTAGTACTAAGAATCTTTAATGGATATTATTACTTAGCTTAGGAAAACTGCCCTGATATTCTACAATCACAGGGCAAAGTAAGTATTGAAAGACTCCTTTGATCACCGCCTGAAAGAGATCCAAAAAGAGAAACTCCTACGAACATTGTGGCCAAATTCCAGAATTCCAAGGTCAAGAAGAAAATATTGCAAGCAGCTAGAAACAAACAATTCCAGTACTGTGGAAATACAATCAGGATAATTCAAGATCTAGCAGCTTCTACGTTAAGGGATTGAAGGGCATGGAATAGGATATTCCAGAAGTCAAAGGAACTAGTACTGAAACCAAGAATCACCTACCCAGCTAAACTGAATATAATACTTCAGGGGAAAATATGGTCTTGCAATGAAACAGAGGACTTTCAAGCATTCTTGATGAAAAGACCAGAGCTGAAAAAAAATTCGACTTTCCAATACAAGAATGAGAAGAAGCATGAAAAAGTAAACAGCAAAGAGGAGTCATCAGAGACTTACCAAAAGTGAACTGTTTACATTCCTACATGGAAAGACAATATTTGTAACTCTTAAAACTTTTCAGTATCTGGGTCATTGGTGGGACCAGACACGCACATACACACACACACACGCATGTACACTCATGCACGCACACACACATACACACATGCACACACATAAAGAGACAGAGAGCACAGAGTGAATTGAATAGGATGGGACCATATCTTAAAAGAAATTAAGGTAAGTGGTGAGAGAGAAATGTGGTGGGAGGAAAGAGCTTGAAATGAAAAGGGGTAAATTATATCTCATTCAAGAGGCAAGCAGGAGACTTTTTAGTGGAGGGGAAAAGAGGGGAGGTGAAAAAACAAGAAGTTTACCCTCATCACATTTGACTAAATGAAGGAATAAAATGCACACTCATTTTTGTATGAAAATCTATCTTACAATACAGGAAAGTGGGGGAGAAAAAGATAAGCAAGGTGGGGGGGATGATGGAAGGGAGGGCAATGGGAGGAGGGAGCAATTTGAAGTCAACACTCTTGGGGAGGGACAGGATCAAAAGACAGAATAGAAACAATGGGGGGCAGGATAGGATGGAGGGAAATACAGTTAGTCTTACACAACACGACTATTATTGAAGTCATTTGCAAAACTACACAGATATGGCCTTCCCAAAGGGAATGGGTGGGGAGGGAGTGATGGGGAAAATTTGGAGCTCAAAGTTATAGGAACAACTGCTGAGTATTGTTCTTGCTACTAGGAAACAATAAATACAGTTAATGGGGAATAGAAAGTCATCTGGCCCTACAAGACAAAAGAGAAGATGGGGACAAGATAAGGGAGGGATGATAGTAGAGAGGGCAGATTGGTGATAGGGAAAATTAGAATGCTTGGGGTATTGGGGTGGGGGAGGGGATAAAAGGTGAGAAAATTTGGAACCCAAAATTTTGTGAAAATGAATGTAAAAAGTTAAATAAATAAATTTATATTAAAAAAATTCATAAAAACATAATAATTTTTTGGCCAGTTAGTGGAAATAACTCATATGATGACCGTATATTAGTGAAACATAAGAAATAGGATATCCCATGAAAATTTATGATAAACTTTGATGAAATTCAAAAACAGGGTCATATTTAAATATAAGAAAATATGTTAATGCCTTTAAATAAAATGAAAAAGAGGTAGATAAAAATACTATTACTTTTCCCAAATTCTGGGGGGTAAAAAGAGGTGGCTGGATAGATAATTGTCATTTCCTCTTTATATGAAAATTGTTTAATCATTAAACTTTTTAAATTAATTAATTTAGTTAAAATTTTTAAACATTACACTTTAATGACACATGGCTACTTAATAAAGCTTTAGCTTAAGAACTCAAATCCCATTAAAAACAATTTTTATATATAAATTTAAATTTTAAGTGTTCTCCCTGTCACATAGGACAGCTGAAAAGCACACATTGGACATGGACAGTTTGGAACACACCACTCAGAAGTAATTTTACAAAAAGTGTTATAAAAGAAGTTATCAGTAATTGAATTGTTTGATAAATATTATAGTTTGGTCATCTGGCAACAGTGAGAGATAATCTATGGACAAGAATGATATCATTGTAATATCAAGAGAACTAAGGGAAGGCTCTGAGTATATTTTATAATTAACTTGTGGGGAAGTGTGGGAAAGAGTTTCACAGGGTTACGTGGAATAGATATGTGGTGATCTGCATCATTAGGTGAATCAGTACACACTGATCAATCTGGAAAATGGATCACAAAAATTCCTTTTTTTTTTTAGTTTTAAATGTAAGCAATGACTATATAACCCAAAAGCAAAGACAAAAGGACTATTACCTGTATTACCTATAACATGTAAAAATATTAATTTTGTTCAAAGATCTCAAAGATGAAGAACCCACAGTCTTCTGTGGTAGTCCCTTCTATGTTTAGATAATAAGTATTAGAAAATATTCTTTATATCAAGCCTAAATGTACTTCTTTGAAGAAGTCCATTCATTCCTTCTAGCTCTGGTTTTGGGCCAAACAACCACATTTAATCCTTCATTATGACACTTTGTGAATACGTGTTTGAAATGTTAAGGGAATTTGAAGATCTACCCTGCCCATTAATAGGATTAATAAGTTAATCAGGTTATAGGCTATGGTGAATTTCCAATTAAATTCCGGGGCATGAGAATTTTCTAGCTTCTTTGCACTCAGCCAATCAGGCGCCAACCTTTTTGGAGGTTGGTATTTTTCTTTGGGGTTTCGCTCATGAGAAGGATCTTTTAATTTCCTGATCGAGACTCTAAATAACTATGTTCAGAGACCTCCAACGGTTTTAATGTCTGTGCTCCTTCAGTTCAGTGATACATGTAAAGTGTATAGCAATATCACATTACTCAGATAGCTGGAGCCCTTTCTGTTGGTTTTCCTTTGACTTAAGGATGGAATAACATACATACTCAATTTGCTTTGAAACTCTGTTTTACACTACAGGAAAGTAGGGGAGAATGGGATAAGCATGAGGAGGGGGACAATACAAGGGAGGTCAAATGAGAAGAGGGCGTAATCGGAAGTAAATAATTTTGAGGAAGGTTAGGGTCAAAAGAAAGAATAGAATAAATGGGGACCAGGATAGAATGGAGGAAAATATAGTTAGTCTTTCACAACATGACTTTTATGGAATTATTTTATCTAACTGAGCATGTATAACACATATCCAGTTGTATGCCTTCTCAGTAGGGATGGGTGGGGAGGGAGGAAGGAAGAGAAGTTGGAACTCAAAGTTTTAAAAACAAATATTAAAAACTGCTTTTACATGCAACTTAGAAATAAGATATACAGGCACTGGGGTACAGAAATCTATCTTGTCCTCCAAGGAAATAGAAGGAATGGGTATAAAAGAAGGGAGGGGTGTCATAGAAAGTAAGGCTAATTGGGGGAAAGGGTGATCAGAATGCACACTGTCTTGGAGTGAGGGGAGGGGAGAGATGGGGAGAAAATTGGCAACTCAAATTTTTTCATAAATCAACATTGCAAACTAAAAATAAATAAATTAGAAAAAAAAGAAATTTGAACAATGTAAAAAAAAGAATAAGTATTTGTTATCATCTACTATATTCCAGCAACTATATTAAGTGCTTCACATATCTCTTTTGAGACAGATATCCCAAAAAGCTCTGTATCCAGAAGATATAATAATGGAGTATTCCTTCGAGAAAGCCTTTGGATACCAGAAATGCACAGAGTAGACTTCAGAAGCAATGGGAAGCAGGAGTGTAAATGACTAATGCTGTGTGCCTGTGGTAGTAGCAGCCTACAGCATGGAACATCTCAGGCCCCTGTGTTCCTTGTGTGTGTCTCCAACACTCTGAGAATCACAGAATCTACTATACATAGAATATATAGTAAATAAAATAGAAAATATAAAATACTTAATAAATTGGTACAAATAAGCTATATACATGTATATATTTACTAATGTAAATTAATCTGAGAAAAAACAAGTAATGTTAAATATACTGTATAGATTATATAGGCCTTTAAATACTTATTTGAATACTGTTTGTTCCATTAGATTGTGATCTCCTGAATGGGAGGGTCTATCTTTTACCTTTCTTTGTATCCACAGTGCTTTGCACAGTCCCTGGCTCAAAGTAGGCACTATAGAAATGTTTGTTGCTAGAATCATGGAAAATCCAGTACTCTGAACCTCAGTGATGTAGAGGAAACTAACCTAAGAAGATTAAGAACAGTCTAGAAACCCATGTGACTGATAAAAACCAAGCCCAATTGATCTTCTGTAAAAGCAACCACAATGGAAGACTTCTAGCACAGGTTCTAGGATGGGCTTTACTAGGAAAGATAGCTATTTAAGGCATTAACAGTCTTTTAAAATTGCATTCACTAGTTCAGGTGAAAAAGCATCCTGAAAATCACTATGATAAAATCAAGTTTCAATGTGTCTGACTGTGGCTGATCAGACCAATACAAGCTTGGAGTGCTCTACCACAGATAGGCCATGTGAACATTTGAGGTAGACACTCTAAATTTGTTCATCCTAAGTTTTCTTTGAGATATTTCAATTCTGCTTTGCTCATAGAGTACAGCACCTTTTCTGACCACCATGCCTAATGGTCTTTGCAATTGTATCCCAAGTCACACAGTCAATTTCAAAGTTCTTGAGACTGACCTTGAGAATGTCCTTGTATCACCTCTTCTAACTATATATATATATGTATGTATATATATACACATGCATATATGTTTATGCGTGTATATTTGTGATACATATGTGTAATATATACACCTGCATGTATACACATATGTAGGCATATATATATATATATGTTTATAATATATACACTTCTCAGAATCAGAAGGCATCATAAACCTCGTGACTAAGTGCCTAATCAACTTTGTACCAAAAGGTGTGGAAGCTTTCCTGCAAACAAGCCTCCCTTAACAAGCATCCCTTACTGGTCTCCACATTAGGCCTTGTCATGGGTAGGAAAGATCATAAATCCGATGAACATTACACCTTCTCACTGAAGTCAAGATGGCTCTGTCACAATACTCCAAATTAAGAACTAAGGCAGGAAATATGACAACCACAAAACCATGAATAAACACAAAAAGGTACAGATAACTAAAAAGAATAATAATAGAATGAAAATCTTCATAATTTAACATAAAAAGAAAAAAAAATCACTCCACAACATCTCTTACTAGAGATTTAAACTTTAAAAAATGAAATTATTTTTTCCCTAAGGACTACATGAATATAATGAAATATTATTCTTCCATAGGAATAAAGAAAAACTAAATTTCTTTACTGACTGGGAAAAAAGATAAACTTTGAAAGTTTTAAGAACTCATATCAGAAATGATCCAGCACATTATCAGAGAAACTATACTGTTTTTATTGGTCCTTCATGCTTTAAGAGGAACAAACTGACATCACTAGGTTGAGGTCAAGACAACAACTGTCTGACTGTGCCTGATGAGGTGATAATGAGCTGGGAACGTTGTACAACAGGTAAGACAGAAACAATCCGTATGAACATTTGGAATGCATATGTCTTTAAATTTCAGATTGTGGTTTTTATTTTGAATTATGACAATTTCCCTTTGTCATAGAGCACAACTCTTTCTTTGATGTTGACATGTCATGCTGTGAAGTCCTGTGCTAGTGTCTCCCATGCCTCACAGTCAATTGCAAAATTTTTCAGAGACATTGAGAGTGTGCTTGCATTACTTTTTCTGACCTCCATGTGAGTGCCAGACTTTTGTGAGGTCTCTCTAAAACAGTAGTTTAGTCAGTCATATTTTGACCTTCAAATAATGAGGCTAGGTGATCGAAGCTATGTTTTCTGCAGTAGGTTCTAAATGTCTGGCAGTTCAGCTCAACAAAGTATCTTAATATCCATTACCTTATATTACCATGTAGTCTTCAGGATCACTTTTTTTTTTCTTCCCCATATATTTATATTTGGTTTTGTAGAGTGAGTTATTCTTGGTAATAATTCTTTTGAAATATTCCATTCTAAGGATTTTTCTCTTTTATAACAGTTGTAGGAAGGTCTTGTTTTATCTAACTGTGTGATTCCTTGATACTTAAACTCTTTCTTTCTGACTGTTTGCAGTATATTTCCTTTGCCTTATATGATATGGATCTTGGTGATGATATTCCAAGGGGTTTTCAATTTGCAGTGACTTTTGGGAAAAGATCTAAGAATGCATTCTATTTTACTTCATCTTCATTTTTGTCGGTTTCCTTTTTTTTGTAGGGATAGGGACTGGACCCATAATTTTATTTGTTTTTTGACTTCTTAAAATACGGCATTCAGGAGTCTTTTTAGTGTGGTTTTCAAAAAACCTGATTATTCTTAAATTCTCTTTGGTCTTTATTGTGGGTTAATTTCTTTTGATAGTGGATGACTTTTTTTTAATTTTCAAACTTTTGACTGTCTTAATATATCTTATTTCATTGGATTATTGAATACAAATTGTTCTATTCTGCTGTAGTCCATTATTTAGATCATATTTTTCACCTTCTATTCTACACAATTTATTCTCCTCTATTTTTTCTCTTTTAGAACTAATTTCAATTCGAATTCCTTTTCTTTATTTGTTTCTTGCTTCATTTCTTCCAGATAAGCTTGTAGTTCTTGTGGCCCAGCCACTTTTTTCCTCTGAGGCTCAGATTAAATTTGTTATAGATTTTCTCTCTTCTGGTTTACCTCTTAGGTTTCTCTCCACCCATAGTATTGCTTCATTGTTTTTGCTGTTGTCTTTATTTATGTTACTTGACTCAGTTCTTTGTGCCAACCCCAAATTCTGACCGCTCCTACATTCTTGGATGCGTTGTTTAGACCCTCATTGATTCTGTGCCCTATATAGTTCAGATGTCGCCTTCATTAACATTTGGGATGGGGTTACTGGTATTAGGCCTCATCCTCTGGCTCAGTTCCTATTTCCCTTTCCTTGTGGTATAACGTAAGTGCTGATCTCAACCTCTCTGTTTCCTACTTGTACAATTCCTGATCAGAAAGTGAATGCATCCCTTGTTGTAGCCCTGACAAGCCCAAAATATGATGGACATCATATTGGTCTCATGTCTCTCACAAGGCTCTCCAGTGTGTGCTCAGGTGCTGAGTTGGTCCTATGTCATTCAGTGGCTTCCAGTACTCCAAGGAGTATATGGGTGCTGCCTCTGTCCCCTACCTTTGTTCTGACATGTCAGCAGCAAGGTCTACCTGGCTCTAGGTCTCAAAAGCTGGCACTCATAATAGTTTCATTCTCTTGGAGCAACGTCACTTATGACACTCACAGGCTTCATTCAAAATGCTTTATTAGAATTTACTTTTGCTTTCTTGATAGCTTCTACAGGCCTCAGACCCATTCTCTAAAGCCTGCTTTGACTTCCTTAGCAAAAATTCTCCAGTGTCCAAAGTCCTCTGGCTGTCTTTTTATTCCTGGACTGGATAGAGGAGCTTATATCTGTTTCTCTTAGCTTTTTCTTTTTCTTTTTTTTTTTAATATTTATTTATTTATTTAACTTTTTTTACATTCATTTTCACAAAATTTTGGGTGCCAAATTTTCTCCCCTTTTATTCCCCCCCACCCCAATACACCAAGCAATCTAATTTTCCCTATCTCCAATCTGCCCTCTCTTCTGTCGTCCCTCCCTTCTCTTGTCTCCATCTTCTCTTTTCTCCTGTAGGGCCAGATGACTTTCTATTCCTCATTGACTGTATGTCTTCTTTCCTAATAGCAACAACAATACTAAACAGTTGTTCCTAAAACTTGGAGTTCCAAATTCTCCCCATCCCTCCCTCCCCACCCATTCCCTTTGGGATGGCAGGCGATTCAGTATAGGCCATATCTGTGTAGTTTTGCAAATGACTTCCCTGATAGTCGTGTTGCATAAGACTAACTAAATTACCCTCCATCCTATCCTGCCCTTAGCTTTTTCTTGGTCATTGCTCTGTATGGTGCCGTTTTCAACATTTGCGGGAGTCTATATGGAGAGTTAGATTTCTCTAGCCTTTTATGCTACCAGCTTCACAGTTACATACTTTTTTGAATCTTTTATAAACCTATAATGTTGAACAGAACATAAGCTCATAGAGATCACAGGAGGTATTTTATCCATATTTTTACTTGCAATTCTTTAATTTCATCTTTTGCCTAAGAATTTAGTAAAGATTCTATGTCTTAACATTTCAAACTCACTTGGAATGCAAGTTGCTGTGTCGTCCGTTGTTCTCAGTAACTTCAGATAATCTAGACTTTCTCATCCCACCTAATGTCTTCTCCTTCAAATCTTCTCTTACTTTTGCTCTTTTTCCTTTTCATGTCCTTTTCCTTGGGCTTTTGCCTTTTTCTTCTCTTTCTTAGGTTGCAGGGTCTTAGATTTGGAAGGGATTCTTAGAGGCCACTGAGTCCAACCTCTTTATTTTTCAGAGGAGAAAATTGAAGCACACTGAGGTTAAATGACTTTCCCAGGGTCACACCATAGAGTTAGGAGTTGAACCAATGTCATCATGATTCCAGATCCAGAATAGTAGCACAAGTATACTGGAGTTGATGGGGTTCAGATCTTCAGAATCTCTTTATTATTGTTATTATTATTATTATTGTCCTTCATATTCAAAAATGACTAAAATGACATTATGTTATGGTTATATGTGCCTGACTATGGTTGATCAAACCAATATGAACTTGGAAGACTCTAGCAAAGCTCAAACACAATACTCCATATGAACATTTGTAAGGAAGATGTCTAAATATGAATATCTCATATTTATTTTGATTTACTGAAATTTTGCATCTCTCATAGGTCACATTGCCTTCATTGATGCAGGTATATCATGGGGGATGGCCCTGTGCCATTGTCTCCCATGTCTCACAATAGAGTCTTCAGAAACACATTGAGAGTGTCCTTGTATCTCTTCTTCTGACCCCTATGTGAGTAATTGAAAATAAATATGCTTGACCTTGCTAGACTCTTCTAGCTGTATAATAGTTGCTACACAATCATATATTTGACATTGAACAATGTGGTCATACCATAGGAGTTGCCATCTCTACAGTAGGGTTTAAAAACTTGGCTGTTCAGATTGAGAAAGGACCTCAGTATCTGGTACCTGACCTTTCCAGGCTATCTTTAGAATCTTCCTAAGACAATTCAAATGAGATCATTTTAATTTCTTTGCATGACACCATTATATTGTCCAGGTTTCACAGGTATACAACATTAAAATCAACAAAATATCTCTGTTTGGTAGACAACCAAATACCTCTGTTTTCTCACATATTCTTTTGGAACTTGCGAAATGCTGAGCTAGCTCTGGAAATTTCATTTTCTACATATAGAATTCAAGAAAGCATACTGTCAAGGTTGGTGAACTTATACATAGTATTCAAAATTCCTCTATTTACTGAGAAAAGTGGCTCCACATGTGAATGGTGCAGTGCTGGCTGGAGATGAACCTCTGTTTTCTTATCATTAATTGTTAGTCCAAAATTAGCATAAGTGGCAGAGAAGTGATCCATGCTTTGTTGCATTTGAGCCTCAGAAGCTGCATTGAGTGCACACTAACCTGTGGGGGAAAATAGTTATGCACCAGTTCCCTCTCCACTTTAGTGTTGACCTGTAGCCTTTTCAAATTAATTAGGTTTTCATCACTGCGGTAGCTGACATTGATGCCGTTTTTGTCCTTGTCGATGGTGTCTGAGAATACTGCCAAAAACATCATGCCAAAAAGATGAGAGCAAGCATGCAGCCATGCTTCCTTTCATTGGTAAATGGGAAAGCACAAGAACATTGTGCATTATCCAGAACCCACACAAACTTGCCATAATGGAATTAGCTTGCAATATTGATGAACTTTCCTGGGCAACCAAATTTCCTTGTGATCTTTTACATGCTCTCAGGTCTTGTTCAGATCAATGAATGTTGTGTACAGACCTCTGTTCTATTCCTGACATTTCTCCTAGAGCTTTTGGGCAGAAAACTCTATGTGGACCACTCCTTGGCCTTCTCTGAAGCTACACTAATACTCTCATAGGTGATCATTTTCCAGGTGAAGGAACAGCTGACTAAGGAGAACTCTAGTAAGAATATTGCTGGCAATGAGAAAGAGAGAGGAACTTCCACTCCAGTTGTTTTGTCAGGACAGTCTGTTTCCTCTTTCTTTATATCTATGGCCAATACAGGCATCCTTGATCTCCTGGGAGATGCCCTCTGACTGTATAACTTGGAAATATTTCTGGTAGCTTTTCTATGAGCAGTAAACTTCTACCTTGTATATTTCTGCTGGAAGGTGTAATGGTAAGGGAATTTGACGATCTTCCCTGACCCTTAATAAGACCATGTGACCTGATTTGGGCTCTAGCACAGGGCACACTTTGAGACACATGGAGCTGATGATGGGAAGAGTTTGTTGAATGGGTGGAGCAGGAAGAGAAAATGAGATGGAACTGGGAGAGAACAGCTAGGGCAGAGAAGAGAAGCTAATATGAGAGAGAGGGAGTGATTTTTGCCTAAGGGAACTTCTTTTTAGGGAGGCCTGACAGAGGGAAGGCTCGGGGACAATCATGTTCCCTTTATTGGTAATGTGTACGAACTTGGTTGTAATCTGATAGAATTGGTTTTCTGGTATTTGAATAAATGTCTTGATTTTATCTTTGAGGAAGAGAGTTTATATTTTGGGAATGTACCCTGGAAAAATACAGGTATATTCATAGCAGCTGCTGTGGTGTGGGTATCTCATTGGTGTTACAGAAGGGAATCAGCACCAGGTACTTTACTGCATGAGAGGAGATTAATTAATAATTCTTCTTCAGTTGGAAGTTCAGCTAGAAAGGGACTGACATCGACTTGAGGTATACAGTCAATGGCTTCAGCATTGGTTAATGGTAATGTTTTGAGAATGTTAAGGAAGTCTGCAGTACATCTCTTTAGAATCATGTCCTCATCACTGATCACTGTGGCTGCATTTATAATGAGTAGTTGAGATGTGCCCAAAGTCTTTAGCCCTTAATAGTTTTCAAGACATATGTTTTGTATAGTTACTAACGTGGTGAAATTGAATCTATGCATTCTTACTAAGATAAGAATTGATACCTCTCTAAGCTTTGCTTGTACTTTACTTTTATGTTGTTAGACAGTGCTTTCTTAGAGACAGATAAACTATACTATTGATAAACCCTGTGGAGTTCTTCATTTTCATTAGTAACTTCTGAATTTCACCATAATTTTCATCAAACTAATCTTGATGTTTGCAAGTGTTCTGACTCAGATGAGTAAATGTGGCGCTGTACACCAAATCTTTGAAAACTTTGCACTCATTTTTGCTTCACTGTTACCAAGAGTTTTGGCTCAACATTCCCTCCAAGTAAGTAACATGTGGAGAAGAGCTTTAATCTATTGATGCTGAGTTTTCTGATAGCTACCTTGCTTTGAGGCCAACGCTTTTGTCGAATGAGAATGTTTAGCTTTCAAAGGCCAAGTACTTTCAAAGGTCTAGTACTTTGAGTCAAACATTGCCTTAGTTACTCACATTCTGTCCTTCCCTTCTGCATACAATGGCATAGTTTATTAAATGCTAATGTTTGCTGCAAAGTATACCCATTAAGTTTTATTGCATTTTGACATACATTAGATAAACATTCCATTCATAAACATAATGAATGGAAGGTCATTAGAAACATTGTTCTTCAATAGTAAATATTTCTGTCACTATTTCCCAATCCATTGCTCCCAAGGATTTACTGCCATATCTGATAGTCTGTACCCACTCTGGCATTAAAATCACTCAGAATTACAAGCTAGCCCTCCTTCAGCACGTTGATCATGAAAGTCTCCAGTTTTCCTATTTTTTTTTTCTTTGAGCTCCCCAGTGTTCATCATGTTGGTAACATACTTATTGATGAGGGTGGTGAGCCACTTTCTTGCAAGTGGTAATCACATTGACATGAGCTTTAACTTATATCCACTTCATGACACTCTGTATCACTGCTTCCACTCTAGAAAAACATGTATCCAGATCCAGATTTAGCAAATCATCATTCATTGTCAACCTTTTTATCATTCAGAAATATACTTTAGATGTGAAATCCATTGTGTTCTCTTGCAACAAGAGTTATTTGTTTTTCAGAACTATTGGATTTCTTATTCTTCAATACATACACGTATTTCATGTACAATTGGTGAGTATAATTATTTCCACAAAACATTTGTAAATGTTTTTGTGCTTTCAGCACAAAGTGTTGCAAAAAGCAGCACAAAAGCCTACCTGTTGTGGTAAGCAGACCAGAGTTAGGTTAGGGGAAGCAAACAATTTTTAGGATTCGTTTTCTAGACTTTTCTTTATGTCAGGGGTGAGCAACATCCTTAAGAAAGTTACTCAGAAAACCAGCGGGTTGTCATATCCCACTGGTGCTTCAGTCCAATGAAAAAACAACACTATGGCCTGGGATATCTGTGTACAGAGTTGGGACTACAGCCCTCAGTTTATCTGCCCATACTGCTTCATCACTACCTCATTGCCACAGGATTTCAAGGTTGCAGAATAGTAAGATAGTAAAACAATAACTAACTTATAGTAGCTGAATAATAAAATGATGAAACTGTGGAATTATTGAATAGCAAAATAATAAAATAATGAAGTAGTAAAATGGTAGATGTTATGCTGGCTGATTCTTACATATTCATGAACACTTCATGCCCCTGAAACTATGACTTAAAACATTTTATCCATCTCCTCACAGAGTAGAATCAAATTAAGATGTATTGACATATATTTTTAAAAAGATCATGATGTGAATTTCTTTTCCTTGGCTTGAATTATTTATTACAAGTTTTATTATATTTTTATTTTTTTGCTACTTTTAATCCATGAGTACTGCAATGGTGTGGGGACTTAGAGACAGTGATACCAAACAAAAGAAAAATAAAGATATGGTTAAGCCATTTAAAATAGAATTTTCTTCTCTTCTCATCAATTATAAGCACTGATATTGAGGCATTGTGACTCATCCCACTGACTTAATATATTTTTAATATCAAACACCTGAAAATGACACCATTTAGCCTGAAAATCTGGTATATCAATGTCTTCCAAGAAAATAATGACCATGTGTTGTAGAACTGAAATAGGATTAATAATTGTCTCAATACTAACTAATTAAATACATACTGCATATTTTAGTGCTATTTTTACCTGAAGGTACTCTCATTAAGAAGAAGAAATTCACAAAGACATGAATTTAGGTGAACAGTAGATATAAGCAAATATTGTTTACATAGAATTTTGTATATGTTGGAACCCATTGCAACATGACTTTATTATGAGGAGTTGTACATTTGATAGGTCATGGATAAGTAAAAGTCATGCAGTACAAATATGTCTAGAAGAATAGATAGGTTAAAGCTCTGGGTGACACAGAAAAACTGATATTCAATTTCATCTTAGTAAAAGTAACATATGGTTTATTCTCACTTTTCATCTAGGGATTATCTATCCATCTCTCTCTCTCTCTCTCTCTCTCTCTCTCTCTCTCTCTCTCTCTCTCTCTCTCTCTATTTATTTATCTATCTACTTAGCTGTAGGCTGAAATGTTAAGAAGACAGAGTATATCTTGATCACTTCTTTTCTTATTTTGACAGTTTCCCCTATATTCTCAGTACTTCCTGGAAACCATGAGTTCCTCTGGTTAGAACTCCACAAGGAACTGTGGGCCTAAGGCACCACTTGATTAGAGCCATAGTTTAGTCACATATGAGACTGAAAAAGGCTGAAGCTAAAGACTAGCAAACTTTTGAACCCTCTTATGATGGAAAGTGCTAATAATGACTGATATAAGGAAGGATAACAGAATTATACATTGAGAAAAATATATTCTATGTGGATTTGTCTAGAGTGAAGTTTTCAAAATGCCCCTCATTTTATCCATTCCATCACTGGTTATGACCAGAGAGAATGTACTTTATACTGGATATGATTCCTAGAAAATTCCTAGATTAAGCTAAAAGAAAAAAGATCACATAAAATAGTAAGCAACACGTATGTGTTAAGAATTATTTTGTAAATGGTTGTTGAGGTGATTGTGATAGTTCATCAAGAAAGTAATTAAAATAGAAATATTGAAATAAATTTAAGTATTGTTTTATGGCTCAAGAAATACTTTCACTCTAAAACATTAAGTTAGGAAAATATGACTGTCATCATATATTTAGGGAATGGAACCTCATAAAGGTTGTCATTACGCCTGGTAACTTATGACAAATGTTGGAGATTTTTTGGAATCAAAATTCAAGTATAATGCCTATTCAATTACATTTACCTTATAAGTGAAAATCTAAGGAATATTTTTTTAGAGCAAGCTGTCAAATACTATGACCAATGTGATCAGAAGGGTGGCCATCTGTCTGGAGTCAGGAAAAAGGAGAACAGAAGAAGAATAAATGGTCACTTCCTCTCTAGCACTGCAATGGCAATTGATATTGAAAAACTGTCATATTTATTAAAAGATCCATGTAATCTGCCTGAGTCACATGAAAACCTGAGTTACACGGATCTCAGTCAAATGGAACCTGTGGTAGGAGGAGTTTCCTGAATGGGTAGCAAAGGAAGAGGTGGTGCTGGAACAGACTTGAAAAAAGTTAGTTATGAGAGCAGTCAGAACTTAGAAGTATGCAGGCAGCTGCCTAGTGTGAGTGAAAAAGATTCTTTGTGATTTTGTTTAAGGGAAGCTGCTTGTGATTTGGTTTTTATTTTAGTTTTCAACATGCATTTCCACAAAATTTTGAGTTCCAAATTTTCCTCCCCATCTCTCCCCTTTCCCCACCAAAAACACCATGCATTCGATTACCACTTCCCTCAATCTGCTCTTCCATCTATCACACCCTTCCCTTCCCTTATCCCCATTTTCTCTCCTGTCTTGTAGGGCAAGATAAATGTCTATGTCTCATTACCTGTATTTCTTATTTCGCAGTTGTATGAAAAACAATTCTCAACATTTATCCCTAAAACTTTAAGTTAAAACTTCTCTCCCTTCCTCCCTTCCCACCCATTCCCACTGAGAAGTCAAGCAATTCAATGTAGGCTTTATGTGTGTAGTTGTGCAAATGACTTCCATAACAATCATACTTTGTAAAACTAACTATATTTCCCTCCATCCTATCCTGTCTCCCATTTATTCTATTCTCTCTTTTGATCTTGTCACTCCCCAAAAGTGTTTACATTGAATTGCTCCCTCCTCCCATTTGCCCTCCCTTCCATCATCCCCAACCCCATTTATCCCCTTCTCCCCTACTTTACTGCAGTGTAAGACAGATTTTCATATCAAATTCAGTGTCCATACTATTTCTTCATTAAGTCAAATGTAATGAGAGATTCACTTTTCCCTCTGACGAACCCTTTTCCTCTCCATTGAAAAAAACTTTTGCTTGTCTTTTTTTATGGGAGATAATTTACCCTGTTCCATTTCTACCTTTCTCCTCCCAATACATTCTTCTCTCACCCCTTAATTTCATTTTCTTAGATATCATGCCTTCCTATTCAACTGACACTGTGCTCTCTATGTGGAAGTGTTTGTGTGTTTGTATGTGTGTGTGTGTGTGTGTGTGTGTGTGTGTGTGTGTGTGTAATCCTTCCAACTACCTAAATATGGAGAAAAATTTCAAGAGTTACCAATATTATCTTCCCATTTGGGAGTGTAAATAGCTCAAATTTAGTATGTCCTTTATGATTTCTCTTTGCTGTTTACCTTTTCATGCTCCTCTTGATTCTTGTATTTGAAATTCAAATTTTCTATTAACCTAAGGTCTTTACATCAAGAGTGCTGTAAAGTCCTCTATTTCATTGAATGACCACTTTTGCCCTGAGGTATTATGCTCAGTTTTGCTTGGTAGGTGATTCGTGCTTTTAATCCTGGTTCCTTTGACTTCTTGATGATCATATTCCAAACCTTTTTATCCCTTAATGTAGAAACTGCTAGATCTTCTGATTTTCTAATTGTATTGCCACCGTACTCGAATTATTTCTTGGGGGAAGAGCCAAGGTGGCAGAGTAGAAAGATTTACATATGCTAGCTCCAAACCCACAACCCATTAATTTCCTGTAAAAAGAACTCCCCCAAAATTCTGGAGAAGTGGAAGCTGTGCAGCAATGGAGTAGAGGAGATTTCCATTCCAGAGAGCCCTGAAAAACTGGCACCAAAGGTCAGCCACACACCAGACAGCAGAGTCAAGCCCTGCCTTGGCTGCACGGCCTTGAGTGGAGCAGATCAGAGCAGGCTTCAGGGATCGAACCTCCGGCGGCCAGGGAGGTCCCTCCACCCACAGGCGCTCCAAATCAGGGAGAGAGACTTCTGGGCTGGCCAAGAGGGGAGTGGGGTGTCTCCATAACTCAGGCCCCCTCGGGAGGCAGCAGCAGAGGCAGTGGTGACCATGGGCTCCCGGAGCAGACAGGTCTCTGCATAAACCTTCTGAGGGGACTAAGCCTGGGAGGTGGTCATGCCCCCACCTGAGCCCTGTGAGGCTGCTCTGCACCCACTTGAGAACCTGAATTTAATCTTACCTTGAATAGCAGCCCCGCCCCCCCCCCCACGCTGAAAGCCCTGAGGCTGAGGAGCAGAATTTGAATCTCAGACTCCAAGCACTGGCTGGGTGGATCTAGGTGGGGGGGTGGAGAGGAATCTCAGAAGTCAAGTAACTGGCTGGGAAAATGCCCAGAAAAGGGGGAAAAAAAATAAAACCATACAAGGTTACTTTCTTGGAGAACAGATGTTTCCTCCTTTCCTTTCTGATGAGTAAGTACAATGCTTACCATCAGGGAAAGACACAGAAACCAAGGCCTCTGTATCCCAAACACCAGAAATAGATATTCAGTGGGCTCAGGCCCATGGAAGACTTCAAAAAGGATTTTGAAAATCAAGTTAGACAAGTGGAGAAAAAAAATGTGAAGAGAAATGAGAGAGATGCAAGAAAAGCAGGAAAAAAATGGGTCAGTACCTTCCCACAGGAGACCCCAAAAAATGCTGAAGAAAATAACACCTTGAAAAATAGGCTCACTCAATTGGCAAAAGAGGTTCAAAAAGCCAATGAGGAGAAGAATGCTTTCAAAAGCAGAATGAGCCAAATGAAAAAGGAGATTCAAAAGCTCACTGAAGAAAATAGTTCTCTCAAAATTAGAAAGGAAGAGATGCAGGCTAATGACTTTATGAGAAACCAAGAAATCACAAAAGAAAACCAAAAGAATGAAAAAAATGGAAGAGAATGTGAAATATCTCATGGGAAAAACAACTTACCTGGAAAATAGATCCAGGAGAGACAATTTAAAAATTATGGGACTACCTGAAAGCCATGATCAATAAACGGGCCTGGACATCATCTTTCATGAAATTAACAAGGACAACTTCCCTGATATTCTTGAACCAGAGGGCAAAATAAGTATTGAAGGAATCCACTGATGACCGCCTGAAAGAGATCCAAAAAGAGAAACTCCTATGAACATTGCGGCCAAATTCCAGAATTCCCAGGTCAAGGAGAAAATATTGCAAGCAGCTAGAAAGAAGCAATTCCAGTATTGTGGAAATGCAATCAGGATAACCCAAGATCTAGCAGCTTCTACATTAAGGGATTGAAGGGCGTGGAATAGGATATTCCAGAAGTCAAAGGAACTAGGATTCAAACCAAGAATCACCTACCCAGCAAAACTAAGTATAATACTTCAAGGGAAAATATGGTTTTTCAATGAAATTGAGGACTTTCAAGCATTCTTGATGAGAAGACCAGAGCTGAAAAGAAAATGTGACTTTCAAACACAAAAATGAGAAGAAGCATGAAAAAGTAAACAGCAAAGAGAAGTCATAAGGGACTTACAAAGGTGCACTATTTACATTCCTACATGAAAAGACAGTATTTGTAACTCTTAAAATGTTTCAGTATCTTGGTAGTTGGTGGGGCCACACACAGAAGTACACACACACACACACGCACACACACACATGTACAGGCATGCATGGACACACACATACACACAAGCACACACACACAGAGACCGAGAGCACAGAGTGAATTGAATAGGATGGGATCATATCTTAAAAGAAATTAAGGTAAACAGTGAGGGATAAATGTATTGGGAGGAGAGAGGGTGAAATTAAATGGGGTAAATAATCTCTCATTCAAGAAGCAAGCAGGAGACATTTTAGTGGAGGGAAAAGGTGAGAGCTGAGGAAAAAAAAAACAAGAAGTTTACCCTCATCACAATCGACTAAAGGAAGGAATAAAATGCACACTCTTTTTGGTATGAAAACCTATCTTACAGTACAGGAAAGTAGGGGAGAAGGAGATAAGCAGGGTGGGGAGGGATTATGGATGGGAGGGCAGTGGGAGGAGGGAGCAATTTGAAGTCAAAACTTAGGGAGGGACAGGATCAAAAGACAGAATAGAAACAATGAGGGGCAGGATAGGATGGAGAGAAATATAGTTAGTCTTATACAACATGACAATTATTGAAGCCATTTGCAAAACTACACAGGTATGGCCTATATTGAATTGCCTGCCTTCCCAAAGGGAATGGGTGGGGAGGGTGGTATGGGGAGAATTTGGAACTTAAAGTTTTAGGAACAACTGATGAGTATTGTTCTTGCTACTAGGAAACAAAAAATACAGTTAATGGGGAATAGAAAGTCACCTGGCCCTACAGGACAAAAGAGAAGATGGGGACAAAAGAAAAGAGGGATGATAGAGGAGAGGGTAGATTGGTGATAGGGAAAATTAGAATGCTCGGTATATTGGGGTAGTCGGAGGGGACAAATGGGGAGAAAATTTGGAACCCAACATTTTGTGAAAATGAATGTAAAAAGTTAAATAAATAAATTTATACTTAAAAAAAAAGAATTATTTCTTTCTAGTTGCTTGCAATATTTTCTCCTTGACTTGAGAACACTGTGATTTGACTACAATATTCCTAGGATTTTCTCTTTTCGAATTTCTTTCAGGAAGTGATCAGTGGGCACTTTCAATATTGATTTTTCCCTCTGAATCCAGAATATCAGGGTAGTTTTCCTTGATAGTTTCATGAAAGATGGTGTCTAGGCTCTTTTTTGATCATTGCTTTTAGGTAGTTCTATAATTTTAAATTGTGTCTTCTGGATCTATTTTTCCAATTCAGTTATTTTTCCAGTGAGATATTTCACATTATCTTCAATTTTTTCATCCTTTTTTAAAAATTATTTCTCGGTTTCTCATAAAGTCATTAACTTCCATATGCTCCATTCTAATATTTAAATAAGTATTTTCTTCAGTGATGTTTTGAACCACCTTTCCCATTTGACTAGTTTTTGTTTTCAAGCATTCTTCTCCTGAATGATTTTTGTACCTCTTTTGTCAATTGAGTTAGCCTGTTTTTAAAGGTGTTATTTTCTTCAGCACTTTTGGTGTCTCCCTCAGCAAGCTGCTGACTTACTTTTCATGATTTTCTTGCATCACTCTAATTTCTCTTCTCAATTTTTCTTCCACCTCTCTTTATTTTTTCAAAATCCTTTTTTGAGCTCTTCCGTAGCATGAGACCATTTCACATGTATTTTGGAGGTTTTTGATGCAGAAGCCATGAATTTTAGGTCTTCTTCTGATGGCATGTATTGCCCTTCCTCATCTGAATTCACAGAAAAAAAAAATACCTGTTCACCAAGAAAGTAGCCTCCTATAGACTTATATTTTTCTCTTTTTAAGGCATTTTCCCTGTCAGTTACTTGACTTTTGAGTCCTATGTCAAGAAGAGGGTATACTCAAAGAACCTGTATGTCCCCACTTCCTCCAAGGAGGCAAAATCAAGGGAGAAGAGTTACTAGTCTCCTGCCATTTGCTCTTGCCTGTGAGCAACTACTAGCCCTGTGTTCTGCCCAGCATCTGCCAGTAGCGTTCTCTCTCCTGAGCATCCACCAGCTGCAACACCAGCGCTCCTCAGGGAGCCACCCCAGGGCCTCCATTCAGGGCTGAGATCTAGGTCAGTGGCTCAGTTCCTCCAGGATCTTTAGGCTGAGGGCTCCAAAAACTGGATGCTGTCACTGCAGTTGCTCCGGCTAGTGGGTCCAGACTCCTTTCCCTTCTCATCTAGATGAGAGAGCTTTCTCACTGACCTTTGAAGCTATCTTTGATTTTTGTGCATTGAGCAATCTGTGTACTGCATTTGTTGTGTGGGGAATCAGTACCCTGAGCCCTAATCGACTCCTGTTCCTACTGCAATGCAGTGAAGGCTAGACTGGGCTCCATGGGCTGCAAGCCTCCCCCTCCCTGAGCCCACTGAGATAGACCTTTACTGTTGGCGTTCCAGGCTGCCTTGGGCTGGAAATCTCTTTCACTCTATCATTTTGTGGCTTCTGCTGCTCTAGGATTTGTTTAGAGTTTTTTAACAGGTATTTCATGGGCTATGGTGGGGAGTTTTGTCTCTCTACTCCACCATGTTTCCTCTATCCCTTCGTGATTTGTTTATTGGAGCTGGTTTGTTGGAAGTCTAGCAGGGAGGAGGCTTGGGGATGGCATTGCCCTCTGTGTTCTTATTGTGTATAAATTTTTGTTACTGTGATGAACTTGGCTTTCTGGTGTCTGAATATATATTTTGGTTCTGCCTTCCATGCAGAGAGTTTATTGTATTACATGATTCTGAACTGTGCAGGGACCTTTATGGCTGCCATAGGCACTGTAAATATTGCATTTGTGCTTCAAAGTTTGACAGCCACGAGATCCTGAAATATCAGACCTCTATTTGGAGTCAGAACAGCAAAGGAGGCAGCAGAAGAAATGGACATCCCATTTATTTTACCCTGGCAAGACACAGGGCTTTGTGAAAGCTGGGAACCAAGGCTACAGAAGGGAGAACCAAAGACTTAGAAATATGTTTTCTGGGAATACCAGTACCAGGGAAAGAAATGACAGGGGTGTGTAGGAAAGACTGGGTCTTACTAACAAGCTATTGAAGTATATGTAAAAGTAGAGGCAAGCTGATGGAGGAGAAGGCTCAGATGAAAATGGAGTTGGCAGGTTTGCAGAAGAACTTTTTATCCTGCAGTGTTCAAACCTTCCTTTAGGAGAGGAAGCTAGAGAATTTCAGGTGGGGGAAAAAAAAAAAAAAAACCTGTTTCTGGTTTCGCTCACAGGAGGTGAAAAGTTAGCAATAGGAAAGTGAATGCAGCCCTTGCACAGGCTGGGCTTCATTCAGGCCTAAACACAAGCCAAGAGAATATGTGGGAGGAGAATGAACCAAAGAGGAGTTTGAAGTTCTGCCAGTACTAAGAAGGAAGCAGGAGAATCAGGAAGTCCTCATAGTGTTTGGAAAAGTAATTGATAATTTTACTCAGCAGGAGGTCACAGATATTTTGAGTCAGTTCACCCAAAGGATGGGAGAAACATTGTAATGTTGGACGGTGAAAAAGATAAATTTCCTCAAGAGAAAAGTGAAGATTGCCAGCAGATTCAAAGTCAGAGTAGACTGACAAGAAAATAATTATTTACTTCTCTATTGAGAACAGTTGTTGATTTTAGAAGAATAGATGGCATTCCAACTAATGAACTATATAAAATGTATCAAGGAAAGAGTCTTGATTTCAGACTGAGCAAGGAGGTAGGAGCTGCCTCTGCTGATCATTTTGAAACATTGCTTCCAGTTTCACCATGCCTTCGGGGAGAATAGGGTGTTGGCCAGGCCCCAGCTCATATTACAGAGGATGTTCCTCTAAGGAGAATCTTGATGCCCTACCTGGATACTGGAAAACAGTAAAAACTAGTGAATGAGGCTACAACAGTGGGTTCATCAGTTCCAGAAGCTTGGCTGATCCTATCTACCCTGATTCTGTTTATTGTCTCCCTGTTTCTCTTTGGCTTTTTCTCTCTTTGTCTTGTTTGTCAGATTTGTTTTCTGCAGGTTTAGTGGTCTCCACCTTCAGATGCCTAATTGCTTAAGGCCAGATTTTACACCCTATCAAATGTATTGTCACCACAGGACCTGGTGTCGACCAATCTCTGGATTCCAACTACAAAACTGACACTTGAATGGAATTTCTTGGGACAGGGACAACTCTATGTCCAATTTAAGCAGGAAGTCTCTATGGAATAAGAAATCTTCATCACATATCCCAAGATTGGTCCCCATTCTTTGGAGTGGGGAACGATGTGGTGCTTGTGATCAAGTCCCACCCTAAGATACTGTTTTATGTGCTTAATATTGTGAACCCTATTATATTGTAAAGTTCCATTGACACCAGTTGCCTAAGAAATTGTTTTATATGCTCATTTTCTGTATTCCCTGTCACAATTCTATTGATACCTGTTGCCCCGCTGAACCTGATCTATGGAATTAATATGATAGACCTTGGGGCTGCATTTATGGTAATTTAAATGGGGAGATCTTTCTTGTTCATTAATAGGCCCATGTGGTGGACTTGGGTCACATGGAAGTCTGAGTGACCTTTGGTGGAAGGAGTTTGCTGAATTGGTGGAACAGGAAGAGGCAGAGCTGGAGCAGAGCTGAGAGGAAGATAGTCACAAGAGCAGTGAGAGCTAGGAAGGATTCATCCATGTGGAGAGTCTGTTGTATTTTGCAGTTCCGAATTGTGCAGAGATAATTCATTAATTTTTTCTTTTGAGAAACAGTACAGACCCATGTTGCCCTGATAACTTACATCTTGTGGCTGCTGAATGTGCTTCAAGGCTACTTGTATACACTGAAATATTTCTTTCTATCTATCTATCTACCTATCTATCTATTGATCGATCTATCTATCTATCTATACTTCAAGGGTCTATCAAGAACCAACATATTTCCATCAAATATCCTATCTAATATTGGGGGGCATAATTCCCCCCATCTACTCCCTTGATCTCTGTGGGAAGGAAAAGGATGATGATGTAATTCCTATACAGGAAAGTTCCACTAAGTTCCAAAACCATAGGGATTGTCCCCTGTCAGTTTTCTCCTTGGAATCAGTTTCTCAGTGCTGCCCTTTGGGGGAAGGGGGCTTAACATCTGACAAAAGCAAACATCTGGCAGCAAACATCTTGTCTGGAATCCAAAATCCAAGGTCCCTATGGCAAGACCCCAATGGGTCTAGGGTTCTATTTGCTGTGGTTATAAATGAAAACAAATAAAATAAGATAAAAGAGCTTGTCAGTTTCTCACAGGATGTAATGGGAAGAGAAAATAACACTCCCCATATCCTGCTTAGTAGAGAATGCAGAATACATGGAGAAATGAGATCATCACTCCTATGTGCCATCAGACAGAGTTATTGTTCCTCCACAAAGGAAATTTCTATATGCAAGAAGTTCAATTTCTGCAGTCAATGCTGCAGTCGATGGAAATAAAATGCTCCTACCCACTTGATAGGGGAGCATCTGCCAGAGGCAGCTCCCTAGTATCTGCCATATTATATGTCCATTCCATGTGACCTGGACATGCATTAAAATCCTGTCCTGCCTTGAAATTTTGGTCAAGTAAAATTTTCTACATGATAGGTATGTATGTGGGTGTGTGTCTATATATATATATACATACATACACACATATATACACACAGATATATGTATTCACATATATGTATATATATACATACATATGTGTATATATACATATACGTGTATATGTGTATATGTGCGTATGTATATACATACATACATATATATGTGTGTGTGTATATATATATATTATATATATTTAATGGAATACAAGATCCTCCCTGTTCCATTTTTTCGGTGGAACAGGAATCTTGTTTCCAGGTTTAATGTTACTCAGGTATTTTGATCACAGATGTCTTGCTGCTTTGCATTTCAGCTCACAGCTGTGACACATCCTGACTTACATAGAGCCTATCAGGTGATTCAGGGAGATTTATATTGGCTTGACTAAGGAATTTGCCCGTGGGGAAGCTTGCTTAGGGAAAAGCTTGCTCAAAGGGAGTCTTGCTTGCAGGAGGGCTTTCACACATTTTGTCACTGATTCAATTAGGCATTCAGTGGTTGTGATGCCTTCTGGATTTGAGCTTATTACTTGAAAACTACATATACTGGGAGGTTGGTATTTAACTTTGGGATTCACTTATGAGAATAATGGTTCTTTGTGATTTGGTCAGATATGACTATTGGTAGCCGTTGTTAAGGAGTCCCCTGGCTTTATGAACGCAGATGTTGGTGCTCCCTGGTCTGCTGATTATGTATTAGATAGTTGTAGCCCTGCTTATTGAATTCTTTCTTGTATATCCACTTATTTCAATTTATCTGTCAGCATTGGTTAATTAAACTAAGATTGTTGACTACTTTGAATTTATCTTTCCTTCAGAAAAGCAGATCAAAGAACTTGTGCTAGCAGCCTACTCTGTGTACTAGTATGGTCGCTACTACAATGTTTATGTGTAGATATGTATGTATAAGTATCAGTATGTACATGTATATGTACATGTGTATATATAGGTGTGTATATCTCCATAGAGTATGTATAATACATATACACAGACACATCATGTATAGATTTATATAAATTATAAAAAAAATAAAATTATAATTGTGCTTTTCTTTGCATATATGTAAATATTTAGGTATATATGAATTTCTATATGTACTTGTTATCTACAAAAGAATATAAGTTTCTTGAGGTCAAACTTTAAAAAAAAAATTTCTGTTCCCTCTATCTATTACAGTGAGTGAAGTATTCCAGTCATTCAAAAGGTCCTTATTTTTTCATCTACAGCATTTAAGTGACAGTCATTCAAACTTTCTTAGCCTCAGTTTTCTGTATTTTAAAATGAGGAGGCTGAAACAATATTCATTCCATATCTAAATTTCTGTGATTCAAAGGTACTGATTTCACTCTCTGAGTAAATCTTCCTATCAAGCATGGTTAGTAATTATGCCTGTCATTGTCATTTGACTGGAA
Organism: Bettongia penicillata ogilbyi; assembly: GCA_023548195.1. Lineage (NCBI taxonomy): Eukaryota > Metazoa > Chordata > Mammalia > Diprotodontia > Potoroidae > Bettongia > Bettongia penicillata. The sequence goes on along the minus strand of JAJHZJ010000137.1, from coordinate 380,489 downwards.
TGGACATTCTGATTTATCATTCAATCTCATGTTTATTTATCATAAATCAGTCATCTACAGAGGGAAGATTCCTCGAATGTCCTTATTAAACCAGATTCTTCAATATGTAAACCTGAGGACTAGAATCCAAGCATGTGATAACCCCACTAATTTGCAAATGCGCCAATGAGTCTCTGTAAGAAAAAGGTCAAATGACCCATTTTAATTATTAATTACAACAGATGTTATGGTGAATGTCCCATAATGTCTCATATTTCAATGATTGTTGACAAGCACCCTCCCTTGTCAGATTTTGTCTTCGTTGGCACAACGGTATTTGTTATATAGCCAAGACTTCTTAATCGTATACACTCACATACTTAAGATTGGTTAAATGTTTCAGCTGAGAACAATTGTATATGACAGCAAGCAACGACATCCAGGTTATAATGGCAAAGAGCAAAAAAAGGCAACGTCTTATAAAGGGAACTGGGACAGTTTGAAAAAACAGTATTTTTTTTCCTCTTTTCTTCTTCTCCTTGAACTCTCCAAATTGACAGGCTAGGAGAATTTAGAAGACCACCACGAGAGTTAGGGGAGCGAGGTGGTATTCTCAGTTCTACATAGTTGTCACATGAACTGGATGACTTTGACCTTTCACTTCATTTCATTATCTCATTTTCTTCATCTGCAAAAAGGGAGAATAACATTTGTGTGGCATCCTACTTCATAAAATTGTTATGAGGACAATATTTTGCAAACCCAAAACGTCACAGAAAGATGTATGTAGATAGGTTTGTGTATGTGTGCATGCATGTGTGTGTGTATATATATATGTATATATGTATGTATATATAGATATACCCATATATTAAATAAATATATACTGGTTATCAGGTTTATACATTTGTATATCCATGGATATGTTTATATATGCACATGAGTGTGCATACAGAAAAGTGAATTTATATGAACATATATTTGCATGCACGTATGTGTGTGTAGCTCTTAACTGACAAAATAGAAAATTTATTCTGTATTGCTGACCAAAGCATAACAATTAAATTCCTTGTTCCCCTAATGGGAAATAAAAGTTATTGGCTTAAACAATAATATTGGTCACTCGAAAAATTTGTATGAGACAAAATCAAAAGAATAGCAAAAAATAAAATATTTCACTGGGACAACAGCTGACCTCAAAAATGGTTTCAGTAGAGACAATTTAACAATTATTGGACTGTATAAAAGAAATTATTTTTATAAAAGCCTAGATGTCACATTTCAAGATATTAAAAAAGGGAAACTGTCACCAATATCATCTATTCACAGGGTGAATCAGAAATTGAAATAATCCACCAATCACCTCCTAAAAGAGATCCCAAAATGAAGACTCCCAGCAATATTTTAGCTAAATTCTAGAGGTTCCATGTCATGGAGAAAATATCATAGGCAATCAGAAAGTAAACATACAGAATCATACAGCCACAGACAGGATAATACAAGATTTATTAGCTTCTACTTAAAAGGATCAATTATAGAAAGGCAAGTTAAAACAATTCTAAAGTACCACTCCGCAACTATCAGAAATGACAAATACTCGAGTGAATGATGAAGAATACATAGACTAATAAACTGTCATTGAACAACTGAACTGACCTAATCATTCTGGAGAATAATTTGGAACTATGCCCCAGGTTATAAAACTATACACTCCAACAATTGCCCAGTAATTGCAGTACTATATATATATATACCCTAATGGCATCAAAGGAAAAAGAAAATATATTGGTACAAAAATATTTATAGAAGTCTTTTATGGTAACAAAGAATTGGAAATTAAAGGAATGCCGCAATGTCTGTTGGGAATGTCTGAAGAAGTGGAGGTACATGACAGTGGTGGCTTCTACCTAGGAAGACCTATATGAATTGATGCAAATTGAAATGAGTAGAGTCAAGCTATCATTTTATACATTAACAGCAATGTAATCCTGATCAACTGTGAAAGACCTAGCTATTCTCATAGGTAGAGTGGTTTAACGCAGTACCAAAAGACCTATTATATAAATATTCTCCACTACCAGAGAGAAAGGTGATGAACTGAAATACAAGTAAGGTGTGTGTGTGTGTGTGTGTGTGTGTATAGACAGGTAGACAGACAGATAGATAAACAAATAGATATATTCATTTCATTTTATTCCTTTCTGTGCCAGAACATGGAAATATAATGATCTTTTCCCACAATTTAACATATAGAAATGCAATCGTGTTGTTTGCTTCTTCAATGAGTGGGAGATGGGCTAGAGGAAGGAAGAGAATTTGCAACTCAAAATTTTAAAAATAATTTTGTAAATTAACGAAAAATTTAATTTTTCAAAGGACATATATTTTTCTCTTCTCTAACCCTGCCAACACACTGGTACAGGTGCAACTTACACCTCAAATATTTTGCATTATGATTTTGTTGAGTTTGCTTATTATGCTATTTCTTATGTTGCACTAATATGAAGCCATCATATGAGTTATTTCTAATAACAGACCAAATAATTATTCATAACTATTCAACTGTATTAAGGGAGAAGAAAGTGATAGCCCCTTAATAGTATATTACAGGTCAGGGCTATTTGTCAGAAAACTCAAAATTTGGCTACCCTGAGTAGAAACAGATCGAATCAAAATGTGAATATTTAGGTTTTTCGTTTTTTTAATTCAAATCATCTCAATTAAAAAACATTTATTAAGCATCTACTATGTACCAGACACTGTCCAACGTGTAGGGCCTATGACTATAAATAATAACAATCCTTGCCCTCAATAAAATTCAATTCTGCTATTTTCCATTCTATTCTAATGAAAGTCAAAACACTACAGACATTTACTTTGAACGTAGATGAAACCTTCCTTTTGAAATTACTTTGCAAGGTTATCTATTCTGTACTTACTTATATATGTGTTTGTAATCTTCCCCCTATAATGTAAGCTTCTCATTAGCGGATATTATTTCATTCATTGTATTTGTATCCACAGTGCCAAGTATTTTGACTTAAAATGAATGACTTCTTTAATAAACATTTTTTTTATTGACCGGTTATGTGTCTTTGTATATGTGTGTGTTGATTATCCCACACACACACATGCAGAAGGAAATACGTATGCGTGTATGTGTGTATGTGTGTGTGCGTGCATGTGTGTGTATACACATACACATATATACTCTCTGTTTGGCTTTTAAAGTCCTTCATAATGTTTTCTATTTTAAACTTCCCAATCTTTTTCTTCCTTGTTTCCTTCCACATGCTTTAAAATCCAGTGATTTTAAAAGCTTCTTGACTTTTTCCTAGGTTTAGAAATCTGTAGTATTTCATTATTCTTAAAAATGAGTGTAATAATTATTTTTACTACATGTTTTCCCACCAGTGAATTGAACTAGCTGGTTGATTCAGTTAAACAATTAAAGTGGCTATTATGTAGACATATTCTCACAAACATATTGTGTTATTAATTCTGTGTATCATGACTTCAACTTTTATTAAAATTTACACTTTTGAAAAGAAGGCTATTCTCCAAGCCTTCACCTGATTTCTTTTGTACTCTTGATAAAAATACCTAGTGTTAATCAATATATTTTCAAACCTTTTGTTATCATGAGTAAACGTGGTTATGCAGCACTCCCTACCCTTCCAAAATCAGCTAAGAGTTTCACATTTTTTTGCTTATTTTACTCTATAGATAAGGCACAGGCACAGCTAGCACAGCATCAAGTGCTTTGTATGAGTGTTTTTGAAGAGATATGTATGAAATTACAATCTACAAATCAGTATATTCAGCAAGTTTTACCCAAACAAACCATGTCCCCTTCATATTGGAGAAATAGTCAGATTTGTTCTGATTCCCCTTCACCTGTAGGAACCCTTTCAACTAAAATGAATTCATTAGTCTTTTTTTTTTTTTCAAAACAAAGTTAATTCATGGAGAAATATGACTATAGTGATCCTCTCAAGGTTACCCAGATCAGTGGATAATGCCGCATACATGCTGATGAAGCAATGGAGAAAAAATCTGGGGGCTGTTCTAATTTATGGATACTCATTTCCTAAATGTCCCATATATGTTAGGTAGGGAAATAAATGAAACTTAATCATTTATATTCATTCCTCCTTTTATTTTTCAATTTTCTCACTCTTTCCAGCTCATTATGCCTCCTTCACATACTGCCAAAGTGATATTTAGCAAAGTGGAGGAGAGGAAATATTAATAGTCCTGAGGTTAAATTAAAACTTTTATAACCCCATAGTCTACAAGGATAGCTGCTGTCAATATTACGTTAGGCCTCACTTGTCGAATGATGTCTCTTAAGTTTCACATTAAATGTATTTCCCTAATTATTTTGTTTCATGTGTTTAAAAATGACATAAAAGGAAGTCAAAGGAACTGGGCTTAAAACAAAGAATCATCTACACAGCAAAACTGAGTATAATACTTCAAGGGAATAAATGGTCCTTTAATGATATAGAAGACTTTCAAGCATTCATGATGAAAAGACCAGAACTGAAGAGAAAATTTAACCTTCAAAACACAAGAATCAAGAGAAGCATGAAAAGGTAAACAGAAAAGAGAAATAATAAAAGATTTTCTAAAGCTGAATTGCTTACATTCCTGCATGGAAAGAAAATATTTATAACTTTTGGGACTTTTCTTAGTATTTGGGTAGATGGAGGGATGGCACACACACACACACACACACACACACACACATGCACACACATATAGACAGAGTACAGAGTGTGTTGAATCAGAAGAGATGATATCCAAAAAAAAAAATAAAATAAAATAAAAATTAAGGGATGAGGGAGGAAAATACCAGGAGGAGAAAGGGAGAAATGGAATGGGGCAGGCTATAACTCATAAAAGAGATAAAGAAAAATCTTGTTCAATGGAGGAGAAAAGGGAGAAGGAGAGAGGGGAAAAGTGAAGCTACTCTCTCCACATATGGCTTAAGGAGGGAATAAAATACTCATTAAATTTGGTATGAAAATCTATCTTACACTACAGGAAAGTAGGGGACGAGGCAACAAGTGAGGTGAGGGGAATGGTAGAAGGGAGGGCAAATGGGAGAAAGGAGTAACTAGAAATAAACACTTTTGGGAAGGGACCAGGTCAAATGAGGGAATAAAAAATAAGGGGGGATAGAGTAGGATAGAGGTCAATATAGTTAGTATTACACAACTTGATTGTTATGGAATTCTTTTGCAAAATGACACATATTTATTCTCTATTGATTGCTTGCCTTCTCAGTGGGGATGGGTAAGGAGGGAGGAAGTGAGAGAAGTTGGAATTCAAAGTATTAGAAATGAATGTTGAGAATTTTTATTGCATATAACTGGGAAATAAGAAACATAGGTAATGGGGTATAGAAATTTATCTTGCCCTACAAGATAAGAGAGAAGATGGGGATAAGGGAAGTGTGGGGTATGAGAGAAGGGAGCACTCATTGAGGGAAACTGTAATCAGAATGCAAGGTATTAGGGGGTGAGGGGAGGGGAGAGATGGCTAGAAAAATTGGACATGTTACAAAGCGATGTAAAAGCAATCAGTATTAAAATAGTTGACTGAATTAATTACTGATACTAAATCAAAGACATCTTCAGTTTGTGGAAAAGAATTTTAGTCTAAGTTTCCCAGAGGCAGGTAACCTCAGGTAAAATTTGGCATTGATGGAAAAGTTAGGGTTTTAATGGTAAATTTGATTTTTTCATTGTTATTTAATTAGGAACTAGAACATGTATAGAAAGACATGTAAGCTACTTAAGACCTGCCCCAAAAGATGTTCCTTAGCCAACGTGAAATAGCCATATCTGAAACCTGGTTATTGGAAATTGCTATTTTAAGATGTTATGGGACAATTAAGTGACTGTTCTTCTGAGTCTAACACCAGGTGTGGATAGCAAGAAAGGCGGTCTGAGTCCCCAGTTCATGATGCCAGTAAGCCTGTGAGATGCTGGTATGGACTGAAAAAGGTGATCTCATGGAAAGGGTGGGAGAGTGGCTGTTCAGCATGGGCTGAGGTAGGATTCTCCTGACTCAATTTCTCCACTGACACCTGGCAGACTTTAAGCCTGACTGAATGCAAGCTATCAATCTACTCCTGCCTGGGACTGACATGAAGTTTGGGAGATATTTTGTCCCTGCAATGTCCCTACTCTTGGTGTCAATTTCCTATAGTCAAAAGATTTGGAAGTTTAATATGAGATCTATTAAATTATAGATTGTTGGTAGGGAAAGATCAGAGGTTAAATTTAAAATTAAGCTATAAATCTTAGGTCTTTAGACCAACAACAATAAGCTGGGGTCCTTTAATTCTTAGTAATAGTGTGAAGACAATTAAGTCAAGGGCTTATGAAGTTAGCATACATAGTTATTTGTGTCTCTGTTGGTTAATGTTAAAAAAAAATCATTTGTGTCCTATATTGTAAATGCTTTAAAAGGAGTATCACCTGACCATGTTAGAATTGTTTTATATGATATGAAATGTGTTAAATATGAAAAACAAGAAGGAAAGAAAATTCCCTGGAACACTGAGAGGTTAAATAAACACTAAGAGCTTTGCTCAAGGTCAAATAGCTTGTATTTGATAGTGGTGGCATTTGAACCCAAGTATTTCCAAAAGTATTTCCAAGCTGGAGTATATTGTGGCCAGCTAGGTATTCAAAACGGACGCTGGACTAGGAGGTGAGAGGCTTGGGTTTGTAGTCTACCTCTGATCTTTACAATCCTTGTGACCTAGGACAAGCCACGTCAATTCTCTGAGACTCAGTTTCCTCTTTTGTAAGATAAAAGTAATAATCCTTGTACTATTGATTATATATAAAAAAAAAAACTGTTTCTGGTTATAACCTTGTTACCACTGTTAATAAGATAGATTCAACTGGAGTAATTAGATTTGGAAGCAGTTCTCTTTTCAGCTTCCTTCAGAATACCACCTGTGCTACCACTGGAATTATCTCTTCCAAATTAACGAAAAGGAGAAGGAACATGGCACAGTACAGTCAATATGAGGGGTCAGGGCAACCTATAATCAAGTACCACCCATGTATGAGCCTGGGATGGGTCATTTACTCTCTGAGGGACCCTAAGAACTTTGTATGAGCACACATCACAGATGAGCTGTAGACCTGAATTGAAGGGGGTAATCACCACACCAGGAATTTCCCATAATGATTTTTGTAGGGTAAATTGAAAATAGGCCAGTCACACAAAAAAATAAAATAAAATAAAATAAAACAAAACAAACAAACAAAAACCTGTTCCTACCTTTAGTGAGCTTATACTCTATTAGAGGGAGACATAAAATGTAAATAGGGAACTACAATCATATCTTGTTTTATTGTGCTTTACAGATATTATGTTTTTTACAAATTGAACCTCCATTGAACAAGTCTATCAGCACCATTTTTCAACAGCATGTGCTCATATTGTGTCTGTGTGTTATATTTTGGCAATTCTCACAATGTTTCAAACTCTTTCATTATTATTATATTTGTTAGGGTGATCTGTGATCTATGATCTTTGATGTTACTCTCGTGATTGTTTTGGGACTCTGTGAACCATGTCATATAAGATGGCAAACTTAATCAATAAAAAAAGTGACATAAAAGTAAGGTTTAGGAAAACATTACTGTCGTTATTGACCTGACAGAAAGTCAACATAATCCTCTGACAATGACCATAAGCAATTAGGAGAAGTATAGAATGAGAATTCAAACCTATTTTCTAATTGTGGCTAGTACAGAGGCATTAAAGTTCAAACAGTGTAGTTCACTAAGTACTGAGTCATGTATTCCAAGTCATAGTAAAGCTCCCCTTACTTGGGTGGGGCTATTACATTATTTTTCAACTCTATCTATCATCTATCTATCTATCTATCTATCTATCTATCTATCTATCTATCTATCTGTCTGTCTGTCTGTCTGTCTGTCTGTCTATCATAATAGTTTGCAAATATCACTTTTTGGTACTCTCTTTTGACCGGGTCTTTCCTGAAAAGAATCATGGGGAATTATACATTAGTACAAAAGAAGCAGATAGCCAAAAAAAATGGCTTTCTTTTTACTACTTTTGAGGATTGGACAAGGAGAAAAAATTGGAATTTACCTGTATGATAATTTTGTTTTCCTTGTTATTCAGATTTAAAGTTTAAAAAGAATAATGCTCCCAAGTCATTACACTATTGTAATCTCCTGAACATATCTAGAAGATCTAGTGAGGTAGAAAGTACAACTGTGAGCAACTGAAAGATAATTTATACTGTTAACCATTGACTAGGAAAACAATCACAGGTATGCTACTCTCGTAGCCTCAGGACCAAGATAAGTTCGTCTCCCCTGCTCCTACTCATTCAAATCTAATGGATTGTACTTTTTATGACCGTGGTATAGTTTTAAAAGTTCCATGTTTTAATTAACACAAAAAAAATACCTTATAAAGTCCAATAGGCACAATTTGTGCATTTTTCTTTCTGTTTTGAAATCCAAAAAGTGACTCTCTTGCAACTTAGCAAACCTAAAAGTTTCATAGAAGGAATACATCTTCATTGACAAAGTAAACTCCTTCATGGTAATTTCCTTATTGATGAAGTGATAGTTCTGTTCCAAAAGAAAAAAAAAAAACAGTGTTTATATGTGCGTTGATGTGTGTGTGTATGTGTGTGTGTGTATATATATACATACATATATATGCTTTTATGTGTATATATGTATATATATATACATGCACATATATACACTTATATACATGCATATAGATATGTATGTATATATACATATACATCTGTATATATGTGTGTGTGTGTGCACATATATGCATACATACCTAAAAACTATTTTAGTATCAATCTCAGCAATAATAGCCAAAAGCACTCCCCAATCAAAACAAAAGAAAGCAAAACATCACCCCAATCCTTGAGTGTTCAGAAATGAACTAAGATGTAGGAATTGCAGACATCATTCATTACAATATAACTATTATCAGAAATCATAATAAGTGAAATATTTCAACTAAACTCTGGGATTTAATGAAAATGACAAATATGGGATCAAAATATGAAAAGGAATAGGATGAAGAAACAGAATTTCTAGCATGGAATTTGGAATCAGAAGAGTTGGATTTAGATCCTGGCTCTGCCATTCACTTCCTTTAAGTACTTTGTGAAAGTCGCTTAACCTCAGTTTTCCTATCTGAAAAATGAATTAATGGGATGTGATGGCTACTCTTTCCCCTCCTAGCTATACATGAAGTCCTAATAACTTCTTCTCAGTTCTCCTTAGAGGTCAGTTACATTTTAGTAAGGTCGGAAGACTTCTGTTTTAGTTTTAATTCTGGCCTGAACATTCTGTGTCATTTTAGTCTGTATACTTTGTCTTTAGTTTCATCTCTTACAAAATGAGGAGAGTGTTTCAATTGGAGGGTAAAGTTTGTTTATTGGGTTTAAATCTGTTAAGGATGATTTTATACAATGACATTACTTTTTGAGGCATTTGTAGTATTGCTTTTCTGTATGCCATTTTTCACACTGTAAACTAGGTAATCAAAAGATTTTTAAAAATGCTTTGCTTAAAATAAACCTGTGAATTGAGTCATGTATGCATTATGTCAATGAGGATTTGATGAGAAAAGCTAAGTGGTGAGAGATTAAGTAATATAACTGTGGTCATATATACGTATTTAGCATGTGAAGCCAAATTTCAATTTGCATTAACGGATTCTAATGCCTGGTATTTCTATACTATGTCTTTTTTTTAAAAGAAAAAATCTTGAAAGTCAAGTTATATGAGAACACTATGACTATACCAAAATTTTGTAGAAAATTCACACTAATATGTCAAAGAAAGTACACATTGTTAGAGAGCCACACACACATTTTCGCATTTAAATTTCATACCTACTACTTCCTCCTGAAGTGAACTCTTTCTGCTGTGAAAACTATAGTGGTGTTAAAATTGAACATAGCTTAACATTCGATATTGAGCATGACCTTGCCAGCGTCATTCCAGGAAACTGAATTGTTTGTATCTGAATTGTCTTTTGATGATTCTGAAGATCACCGAGCAAGATAAGATACTGAACATTCATGTCATTTCCTGAACTAAATTGCCAAATGTTCAAATGCTACTACTGAGAATACAACTCCAATAAACTGACCACATTGTTTGAATGCTAAAGACATGTTCACCTGAAGACTATTTTTGGAGAACTTACACAAAAAAATACTCATCCCAAAGTCAGAAGTGATACAAAGATATTCTAAAGAAATCTCTGAAGAACTCTGAAATTGATTTTGACATCTCTACTACAAATGTTCATTTAGATTATTTGTGTCTGACTTGTGTTAGAACCTTTTGAACTAATATTTGTCTCATCATTCACAGTTGGAAATTTTGTTCCATGATCCTGACAGAGTGATGTCCTTTTGGTCTTCTTGAAGAATAACAGAAAACAACCAGCCAATCTTCTTTTCAGGCTTAATATACTGACACACGGTATAATGGTAAAATGAGGAACAATCCAGAGGGAAGGACATGAAGACAGATTTCCAAAGAGTTCCACAAAAGCTCTTTATTTAATATCTAATACATTTTTAGGACAGTGATGGACAGTTTTGAGCATTCAAAATAAAAAGTATTTCAAAGTCCCGTTCCCAGAATCTTGATTATTTCTGCATAACTACATATTTTAATTTTAACTTTTTTACTATATTATTTTCACTCACAGCCTTTCTGATTCTTCTTAGAAGCCTTTATATATCAAATAGATGAAAGTGGGACTCACCTTAATGTGAGGGGGTAGGAAGACCTCTTTCGGAAACCCAAGTTAATTTCCATTTTGAAATGATGGTACCTAACATACAAAAATCTCCTATGAGAATAGGATGCTGAAAAGCAGATAGTACTCAATGAAGAGGAAGGACTGTATCATTCAGTGTGCCATGAGAAGTCCTTTACATATTTTAACATTTATTGTAGGGTGGAATGAAGTTTCTTCTATATCTGAAAGATAATTCTGCCTTGGATGCTTGTTTAGGAGGCTGGTAATCTTTCACCATATTTCCTAAAAGAAACTTTTGGTAAAACAAAGTAAGCCAAAGGGAAAGGATGCGTGAGGAGGTGGAGGGTCTCCCTAAGACTGAACTCAGTTGTGTAAGTTCAGAGACTGACTATTGAGTCACAGATCATATTAATTTAGGGTCACTTATCATTCATGTTAATTATTTCCTATAAAGTTACTCTGAACAAAGAATTATCCAACACTGAACCATAACTAGACTAATAAATACAGGGTTAAGTTCACATATGCTTTTACAACATTGACATTAGCACTTCCCTGAACAACCTCACCTATAGATCAACAAATTTCCCCTATTTTAATCTGTCAAATTACAAACAAAAGTGAGAGAAAAAAACACATGGCACTAATTAGATGGTGAAAAGAAAGCTCGTTTACAATATGAGAGTTGACAATAAAAAGACAGAGTACAATCTTGTTTCACCTCATCTTGTGGGTTGGACAACTCAAATTTTTGTTTCTCTGTGTATGTCCTTAAAGAACAACAAAGTGCTTTCACTCTTTAAAATACACAAGTAGAGCACTCAAGTGCTGTCCAGTATTCTGAAGCATAAGAAGGATGAGATGTCCCTCATGGAGAAATTACATCTTGAATAACCTTTGCCTAAGTGTGAGTTATGGGGATACTGGTTGTGAGTTCAAAGACTTTTCATAAATTATATCCCTTTCCTATTTAAAACATAGCAAAACTTTCATTTTTATATTTCATTTTCGAACTTTTCTTGCTTTCAAATTCAATATCTGACAACTATATAACTTTATAAATCTCCACCTCTATTAAAGAATTCCAAGTGGTAGAAATAACAGCTATTTCAATTCTATGCATATCTTTCCTTCTTATTCTGGGAAAACTTTGAGGATAAAAGTGGAAATTGCTACTTCATGGTAATTACATTCTCACTTATACAAATCCCTAGAATCACATAAGTGGCAAGAAGCTACTATCAAGTAGTTTTATTTTAATTTTGTCTTATAATATGTGAAATGCACATTTATACATATGAACCATGCAAACATGAACATTTCATCTGAATATATTCTATTAAAATAATAAAGTTCAAATAGTCTACTGTATTCTATTTTGTTTTCCATATTAATTTACTGTTCATCCTAGTAATATGATATATTCTTAACCGAGATGAGCTACTCATCATCATCTTTATCATTATTATTCTGCCTCCCAAAATGAAGATTATCTTAAATTTTTTTTTTATATTTTCCTTCAGTAGTGAATTTATACTAGTGTATGCACAATACCTGACCAATCTCACCAAAATTTATTCATGGTCAGAAGGCAGTTAGCAAAGGTACTTGGTAACCAACGACTGCTTCATTTATACAGGGATTAAAACCTCTTTATAGAGCCAAGATGGTGGAGTAGAAAGACTCACACATGCGAGCTCCGAAACCACAGCCCATAAATTACCTATGGAAAAAAACTCCCAACGAGTTCTGAAGCAGTGGAAGCCGTGCAGCAGCACAGTGGAGGAGATTTCTGTTCCAGAGAGGCCAGAAAAACCAACCCCAAACGTCTGTCAGGCACTAGACTCAGAGCGGAACCCGTGCCCTGCCCACATGGACCCGAGAAGAGCAGATCCGAGCAGGCTTCAGGGAAGGAATCTCTGGGGGCCACAAGAGTCCCTCCATGCACAGGTGCTACAGGTCAGTGAGACAGCCTTCCAGACTGCCGAGAGGGAAGCGGGGTATCTCTGTGGCTCGGGCCCCCTCGGAAGGAAGTGGCAGAGGAGGTGGCAGACAGGAGCTCCCGGAGCAGAAGGAAGCTCAGGGTCATTACTGAAGGTCTCCGCATATACGCACTGAGGGCACTGAACCTGGGAGACAGCACTCCCCCACCTGAGCAGTAGTACTTAATCTCTCACCGAATAGAAGCCCCTCCTCTGCTGAAAGCCCTGAGGCTGAGGAGCAGCATTTGAATCTCAGACCCAAAGCACTGGTGAGGTAGGGGTGGAGAGGAATCTCAGAAGTCAATTAACTGCCTGGGAAAATGCCCAGAAAAGGGAAAAAAAATAAGACCATAGAAGGTTACATTTTTGGTGAATAGATGTTTCCTCCTTTCCACTCTGATGAGGAAGAACAATGCTTGCCATCAGGGAAAGACATGGAATTCAAGGCCTCTGTATCCCAAACATCCGAAATAGATATCCAATTGGCTCAGGCCATGGAAGAGTTCAAAAAGTATTTTGAAAATCAAGTTAGACAGGTAGAGGAAAAACTGGGAAGAGAAATGAGAGAGCTGCAAGAAAAGCATGAAAAACGGGTCAATTTCTGCTAAAGGAGACCAAAAAAAAATGCTGAAGAAAATAACACCTTTAAAAATAGGCTAACTTCATTGAAAAAAGTGATTTGAAAAGCCAACAAGGAGAAGAATGCTTTCAAAAGCAGAATTAGCCAAATGGAAAAGAGGTTCAAAAGCTCACTGAAGAGAATAGTTCTCTCAAAATTAGAATGGAACAGATGGAGTCTAATGACTTTCTGAGAAACCAAGAAATCACAAAACAAAACCAAAAGAATGAAAAAATGGAAAAGAATGTGAAATATCTCATTGGAAAAACAACTGACTTGGAAAATAGATCCAGGAGAGACAATTTAAAAATTATGGGACTACATGAAAGCCATGATCCAAAAAAGAGCCTAGACATCATCTTTCACGAAATTATCAAGGAAAACTACACCAATATTCTAGAAACAGAGGGCAAAATAAGTATTGAAGAAATCCAGTGATCACCACCTGAAAGAGATCCAAAAAGAGAAACTCCTAGGAACATTGTGGCCAAATTCCAGAATTCCCAGGTCAAGGAGAAAATATTGCAAGCATCTAGAAAGAAACAATTCCAGTATTGTGGAAATACAATCAGGATAACACAAGATCTAGCAGCTTCTACATTAAGGGATCAAAGGGCATGGAATAGGATATTCCAGAAGTCAAAGGAACTAGGACTCAAACCAAGAATCACCTACCCAGCAAAACTGAGTATAACACCTCAGGGGAAAAATGGTCTTTCAATGAAATAGAGGACTTTCAAGTATTCTTGATGAAAAGACCAGAGTTGAAAATAAAATGTGACTTTCAAACACAAGAATGAGAAGAAGCATGAAAAAGTAAACAACAAAGAGAAGTCATAAGGGACTTACCAAAGTTGAACTGTTTACATTTCTACATGGAAAGACAATATTTTTAACTCTTGAAACTTTTCAGTATCTGGGTAGTTGGTGGGATTACACACACATACACACACACATGTACACGTGTGCATGCACAAACACATACACACATGCTTGCACACACAGAGACAGAGAGCACAGAGTGAATTGAATAGGATGGGATCATATTTTTAAAAAATTAAGGTAAATGTATAAGAGAAATGTATTGGGAGGAGAGAGGGTGGAATGGAATGGGCCAAATTAACTCTCACAGAAGAGGCAAGCAGGAGACATTTTAGTGGAGGGAAAAAGAGGAGAGCTGAGGAAAAAAATATGAAGTTTACTCTCATCACATTCGACTAAAGGAAGGAATAAAATACACACTCATTTTGGTATGAAAACCTATCTTACAATTCAGGAAAGTGGGGGAGAAGGAGATAAGCAGGGTGGGGAGGGATGATGGAGGAGGGCAAAGGGAGGAGGGAGCAATTTGAAGTCAACACTCGGGGAGGCACAGGATCAAAAGACAGAATAGAAACTATGGGGGGCAGAATAGGATGGAGGGAAATATAGTTAGGCTTACACAACACGACTATTATCGAATTTATTTACAAAACTACACACATGTGGCCTATATTGAATTGCCTACCTCCCCAAAGGGAATGGGTGGGGAGGGAGGGATGGGGAGAATTTGGAACTCAAAGTTTTAGGAACAAGTGTTGAGTATCGTTCTTGCTACTAGGAAATAAGAATTACAGGTAATGGGTAATAGATAGTTATCTGGCCCTACAGGACAAAAGAGAAGATGGGGACAAAGGACGGGAGGGATGATAGAAGAGAGGGCAAATTGGTGATAGGGGAAATTAGAATGCTCGGTGTATTGGGCTGGGGGAGGGGACAAATGGGGAGAAAATTTGGAATCCAAAATTTTGTGAAAATGAATGTAAAAAAAAAGTTAAATAAATTTATATATCCAGAAAAAAAAAAAAAAAAAAACTTCTTTATAGTTTTACTAGCACCATCCTCTAGTGCAATGAACTGACTATCAAATTACTTCTTACCATATTACATAATGGAAAGAGTCTTTGAACTGAGGTCAGAGAATCAACATTCAAATTGAGATTCTAGTCCTTCTTACTGTGAATCTTTGGACCGTTAACTTAACAGCTCTAAGTACCATTTCCACTTGAAAAACGAGACAACCAATATGATGGTAAGTGAATTTCTTCTCTGATGGTCCTTTGTCTAGTAATAACACTTTGTGCATACTATCACACTAGTTATTTAAATTGATTCTCTAAATTTTTACCCAGAGTATTTAGAATTATACTAATCTTCCCAAATTTACTTTATGTAAGACAAATTCAAAGACGATGAAGCATAGATGCCAAACTCTGAAGAATGTCATTCTTTAGAATTTGGGAAGGAAAAGATAACAGGAGTTTAAAGAGTAGGAAATGCTTAATTGACAAACAGATAGAAAACTCTTAAGAAAAGAATATTTATTTATTTAACTGATATTCAGGTCATATCACTTCATATCTGTTATTAAAACATTCACCTATCAGTACAAACAGAAGGACAGAATATATGAATTATTTATAATAAGTAGTATTTTCTTGAAATCGTGCTAATTTTTTCTTGAATTTGTGAAACTATCTTATAACTAAAGGAAAGTTGACAATGTTAGTGAAAATCTTTGATTTTTTCCCATCATTTCCAGGACAATTGGGCTCTCTTTATAAAACTCAAGAATCTTCCTTTGGTTGACAATTATTCAATATAATTCAGAGATTAAAGAGTCAATATATATGAGTAAAATGCTTGAAACTTTTCTTTAACCTTCATTTATTTGGATGACTTTCTATATAAATTCAATTTTATTGTAATAATTTTATTGGGTGGTATGGAGAATTCACAAAGTGATGACTTAGTCATTTGAAAAAAAATAGGACTATATTGCAAATTTATCCACATAATATATTATTGGGATATAGAATCTTTCCCAAACAAGTTATATCTGTTGCTTAAACCGTAAATATATCAAAGAAAATACTTACTAATTCCAATAATTATGTGAAATTTTTATTACTATTATACAATCTTGATAAATGATATTAATTTATGTTGATATTGGATAATTTCATTCCTGCCTATCTTTCTATGGAATTTTCTTGCCAAAGGTAGTGGAGCACTTTGTCATTTCCTTCTCTAACTCATTTTACATATGAGGAGCTAATATAAATAAGGTTAAGTGACTTACCAGGGTCACACACCTACTAAATGCCTGAGGTTGCAGTTGAACTGGGGTAAAAGGAGTGTGCAGTCCAGAAGTGTCCCAGAAATCTACCAGCAGTTCCCACTTCAAAGAAAGGAAAAAAAAAAAACAAAGAAAAAAGTTGGGCAAACAACAAAAACAACAAAAAGAACCTTACCAGTCAACCTGGTCACAAGCAGTCTCTAACCTGTAGGTGGTCAGAACCAAAAAATTCAGATCAGAGACAGATTAGTCAGTAATCAAACATATATTTAATTTCAAAGGAAGGAAAAGGGTTTGCAAACAACACACATGTGCCAGAGCTCCACCCTCAGTGGCAGGGATTTGAGGCAATGTGGGGATCTCTTGATACTTATAACTATGACTACATACTGAACTTTAGCCCTGACAATGAGAGGTAACAGCAACAATGTGACAAGTTTGCTTCACAGCATTGATTCATGACCAGAAACAATTGTGGAATTTTGTTGTGACTGAGATCATCCAGAGGGTGAGAGCAAAATACTGGTGTTATGACAAAAAGAGGGCATAGTCTGCTTGCTGTGTCACAGTTCTGGAAAGCAGGGTGTCTCCTAATGTCTTGACAGACCATAGAAAGTTATTATGGTGATAGGGAATATCAAGACATAAACTCAGAAGAGTCCAACAATGTCAAAAAACCTGTAAACAAAACCCCAAAGAAAAATAGCAAGTGGTCTTGAGGCTGGAAAGAACTCATGGAAGAGCTTCAAAAGGAGCTTAAAAATCATATAGGAGAGATAGAATAAAAAATTGGGAAAAGAAATGAGAGAGATGCAAGACAATTATAAAAAAGCCAATTGATTGGAAAAAGAAAATAATTGCTTAAAAAGTAGAATTGACCAAGTGACAAAGGAACTATAAATGCAAACTGAGGAAACCAACTTTTTAGAAGCTAAAACTGGGCAAGTGAAATCTAATGACTCTATGAGACATGAAGAAACAGTAAAACGATTTCAAAAGGATGAAAAAAATAGAAGAAAATATAGAATACCTCACTGGAGAAAAACAACTTACATAGAAAATAGATTGAGGAGAGAAAATGTCAGAATCATTGGACTACATGAAGCCCATAATCAAGAAGGAAAAGATAGAATGGGAAAATTATTTCATGTGAAGAACAGCAAAAGACCTATTAAAGTAGAGGGGAAGATTTTAGGGTGGTTGATGGGCATTGTTTGAAACTTACTCTCATTAACATTGGCTCAAAGTGGGAATAATATACAGTGTTAATTTAATATAGAGATCTGTCTTACCAGACAGGAAACTAGGGAGGAGCTTAAGTAAAATGGGCAGGGGAGGCAGAATTACAGAAGAGAGCACAGGTCAAGGGAGCTGGTAGACAGAAGAATTACACTGTTGAGGAAGGAAAGGAGAGCAAGGAAAAAGAGAGGACAAGTAGAAGGAAAAATAGGATGGAAGGAGATATACAGTTGTTCATCGTAACTGTGAATATGAATGGGATAAACTCTCCCCTAAAATACAAGCCAATAGGAGAGGGTCCCAAAACCAGAATCCTACAGCATGTTTACAAGAAATGCACTGGAAACAGACGGCTGCTCACAGGGTAAAGGTATGGGGTTGGAATAAAATTTATTATGGTTCAGCTGAAGGAAAAATAAAAAGCAGTCCTGATCTCAAAGAGAAAGCAAAATCAAAAATAGACCTAATTAAAAGAGATAAGAAAAGAAACTAGATCTCAACAAAAAGTATGATAAAAAATGAAGTAATATCATTAATAAGCATATGTGCACCAAGTGGAATAACATCAAAATTCTTAAAGGAGAAGTTAAGTAAGGTACATGTTCATGACCAAAGGAGATAGAGAGAGAGTCACAGAATAAGAGCAACTACTCACCTAACCTCTGAGACAAACTCCTTCACATACCTCTAAAAAGAGAATCTGACCAAATTGTGAAGGTGCAGAATCCAAGAGGAGACAGATTGTGGCAAATTCTCAGCCCAGGACACACCAAGACAGACTGGAAGGTTGACAGGAAGGATCTGTTCCAAGAGGATCAGCCCACAGCACACAGGGCAGCGTATCCAGCCAGCCAAGTAGGAAACCCCCAGGGTAGTCTAAGGCAGTGGCAGAACAGCAGAGATGCAGCCCAGGGCGGGAGACCAGTGGAACTGAGTGACAGTCACTGAAACCCAGGTATCAGTCCCAGCAGCTCCTGAGACTATCAGCTCGCAGTTTAAATGTCTGTAAGTCACCTACTTGAACTTCCTGGAGCCAAAATGGCAGAGTGATCAGTAAATACTCTCTCTCCCTCCCCTTCTTGACCTTGAAAGGACCCTAAAATATTTCCCCAGAAAAATCCTGGATCACTCGGATCAGCAGAAGGGGAAAACAGTCTCATAGAACCTGAAGCTGGGAAAATAGCTAAGGGGGCTTCTTCTTACTGGGGCAGAGGTGAGCCAGAAGGAGAGAGACCCCAGGGCACTGGAAACTTGCACTAGGTCCCAGGTATGCCTCAGTCCTAGGAGAGGAGCTGGGGATCAGGGGGGTGGGACAGGAGGTTAGAAATTTGCACTAGGACAGAAAGGTGCCTCAGGGCTCCAGGGGAAAGAGAAGACAATAGGTCACCTGGGATCATCAACACCTGAGCTTGCCTGTGCCTCAGTTCAACTGAGGAGATCTCCTGTGATGAGATTACCCCTCCCCCACATTTAACAAGCTAGCCCCAGGGCTGATCAGGGAAATATAAAACAAAAAGAAAAAAAAGCCCACCAACCCTTACCTTTTCACACCAGTCAGCTCAACATCTGGTTCTTCAGCTTCTAACTGAAAGAACCAGAGGTCACCACAAACAAAACCTCACCATCATGAGCAAGAACAAACAAAGCAAGCAGGAAAAGATAATAGAATCTTTCTATGGACGCAAGGTCCAAAACACAAATACCAAAGAAGTCAATAGTGAGGCTGTACTCCTATCTGAAACTTCAGAAGGGATTTTGAACTGCTTGCATGTACAAATAGATCCCCTGGAACAGCTGAAGAAGGAAATAGTAGAAAAACTGACCAATAATTTTAAAAGTATGAAAAAAGAATTCTATGAGGAGAACATCTCTTTAAAAAGGAAAATTGAACAAATGGAAAAGTAAGTATAAAACCTAACTGACAAAATTAGACAAATGGAAATGGAAGTACAAAAACAAACTAGAGAAAATAATTCCTTAAAAGAAGTAACTGGACAGATGGAAAAGGAGATGAAAAAATTAACCAAAGGAGATAATTTGATAAAAATCAGAATTGGCAAGTAGAAACTAATGATTCTATGAGACATCAAGAATCAGTCAAACAAAATCTAAAGAATGAAAAGATAGAAGGAAATATATAATATGTAATTGGGAAACAACTGATCTGAAAAATTGATCCAGGAGAGAAAATTTAGGAATTTTTGACCTACAAGAAAACCACGATGAAATAAAAGAGTCTGGACAATATTTTCCAAGGAATCATCAAGGAAAACTATACAGAAGTGCTATATTCAGAGGGCAAAAAAGTCATTGGAAGAATCCAACATGCACCTCCAAAATGGAATCCCAAACGCAAAACATCAAGAAATGTTGTTACCAAATTCCAGAACTATCAAGTGAAGGAGGAAATACTATAGGCAGCCAGAAAGAAACCATCACAGGAAGAAATCACACAAGACCTTGCAGCTTCTACATTAAATGATCAAAGGAATTGGAATATGATGTTCTGTAAGACAAAGGAGCTGGAACTACAACCAAAGATAAATTACCCAGCAAAGTTCAGCACAATATTTCAGGCAAGGAGAGGGACATTCAAGGAATTTAGGGATTTTCCAGACCTTCCTAATAAAAAGGCCAGAACTGAATGGAAAATTTGATCTTCAAACGCAGGTCTCAAGAGAGGCATATAAAGATACACAGGGGAAAAGAAAAACTTGTTACTCAATTCGTGCCATCTGTTTACTCTCTATAAGGGAAGATTATATGACCGGGGCTGTCTCTCCGTGCCCAGTCCTTCACCGACACGCTCGACCCCTTCTCTGGTACGAGGGCTTCGGACGTCTCCGGACCGATCCCGGGGAAAGAACGGCTCTCGATCAGACAGTCACAGAGTGCAAAGTGTTTATTGAGAAGTCACACCAGAAGTTCCCCCCGAGCACCCTAGGGCGCTGTCTTTTATCCCCGCTCTGTTCCGGGTTCTTAGGTCATTCTCCCATTATGGTCATGTTTCTATTCTGGGGCGCTGATTGGACGCTTAGCCACCTGAGGGTGGTGCTGTACCTTGTACACGAGCCCTCCTTGCACCCTGCGTCAGAGTGTCACGAGCTGTGCTCGTGACACGCCTGCGCAGTTGGTGGGTTTGGACTCCCGGCCGCCGCCTTCCCACTCAGGGTGGTCGTCGCCCCTCACAGCTCCCCCTTTTTGTTTTATAAAGGGAGTCATATTTCTGCCTTCAGGGCCTCTAGAGAGCGTCGGAGGGTTCGAAAGAACATTTGCACAATGCATGGTATACAACACAGTAAGAGCATAATAAGAACAATTGCCAATAGCGCAACAACAATCCAATGATATAAATCTGTGAGGGACAATCCCTTAAACCAATCAAAGAGGGATGGGGTTACCCAATGATCCCACTGTGTGGTGTATTCAATGGTGGCATTCACCATAGCTGCTATTATTGCATCTAATGCGCTCAATTCGGATGTGAAATTGGTGGCTAAGGTGGCGTTTGTTAACACAGATTCCAGATACATATACATGGATACATTGTAGGGGATAGGTGTTACACAAACAGGATAGTACTTGTAGTGGCACTGTAATCTCATATATCTCAACATCAATGCCTGTTGGTGCGCTAAGACCTGTACGACCCCGGATATAGTTTGTAACTCTTGGAATATCACCCAATCAATATGTTCTTGGTGCCGCCACGCTATTCCAGATTGAATCATGAACTTCTGGAGGGAGTGCGCAAGGAATGTCACCTCGCTTTGCAATCTTTGAATTTGCACTTCCTCCAGAATGCTCATGGCCAAGCTGACCACCGAGAGTATTTCCCCAATCCCCGGGGCTTCTCGCTTTGATCATACGAATTTTGCTAGGAGTTCTTCTGCGGGTGAATTAGCAAAGGGGTCAGCTTTCACTGGGTGGATGGTATAAGGGGGAACCCTCAGGAGAAATATAATATACTGGGAATGTGAACCATTAAGTGTGTTAGTTATGATGGGGCACCCGCAGCTCACATTATATCCGCCCTTGTGGCCATTTAACCGTGACACAGAAAGGTTCCTCACCCCGCATAGCATAAACATAGCACCAGGTCCTGTTTGTACAGTTCCAGCCAGGTTAGAACAAATATACCAGTGGCCTGGCACCTCCGTGCACGGCTGTGCTTTGTTGAACACCGGTTTCCATGGGGCGTATACGTCAGGATGTTGCCAAAGATCTGCAATGGATGAGTTGCCTTCAATAGCTACCCTGGTGGGGCTGAGTGCTAGGCCTACTTTCCACAGGTGTAGTTGTGGCATCCCAGGTTCTGGGATTGGTACTGGTGCCACCAAGGTAGATACTATGCCGCCATCCCAAAAGTGAAGCCGAGTTCCGTTCCTTCGGGGTCCATACCTATGAATACCAGTAGAGCAGGGTTGCATAGGGCTGAAAACCCAAGGGGTAGGATTACAGGGTGGCAGCGGAGCAGGGTTGTTCTGCCAGGTGTAATTGGATGGTCTGCTTGCATTGATAGGTTTGGGCGGTTTGGGCAGATGGATGATGGACTGAAATGTATAGTTCAGGTCCGTATGTGGGATGGCCAGCATGTGTACCCGCAGGGCCCCTCGATTTTTTTTTTTTTGCAGGATGTGGGACTTGATCTAGCGTTCTTTGCCCCAGGGGGAAGCACAGGTCACGTGTATCGTTGAGGGGGTTTTTGTAGGTGCCATTTACCCAGAAACATATGGGGGTGCTAGTTCCTATAGTGAACCAGGAGAGAGTGTTAGTATAGCGGGTAGACACCATTGGCAAAGGCTCCTTTGCGCCTTCAGCAATCACGGTGATGTTCCCTGTCACTGTTAGAGGGATAGGTTCATGTTGCCAGGTCACTAATTGGAATAAGGGTAGGTTAGGTGTGATAGCCCAATGCGAGGGTGTAGACCCTGGTTGCAATAGGGTCGCTTTAAAGCTGCCTGTTGCGCCTAAAGACAGTAGCTGGAAGCAGGTCAGCATCCGGAGCCAGAATGTTGTCTCCATCGCCCGGGTTGTTCGATTCTTCTTCCGTCCTCGCTTCCCTCGTTTCTGAATTGGCCGGGGGGACCTCTCGCGCATCCCGGGACAGGATCCAGACCCCTCCAGGATTGGTATCTCTCACTCGCTTTGAGCAAAAAGAGCGCAAGGGTTTCTCATTTATCAGGTAAAACTTTAGTAGCCTTTGGGCGATATAGCCACTCCAAAACACCATGTGCTTGATATAGAGCCGCAATACTTCGGTCCTCCTGTAGGACCACCAACATAATAGGACTCTCAGGATTGAAGCAGACTAATGATGATGAGGCTTTCTTTTGTATATCCTGTGTAACCTGAAGGGCTGCAGTAGTCCATTCTCGGGGAGAGGTAAGGTTAGAATTGCCCCGCAATGTTTGATACAACGGCTCAAGTTCCTTATCAGGTATGGGAATTACAGAACGTAGCCATTGAATAGAACCAATTAGTTTCTGAAAATCATTAAGTGTTCTTGAGTGTCATGATAAGTATGAGAAAAATGAAAGGAGTCATCGTGACCTAGTTGATTAAGCTTCTCCAGAAGTTTTTTCATCCGCCGCTGATAGCACCTCCTCACTCCCTGTGACCACTTCACCTTGGCAATTGTCCTCTATCACTCTTATCCTTTTCACTGGAACCCAAACTTCTTTATTATCATCTGTTAAAACACAAACATACCCTTTTCCCCACGTTAACACTGTATGAGGACCAAACCAATTTTTATTCTCATCGTGCCACATTACTTTATTGGCTGCTTTCAGGGCACTTGTTATTGCTGATTCATTCTTTGCAGACTCCTTATTAGGAAATGTTAAGAATTTCATAGCAGCCGATAAGCCATCATTATCGAATTTTAAATAATTTAGAGTATAAACAGCCAAAAGCCAATTGTAATTTATCATCAATTTGGAGTATAAACAGCCAATTGCGAATTTATCATCAACTCCTGGTCCAACTACTCCCCTTTTTTGTATTTTTGCAAGTGCGCCAGATGTAGTGGACGCCCCTGTGTCCCTACATGGCTCAGTGATGTGGTTGAAAGAAAAGAGTCGGGGGAGGTGGGGATAGACCAGTTCCTTTTATTGATCTGAGGGTTTGGGTTTATATAGACAAGGTACTGTAAGCCTACGTGACATTCTGCTATTGTGTCCCAGTGATTAAATCAATCAGGATGATTAAATCAGTCTTCTGATTAAATCAGACCACAAGCCTAGGAGCATCTATTCTACATATCCCTTGTTTCCTGTAATTCTCTTGTTTGTCTCACAGAGACAACATCTGGGGGGCATGGAGAGCCATTCCAGATGATAATGAGCACAGTCTCAAAGATCAGTTTCCCCAAAGGTCTATCCTGATCTCGTCAACTGCACTCCACCCTGGCCCTCAACAATAATGAGCACAGTCTCAAAGATCAGTTTCCCCAAAGGTCTATCCTGATCTCGTCAACTGCACTCCACCCTGGCCCTCAACAATTCTCCCTTTCTTTTGTGCAAGTAAGTGTCCAGGGAGCGATTTGCTAGTTCCACTATAGCTTGACCAGTGGGATTATGGGGGATTCCAGTGACATGTAAAATGGAAAATTCCACCATGAACTGTTCATCCCAACCCCTACCCTCAGGAAGGGCAAATTAAATTCCCTACTATTCTTTAGCATTCTCTTCCCTTGATCTAATCTGGGATGATAAAAGTTACAATTGACTGTAGTCCTAGCTGGTTGATGAGTTGGGACTGCAGGGCAAAAAATCTTAAATGATTCTAACATTTACTCAAGTAAATTTTACTTCCATATCCACTCCTTAAGAACATCTTTGAAAGAGAGGGCTTTTGAATCTATCAGCTGAAGTGAGGGAGACTTCTGGACAAATATCCAGTGGCGCCAAGTCCCTCCATTCTACTGGAGAGTTTCAAAAGCTTTATCTCTACTGAGGTGTCCCTTTAAGATTTATGCATATTCCAATTTGCCTAGTGCCAAATAATATAACAAATCCTGATCTGTTTTAAACATCCAATTAGGAGTGACACGTTTCACTTAGAATGTAACCAGAATAACTACCTTTTGGTTACTTCTCATTATACAAAATACTTTTCTTTTAGGTGAGATTTAGGTGAAAATACTGATCAGCCTGCCCCAGATCTCCTCTCGTCTCTCTCTCCACCTTCACAATCTGGCCAGGATTGGAAGGTAAAGCGAGAGAGAGAGTTTAACCAAAAACTTTCAAATAATTTCCAAAACCTTTATGCTTTCCTTAAACTTCATATCCATGTTGTTTTCCTAATGGGCTTTGATTAAAGCCCCCTTTAAAACTGCACAGACACTATGTCTCTGCATTTCCCATCCAAGACTACACCTTGCAATCACATAAACTAAATAATATAAGATTAGTTCCTCTCTTTCTCTCTCCCATACTTCTCCCCGATGCTGCAGTCATCAGAGAGAAGGGAGGAGGGGGAGGAAAAGAGATAACTTTCCAAGGTCCAGCTACCATGGAGCTGACCGTAATAACTCACAAACACACGCACACAGAACATGTAAAGACAAAACACATATACAGACAATGAAAGAATCCAAAAACTGAGAAAAATTGTCAAGAATCCTCTATACACATTATAACTCTGGCTTAACTTCTATCACTGTGTAACTAAGCTTTGCATAAGATTCCCTGTCTAAACTTCCTCCTGTACAAGATTGCCTTTTTAGACTTACTCCTGCAACTTTTACTGCACCACAGGTCTGTGCCGAGTGCCAGGGCTGGAAGAACATCCGGGCTGCTGAATTCGCCACTGTGCCACAAATCCTGGGCAAATTTTTTGCTGTGCCACAAAACCAGGCCCTGGGCCAACTCTGGATGTATTTCCTGGTTGAATTTCTGACTGCACCAACTCCCTCTTTCCTCTCTGTCCTATCTGGTCGTGATTGTCTCCTGAGCTCCCAGACCACCAAGATTGTATAGCTGTCTGTACATAAGCAGAGCCGGAGCCGTATTTTGTCATGGCCTCTTTCAAATCCCGTATGAACTTAAAGGGAACAGGGCAATGGTGCCTCCTTTCATCCTCAGTTCCAGGATGTTCTACAAAGATTGGAAAGGCTGATGACCATTCATTCCAATCTATGTCCTCTCCCTCATGCACTGCTTGTTGTAAACTAGCTGTGAGGAGGCTCACTGGCTTAGATGAGCCCTTGGGGGTACTAGAATGGTAACTAAATCCCTTTACCTCTCCTAAGGACAATTGTGCCATAAGGGCGGTGGCTCCTGCTGGGTCGTCTGACACTTCCCTTTTTTCACTTGGAGGAAAAGACAACTGCGCCATAAGGGCGGTGGCTCCTGCTGGGTCGTCTGGCACTTCCCCTTTTTCACTTGGAGGGGATGGCCGCTCCCAGTTCCCCATTTCTGTCCTTAACTGAGTTTCTTTCGTTTCTTGTTCTAAGGGGAGCTCAGGGGCCTCTTTGCTTTGTTGCAGTTCTTCCCATGGATAAATAGGTCCTGTTGGGGCTGTGATTTGACTTTCTTTTTTCTCCTCCTCACTGTCCGAGCCCATTAAGGACTCTCCTACTTGGGTGGCTTGGTCGCCCAAGAGGGCGGGCGGCTCAGATTGTAGGGCCGCGCTGACTGCCGCATATATTACGAAATCTGAGGGGTTTAGGGCAGATGGATTATTTTTGTGGTAAGAGGCCATCTGCTGGCCTACCATCGCCCACCGTTGTGGATTTATCCTCATGTGCTCTATCCACAGACTGATCGTCCAGATCTTATCCACCCATTGGCGGCAGTTTTTTAAGTGGATCTTAATATCTTGATCTTTACAGGTTTTATAAATCTTACAGGCCAGTACGCCTTTATCCTCCGGATCAATTTGGGCTTCAACTACTTTCTGTCCCATTGTCCCTAGAAATTTTCTAGGGCTGTCTGGTCTCCCCCTTCCCGCCTGCGGGATTCGGGGTTAGGCAGTTCCTGGCAGCCCCAGGGTTCAAGTCCCTGTTTTCACAGGGTCTTACTTCTCCTTTCCCACAGGACTCTATCTCTCTTGTCCCCGGCTTCTCACGGGTCTTAGACTCCGCGTTGGAGAGGTCTGTATGCAGGTCGGAGAGGGGAGGGGTCGGTCCCCGCGCGGCCAGCTGTCTAAGGCTGTCCCAAGGATAAATCGGCGGGGGCTCCTCTTCTCCCTCGTCCTCCGACCCATACAAAGATTCTCCAACTTGTGTCTCACTACAGACCGGGATCGGTGGTGGTTGCGGATTAAGAGCAGGGGCTACTGTACTGTACAGAAGAAATCCTGGGGGGATAGGACTGTAGGGTCCTCTTTGTGATAGGCCGCCATTTGTTGTCCTACAACGGCCCATCTACTGGGGTCGAGCCCTGTATGTTCTACCCAAGGGCTCACTATCAAGATCTTTTCCACCCAGTCTCTGCATGTTCTAATATGAATTTTTATACCATTGGACTTGCACAGCTTATACAGCTGGCAGGCTAGCACTCCCTTTTCTTCTGGCTTAACCTGTGTCGAACCCATCCTGCCTTCTGAGCGGCTCCGGCAAGCAAAAGAAGCGCGGCGCAGTTACTTTCGATTTCGCCGGCTTTCCTGCTTGCTCCCGCCCAGGCTGTCTGATCCTTCTGTCCCGACCAGCGGGACAGGCAGGGGCCCCTCTTACTTACGTGTCGGTGGTCTCTCTTCGGTGGCCCCACGTTCGGGCGCCAACTGACCGGGGCTGTCTCTCCGCGCCCAGTCCTTCACCGACACGCTCGACCCCTTCTCCCGTACCAGGGCTTCGGACGTCTCCGGACCGATCCCGGGGAAAGAATGGCTCTCGATCAGACAGTCACAGAGTGCAAAGTGTTTATTGAGAAGTCACACCAGAAGTTCCCCCCGAGCACCCTAGGGCGCTGTCTTTTATCCCCGCTCTGTTCCGGGTTCTTAGGTCATTCTCCCATTATGGTCATGTTTCTATTCTGGGGCGCTGATTGGACGCTTAGCCACCTGAGGGTGGTGCTGTACCTTGTACACGAGCCCTCCTTGCACCCTGCGTCAGAGTGTCACGAGCTCGTGACACGCCTGCGCAGTTGGTGGGTTTGGACTCCCGGCCGCCGCCTTCCCACTCAGGGTGGTCGTCGCCCCTCACAATTATACTTATTAATTTTGAGAACTGTATATCTACTATGAAATATAAAAGAGATATACGTTGAGGAAAAGAATATAGATTAATGATAAAAATATGATTTGAGCATGTGAAGGGATTGTAACAGGAGATGCGAAAAGGAGGCAGCAGAAAATGTCAATTATATCACAAGAAGAAGTACAAAATTATAGTAGAGGGAAAGAGGGGAGGGACATAAGCATTGTTTGAGAGTTACTATCATCTGATTTGGTTCAAGGAGAGAACAATAAACTTAAGTATAAATCTAACAGTCTCTATAGGCAATAGAAGGGGAAGGGGGAAGAATGGGGAGGGGAAGTTAAAAGGGAACAAAGAAGTATAAGGGAAAAAGGGGAGGAAAAAGGGGTGGAGCTGAAAGAAGGAAGGGAAGACTGAGAGGTGGTGGTCAAAAGGGAAAACTATTGAGGAGAGAGAGGGGGACGGGAGGACTAAAAGCACAAATGGTGAGAAAGAGTATGGAGGGAAAGACAGATTAGAATCATAACTGTGAATGGGAATGGAATGAACTCTCCCATGCAAAGGGGATAGCAGAATGTATTAAAAGCCATAATCCAACAATGTGTTTTTCACAAGAAACACATTTGAAAAGAGGGAATACACACAAGGTAAAAGTCAAAGATTGGAGCAGAATATATTGTACTTTAGCTTATGTAAGAAAAGCAGGGGTAGCAATCCTAGTCTTAGGAAAAAACAAAAGCATGAATTGGTCTAATCAAAAGAGTTAAGGAAGGCAACTATATCCTCCTAAAAGGCACCATAGACAACAAAGCAATTTTATTGCTAAATATATATACTCCGAGGGGTATAGCATCCAAATTCTTAAAGGAGAAGTCAAAGGAGTTACAGGAAGCAATACATAACAAAACTATACTAGTAGGGGTGCTAAACCTCCCCCACTCTGAATCTGATAAATCTAACTTCAAAATAAACAAGAAAGAAGTTAAGGAGGTAAACAAATCTCTGAATAAGTTAGATATGATAGCTCTGGAGGAAACAGAACAGGGATAGAAAGGAATATACCTTTTTCTCAGTGGCACATGGCACATATACAAAAATTGGCCATGTTCTAGGGTGCATAAACCTCACAATCCAGTGCAGAAACACAGAGTCAATGCATCCTTCTCAGATCATAATGCAGTAAAAATTATATGTAAGAAAAAGCTACAAAAAATTAAACCAAAAATTAATTGAAAATTAGATAACCTAATCCTAAAGAAGGAGTGGGTTAAACAACAAATCATATAAACAATCAACAACTTCATCCAAGAGAATAACAATAATGAGACAACCTACCAAATCTTATGGGATACAGTGAAAGCAGTTCTTAGGGGAAGTTTTATATCTTTGAATGCCTACATGAATAAAATAGAGAATGTGGAGGAGAATGACTTGGGCATGCAGTTGAAAAAGCTAGAAAAAGAACAAATTGAAAATTGCCAAGTTAAAACCAAATTCGAAATACTTAAAACCAAAGGAGAAATTAATAAAATTTAAATTAGGAAAACTGTTGAAATATTAAGTAAAATTATTAGTTGGTTTAATGAAAAAATTGATAAAATTTCATGAGTTTGATTTAAAAAATGAAAGAAGAAAATCAAATTACCACTACTTAAAATGAAACGAGTGAAGTCATCTCCAATTAGGAGGAAATTAAAACAATAATTAGAATTTTCTTTGCCCAACTTCATGCCCATAGCTTTCACAATCTAAATGAGATAGAGGAGTATTTTAACAACCCAAATTGCCCAAATTAATAGAAAAGGAAGTTGAATACTTAAACAACCCTGTCTCAGAAAAAATAATTTGAAAAAAGGCATCAATGAACTCCCCAGGAAAAAAATTTCCAGGGTTAGATGGATGTTCAAGCAAATTCTATCAAACATTTAAAGAACAGTTAATTCCAATACTATATAGATTATTTTTGAAAATTGAGGAAGGAGTCCTCCAAAATTCTTTACTAATATGGTTTTCACAGGTAAACCAGGAAGAGACAAAACAGAAGGAAAATGATAGCTCAACTTCTCTAATGAATATAGATGGAAAAAATTTAAATTAGATTTTAGCAAAGAGAACCCACCAACTTATCGTAAGAATAATACGTTATGATTAAGTAGGATTCCTAACAGGAAGGCAGAGCCAGTTCAATATTAGGAAGACTATTAGCATTATTGATCACATCACCAACAAAACTAACAGAAAACAAATGATTATCTCAATATATGCAGAAAAAGCTTTTGACAAAATACAACACCTAATCCTATTAATCACACTGGAGCAAATAGGAATAAAGGGAATTTTCCATGAAAGGACTATCTACCTGAAACTTTCAGTAATCATTACATTCAATGGAGAAAAGCTGGATGCATTTCCAATAAGACCATGGGTGAAACAAGTGTGTCCATTATCACCACTTTTATTCACTGTGGTACTAGAAATATTATCTGTAGCAATTACATAAGATAAAGAAATTGAAGTAATTAGAATAGGCAAAGATGAAAGTAAGTTACTGCTCTTTGCAGATGATATGATGAGATATTTAGAGAATCCCAGAGATTCAAGTAAAAAATTACCTGAAATAATAAACGTTGGCAAAGTTGCAGGTTACAAAATAAACCTGCACAAATCTTCTGCATTTCTATATATTAGTAACAAAGTTCAACGAGAAAAGAGAAAGAGAAAAGCTTTGTAAAGTTAAAGTAGACACTATAAAATATTTGGGAATTTTCCAGCCAAAACAAACCCAGGAACTATAGGAACACAATTACAAGACTCTTTTCACACCAATAAAATCAGATCTAAGTGAGTAAAAAACATCAATTGTTCCTAGGTAGGCTGAGCCAATATGATAAAAATGACAATTCTACCTAAACTAATTTACTTATTTAGTGAAATTCCAAGTAAACTATCAGATAATTATTTTCCACAGTTGGATACCATAGTATAAAAATTCATCTGGAAGAACAAATCTTACAGAATATCAAAGGGACTAATGAAAAAATTGCTAAGGAAGATGGCCTAGCACTATCAAATCACAAGTTTTATTATAAAGCAGCTATTACCAAAACCACTTGGTACTGGCTAAGAAACAGAAGAGCAGACATGTGGAATAGTCTATGTACTGAAAACTCAGTAGACAATGAATATAGAAATCTACTGCTAGAAAAACCCAGGGACCTCAGCTTTTGGGTGTAAGAACTCACTGGTTGATGGGAATTGATGGGAAAACTGGATAACAGTATTGTGGAAAGTAGGCATAGACCAATGCCTGACATTGTACATAAGAATAAAGTCCAAATGGGTAGTCCATCGAGGTATAAAGTTGATGCTATGGACAAATTGGAGGAGCAAGTAATAGTGTATTTATCAAATTTGTGCAGAATGGAAGAATTTTTGATTAAAGAGGAGATAGAAAGCATTGTGAAGTGCAAGATGGATAATTTTAGTTACATTAAACAGAAAAGTATTTTGCACAACCAACCCTAATGCAACCAAGATTTGGAGGAAGGCAGGAAACTGGAAAGGAATTTTTGCAGCTAGTGTCTGTGATAAAGAACTCATTTCAAGAATATACAAAGAAATGAGTGAAGTATATAAAAATACAAGTCATTCCCCAATTGATAAAAGATCAAAGGACATGAACAGGCAGTTTTTAGAAGAAGAAATTAAAGACATATATAGTAATATGAAAAACTGCCCTGAATAACTACGGATTAGAGAGATACAAATCAAAACAACTCTGAGGTACCATATCACTCCCATCAGAGAGGCAAACATGACAGAACAGGAAGATCATAAATGTTGGAGAGGATGTAGGAGAGTTGGAACTCTAATTCATTGTTGGTGGAGCTTCGAGGTGATCTACTCATTCGTGAGAGCAATTTGAAACTATGCCCAAAGGGCTACAATAGTATGTATACAGTTTGATAGCAATACTGCTTCTAAGACTATATCCCCAAGAGACCATAAGAATGAGAAAGGGTCACACATGTAAAAAAAATATTTATAGCAGCACTCTTTTTGGTGGCCCAAAACTGGAAATCAAGGGAATTGCCCATCAATTGGGGAATGGCTGAACAAATTATGGTATATGAATGGAATGTAATACTATTGTGCTATAATAAAAGATTAGTGGAAAGATTTCAGAGAGGCCTGGAAAGACCTGTTGCTGACAGAAAGGAGCAGTACCTAGCAAACTTTGTGCACAGTAGCGACCACAGTGTGGGTGAGTTTCTTCTGGAGTCTTGGAATGTCCTTACAATGCAAGGACTTAAAAAAATTCCCAATGATATTTTAATACAAAGTGCCTTCCAAATCCAGAGAAAGACCTATGAAATTCAATCACAGAATGTAGTAGATCTTTTTTTATGTGTGTGTTTTGCATTTTCGTTTGTTATATGATTTCTCCCATTCATTTTAATTCTTCTGCACAGCATGACTATAGTGAAAATGTATTTTATAGGAATGTATGTGTAAAACCTATAAAAATTGTATGCTGTCTTTGGGAAGGAAGAGGGTCCTGGAGGGAGGGAGAGATAAAATCTAATTTTTATAGTAGTGATTGTAGAACCCTGAAAATAAATAAAATTAATAAAAAGGAAAGGAAACAGAAAGCATTACAAAATGCAAAATTGATTATTTCAATTACATCAAACTAAGTTGCTTTTCCACAAACAAAATCAATATAATGGATATTAGAAGAGAAGCAGAATTCTGAGGAGTGATGTTTATAGAAAGTGTCTCATCTGTCAAACATAAAGGCCTCCTAATAAAGGCCTCATCTCTCACATACACAGACAATTGAGTCAAATTTATATAAAAAAAATGCAAGCCATTTCCCAATTGATAAATCGTCAAATGATAGTAACAGGCAGCTTTCAGATAAAGAAATCAAAACTATCTAAAGGCATATGAAGAAGTGCTCTAAATCACTTTTGATTTGATAAATGTAAATTAAAATACCTCTGAGGTACCATCTCACACCTCACATACTAGCTAAAACAACATGATAAAAAAGGAAAATGATAAATGTTGGAGAGAATGTGTGAAAATTGAAAGACTAATGCATTATTGACAGACTTTTGAAGTGATCCAATCATTCTTCAGAGTCATTTGGAATTACCCTCCCAAAATAACCTAATTTTGTATACCCTTTGATCCAGCAATATCACCACAATTTCTTTATTCCAAAGAGAAAATAAAAAAGGGAAAAGGATCTCCAAGTGCAACATATGCATTTGTCTTTATATGTATATCTATACACATATACATATATATGTATATACATATATATGTATATGTAGGTATGTATATATGGATCAATCTTTTCCATGGTTGTAAAGTATTTGAAGAGATGACAAGCAATTGGAAAATAAACAAATTGTGGTATATTAATATAATGGAATGCTCTTGTGTGATAAGAAATCATCAGCAACCAGATTTTAGAAAAAACTTGCACAAACGTGTAAACTGATGCAAAGTGAGAATAGCAGAATGAGGAAAACCTTGTACGCTGTATCAGCAATATTATGTGGTGATCAACTATGAATGACTTAGTTTTCTAAGTAATATAATGATATAAGACAAATAGAAAGAACTCATGAACAAAATGTTCTCCACATCCGGAAAAAGAACTTAAGAAATCCGGAGGCAGATTAGTACGTACATTTTCACTTGCTTTGTTCTTTTTTGTGTATTCCCCCCCGATCTGTTTTCACAACAGTGACTAATATGGAAATATGTTTTACATGATAGCGAAGGCACAGACTATTTCAAATTGTGTACCACTTTAGGAACCGAGGAGGAACAGGGAGGGAGAAAAAATTGTCACTCAAAATCTTGCAAAAATGAATGGTAAAAATTTTCATGATATCTAATGAGGGAAATACTATTTTAAAAAGCCCTGTCTATATGAATACTTCTTTTGAAAGACTCCTAATTGCCATGTCAACTTTTTAATTACTTAGTTTTTGAGACTTTGTTGATTAATGAAGTTGATTTTAAATTCGGTGCCATTACACATCCCTTTGTATTAAATCTTGTTTGAGATAATACAGAAGACAGAAAGGTTAATTCTTAAGTAGAGCTAACGATTAGTGACATACATATCATGCAAACAATGAGAGAGGAAAGGAGGGTAGAATAGGGTAATGCAGAAGAGAGGGGGAGATCTATAATGGAAGAGAGAGGAAGGAGAAGAGACAATAGGGATAAAGAAGGAGGGGGAGAGGAGGTGCAGATAATTTGATAAATAAAAAGACATTAACACAAAGAGAAAGAGAGGCAAAATGTAATATAAATATAGATCAATTTTAATCTTGGTCTGGATGACAGATTTTAAAATATGAATTCTAATCCTGCCTCAGAAACTTTATAAATCTGTGACCCTGGGCAAGTAATTTTATTACTCTTAGACTATGTTTCCTTATCTGTAAAGTAAGGATAATCATAATAACACCTAATTCATTTAAAATAAGTAAAAAAGAGGACATACTACAAATTAGCTTGATTATAGGTAAATTGGAAATAATATCATCTACTTCCAAGGGTCATTGTGAACATAAGGTGAGATGAGCCATATAACAGTCTTTTAAAAGCTTAAAGTGATATATAAATTCTACTTATTGCTGTTATTGTTATTTATTATTTTAAACTCTATATCTCCATTTCTTAGATTCACAAATGTAGGCTATAAGGGCAAGTTTCTCAACCTCAGCTTCCTCATCTGTAAATGAGGAGGAAATTTATAATTCTAAATATGTTTATCAGGAATTGAGAGAAGCAAGAGTTAAATGAGTAGAGAATGAAAATAGAGAAAATAGAAAAACAACAAATCAAAAAATGTTACAAGAAGAAAAAAAGTCATCATTTTGAATATAATAACAAAAATTAAAAAGGTATATTAATAAAGCCAAAGGTTAGTTTCCTGACAAGGTTGATAAATTAGAAAAATTATTAGATAACTTAATTTAAAAAGGAACAAAATAACATACAGAAAATGAAAAGGGAGAAATTATACAAACAAAAACTTAAGAGAGATCTAATACTTTTTTCCCCATAGTAAATCATGTTACCTCTTAGTTTTCAGTAGTTTACTGCTTTCAGGATAGAAAATTGTCACTTATTCCTCTGCTGTGAGGTGTTATTAACCTCCTTTTTAATGACATTCATAACTCATTTTTCCATAGCCTTTAAAAGTCCAAGTCACTTTTCTCATAACAATCATATAAGGCAAGTAGGTCAAGTATTATGATTTCCATTTATCACATGAGAAAACTGAAGCCAGAAAATGTGAAAGGACTTTTCATGTCATGTGAACTAAGGTTTTGGGGGCTTATTGGTATTTTTCACCATTTAGCAGCAATTCGTTTTTTCTTTTCTACAATAGGAGCATCAGCAATAATCATACTGTCACAGTAGAATGAACCAATAAAACTCACAGACAAATCTTACATTTCCGAAAGCAAATTTATTAGTAAGAATTATTGGTGTATAGGCTTGAATTCTTAGTTGTATAAATTTTGAGATTCTTTTTTGCACCTAGATACTTTCATTTGTTGGATGAAGGGTGGACATATACCACTAGAACTTACTGGATGATTGAATTTGATGCTAATTTCTGCTCATACCACCACTGAATCACAGTATCTGTGATTCAGGCTCACAGAGAAAGCTATCTCTATATTTGGGAACTACTGGGGGCAGAACCAAGATGGTGGAGTGGAAGAAGGTACCAGCTAGAACTCTACCCCAAATCTGTCCAAAACATGTAAAAATGACTCTAAATAAATTCTAGAGTAGCAGAAGTCACAAAATTACAGAATGAAGCAAATTTTCTGCCCAAGACAATCTGAAAGGTGAATGAGATGGTTCTATCACACCAGGTTGGGAGCAAAGAGCAATTCATGGTGGGGTATGCCAGCCTGGACAGAGTGGGAACAGGTCTTAGGGGACTGAATTGTGGGCAGCTGCTGTAGATTCTAGACTTCTCAAACCACAAATGCTAAAGACAGTTTCAAAGGTCAGTGGGAAGGGTCTCTCAGCTGACTGATAGGAGAATATAGTCTGGCCCCATTCCCAGGGCACCTGCAGCCACTGCAGAAGTGGAGGCTGCTTCTGGGGACCACCACTGAACAAAGGTCAAAAGTAAAGTAATTGTTTGGGGAAAAAAGCAAATGGTAAAAATAAACAGACTATAGATTCTTACTTTCTTGAGGAAGATGTATTTTCTAACATCATTTGTGATAAGGAAGATAAAAACATACATCAAGGCTACAAAACCAAAGTCTCTTTATCCAAAGCCTCTAAGAAAATATGTCTTGGTCTCAGGCCATGGAGGAACTCAAAAAGTACTTTGAAAACCAAGTGGGAGAAGTAGACGAAAAATTGGGGAGAAAAGTAAGAGTGATGCAAGAAAATCATGAAAAATAAGTTAACAGCTTGTTAAAGGAAACCTCCAGAAATACTGAACAAAATAAAACATTTAAAATTAGAGTAACCAAAATGGAAAAAGAGATTCAAAAGCTCTCTCAAAGAAAGTGATTCTTTAAAAAGTAGAATGGAGCAAATGGAAACTAAAGACTTTATGAGAAATAAAAATTATAAAACAAAACCAAAACAATGAAAAAATACAAGACAATATGAAGTATCTCATGAGAAAAAAAAAAAACTGACTTTGAAAATGGATCCAAGGTGGATAATTAAAAAAATTATTGGACTACCTGAAAGCCATGATCAAAGAAAAAGCATCTAGAAATCATCCTCCAAGAAATTATTAAGGAAAATTGCCCTGATATTCTAGAAATAGAATTTAAATACAAATGGAAAGTATCCATCAATCACCTCTGAAAAGAGATCCCAAAAGAATAACCTTTAGAAATATTGTAGCTAAATTCTAGAGGTCCCAGGACAAGGAGAAAATATTAGAAGTAGTCAGAAAGAAACAATTCAATTATTGTGGAAACTCAATCAGGTTAACAAAGAATTTATCAGCTTCAAAGGGACTAAAGGGCTTGTAATACGATATTCTTTTGGTTAAAGAAGGTAGGATTAAAACCAAGAATCACCTACTCAGCAAAACTGAGTACAATAGGAGGTCGGGGCTAGATGGTAGAGTAGAAGGACCAACTTGCTTTAGCTTTTCCCACACAATCCATAAAATACCTGTAAAAATGATTCTAAAAAAATTCCAGAGAAACAGAAATCACAGAGTGAAAGAGATTTCCAGACAAAGCAACTTGAAATGCCAACAGGAGAGATCTATCGCAGCAGGTTCACAGAGGAGAGAAGTCCAACGTGGTGCTTGCAACACAGACAGGAATGGAGCAGGATTCAGAGCATGGAATCACAGGCAGCAACTGCGGTTCCCAGATTTCTCAACGCACAAATGGCAAAGACATCTTCAAAGGTCAGTGAGAAAGCTCTTTCATGTAGGTGAGATGGGAGTGCCATCTGACCCTGGTCCCAAGGTGGCTGAAGCCACTTTGGTAGCAGCATCCACTTTTGGAGTCCTCCACCTAAAGGCTCTGGGAGAATGAAGTGGCAAATTTGTGTGTCAGCTTACTGTGGCCAACGCAGTCCAACAGGTCCAGGGCAATTATGGGCTCACAGAGTGAGAATGAAAAGACAGGTGGGACACAGCACTCTGAACAAAGCTGAGTTTATTCTGGACATACTGAGCCAATAATTCAGGGAATCGAGATGCTTAAATAGTAAATGTCCATAAAGGTAATAATTGAAGCATGAAATAGAGCATATGGTAATAAGTAGAAAGGGAGGCTTCAAGGCCTCTTTATCGGAATGTTATCCTGTATAGCAAGAGCCCTGATTCCTGGAACTTCAACACCCAAATTCAAGGACGAGCACCTGAGAACAATATATCACTTAACTTCTCAAGCCAGCTACTCTTCTCCCTTGGAGGAGGGGAACTCTTGATCAGGGGCTCTTTCAAACCCCTCAAGGTTCTCTATATCTCCCCATTTTTGTCTTATAATGACTCTTTCCTACTCATCCGAATGTTGAATGCCAGGTTATGTATAGTATTGATGATTAAGGACAGCAAGGCAGGAGCACAGATACAAATACAAAATACTCTTGCAAGGCCTATGAACAATAGCCCAAGGTCTTGTGCAAGGTAACTTAAAAACCCAAAGGCTCTATTTATCTCATCTGCAATCTGCTGTGCAGTCTTGGGTGGATCCAAGTTGCTATGACTTCTGATATTATCAATAATCAGAACAATTTGTTCCAAATCATCCATATCCATAGTTATATTATTAACATTCCATAATCCTCTTAAGTGATTGGCAATTTTGGTAAAATTATAATTCACATTTAACAAACAAAAATGGGTAAACCTATAATCACATTTCAATCTACTATATGAGCTGAGTATCTCAGCTTGTTCATTAATTTCTCTTACATCCCATTGCAATTCATCAATAGCCTGATAAAAATCCTTAATTTTTTTTTTTGTACTTGAAATGCCCTTGTAATATTTCTAGGCAATTGATCTAAATATTTGGCTTGTTTAACTTCTGTTTGTACACTCATAATATCTTCTGTTAAAGCTACACTACTAGCAATAATGGGTACTAAAGTAATAATTCCAAAAAATAATACAGGAAGTACACCTTTTTTTTGTTAACAAGAAAGCAATTTTCTGTGAAGCAAATCTATAGTCTGATCTCCTGGAGCTTGATACCATTGAGTCTCCTCAGCCAGAAGGATAGCAAATGGACTCTGTCTAATAACAAACACATTTTAGCCTCCTACTTTTCATTTATGCAAGCATTCACAGAACAATTCAAACAAGTGACATTGAAAGTGTTGTCCCCTCGTGCTGTCACAGTTTCATTTTTGTCAGCCTTAACCAAGTTAAGGGAATTTAGTAAAAAGAGGAGCCCAATGAGGGTCTGTTTGGTATCCCCTTTAGCCTTTTCTCTTCTTCTGTGCTCCCGCAAGTCTTTTTGTGCAGGCGCAGCTTCTGTATCCTCTTGGACAGGTCTTGCAACTCTATCTCGAACCCAGACGACTCCGCCATCTGTGGAGACAGAAAGACATCCTCTCCCTCTTGTTAACACCCTATCAGGTCCTCTCCACACCTTATTGACATCCTTCCACAACAGGTGATGCTGGGGTACAATCTGCTTTTTACTAATAATTCTGATATCATTACAGCTGAAAAATGAAAGAATTTTTGTAAAGGATAAGGTTGGCATAATCTAATGTTAAGTAGTTAATAGTATATATGTAAGGTCGGTGCCAATTGTTCCCGAGGGAACCTGCCAAGCATTCTCCCCCTTTGTTTTTGAAGGAATAGTTTGAGAGTTTTATTCTTCCTTTATACTATTGCCTGATCCATAGGGTTTTATAGTATCCCTCACGTATGAATGATTTGTAAAGAAAAATGTAATATTAGAACTGAGGCCCAAGTACATGCACTCAAGCTCCCCACCCTGTCCCCCTTTAAACAGATGGGACCCAAAATATTTTGGGATAAGGGATGAAGGTCTCGGCTTCTGAAACTGTTTCCTGCTGAGATTGGATGTAGAGCTGACCCTGCCTCACAGGATCCCAACATTGGAGGGGTTGGGTCTTTAACCAATAAGAGGAACTTGAGGATTCAGAGGGTGATAGGTGATGGTCTCAGACAAAGAAACCTAGAAGACACAAATCTGGAACAGAGATTAAACAAACAATGACCAAAAAGGATTAAGAATAAAATAACTAGAAGTGAACTGGGTGTGAGAATGCTTTCAGACTTCCTCACACTCTCTTGGCATACTTAGAGATAAGAGGGGTTTGGATGATTTCCATTTGTCCCCAACTTCATTATCTGCTTTCTATATTTTTTGATCAAGCTTGTATTTAGCTTTCCAAATCTCTAGAACTGATCATAGAGACTACTTCAGTTGCCTTCAAATTTTTGCCATAGACAAGATAGTGAATAAGTTATTACTGCTCACTGTCAGAGCTGTATTGTCTTAAGCAAAAGAGATTTCTAAGTTGAATCTCACAACTGAATAGATGATCATTGTTTTTTCATCAGCTTGTTTGTCTTTCTCTGATTATATTCATTCTGGAAGAAAAAAACTTTAGAAATTGAGTTGTTAATAAGTTCACACATTAATTTTAACTTTTGCTTATTAAAGCAGCAAGATCTTTTCTGCTTTATTTACATTTTAAGTAACAATACTTTATCTTGAAAATGAAATTTTTAGTAAGCTTCATCCTTATTTTGGAAAACATTTCTTCTAAAAATATTTCTTGTTTTTGTTTTTTTTAAACAGATGACATTTTATTATGATGTTAAGAAAGTTCCTAAACTTTTATAAAGAAGATTAGGTGAAAGCTTTTAAAATGATAGTTGTCTTTTCACTTTGAAACAAAAATAAAGCTTTTAAAATTAAAATTTATTAAAACTTAGTTGGTAGAAAAATGTCCTTAAGTCATATGAATTCCCAAAATATTATAACAAACCAAATTCTTAGGTATTACAAAATTCCTAGATATCACAAAATGCTTTAATAAAAATGCATAATAGAATCTAACATTGGTAACTGTAAGAGACTGATTACAGAAAAAAAACATTACTGCTTTTAAAATGCTTTAAACAATAAGGACATCTTAAGGTGAGTCTTAAGTCATTTACATAAATTTCTGAACATGTTGTAATTTCAAATAAAAATAACACTAAATTTTCCAGTAAGATTACACAAAAGGGCTCACATGTTATACTGACTATTTGTAATTGGCCATAGAAGTTTGCTATGGAAGGAAAAAATAGGAACATGTGATATAACAAATATGATAGGATGAACATCTTTGACTCTGTTTGAATTCATATAGGAGTGAAATTTTCCAATCATGCACTATCTGTATTATAGACACACTCAGGAATAGTCAGGTAGGAAAGATTCCTTTACAAAAGGACACAATGGGGAAACTGACCAGGAGGATCCC
Source organism: Bettongia penicillata ogilbyi (assembly GCA_023548195.1). Lineage (NCBI taxonomy): Eukaryota > Metazoa > Chordata > Mammalia > Diprotodontia > Potoroidae > Bettongia > Bettongia penicillata. The sequence continues at coordinate 339,588 of JAJHZJ010000137.1, read as the reverse complement.
ATCCTAGATTGAGTCTAGAATTGTCCCCTTGGTGTTTCCTTTCCAGATACAAATTTCACCTGATAACAGTACAGGATGCAGGATCACAGTCCCTCTGATCCTTGTGGCATATTCTCTGAGATACTGATTTAATGCAGATAACTATACCCAAATTCAAACTTAAACAAAAATATTTATGGTCCCAAATGCTTTTACCTTAAACAGCAAATTTCACTAATCACAACTTAAAGCCAAATACAGTTATTTGCATTCCTATGGAGTTGCAATAAACAATGAAGATTGATAGGACTCCCGTACATAAGAGATTCCATTTAAGATCCTTCCTTCTCAAATTTAAAACTTGTCCTGATATAAAAGTCAATTGCTAAAAATATTTTCTATCTATTACAACTTATGAGCAAGTCATATTGATTGTTTATGAATTATATAAGCCAAACAAATTTCTTTCTTAGGACTGATGATCTTGTCCACATGAAAAGAGACTCGGTAGTTTTACAAAATAAAAGGAATTAGCACGAATTCCATGCCTGCCAAACCCCAGACATACAGGAGGACTGTTCTGAATGGGCAGAACCAGTCGAAATAAAATTTTTACTCCATTCATTTCTTTCCACACACAGTAATCAATTAACACTTTTAGATTTAGCATTAAAACAGCAACTTCAAAAACTTAGTTAACAATCTTACAAGTCTTATAAATGATAGCTGTAACTTCTTTAACAGGCAAAGGTGAAAATACCTGGTTTTCTAAATGGCAATTACAAAACACTATAAGATAAGGTTAGTAGGACTGATAAAATTTTAAATAACATAATTGGCTTTACAATTTTTCCAACATCTTTTAGTTTCAACAAAATTCAGATTACAAACTGTTTTCTGTAACACCATTTCTGGATTATAGAGTAAAATAAAAATCTTAATTGTTTTAACTTTTACTCAAGAAAATTTCATGGGGGAGGAGCCAAGATGGTGGAGTAGAAAGACTCACCTATGCCAGCTCTGCAACCGACCACCCATAAATTTCCTGTAAAAAGGACTCTCCACAAATTCAAATTCTGGAGCAGTGGAACCTGCGCAGCAATGGAGGGGAGGATATTTTCGTTCGAAGAAGCCATGAAAAACTGACCCCAAAGGTCCGTTGCACACCAGATGTGGAGCGGAGCCCCTGCACCGCCTTGGTTGCATGGCCCCAGAGGAGCAGATCCAGCAGGCATCAGGGACAGAACCTCTGGTGGCCGTAAAGGTCCCTCCACCCACAGGCACTACAGGGCAGTGAGAAAGACTTCTGGGCTGGCCGAGAGGGGAGCGGGGTGTCTCTGTGACTCGGGCCCCCTCGGGAGGCAGAGGCAGAGGCAGTGGGGGCCCAGGACTCCCAGAGCAGACAGGAGCTCTGCTCCATTACTGAAGGTCTCTGCATAAACCCCCTGAAGGATCTGAGCCTGAGAGGTGGCCCTGCCCCCATCTGAGCACCAGAACTTAAGCTTACATTTAATAGCAACCCCACCCACCACTGAAAGCCCCGAGGCTAGGGAGCAGCATTTGAATCTCACACCCCAAGAACTAGCTGGGCAGATCTGGTGGTGAGGTGGGTGTGGAAAGGAATCTCAGCAGTCAAGTAATTAACTGGAAAAATATCCAGAAAAGAGAGAAAAAGTAAGACCATAGAAAGTTACATTCTTGGTGAAAAGATATTTCCTTTTTTTCCATTCTGATGAAGAAGAACAATGTGTACCATCAGGGAAAGACATAGAAGTCAAGGCCTCTATATCCCAAACATCCGAAATAGATATCCAATGAGTTCAGTCCTTGGAAGAGCTCAAAAAGGATTTTGAAAATCAAGTTAGACAGGTGGAGGATAAACTGGGAAGAGAAATGAGAGAGATGCAAGAAAAGCATGAAAAACGGGTCAATACCTTGCTAAAGGAGACCCAAAAAAATGCTGAAGAAAATAACACCTTGAAAAATAGGCTCACTCATTGGCAAAAGAGGTTCAAAAAGCCAATGAGGAGAAGAATTCTTTCAAAAGCAGAATTAGTCAAATGGAAAAAGAACTTCAAAAGCTCACTGAAGAAAATAGCTCACTCAAAATTAGAATGGAAGAGATGGAGGCTAATGACTTTCTGAGAAACCAAGAAATCACAAAACAATACCAAAAGAATGAAAAAAAAAATGGAAGATAATGTGAAATATCTCATTGGAAAAACAACTGACCTGGAAAATAGATCCAGGGGAGACAATTTAAAAATTATGGGACTACTTGAAAGTCATAATCCAAAAAAGAGCCTAGACATGATCTTTCATGAAATTATCAAGGAAAACTGCCCTGATATTCTAGAACCAGAGGGTAAAGAAAGTATTCAAGGAATCCATTGATCACCGTCTGAAAGAGATCTAAAAAGAGAAACTCCTAAGAACATTGTGGCCAAATTCCAGAATTCCCAGGTCAAGGAGAAAATCTTGCAAGCAGCTAGAAAGAAACAATTCCAGTATTGTGGAAATACAATCAGGATAACTCAAGATCTAGCAGCTTCTACATTAACGGATCAAAGGGTGTGGAATAGGATATTCCAGAAGTCAAAGGAACTAGGACTAAAAGCAAGAATCACCTATCCAGCAAAACTGAGTAAAACACCTAAGGCAAAAAAATGGTCTTTCAATGAAATCGAGGACTTTCAAGCATTCTTGATGAAAAGACCAGAGCTGAAAAGAAAATTTGACTTTCAAACCCAAGAATGAGAAGAAGCATGAAAAAGTAAACAGCAAAGAGAAGTCATAAGGGACTTACCAGAGGTGAACTGTTTACATTCCTACATGGAAAGACCATATTTGTAACTCTTGAAAGTTTTCAGTATCTGGGTAGTTGGTGGGGTTACACACACACACACACACACACACACACACACACATACACACATACACACACGCAGGCACAGGCACAAACACACGCACAGAGGCAGAGAACACAAAGTGAATTGAATAGGGTGGGATCACATCTTTAAAAAGTGAAGGTAAATGGTGAGAGAGAAATGTATTGGGAAGAGAGAGGGAGAAATGGAATGGGGCAAATTATCTCTCATAGAAGAGGCAGGCAGGAGACTCTTTAGTGGAGGGAAAAAGAGGAGAGCTGAGAGAAAACATGAAGTTTACTCTCATCACATTCGACTAAAGGAAGGAATAAAGTGCACATTCAATTTCGTATGAAAACCTATCTTGCAATACAGGAAAGTGGGGGAGAAGAGGATAAGCAGGGTGGGGGGGATGATGGAAGGGAGGCAATGGGAGGAGGGAGCAATTTGAAATCAACACTCTTGGGGAGGGATATGATCAAAAGCGAGAATAAAAGCAATAGGGGGCAGGATAAGGTGGAAGGTAATATAGTTAGTCTTACACAACACAACTATTATGGAAGTCATTTGCAAAACTACACAGATATGGCCTATATTGAATTGTCTGCCTTCCCAAAGGAAATGGGTGGGGAGAGAGGGATGGGGAGAATTTGGAACTCAAACTTTTAGGAACAACTGTTGAGTATTGTTCTTGCTACTAGGAAATAAGAAATACAGGTAATGGGGAATAGAAAGTTATCTGGCCCTACAGGACAAAAGAGAAGATGGGAACAAGGGAAGGGAGGGATGATAGAATAGAGGGCAGATTGGTGATAGGGGAAATTAGAATGCTCGGTGTATTGGGGTGGGGAGAAGGGACAAATGGCGAGAGAATTTGGAACCCAACATTTTAAGAAAATGAATGTAAAAGGTTAAATAAATGAATTTATTATTAAAAATAAATTTTCAAGGAAACTTCCCTGGAATTCTAGACTCAGTGGGAAGAAAAAAATTGAAAGAATCCACCAATCACCTCCTGAATGAAATACCCAAAGAAAACTCCTCAGAATAATGTAGACAAAATCCAGAGTTCCCAGGACAAGGAGAAAATATTGCAAACAGTCAGGAGGAAATAATTCAAGTATTGTGGGAAGATCATCAGGATAGCTTAAGATTTAGCAGTTTCTACATGAAAGAATTAGAGATCTTGAAATATGATATTCTGGAAATCAACACAGCTAGGATGATGACCAAGAATTCTACCCTACAAAACTGAGCATAATCTTCCAGGGAGAAATGTGTATTTAATGAAATAGAGGAGTTTTAAGAATTTTTGTTGAAAAGACCAGCACTGAAGAGAAACTGTGACTTTCAAATACAAAAATCAAGAGAAATATGAAAAGGGAAACAGAAAAGAGAAATCATAAGAGACTTATTAAAGTTGAGCTGCTTACATTACAACATGGAAAGATATTTGTGACTCATGGGGCCTTTCTCAGTATTAGCATAGTTCGAGCAATATATTTATATGTATGTACTATGTATATGTACACATACATGCACATAAACACACAACACACATATGTGTGTATAGAGACATACATACATACAGGGCATTGGATAACCTGAATATGAAAAGACGATTTCGAGAAAAAATTATGGAGAGAGAAATATACTGAGAAAACGAGAAAAAGAGCGATAGAATGGAGTAAATTATCTCACATAAAAGATGTAAGCAAAAACTTTTACAATGGAGGGTAAGAGAGGCGAGGTGAGAGGGAATGAGTCAATGTTATTCTTAAGATATTTAGTTTAAGGAGAGAAGAACATATACATTCAATGTGATAGGGAAATCCATCTTACTTTAGGGAGGCAAGTGCTAAAAAGGGAGAAGGTAATTATAGAAGGGAGGGCAAATGGGAGGAGGGAGTAATCAGAAGCGGATATTTTTGTAAAGGGCTAGGGTAAAAGGAGAGAATAAAAAAAATGGGAGGCTGGATTGAGTGGAGGGAAATATAGTTAGTCTTTCACAGAATGACTTTTATGGAAGTGTTGTTATGACAAGACATGTATAACCTATATCGAATTTCTTGCCTTCCCCATGAGGGTATGAATGGATGGAGGAAAGGAGAGAATGTGAACACAAAGTTTGAAAAACGAATGTTTAAAACTATTTTTACATTCAGTAGGGAAATAAGATATGCAGGCAATGGGGTGTAGAAATTTGTCTTCCTCTATATGGAAAAAGAAGGGAAGGAGATAAGAGAAAAGGGTGTGTGTGTGCGATAGAAGGGAGCCAGATTGGAGGAAGGGTAATCAAAATGCATGCTCTCTTTGGGTGAGGGGGGAAGTAGGAGGAGAACATTTAGAACTCAAAACCTTGTAGAAGGGAATGTTGAAACCAAAAATAGATTAATAAAAAATTCATGACGCAATTCACGGTTCATGCTTAAAGGCATATATAGATAAATGAAATTCATATTATTTATCAACCAAATATAATTACAAACCAATACTTCAAGAAAAATTTAATCAAAAGGCCAAAGTAGTGTGCTATTATTTTCCTGATAGGTTTTTAATATTCCACTTTCAGAACTTGACAAATCTACCATAAAGACAAAGAAGTAAATGGTTGCCTGCAACTGAATGTTGAGGAGAAAATAAACAAAAACAAAACACTAGATTCTATAGATGTTGATTACTGAATGAAAATTTGAGCATATAATTATTTTCACCACACACGCTAAAAATCGTGATAGAATAGTAAAAAAAAAACTTGTATATAAATGTATTAATGTTAAACCTATCCCTTACATATCTTAACACTAATTCTCACAATATTCAACAGGTCAATCATCACACAGCATTCCAATTCAAGGTCTAAGAGTCCTCTGTCCTAGCTTGGACCTTTTTCTTTATCATTCAAAGTAAAAAACAGTTCAAATTATAATGAACAAATAAGTATGACTAAAAGATGCAGATCTAGTTAAGAATAGATGATATTTCCATAAAAATGATTAGATCAACGTACAGATCATGTCTGTTTTTCAGTTGTGCCTAACTCCTTTTGACCCCATTTGAGTTTTCTTGGTACAGATATCTTAATGGCTTGCCATTTCTTTTTTTCAGCTCATTTTACAGAGTAGGAAACTAAAGAAAACAAGGTTAAGCGATTTGCTCATGGTCACATAGTCAGTAACTATTGAAATCATATTTTAACTTACAAAAAGAGCCTTCCTGACTTCAGGCCAGACACTCTTTCTACTGCATCACCTAACGGCCCCCAGACTCCAACGAATACCTAACTCAATCACAGATTTACCAACAAATAATGTTTTAAGATCCCTGAAAGACCAATGATAAAATAATGCAAAATCATGAGTATAGATTTTCAAATGTATGCAAGTGAACAAAATTAGATATCTATCCTAAACTTATGGACTTTAGTTAAGGAAAATCTTATAATAAATGTTATACACAGACCATCAATTCTTATTTTACAAATTAGGAAACTCATGTTTATGGGCAAAGAAAGAGGTGATCACAGCTGGACTATAAAACCAAATTACTAACTCACAGTCCAGGGTCCTTTACCTTTCATTACACTGTCTCTGAATAAGAAGATATTAGAATTATTGTTCTTTGTTTGCATTGCATCAACACAGCTGCAAGTAAAGAGAAACATTAAGTTAAAAAAGGGTTTTTGAGAGTGGAGAGATGAAAATGGGAGTTTGTGGTGGAACCACACTACACTTTTTTTTTTCTGCTTAAATTGAGGGGATCATTTAGCATGTAGTGTACAGACTTGGAAAAGTTGACATAAAATAAGCAAAAGAGAATCATAGCTTTTTTCTGGCATATCTGTATTTCCATTTATATCTTTCATGTCACTTTATCATACTTGATTTCTTATTTATTTAACTGTTTTACTTGTAGAAAAATCCAAGAGACAAGGGCTTTCGGTTTCTGTTTTGTAAAAAAAAAATGTTGATGCTCGGTATACTTGCATAAAAAGAGTATTAAACTGGTAAATGACTTTTATTGGCTTTACACACACATTATTCAAAGGTAGAAAAATCACTATTTCAGGACATTGGTTTGAAAAGTGCATTTGCTCAGATTTTCTGTTTTCTGTGATAAATTTCCTACGGATAGGGTTTAAAATGAGAGTGTTGGTCTTGTAATACATGAATTTTTATAAATGTTTCAGTTATTTATACTCTAAATACCATTTTATTCTTCCACTGCAGGTGAATTTTTCATGTTCCTCTTATCTTTCCCGTCTTCAAATTAAGAGAATTTTGAAGTTCTTTTGGATTCTTGTTTCCTTTAACATGCAGTAAGTAGTTTAAAATTGCTGTTTCTTTTTTTCTATCTCCTAAAATTTATTCCTCCTGAATTTGTTGCCTCTCTCTTTATCTATAACCTGACATTTTCTTTTTTGGAATACTTTAGCATTATTCTTAATCACCTGAATTATTTTAACATCCTTTCTACATGAGACTTATTTTCATCTACTCAATAATCCTCTTGTTTGGTAAGGTATAGAGGTGATAAAAAGGTGAGGCAGTGGATAGGTTGCTAAACAAAAAGTCAGGAAGAGCGGATTCAAACTCGACCTTAAACACTAATGTCTAGCATGAGTTTGGTAAACTTACTTAACTTCTGTCCACTTCAGATCCATCATTTATAAAAAGGAGATAAAAATAACACCTATCTCAATGTTCTTGCGAGGACAAGGTGAGATATCATAAGTTCAGTGCTTTACAAATCTTAAATCATAAGGTTATTTAGGTTCTTTATAATTCTGCAATGCCATGGCTTTTTCCTTTTTTGTTTGTCCTAAATTATTTCATAAACAATATCACTAACTCCTCCATATTACTTTAAAAACAACAATTGTGCTATTCATTGCACTGGCTAGGCTTCAAAGTCCTTGAAAGTCTTTTTTCTAAGGGCAAATATTTTCTTCTATACTAACCTGAAGGTGAAATGATAGAAACAATGATTATGAGAGGGGAAAAAGCATTTTACAAGTAAGGAATTATGAAGGAAATCTACAATAAAAGCTGCTACCAAATGCATGAAAATTAAAGAATGATTGCATGACTACATTGAGGAATAAATATCAGAAGACACACGTCTATTCACTGGGAACCTAAGATGTTAAGAGGAAAATGAGTAAGTAAGGCCTAAAAGTTATTTTGATGCCTTCTAGACTTTCATAAATGTGTGCTTTTGTTAACCCAATTAGTAATTTTGTTAAAAGAGCAGTAATGTATAGCTTCTCATAAATATGCTAAGATTTCTTTCCTTTTATTTCATACTTCCAAAAGGAAATTTATTATCCAGGGTCACAAAGAAATTTTGCAGGATTTGAACTAATATTTCCTTGACTTAAAGTGTTCTGTTCCATTGACTTCATCACTTTGCTGTCCCTTTACCACCTAGCCGTCTAGTCATACTTGAAAAACTTGAAAATCACTGATGTAAAGTTATAAATTTATATCTTGAGGAATCTGATGGGTTATTTAATTCAACCCCCTCATTTTATAAGTAAGGAAAAAGAGTTTCAGAAAGGCTAAGTGACTTGCTCAACATCGCATCTTATAAGAAAGGATATCATATTGGGAAAGACAGTTAAACATTTGTAAATGTCTTAATTTCTTCATATAACTCCAATAAATGCTTGTTAAGAATATGTCTTCTTAGAGTGGGTATTAAATGAGTTCTAGACATTGAGGAATAGTTCTTGTCATTGAAGAGTATAATGGAAATCAACCTCTAGAAGATTGTTTTGTCATGTGTCTAATGATTGGATTAGAGGAGCAGAAAAAGTTGAATCAGTGATAAAACAATCAAAATGATGTTACAATTATCCAAATAAGAGGTGATAAGGGCAATATCTGAGGTTATATCTCTGTGAATGGTGAGAAAGTTATTGATATAAGATATGTTGTGACTGAAGTACCAAAAAGACTTGAAAACTGATTGAAATGAAGAATTGGGGGAAAGGGGAAAATTGAAACAATTCCAAGGTTATAAAATAGGAAAAGGGGTAATTCATGTCCTCTATATAGAAAGAAGGAAATTTGGAAAAGGGGAATTTTAGGAGTGAGAACCATAGAAATAATGAGCTCCACTTTTGGATGTGTTGTGTATAAAATGGTAGTAGGGCATTCAGGTGGAATTGTCCAGGAAAGAGTTGAATATTTCAGGCTAGAAATCTAGAAAGAGTTTGGGGCAAGATATGTAGATATTGGAGTCATCTGAATATCAATGATTATTGAACCTATTGTAGTTGATGAGATCACTGAGGTGCAAAAATACCAAAAGAGAGGAGAGAAAGGGAAGAGTAAAGAGGAAAACCTTTGCTGAGAAAGTGAAAGATGGATGATGACTTAATAATGAGAATTGGAAATTAACAGTCAGATACATGAGACAACGCCATTAAAGGAGACAAAAGAGGAGAATATTAAGGAAGAAAGGGGTAGATAAAAATGTCAAAAGGTATAGGGAGGATGATAAATATGAGGAATTTGAGAAGAACATCAGACTTAAAAGTTACCAAAAAAATTGGTAACTTGTATAGTGCAATTGTCTTAGGGACATAAACCTAACAGGGAAAGCTTAATGAAAGAATGATGAAGAAGTTCAGGTACTAAAATTATTCTACTATTTTAAGGAATTAGGCAGTGAAAGAAATGAAGAATTTAGGTAAGGATAATGTCAATGGGTACATCTTTTTAAGGATGGAATAGAACTGGGAATGTAAATACCAGGAAAGAAGCTGGAATAGTATCAATTCCCTGGAATAACTTGCTTATTTCAAACACTCGAGCCAGCAATTTTCCATTTAAATAAGTTATCATGCTGTACACTTGTATTAATACTTTTACTTCTAAGATTAAAGAAATTATCAGAAAACATATTTATACCTATAGCTAACAATTATTTTGCTGTTAACAATGTCAGCAAAGATAAAGGAAAAAAGTGTCAAAGTTGTACAGAATTCTCTTTTTTTGTATTTAAATTTATTTATTTAAGTTTTCAACATTCATTTCTACAAAATTTTGGGTTCCAAATTTTCTCCCTATATCTCCCCTCCAGCCGCCCCAAAACGCCAACCATTCCAATTACCCCTCTCACCAATCTTCCCTCCCTTCGAATATCTCTCCCTTCCCTTATCCCCATCTTCTCTTTTGTCCTGTGGGGCAAGATAACTCTCTGTACGCCACTACCTGTATTTCTTATTTTCTAGTTGTATGAAAAAACAATACTCAACAGTTGTTCCTAAATCTTTGAGTTCCAACTTCTGTTCCTTCCTCCCTCCCCGCCCATCCCCTTTGGGAAGGCAAACAATTCAATATAGGCCATATTTGTGTAGTTTTGCAAATGACTTCCATAATAGTTGTGTTGTGTAAGACTAACTATATTTCCCTCCATCCTATCCTGCCCCCCATTTCTTCTATTCTCACTTTTGTCCTGTGACTCCCCAAGAGGGCTGACTTCTCATTGCTCCCTCCTCCAACTGCCCTCCCTTCCATCGTCCCCCCTATTCTGTTTATCCCCTCCTCCTCCACTTTCCTGTACTGTAAGATAAGCTTTCATACCAAAATGACTTTGCATTTTATTCCTTCCTTTATTCAAATGTGATGAAAGTTTCCTGTTTTTTCTCTCACCTTCCCCCGTTTTTCCCTACACTGAAATGTTTTTAACTTGTCTCTTTTATGAGAGATAATTTGCCCCATTCTATCTCTCCCTTTCTCCTCCCAATATATTTCTCTCACACCACTTAATTTCATTTTTAAGATATGATCCCATCCTATTCAATTCACCCTGTGCTCTCTGTCCCTGTCTGTCTGTCTGTCTCTCTCTCTCTCTCTCTTTCTCTCTCTCTGTGCATGCGTGTGTGTGTGTGTGTGTGTTTGTAATCCTGCCAACTACCCTGAAACTGAAATAAGTTTCAAGAATTACAAATGTTGTCTTTCCATGTAGGAATGTAAACAGTTCAACTTTAGTAAGTCCCTTATGACTTCTCTTTGCTGTTTACCTTTTCATGCTACTCTTGTGTTTAACAGTGAAATTTTCTTTTCAGATATGGTCTTTTCATCAAGAATGCTTGAAAGTACGCTATTTCATTGAAAGACCATTTTCCCCTGAAGTATTATGCTCAGTTTTGCTGGGTAGGTGATTCTTAATTTTGGTCCTAGTTCCTTTGGCTTCTGGAATATCATGTTCTACGCCATTTGATCCCTTAATGTAGAAGCTGCTAGATCTTGTGTTGTCCTGATTATATTTCGACAACTTGAATTGTTTCTTTCTAGCTGCTTGCAAAATTTTCTCTTTGATCTGGGAACTATGCAATTGGCCTCAATGTTCCTGGGAGTTGTTTTTTTGTTTTGTTTTGTTTTGGGTTTTTTTTGGATCTCTTTCAGGAGGTGATTAGTGGATTCTTTCAATATTTATTTTGCCCCTAGTTCTAGAATATCAGAGCAGTTTTCTTGATAATTTCATGAAAGATGATATCTAAGCTCTTTTTTTGATCATATCTTTCAGGTAGTCCCATAATTTTTTACTTGTCTCTCCTGGATCTATTTTCCAGGTCAGTTGTTTTTCCAATGAGATATTTCACATTATCTTCCATTTTTTCATTCTTTTCTTTTGTTTTGTGATTTCTTGGCTCCTCACAAAGTCATTAGCCTCCATCTGTTCCATTCTAATTTTTAAAGAACTATGTTCTTCAGTGAGCTTTTTAACTTCCTTTTCCATTTTACTAATTCTGCCTTTTAAAGCATTCTTCTCCTCAGTGATTTTTTGAACCTCTTTTGCCAATTGATTTAGCCTATTTTTAAAGATATCATTTTCGTCAACATTGTTTGGTCTACTTTAGCAAGGTATTGACCTGTTTTCATGTTTTTCTTGGCTCTCTCTCATTTCTCTTCCCAATTTTTCCTCCTCCTCTCTTACTTGATTTCCAAATTCTTTTTGAGCTCTTCCATGGCCTGAGACAATTTCATATTTATTTCGGATGTTTGGGATGCAGAATTCTTGACTTTTATGTCTTTCCCTGATGGTAAGTATTGTTCTTCCTCATCTGAAAGAATGGGAGAGGATATCTGTTCGCCAAGAAAGTAATCATCAATACTTTTGTTTTTTTTTTCCTTTTTTGCACATTTTCCCAACCAGTTACTTGACTTTTGGGTCCTTTATGAAGAGTAGGATATACTGTTGGGATCTGTGAGATCTCATTTCCTCCAATGTGGCACAATCAAACATGTACACTGGTCTGGGAGCAGCAAGAGATTTTTGTGCCCAGAATCTTAGCAGGATTTCCTATCCACAGCCACCTGGCCTCCAGTTCTGGAGCCATTCAGTGTGAGATAAAGATCAGCTCCCTTAGGGCCTCTATAAAGGGTTGGGGTAAGACTCAGCTCCTCAGTTCCCCCAGGGTTTTTATGATCCAACAATGGATGCAGGCTGCTGTAGTGGCTGTTGTGGGAACTGCTTCTACCTGCCGATTTATCCTCTGTGGCTGCTACCTGAGGCTGGAGCTGTGAGAAGGCCCCTTTCCCTTTCCAGGCAGCTGAAAAAACCCTGTCACTGACCTTTGACACCTGTGGATTGAGGGATCTCCAAGCCGCTGCTGCTGGGGTTTGGGATTCTGTCTCTGAGGTGTCCTCCTCCCAGAGCTCTGCCACTCAGCGTGGCCAAGGCTGAGCTGGACTCCACTCTGTGCCTGGTGCAAAACATGTTTCCTGTGAGCCTTTCAGGTCACCCTGGACTGGAAATCTCCTCCACTCTGCTGTTCTCCACTTTTTCTGCTCCAAAAATTTGTTGTGAGTCCCTCTCTACAGGTATTTTATAGGCTGTGTGGGGAGAGCCTGCATATGTGTGTCTTTCTACTCCACCATCTTGGCTCCGCCCCCCAACAATTCTCAAAGATAAAATAGAAGGTGAATTCAAGAAGTTTTCCTGGCATGAGAAGGAAAAAGGAAAAAGTGTTGGTATCAGTGAAACTTCAAATAGAATTGTCGACAGTAATGAAACATTCTAAAGAATCACTTGGAAAACTGTCAAAAGATTAATTAATGATAAGTCAATATTGAAAGTTCTCACCTTAAAACTGTTTTTCATCAACTGTTTTGCCTTATGACAGTGTGTTGATGATTTTTTTTATGATCATTTTGTTTCCATCAACATGCTTTTTAAATTTTTTTCTGAAAAATATATTCTGTTGGGAAAAGGAATTATAGATGATCTCCAACATTCAAACATTGAACTTTTCTGACTTTGAGCATTTGGTGATTTTATCAGTAGCATCATTTTCATTTTTGTATTGGCAACTACACACATTTGCAGCTATGTGCAACAGAGAAAAATACGGGAGGCATTATCCATTCAAGTTTCTGGAGGGACTGGTATCTAACTAGGTGATTATTCGCTCTGCAAGGGTAAAAAAATACCCTGTTCATTAATTGCATACTTTTATTGTTTGCCTTTAAAAAGTTTAATTTTGTGCTGTGATTATGTCCTCAAAGAATAGTGCAAGTTCCTTGGGCTCTTAGCCCAAGTTTGCAAAGTCGGTGATGTGACTTAGTCAGAAAACAAAGGTGTCAGCTAAACTTCATGTCAGAAAATCTGTTAAGTAGACCAACTGACTAGAGGCATCAAACTGCTGATTCCATCATTGATCAAAGCCTCAAGTTCAAACATCAAATTGCCTCTCTTATGCTCTCATATTCCAAAACCCTTAAGACACATAAAACTGACATCATTAAAGGATTCTTTCAAACTGGTGCATGTTCTATGATCTCCAACCCCAAGTTCAAAAAACGAAGCTGTATCAGAGAAGATATTGAGAGATCACCAGTCATAGAGTGTCGTGACAGAAGTAGTTGAAATACCAACAACCTCTACCTTGATTTTTAGAGAGTGAACAAGATGGAGAGTTTTACATCAGTGTAGTAGTACAATGCTCTCACAGTGCCATCCAGTACAGTGGAAGGTAAGATTCAAATTTTAAAATATGTTGTAATTTTAAGAATCTTTATTTGCTGTACAGTTTTTTGGTACTGTAGATTCTGTGCATTCTAAAAAAAATGAAGGTTGTCTAAAATCAAAGATTCTAATTGAAATTTTAGAAGAAAAGTTATAGAATTCTAGGGAATTACTAGTGAGGAAAAATGTTTTACACATTACCAATTTTATTTTGTGTATTGTGGGAATCTAACCCTGTATTTCCCATAATGTCATTTTACGAATATGCTCATTTTGAACTTTCGCGCCATCTTCTAGGAAATGTTGAGAATTGATTGTGCAATCATTCTAAAACTTAAAACCTTTGTAAAATATGATTCAATTTCTAGAACAAAGGAAGGGAAATTTATGAAAGTTTTAATATTGTGAATGTAATTTGTTCAATATGTTTTACATGATTATCAAATAAGCTTTGGAGAATTGGCATTGTAATAACATAAAAATTAACATAGAAACTATGCCATGTGAGCATATCTTTGATCAAATAGAAGGCCTCCTCTGACCTTATGAGAGGAAATAATGATGTCTAGTAACTGGACTTGTGATATTATTGTCATTATTGGTGATTCTTAGGTGAGGAAACTCCCTCTACCAATGTAGGTTAACTCTTTCTCTACAAATGACTCATTTCCAACACAGAGAGTTTAAGTTACTAACGTAGGGTAACACAGCCAGCATATGTCAGAGGTAAAACATGAAACCAAGTCTTCCAACATAACTTTCTAGACACCATAACATAATAATAGGATAAAGAATTGATAGAACATATTCTAAAGTCAGTTGTGGGAAATGTGCAAAGCTCCAACTCCAGGGGTCTTGAAGACCCTTGAACAATGTGCATGATTTAAATGAAAAGAAAATAAAACAGGAAAAGTAGAGAAAAGAAATTGTGGGGGAGAGGAGCCAAGATGGTGGAGGAGAAAGATTCATGTAGGCTAGCTCCGAACCCACAGCACATATATTTCCTGCAAAAAGACCTCCAAACAAATTCTGGATCACTGCAAAGCGCAAAGAAACAGAGTGGAAGAGATTTCCGTTCCAGAGAGCCCTGGAGACCTTTTCCCAGGGGTCCGTCGCACCCCGGGAAGTGGAGCCCACCCCTGAGCTGCCCTGGCTGTGCGGCCCCAGAGGAGCAAATCCAAGCAGGCTTCAGGGATGGAATCTCCGGCGGCCGGGAAGTTCCCTCTGCCCACAGGTGCTACAGGTCAGTGAGAGAGATGTCTGGGCTGGCCGAAAGGGGAGCAGGGTGTCTCCTTGACTCGAGCCCCCTTGGGAGGAAGGGGCAGAAGGAGTGGCAGAGGCAGAGGCAGCGGCAGAGGCAGCGGTGGCCGGAATTCCAAGAGCAGGCAGGAGCTCCATTACCGAAGATCTCTGCATAAACCCCCTGAGGCAGCTGAGCCTAGAAGACGGCCCTGCCCTGACCCGCTCCATTTTAGAAGGTCTCTGCATAAAGCCCCTGAGGGAACTGAGCCTGGGAGGGGGCCCTGCCCCCACCCAAGCACCAGAAATTAAGCTCAAATTGAATAGCAGCCCCTCCCTCCGTGGATAGCCCTGAGACTGCGAAGCAGCATTTGAATCTCAGAACCCAAGCACTAGCTGGGCAGATCTAGGCAGGGATGGAGAGGAATCTCAGAAGTCAAGTAACTGGCTGGGAAAATGCCCAGAAAATGGAAGCAAAATAAGATCATAGAAAGCCACTTTATTGGGGAAGAGATGTTCCTTCCTCATTTCCTTTCTGATGAGGAAGTACAATGCTTGCCATCAGGGAAAGACGTGGAGATCTGGGCCTCTCAATCCCAGACATCTGAGGTGGAGTCCGGTGGGCTCAGGCCATGGAAGAGCTCAAAAAGGATTTGGAAAATCAAGTTAGACAGGTGGAGGAAAAACTAGGAAGAGAAATGAGAGAGATGCAAGAAAAGTATGAAAAAAGGGGCAATACCTTGCTAAAGGAGACCCAAATAAATGCTGAAGAAAATAACACCTTGAAAAATAGGCTCACTCAATTGGCAAAAGAGGTTCAAAAAGCCAATGAGGAGAAGAATGCTTTCAAAAGCAAAATTGGCCAAATGGAAAAAGAGGTTCAAAAGCTCACTGAATAAAATAGTTCTCTCAAGATTAGAATGAAACAGATCGAGTCTAATGACTTTCTGAGAATCATAAAACAAAACCAAAAGAATGAAAAAGTGGAAGAGAATGTGAAATATCTCATTGCAAAAACAATTGATCTAGAAAATAGATCCAGGAGAGACTATTTAAAAATTATGGGACTACCTGAAAGCCATGATCAAAAAAAGAGCCTAGACATCATCTTCCATGCAATTATCAAGGAAAACTTCCCTGAGATTCTAGAACCAGAGGGCAAAAAAAGTATTGAAGGAATCCATCGATCACCACCGGAAAGAGATCCAAAAAGAGAAACTCCTAGGAACATTGTGGCCAAATTCCAGAATTCCCAGGTCAAGGAGAAAATATTGCAAGCAGCTAGAAAGAAACAATTCCAATATTGTGGAAATACAATCAGGATAACTCAAGATCTAGCAGCTTCTACATTAAGGGATCGAAGGGCGTGGAATAGGATATTCCAGAAGTCAAAGGAACTAGGACTCAAACCAAGCATCACCTACCCAGCAAGACTGACTATAATACTTCAGGGGAAAATATGGTCTTTCAATGAAACAGAGGACTTTCAAGCATTCATGATTAAAAGACCAGGGGTGAAAAGAAAATTTAACTTTCAAACACAAGAATGAAAAGAAGCATGAAAAGTAAACAGCAAAGGGTAGTCATAAGGGACTGACCAAAATTGAACTGTTTACATTCCTACATAGAAAGATAATATTTGTAACTCTTAAAACGTTTCAGTATCTGGGTAGTTGGTGGGACCACACACAGATGTACACACACACACATGCACACACACACGTATATACTTGCACGCACACACACATACACACAAGCACGCACAAACAGAGACAGAGAGCACAGAGTGAATTGAATAGGATGGGACCATATCTTAAAAGAAATTAAGGTAAATGGTGAGAGAGAAATGTAGTGGGAGGAGAGAGGGTGAAATGGAATGGGGTTAATTATATCTCATTCAAGAGGCAAGCAGGAAACTTTTTAGTGGAGAGAAAAAGAGGAGAACTGAGAAAAAACCATGAAGTTTACCCTCATCACATTCGACTAAAGGAAGGAGTAAAATGCACACTCATTTTGGTATGAAAACCTATCTTACAGTGCAGAACAATGGGGAAGAAAGAGATAAGCAGGGAGGGAGGGACGACAGAAGGGAGGGCAATGGAAGAAGGGAGCAATTTGAAGTCAACACTCTTGGGGAGGGACAGGATCCAAAGACAGAATAGAAACAATGGGGGGCAGAATAGGATGGAGGGAAATACAGTTAGTCATATACAACACGACTGTTTTCAAAGTCATTTTCAAAACCACACAGACATGGCCTATATTGAATTGCCTGCCTTCCCAAAGGGAATGGGTGGGGAGGGAGGAATGGGGAGAATTTGGAACTCGAAGTTTTAGGAAAAACTGTTTAGTATTGTTGTTGCTTCTAGGAAATAAGAAATACAGTTAATGGGGAATAGAACATCATCTGGCCCGACAGGACAAAAGAGAAGATGGGGACAAGAGAAGGGAGGGATGATAGAAGAGAGGGCAGATTGATGATAGGGGAAATGATAATGCTTGGTGTATTGGGGTGGGGGAGTGGATAAAGGGGGAGAAAATTCAGAACCCAAAATTTTGTGACAATGAACGTAAGAAGTTAAATAAATTAATAAATAAATAAAGAAAAAAGAAAAACTGAAAACTAAAGGAGAGATTAACAAAATTAAAATTAAAAAAATTATTGATGTAATAAACAAAACTAGGAGTTGACTTTACCAAAAGGAACAGTAACATTGATAAACCTTTGATCAACTTGACTAAAAAAAGAAAGAAGAAAACCCAAATTACCAATGTCAAAAGTAAAAAGTGTGAACTCATCTCCACTGAGGAGGACATTAAAACACTAATAAGAAATTGTTTTGCTCAGCTCAATGCATATAAATTTCGCACTCTAAATGAGATGGATGATTATTTTAAAAATTACAAATTACCCAAACTAATATAAGAGAAATTTGAATACCTAAATAATCCCATCTTAGTAAAAGAAGTTTAACAAGACATTAATGAACTCCCTAGGAAAAATCTCCAGGGTAAGATGGATTCAAAAGTGAATTCTATGAAACTTTTAAAGAACAGTTATTTCCAACAATATATAGACTATTTGCGAAAATCGTGAGAAGAAGGAATCCTACTAAATTCTTTTTATGGGACAAATATGATTTTTATACCTAAACCAGGAAGAGACAAAACAGAGAAATAAAATTATAGACGAATTTCTCTGATGAATATAGATGGAAAAATTATAAATAAGATTTTAACAAGAAGAATTCAGCAAGAAATCACAAAAATAATCATGATCAGGTAAAATTTATACCAAGAATGCAGGAGTGGTTCAATATTAGGAAAACTATTAACATTATTGATCATATCAACAACAAAACTACCAGAAACCACATGGTTATCTCAATAGATGTAGAAAAGGCTTTTGAAAAAATACAACACTCATTCCCTTTGCAAACACTGGAGAGAATAGGAATAAAAGGATATTTCTATAAAATAATAAGCAGTATCTAATTAAAACTTTCAGTAAGCATTATTTGTAATGGGGATAAGCCAGATGCATTTCCAATACGATCAGGGGTAAAACAAGGATGTCCATTATCACCACTATTACCCAACGTGGTACTGGAAATATTAGGTGTAGCAATAAGAGAAGATGAAGAAACTGAAGAAATTAGAATAGGCAAAGAAGAAACTAAGTTATCACTCTTTGCAGATAATATCATGATATACTTAGAGAATTCCAGGGAATCCAGTTAAAAATTACTTGAAATGATAAACAATTTTGGCAAAGTTGCAGGTTACAAAATATGACTACAAAAATTTTCTGCATTTCTACATATTGCCAACGAAGTCCAAGAGCAAGGGATAGAAGGAGAAATACTTTTTTTTAATTTATTTAACTTTTTACATTCATTTTCACAAATTTTTGGGCTCCAATTTTTCCCCCCTTTTATCCCCTCCCCCCACCCCAATACCCCAAGCAATCTAATTTTCCCTATCTCCAATCTGTCCTCTCTTCTGTCATTCCTCCCTTCTCTTGTCTCCATCTTCTCTTTAGGAGAAATAGTTTTTAAAGGTACATTTGGCACTATAAGAATATTTGGTTGTTTACCTACCATAACAAGCCCAGGGACTATATGAACACAATTGCAAAACACTTTTCAGACAAGTAAGCTCAGATATAATAAGTGGAAAACATCAGTTGTAGAGGAGGAAACCTCTACCAATATAATAAACCAATAAGGAACCAATATAATAAAAATGACATTTCTACCTAAATTAATTTATGTAATACCATACTAGTGAAATTATCAGATAATTATTTTGTAGAGGTAGAAAAAATAAGATCAATATTAATCTGGAAGAAAAAAAGGTCCACAATACCAAGGGAACAAAGGAAAAGAAATGCTAGGGAAGTTGTTCTAGCTCTATCTGATCTCAAATTGTATTATAAAGCAGCAATTATCAATACCACTTAGTACTAGCTAAGAAACAGAAGGGTAGACAAGTGGAATATCAAGGAATCCAAAACACAATAATCAATGAATATAGCAATTTAATGTTTGATACAGCTTCTGGACCCCAGTTTCTGGGATAAGAACTCACTGTTTGACAAAAGTTGCTGAGACAACAGGATAACAGTATGGTGGAAACTAGGCATAGATCAATGCCTGACACTGTACACAAGAATAAAGTCCAAATGGGTACATGATCTAGGTATAAATACTGATACTACAAACAAGTTAGTGGAGCAAGGAATAGTGTATTTATCAGATTTATGGAAACGGTAAGAATCTTTGACTAAACAAGTGATAGAAAACATTATGAAATGCAAAATTTTGATTACATTGATAATTTTGATTACATTAAATTGAAATGTTTTTGCACAAACAAACCCACTACAAGCAAGATTTGGAAGGAAGCAGAAAATGGGGAAAGAATTTTTGCAATTACTGTCTGTGATAAAGGCCTCATGTCTAAAATATACAGAGAAATGAGTCAAATGTACAAGAATACAAGTCATTCCCCAATTGATAAATGGTCAAAGGATATGAATAGGCAGTTTTAAAGGAAGAATTCAAAGCTCTCCATAGTCATATAAAAAAAATGCTCTAAATAATTATTGATTAGAGAGATGCAAATCAAATTAACTTTGAAATATCACATTATACCTGTCAGATTGGCTAACATGACACAGCAGGATGATGTGATCTGATCACCTGTGACCAACTGTGAGCTGATCCAGCTATTCCGGAGAGCAATTTGGAACAATGCCCTAAAGGCTAGAGAAAAGTGCATATCCTTTGATCCAGCAATACTTCTGGGAGTGGGAATGGGTCCCGCATGTGGAAAAATATTTATAGCTGCACTCTCTGTGGTGGTCAAAAATTGGAAATCAAGGCGATGCTCATCAATTGGGTAATGACTGAATAAATTGTGGTAAATAAATGTAATGGAATACTATTTTGTTGTAAGAAATGATGAACAAAAAGAGCTCAGAGAGGCCTGGAAAGACTTATAAGAACTGATGCTGAGCTAAAGGCGCAGAACCAGAAGAACTTTATACACAGCAACAACCACAGTGTGCGAGGATCATTTTCTACTAGACTTACAACTTCATTGCAATGCAAAGACTTACAAAACAGCCAATGGTTTCTTAAGGCAAAATACCTTCCAAATGCAGAGGAAGAACGATGGAATTCGATCACAGAATGTAGCAGATCATTTTCATTTGTATTATGGTTTGTTTTGTTTTATGATGTCTCCCATTCCTTTTAATCCTTCTGTGCAATATGACTAAGGCGAAAATGTATTTAATAGGAATGTGCGTGTAGAACCTACATAAAATTTTATGCCAACTTGATGGGGGGGGAAGGAGAGGGAAGGAAGATAAGAGAGGTAGAAATAATTTAAGCCATATAGAAGTGATTAGATAACTTTGAAGGCACATAAAATCGTATACCCTAAAAAAATCAAAATTTGTATCTTAAAAAAAGAAATTATACTGAACCAAAGCTATTTGAAAAAAATGGGGTATATTGTTAAAAAAATGAAAAATACGGTTGGGTTCACTAATCCTTGCAAAAACGTCAATTTGATTGAATTTTATAATAAAACAAATTCACATACTAAGGGCAAGTATGAATGCAAAAATGGCTGAAAATACAGTAAATGTGTGATAAAAATGTGCTTGAAGAATTTGACCTATTCAATATTAATAGGCTGTTTAGAATAAATGTGTATTTATACAATAAAAAGAAAAGTGCAGCGAGTGTGAGAAGAAAATTAAAAGTTTACGAAGTAGTAAAAATATGAAATTTTCTTTTCTTTTTTTCAATTTACTTAAATTTATTTATTTAACTTTTTATATTCATTTTCACAAAATTTTGGGTTCCAAATTTTCCCCCCATTCGTCCCCTACTCCTCCCCAATATATTGAGCATTCTAATTTCCCCTACCACCAATCTGCCCTCTCTCCTATCATCCTTCCCTTTCCTTGTCCCCATCTTCTCTTTTGTCCTGTAGGTTCAGATGACATTCTATTCCCCATTAACTGCATTTCTTATTTCCTAGTAGCAACAACAATACTCGACAGTTGTTCCTAAAACTTTGAGTTCCAAATTTTCCCCATCACTCTCTCCCCACCCATTCCTTTTGGTAAGGGAGGCAATTCAATATAGCCCATATCTGTGTAGTTTTACAAATGACTTCCATAATAGTGGTGTTGTGTAAGAATAACTATATTTCCCTCTATCCAATCCGGCGCCCCATAGCTTCTATTATCTCTTTTGATCCTGTCCCCCCATAAGAGTGTTGATTTCAAATTGCTCCCTCCTCCCACTGCCCTCCCTTCCACCATCCCCCTCACCCTGCTTATCCCTTTCTCCCCCAATTTCCTGTATTGTAAGATAGGTTTTCATTAAAAAATGAATGTGCATTTTCTTCCTTCCTTTAGTCGAAAGTGATGTGAGTAAACTTCACGTCTTTCTCTCAGCTCCCTTCCTTTTCCCTCCACTAAAAAGTCTCCTATCTGCCTCTTCTATGAGAGATAATGTGCCCCATTACATTTCTCCCTCTCTCCTCCCAATACATTTCTCTCTCACCACTTAACTTCAATTTTAAGATATGATCAAAACCTATTCAATTCACTCTGTGTTCAGTGTCTCTGTGTGTGTGTGTGCAATCCCTCCAAGTACCATGATATTGCAAAGTTTCAAGAGTTACAAATATTATCCTTCCATGTAGGAATGCAAACAGTTCAACTTCAGTAAGTCCCTTATGACTTCTCTTTGCTGTTTACCTTTTCGTGCTTCTCTAATGTTTAACAGTGAAATTTTCTTTTCAGCTCTGATCTTTTCATCAAGAATGCTTGAAAGTACTCTATTTAACTGAAAGACCATTTTTCCCCTGAAGTATTATGCTCAGTTTTGCTGGGTAGGTGATTCTTAGTTTTGGTCCTAGTTCCTTTGACTTCTGGAATATCCTATTCCACGCCCTTTGATCCCTTAATGTAGAAGCTGCTAGATCTTGTGTTATCCTGATTTTATTTTCACAATACTGGAATTGGTTCTTTCTAGCAGCTTGCAATATTTTCTCCTTGACCTGGGAATTCTGGAATTTGGCCACAATGTTCCTAGGAGTTTCTCTTTTTGACTCTCTTTCAGGCAGTGATCAGAGGATTCCTTGAATAATTATTTTGCCCTCTGGTTCTAGAATATCAGGGCAGTTTTCCTTAATACTTTCAAGAAAGATGATGTCTAGGCTCTTTTTTTGATCATGGCTTTCAGGTAGTCCCATAAATTTTAAATTGTCTCTCTTGGATCTATTTTCCAGGTCAGTTGTTTTTCCAATGAGATATTTTACATTCTCTTCCATTTTTCATTCTTTTGATTTTGTTTTGTGATTTCTTGGTTTCTCATAAAGTCATTAGCCTCCACCTGTTTCATTCTAATTTTTAAAGAACTGTTTTCTTCAGTGAGCTTTTGAACCTCCTTTTCCATTTGGCTAATTCTGGTTTTTAAAGCATTCTTCTCCTCATTGGCCTTTTGAACTTCTTTTGCCAATTGAGTGAGCTTATATTTCAAGGTGTTATTTTCTTCATTATTGTTTTGGGTTTCCTTTAGCAAGGTGTTAACCTGCTTTTCGTGCTTTTCTTGCATCTCTCTCATTTCTCTTCCCAGTTTTTCCTCCCCCTGTCTAACTTGCTTTTCAAACTCCTTTTTGAGCTCTTCCTTGGCCTGAGGCCATTGAATATTTATTTCAGATGTTTGAGATACAGAAGCCTTGACTTCTATGTCTTTCCCTGGAGGTAAGCATTGTTCTCCTCCACTGAAAGGAAGGAAAGAGATATCTGTTCACCAAGAAGGTACCCTTCTATCGCCTTATTTTTTTTCCATTTTCTAGGCATTTACCCAGCCAGTTACTTGACTTCTGAGATTCCTCTTCACCCCTGCCTTGCCTCCAGGTCCGCCCAGCTAGTGCTTGGGGTCTGAGATTCAAATGCTGCTTCCCAGCCTCAGGGTTTTTGGCAGGGGCCAGAGCTGCTATTCAGTGTGAGATTAAATTCAATTGCTCAGGTGGGGACAGTGCTGCTATTCAGTGTGAGATTAAGTTCAGCTGCTTGGGTTCGGGCAGGGCTGCCTCACAGGGCTCAGTTCCCTCAGGTGGTTTATCTGGAGATCTTCAACAATGGATACAAGTTCCTGCTTGCTTTGGGAGCCCATGTCCTATGCTGCATCTGCTGCTTCCTCTGCTGCTGCCTCCCAAGGGGGCCTGAGTTATGGAGACACCCCACTCCCCTCTTGACCAACCCAACAGGCTCTCTCACTGACCTGTAGCGTCTGTGGGTGGAGGGACCTGAGCTATTGCTGCAGATTCCATCCCTGAAGCCTATTCATATCTGCTCCTCTTGGTGCCTCAAGGCCAAGGCAGGACTTAGCTCTGCTCCAGGTCCAGTGTGTGACACACCTTTGGTGTTGGTTTTTCAGTGCTCTCTGAAAAAGAAATCTCCTCCACTCCATTGTTGTGTGGCTTCTGCTGCTCCAGAAATTATTGGGAGTTCTTTGTTTCAGGTATTTTATGGGCTCTGGGTTCAGAGCTAGTGTATGTGAATCTTTCTACTCCACCATCTTGGCTCCTCTCCCTCTACTGAAAGCTTCTTTTCTATAATAAGCAAAAGAAACTTTCACTGTCACTACTCTATGTATCAAGAAATATGCCCCAAAATATAAATTTATTTGACTCTCGTGCTATGTGAATCCAGTTTTCAGATTAAATCACCAAGGGATTTTGACTTTGTGTGAATCTTGTAAGATTTGGGATTGTTTTTGGATTCAAAGAATCAGTCTTTCTTTTCCTCTCATTGAAAAGAACTGCAAGATTAAGTAAATACCTAAGGAGGAAAATGTCATCAGAATATATACTGGATAATATTATCCCAAAAGACAAAGTAGAGATAGACGAAATACTATCCACTGTTATAAGTTTATTGGTTACATTAGTTGCTTTATATAGTACAGTACATTCTTGTTTACTTGAATATAATGAAGGTGCTTCTAAACAAAATACTGGTGCAGAGCTTCTTTGAATGTGGTTGAAGCAACAATACGTAGCTATCACTTAATAGCATGGGGTTTAGATGATCTTGGGCAATGTTATTAACCTCTTTGTGTTAATTTCTCACCTATACCATGGAGAGTTTGGACCAATAAGTTTTTATGGTATTTTAAGCTCTAGAATTGTTAATCTATGAGTCACAGACTAATAAATATATAGGAGAAATAGATTGCAAAACGGAATGAATAGGAGAATTAAAGTATTGATCAGATATGAATATATTGAAAATTTTAATAAGTATTGATTCATTAAGTCCATATACTTCTCTTCATTTTCCAGATATTATAGAGATTATGAAAATATGACTACAGATTTTAAGCATGATATTAAGATAGAATGAAATCATAATGTTAACTTTAAACCAAAGGATTACCACATTTCTCAATAGTAGTACTACATAAAAATTTAAAGTAGAATATTTTAGGGGTTTGTTATCCATAGAGCATTAGGGATCTTTAAAAATTCAGGAAAATTTTTAAAATATGTTGAAATATAATAACATTAAGGGTTATTCAAATACGTTTTGAAATTTTCAATGATCATGCAGGTAATTTTCATAAAAAATGATTTAATGTAAGCTTTCCAGGTTCCAAGACCATTATTTTATGTGATATATCATACTGCCTCTCTTGATACGTATTGAATATAGAAAGATGCATCTGGAATGTAGGATCGTTGATCTTAGGACTGTTGGAAAGGATCCCCGAGGGATCTAATCCCACCACTGCTCTTTTTTTAAAAATTATTTATTTATTTATTTTTATTTTTAATGTTCTACAATCACTACCGTGCAATATAGATTGTTCCCCGCTACCTACTCTTCATCACTCCACTCCCTCCCCAAGATGGCATACAATTCTATATAGGATCTACACATACTTTCCTACTGAATACGTTTTCATTACAGTCATGCTGTGTAGATGAACTAAAATAAATAGAAGAAATCATATAACAACTCAAAAACAAAATACACACACACAGAGAAATGACCTCCTACATTCTGTGAATGAATTCCATATTTCTTTCTCTGAGTGTGGAAGGCATTTTGCCTTAGAAGACCATTGGGAATTTTTTTTAAGTTCTTGCAATGTTACAAAGTTTGAAGTCTACCAGAAAAAACTCTCACATACTTTGGTCATTGCTGTGCACAAAATTTTCCAGGTTCTGCTCCTTTCACTCAGCATCTGATCATGTAAGGTTTTCCAGGGTTCTTTGAAGTCTTCTTGTCCATCATTTCTTATGATTCAATGGTACTCCATTACATTCATATACCATAATTTATTCAGCCATTGCCTAATTGATGGGCATCCCCTTGATTTCAAGTTTTTTGCAACTACGAAGAGTGCTGCTATAAATATTTTTGTACATGTGAGACCCTTTCTCATTTTTATGACCTCTTGGGGAGACAGTCCTAGAAGCGATTGCTGGGTCATAAGGTATGCATGTTTTTGAAGCCCTTTGGGCATAGTTCCAAATCGCTCTCCAGAATGGTTGGATGAACACACAGCTCCACCAACAATGAATTAGTGTTCCAACTCTTCCACATCCTTTCCAACATTTATCATTTTCCTGTTCTGTCATGTTTGCAAATCTAATAGGTGTGATGTGGTAACTCAGAGTTCTTTTGATTTCATCTCTCTAATTGAAAGTGATTTAGACCATTTTTTTCATATGATCATAGATATCTTTAATTTCTTCCTCTGATAATTGCCTGTTCATATACTTTCATCATTTACCAATTGGGGAATGATTTTTATTGTTGTACCTTTGACGCAGTTCTCCATATATTCCAGAAATGAGGCTTTATTCCTGAGATTAGCTGTAAGATTTCTTTCCCAATACACTACATCCCTCAGAACTTTGGTTGCAATGGGTTTGGTTGTTCAAAACCTTTTCAGTTTAATATTATCAAAATTATGCATCTTGCATTTCGTAATGCTTTCTATAATTCTTCCTTTCTCCATAAATCTGATAAATACACTGTTCTTTGCTTCTCCAGTTTGTCCATAGTATCAATTTTCTATCTTGATGGAATACCCATTTGGACTGACTCTTGTGTACATTGTCAAGCATAGATCTACGCCTAGTTTCTGCTACACTGTTACCGAATTTTCCCAGCAGTTTTTGTCAAACAGTAAGTTCTTATCCCAGAAGCTGGGGTCCTTGGGTTTATAAAACAGCAGGTTACTATGTTCCTTGCCTACTGTGTCTTAAGTACCTAGATTTTTCCACTTGTCTAACCTTCTGTTTCTCAGCCAGTACTAAGTGGTTTTGATAATTGCTGCTTTACAATACAATTTGAGATCTGGTAGTGCTGGGCCACCTTCCCTAGCATTTATTTTCATTAGCTCCTTTGATATTCTGGACCTTTTGTTTTTCCAGATGAATTTTGATATTATTTTATCCAGCTCGAGGAAATAATTATCTGATAGTTTAACTGGTATTGCACTAAATAAGTAAAGTAATTTAGGTAGAATTGTCATTTTTATTATATGAGCTCGCCCTACCCATGAGCAAATGACGTTTTCCCACTAACTTAGATCTGACTTTATTTGTGCAAAAACTGTCTTGTTTTTGTGTTCATATAGTCCCTGTGTTTCTTTTGGCAAGTAAACTACCACTTATTTTACAGTGTCTACCTTAGCTTAAATGGTATTTCTGTTTCTCTCTCTTGCTCTTGGACTTTATTGCTTATTAATAGGAATGCAGAAAATTTGTGCGGGTTTATTTTGTAACCTGAAAATTTGCCAAAATTTTTGTTTCAAGTAGTTTTTTTACTTGAATCTCTGGACATCTCTAAGAATATCATCATATTATCTGCAAAAAGTGATAACTTGGGGAGGAGCCAAGATGGCGGAGTATAAAGACTCACGTATGCTAGCTCCGGATACATAGCCCATAAATTTCCTGTAAGAAGACCTTCCCACAAATTCTGGATCTCTGCAAGGCATGCAGAAACACAGGAGAAGAGATTTCCGTTCCAGAGAGCCCTGGAAAACCGTCCCCAGGGGTCCGTCATGCCCCGGAAAGCGGAGCCCACCACAGAGCTGCCCTGGCCAGGTGGTCCCAGAGGAGCAGATCCGAGCAGGCTTCAGGGACAGAATCTCTGGCGGCCGGGAAGGTCCCTCCACCCACAGACGCTACAGGTCAGTGAGAGAGATGTCTGGGCTGGCCGAGAGGGGAGCGAGGTGTCTCCATGACTCAGGCACCCTCAGGAGGAAGTGCCGGAGGGAGAGGCAGAGGCAGAGGAAGCTGCAGAGGCAGCGGCAGAGGCGGCAGCCCCGGGACTCCCCGAGCAGCAGGCAGAAGTTCAGGGTTATTACTGAAGGTCTCTGCATAAACCCCCTGAGGGAACTGAGGCTGGGAGGCAGCCCTGCCCCCACCCGAGCATCAGAACTTAAGCTCACATTGAATAGCAGCCCCGCCTGCCCAGGATAGCCCTGAGACTGGGAAGCAGCATTTCAATCTCAGACCCCAAGAACTAGCTGGGAGGATCTAGGCAGGGGTGGAGAGGAATCCCAGAAGTCAAGTAACTGGCTGGGAAAATGCCCAGAAAAAGGAAGCAAAATAAGACCATAGAGAGCCACTTTATTGGGGAAGAGATGTTCCCTCTCTCCTTCATTTCTGATGATGAAGTACAATGCCTGCCACTGGAGAAAGACATGGCGATCGGGGCCTCTCTATCCCAGACATTTGAAGTTGATGTCTGGTGGGCTCAGGTCATGGAAGAGCTCAAAAAGGATTTTGAAAATCAACTTAGACAGGTGGAGGATAAACTGGGAAGAGAAATGAGAGAGATGCAAGAAAAGCATGAAAAATGGGTCAATATCTTGGTAAAGGAGACCCAAAAAAATGCTGAAGAAAATAACACCTTGAAAAATAGACTCACTCCATTGGCAAAAGAGGTTCAAAAAGCCAGTGAGGAGAAGAATGCTTTCAAAAGCAAAATTAGCCAAATGGAAAAAGAGGTTCAAAAGCTCACTGAAGAAAATAGTTCTCTCAAGATTAGAATGGAACAGATGGAGTCTAATGACTTTCTGAGAAACCAAGAAATCATAAAACAAAACTAAAAGAATGAAAAAAATGGAAGAGAATGTGAAATATCTCATTGGAAAAACAACTGACCTGGAAAATAGATCCAAGAGAGACAATTTAAAAATTATGGGACTACCTGAAAGCCATGATCAAAAAAAAGAGCCTAGGTATCATCTTGCATGAAATTATCAAGGAAAAACTGCCTTGAGATTCTAGAACCAGAGGACAAAATAAGTACTGAAGGAATACATTGATCACCACCTGAAAGAGATCCAAAAAGAGAAACTTCTAGGAACATTGTGGCCAAATTCCAGAGTTCCTATATCAAGGAGAAAGTATTGCAAAAAGCTAGAAAGAAACAATTCCAGTATTGTGGAAATAAAATCAGGATAACTCAAGATCTAGCAGCTTCTACATTAAGGGATTGAAGGGGGTGGAATAGGATATTCCAGAAGTCAAAGGAACTAGGACTCAAACCAAGAATCACCTACCCAGCAAGACTGAGTATAATACTTCAGGGGATAATATGGTCTTTCAATGAAATCGAGGACTTTCAAGCATTCTTGATGAAAAGACCAGAGCTGAAAAGAAAATTTGACTTTCAAACACAAGAATCAGAAGAAGCATGAAATAGTAAACAGCAAAGGGAAGTCATAAGGGACTTACTAAAGCTGAACTGTTTACATTCCTACATAGAAAGACAATATTTGTTACTCTTAAAACGTTTCAGTATCTGGGTAGTTGGTGGGACCACACAGAGATGTGCACACACACACGCGCACACACACGCACACACACACGTACATGCTTGCATGCACACACACACATACACACAAACATGCACACACAGAGACAGAGAGCACAGAGTGAATTGAAGAGGATGGGACCATACCTTAAAAGAAATTAAGGTAAATGGTGAGAGAGAAATGTAGTGGGAGGAGAGAGGGTGAAATGGAATGGGGTTAATTATATCTCATTCAAGAGGCAAGCAGGAAACTTTTTAGTGGAGAGAAAAAGAGGAGAGCTGAGAAAAAAACAAGAAGTTTACCCTCATTACATTCGACTAAAGGAAGGAGTAAAATGCACACTCATTTTGGTATGAAAACCTGTCTTACAGTGCAGAACAATGGGGAAGAAAGAGATAAGCAGGGAGGGAGGGATGACGGAAGGGAGGGCAATGGAAGAAGCGAGCAATTTGAAGTCAACACTCTTGGGGAGGGACAGGATCCAAAGAAAGAATAGAAACAATGGGGGGCAGAATAGGATGGAGGAAAATACAGTTAGTCATATACAACACGACTGTTATCAAAGTCATTTTCAAAACCACACAGACATGGCCTATATTGAATTGCCTGCCTTCCCAAAGGGAATGGGTGGGGAGGGAGGAATGGGGAGAATTTGGAACTCAAAGTTTTAGGAACCACTGTTGAGTATTGTTGTTGCTACTAGAAAATAAGAAATACAGTTAATGGGGAATAGAAAGTCATCTCGCCCTACAGGACAAAAGAGAAGATGGGGACAAGGGAAGGGAGGGATGATAGAAGAGAGGGCAGATTGGTGATAGGGAAAATTGGAATGCTTGGTGTATTGGGGTTGGGGAGGGGGTAAATGGGGAGAAAATTTGGCACCCAAAATTTTGTGAAAATGAATGTAAAAAGTTAAATAAATAAATAAACAAATAAATAGAAGTGATAGCTTAGTTTCTTCTTCACACATTCTTATTCCTTCAGTTTCTTTATCT
The DNA here is from genome assembly GCA_023548195.1 of Bettongia penicillata ogilbyi. Classification (NCBI taxonomy): domain Eukaryota; kingdom Metazoa; phylum Chordata; class Mammalia; order Diprotodontia; family Potoroidae; genus Bettongia; species Bettongia penicillata. The sequence goes on along the minus strand of JAJHZJ010000137.1, from coordinate 309,147 downwards.
TGTCTAATTACTACAGATGATATTTCTAGTACCATATTGAGTAATAATGGTGAAAATCGACATTCTTGTTTCATCCCTGATCTTATTGGAAATACCTCTAGCTTATCTCCATTGCATAAAATGCTTGCTGAAGGTTTGAGGTAGATACTGCTTATTATTTTATAGAAAATTTCCTGTATTTCTATGTTCTCCAGCGTTTTTAATGGGAATCGGTGTTGTATCCTGTAGAAAGTTTTTTTGGCATCTATTGAGATAATCATATGGTTTTTTCAGTTTTGTTTTTGATATGATCAATAAGGCTAATAGTTTTACTGATATTGAACCAGCCCTGCATTCCTCTTATGAATCCTACCTGATCATAATGTGTAATTCTTGTGATGAGGTGCTATATTTGTTTTGCTAAACTCTTATTTAAAATTTTTCCATCTATAGTCATTAGAGAAATTGGTCCATAATTTTCTTTCTCTGTTTTGTCTCTTCCTGGTTTAGGTATCAAAACCATATTTATATCTTCAAAAAAATTTGCAAGAACTCCTTCAGGGTTGATAGTTGCAGGCGCAGTTGCTGCAGATACCTGGGGCTCTGTTGCTCTCACTTGCTCAGTTCCCCTGGACTCCAGTCCTGGCCTGATATGCCTGAGATTCCACAGTTCGGCTAATGCCTCAGAGTACCCAGGGCTTTCTTCTTGGGTCTGCCATGGCAGGGATCATTATGCTATTTTTTTTAAAAGAACATTTAGTGGTATTTAAGGATCCAAAGGATGTCTTAGGATTAAAGCCTTCATGGTCCTCAAAGGAATTGTGATGCAGTATAAAGCCTGAGAGGGGCAAACCTGGGACTATATTTGAGCAATTCAACTGTGTACTTTCTTATGGTTGAACGTCCAGTTGGGTGCGGCTGGAATTAGCCATTGATATTCCAGGTGAAAAGCTCTGCAGTGTCTGAGATACAGAATTGCAAGATCTGCCTTGATGTGGATTTACACCTCTAATATTATTCTAGAGTCTTCAGGATATGCTGGCAGCTGGATCTCATATTCTGCCTCCCAGGTTTAGAGTTATACAACTGCTGCTTTCGTCTGTTCTGCAGCTCCTTCAATACACAGCTTATAGCCTAAAACCACTCCTTGCCCAGGTATACCAATTCTAGGGAGATTTCTTCTCCATTATCTTCTGAGCTATCATTTTACCTAGAGATCCTTGGGGAAAAGATAGGGGAGATTGGGTACGTGGGATTGTGGTTTTAGGGCTGCAATATCACAAAGTCAACTAGTGGACAGGGTTGACTGAGAAATACACAGGCTACCCTTCATCAATATATGTTAGACAAGATAAACGAAGTGAGCATCAATAAAACTAAGTTAGGATATGCAAAATGAGGAGCCGAGCATACATATGATAGGTCAGTAAGTAGTAAATATCTTTATGAGCCAGTGCACAGCCAGTCCAAAGTCATAAATTCTTTAGGTGCAACTGACTACTGTATAAGGAGAGAGATATATGTTTTGCTATGCCCTAGAGCTGGGGGGAAACTGCCAGGGATGGTGCTTTGAGGATAGGGAGAATAGTGAATTTGAAATCGTGATTGAAGAACAGGTACCTAATCACCCCATCAGTGAGAGAGTAGTCGAATCTACCAAGAAGATGCAAAAGGATTGCCTTGCTGTAGTGAATGTTGAGTTGAGATTATGCAACCTAAATTTATAATGCACAAATCAGCATAATTTTGCAGTTTTACTTTTTTAAGTTAAATTTATTTATTTATTTAATATTTTACATTCATTTTAACAAAACTTTGGTATCCAAATTTTCTCCCCATTTATACCCTCCTACTACCTCAATATGCTGGACATTCTAATTTTGCCTATCACCAATCTTCCCTCTGTTCTATCATCCCTCCTTTCCCTTGTACCCCCCTTCTTTTTTGTCCTGTAGGGCCAGATAACTTTCTATTCCTCATAACCTGTATTTCTTATTTCCTAGTAGCAGGAACAATACTCGACAGTTGTTCCTAAAACTTTGGGTTCCGACTTCTTCCCATCCCTACCACCCCACCCATTCCCTTTGGGAAGGCAGGCAATTCAGTATAGGTCATATCTGTGTAGTTTTTCAAATGACTTCCATTATAGTCGTATTGTGTAAGACTAACAATATTTCCCTCCATCCTATCCTGCCCCCCATTGCTTCTGTTCTCTCTTTTGATCCTGTCCCTCCCCAAGAGTGTTGATTTCAGTTTGCTCCCTCCTCCCATTGCCCTCCCTTCCATCATCCCCCCCCACCCTGCTTATCTCCTTCTCCCCCACTTTCCTGTATTGTAAGATAGGTTTTAATACCAAAATGAGTGTGAATTTTATTCCTTCCTTTAGTCAAATGTAATGAGAGTAAACTTCATGTTTTTCTATCAGCTCCCCTCTTTCTCCCTCCACTAAAAAGACTCCCGCTTGCCTCTTTTATGACAGATGATTGGGCCCATTCCATTTCTCCCTCTTTCCTCCCAATATATTTCTCTCTCATTGCTTAACTTCATTGTTTAAAAATATGATCCCATCCTATTCAATTCACTCTATACTCTCTGTCTCTGTGTGTGCGTGCACGTGTGTATGTGTGTGTGAGTGTGCGCGTGCATGTGTGTGTGTATGTGTGTGTGTGTGTAATCCCACCAAATACACAGATACTCAAAAGTTTCAAGAGCTACAAATATTGTCTTTCCATGTAGGAATGTAAACAGTTCAACTTTAGTAAGTCACTTATGATTTCTCTTTGCTGTTTACCTTTTAATGCTTCTATTCATTCTTGTGTTTGAAAGTCTAATTTTCTTTTTAGCTCTGGTCTTTTCATCAAGAATGCTTGAGAGTACTCTGTTTCATTGAAAGTTTTCCTTGATAATTTCATGAATGATGATATCTAGGCTCTTTTTTGGATCATGGCTTTCAGGTAGTTCCATAATTTTTAAATTGTCTCTCCTGAATCTGTTTTCCAGTTCAGTTGTTTTACCAATGAGATAGTTCACATTATCTTCCATTTTTTCATTCTTTTGGTTTTGTTTGGTGATTTCTTAGTTTCTCATAAAGTCATTAGGCTCCATCTCTTTCATTCTAATTTTGAGAAAACTCTTTTCTTCAGTGAGCTTTTGAACCTCCTTTTCTATTTGGCTAATTCTGCTTTTGAAAGCATTCTTCTCCTCATTGGCTTTTTGAACCTCTTTTGCCAATTGAGTGAGCCTATTTTTCAAGGTGTTATTTTCTTCAGCATTTTTTTTTGGGTCTCCTTTACCAAGGTGTTGACCTGCTTTTCATGCTTTTCTTGCATCTCTCTCATTTTTCTTCCCAGATTTTCCTCCACCTGTCTAACTTGATTTTCAAAATCCCTTTTGATCTCTTCCATGGTCTGTGCCCATTGAATATTTATTTTGGATGTTTGGGATACAGTAGCCTTGACTTCTATGTGTTTCCCTGATGGCAAACATTGTTCTTCCTCCTCTGAAAGGATGGGAGGAGATATCTGTTCCCCAAGAAGATAACCTTCTATGATCTTCCATTTTTTCCCTTTTCTGGGCATTTTCCCAGCCAGGTACATGACTTCTGAGATTGCTCTCCACCCCTGCCTTGCCTCCAATTGCCCCCAGATAGTGCTTAGTGTCTGAGATTCAAATGCTACTTCCCAGCCTCAGGGCTTTCAGTGGGAGCAGGACTGCTATTCAGTATGAGATTAAATTCAGGTGCTCAGGTGGGAACAGGGCCACCATATGGGGCTAAGTTCCCTCCAGGGGTTTATGTGGAGACCTTCAGTAACGGATCCGAGCTCCTGCCTTATTTGGGAGCCCCTTTCTGCTGGTGCCTCTGCTGCTGCCTCCCGAGTGGGCCTGAGTTATGGAGACACCCCGCTCCCCTCTTGGATCGCCATAAAGGTTCTCTCACTAACCTTTGATATCTGTGAGTTGAGGGACCTTTGTGGACACTGGAGATTCTGTTCCTGAAGCCTGCTCATGTCTGGTCCTCTTGGTGCCTTGGCCAAGGCAGGGCTGGGCTCTGCTCCGGGTCTGGTGTATGACAGACTTTTGGTGTAGCATTTTCAGGACTGTCTGGAACAGAAATCTCCTCCACTCCTTTGCTGTGTGGCTTTGGATGCTCCAGAATTTGTTGCAAGTTCTTCTTTTCAGCTATTTTATGGGCTGTGTGTTAGGAGCTAGCATATGTGAATCTTTCTACTCTGCCATTTTGGCCCCTCCCCCCTAACTTTGCAGTTTTCTATAGATTCATTCAGAAGCACATGAACAGGAGCAAAGGTAGTAGATGGTGGGAGAAATTCATGGTTGATGTTTGGCCATGCAACATTTAGGCCTGGATAAAGAAGCAAGGGACTCAAAAGAAGACAACATAAAGTTGTACTGTTATACAAAGTGATCAAGATGAGGGAGGAAAGAGAATGTAGCTCTCTGTTGGGCTCAGAGACTCTATACTGCTGTACAATTAAGAGGTAATATAATTTCCCCCCCCTAGTATAATGTGTTTTGCTCCTCAAAGATCCTTCCTATGTCATATGTCTGTATCTATCTGTGTACAGATTGTCCTCAATGTGTCATTCTCTTTGCCTATATGGGTATTTGCCTAGACCTGCTATTGGTCCATTCTTTCTAACAATATAGTCAAAAGTAGGGGTGGAGTGGGAGAGAAGGTAATGAGTACCTCCCTCCAGAATTATTCTTTTTTCCCCCTTTTCTGTCCACTTGTAAGAGTCTGACTCTTCAAGCTGCTCCCTGCTCTGGAGTCCTTCACTACTGGATTGTTTTCAGGGCTAACAGTTCTCTAGCTCATTAAAGCCTCATGGTTTGCGTTTGTGGTTACCTAAGCATTTAATCTCTTCTCAAATCAAAGACAGTCATGTCAAATAAAAAGATCACACGGTATTAAAACCTGATATTCACAAATTTATCACTTCTTCATGCCTTTACAATAGGGATACTTAACTCTGGGTACTTAGACTTCCTCGGGGCTCAATTGTAATAAAATGTATGCTATTTTATATATTTTTAAACACTTTTTTTTGAGAGAGGGCCATATATTCACCAGGCTACCACAGGATTTCAAACAAAAAACATTAAAAACAGGACCTATCTTTTGCTGATCATACTACATGAATTGAGGTAGTGAAATGAACACCCTCTTATATTCAATAACAACAAGAAAAATAACGTTATCTCCTTAGAATTATTCAGTTACTTGATTCTACACATGTATGTCCCCTGTTCTAATATGAAAAGGCTTACATGGAGAAAAAAAGAGAGAAAAATAAAAAAATAATGAGATGATTTTTCAAGAAAACTAATTAGAAAAATGAAGGAATTAACATAGCAAAAAAGAAGAAAAAGGAAGGAGATTGTTAATGGAAAAATCAACATTATCAATAACTAAACTTTAAAAAATAAAGTTGTTTTATAAAAAGGCATAAGACTAATTAAAATAACCATAGCTAATTTATATAAGTTCAATTACAATTCAATTTACAATAAGTTTCAATTTACAATTCTTTGCCCCTGCAAAAAGAACTGCAATAAATATTTTGTACGTTTATATCCTTTTACTCTTTCTTTGATCTCTTAGATTACAGACAGAGTAGTGATAGTCCTGGGTCAAAGAATGTGGACAGTTGGGCATAGTTCCAAATTGTTCTCCAAAATGGTTGGACCAGTTCACAACTCCACCAATAGTTCATTAGTGTACCTATTTTTCCTCATCCGCTCCAGCATTTATCATTTCTTACAAGTGTGAGGCAATATTCAGAGTTGCTTTACTTTATATTTCTCTAATCAAAAATGATTTAGAGAAACTTTCATGTCTACAGATAATTTTGGCTTCTGAAAACTGCTTGTTCACATTATATAACCATTTACCAATGGGTGAATGCCTCTCATTTATATAAATTTCACTCAATTTCCAATGCAGTTGGGATATGAGACCTTTATTTGAGAAACTTACTGTAAAATTTGTTTTATATTACTTCCTTTTTTATGGTAACTTTTAGCAAAATTTAGTTTCCTTGATTACATCCTTTAATTAGGCTTGGTTTTTTTGCCTTGGATGTGTCTGAGATAATGGTTTTTAGCCCTTCCTTTTTTTCTTAATAATAGATTCTGCTCCAGTTCCCTGTTTCAAATCTGCGTCTTTCCTTTTTGTGTTTATACACTGTAAAATTTATGTTTTGTTCCAATTAAAAGCATTTTATTTTTTCTAATTACGTGTAAAGATAATTATAAACATCTACTTTTAAAAGATTGTGCCATTTTCTCTCCCTTGTTCTCCTTCAGACTCCCCAAGATGGCATGCAATCTGATATAGGTTATAAATGTAGAGTCATAATAAACATAATTCTACATTAGTCATGTTGTAGAACAAAAGGGTAAAACCAAGACAAAGGAAAAGAAGAGAAAAACAGTAAGCTTCAATTTGCAGTAAGATGCCACAGTTCTTTCTCTGGATGTGGATAGCTTTGTTCAACATCATGAGTCTCTTGCAATTGTCTTTGATCATTGTGTTGCTGAAAACAGCTAAGCCTATGAAAGTTGGTCATTGCACAATGTTGCTGTGACTGTGTACAATGTTATGCTTGCTTCACCCAACACCATTTCATAGTTCCAAATTGCTCTCCAAAATGGTTGGATCACTTCACAACTCCATTGGCACATCAGTGTTCAAATTTTCTCACATCTTATGCAGAATTTGTCATTTTCCTTTTTTTTTTACATACTATATAGTTGTGAGGTGGTATCTCAGAGTTTCTTTATTTTCATTTCTCTTATGAATAGATTTTTTTCTCAAAACTTTCCCTTTCCTAATACTGGTTCCTCCTAATTTATTTATTTTCAGTTTTCAACAATCACACAATCACTTCCATAAGTTTTAAATTTTCTCCCCCTCCCTCCCAAAATAGTATGTAATCTGATATGGGCCCTACACATGCATTCTTATTAAAGAAATTTTCAAGTTGGTCATGTGCATAGAACAATTAAAATGAATGGGAGAAAGCATGAGTAAAACTAAAGAAAAGAAACAACACTCAAAAAGAAAATAATCTCCTTCATTCTGTATTCTGACTCCACAATTCCTTCAGTGGATGTGGAGGACATTTTGCATCATGAATTCTTTGGAAATGTTTTAGGTTCTTGCATTGTTGCAAAGTACTAAGTCTGTCAGAAACAGTCCTCTCATACTGTGACTGTTTCTGTGAAAATGTTCTGCTTCTGCTCACTTCACTCAGCATCAGTTCATGTAAGTCTTACAAGGTATTTCTGAAGTCTTCCTGTTTGTTATTTCTTATAGCACAATAGTATTTCATTACATTCACATAACACATCTTCTTTTGTCATCCCCTCCCCGTCCACAATGGAAATTGCCTGGATTTTCAGTTCTTGGCCACCACAAAAGAGCTGCTATAAATAATTTTGTACGTGTTTCCATTCCCCATTTTTATAATGTCTTTGGGATACACTCCTTGAAGCAATATTGCTGGGTCAAAGAATATGTACATTTTTATAGCCCTTTCATCATAGTGCCAAATTGTTCTCCAGAATGGTTGGATCCATTCACAGTTCCACGAAAAGAGAATTAGTGTTCCAACTTTCCCACATCTTCTCCAATATTTATCATCTTCCTATTTTGTCATGTTAGCCAATCTGATAGATGTGATGTGGTACTTCAGAGTCACTTTGATTTGCATCTCTCCAATCAATAGTGATTTAGAGCATTTTTATATGATTATAGATATCTTTAATTTTGTCCTCAGCAAACTACCTGTTCATATTTTTTACTATTTACCAATAGGAGAATGACACATTCTTGTAAATTTGACTCAATTCTCTATATATTTTAGAAATGAGTTCTTTATCATAGACACTAGTTGTAAATTTTTTTTCCCCAGTTTTCCCTTTCCCTCCTAATCTTGGTTGCATTGACTTTGTGCAAAATCTTTTCAATTTGATGTAATCAAAATTCATCATTTTGGACTTCATAATATTCTTTATCTCTCCTTTGGTCATATATTGCTCCATTCTCCATAAATTTGAGAAATAAGCTGATTTCTTCCCTAATTTGTTTATAGTATCAGAGTTTTATACTCTCTTCATATACCCATTTGAACTTTATTCTCACATACTGTGTCAGGTATTGGTCTATGCCATTTCTACCACACTCTTTGCCAGTTTTCCCAGCAGTTTTTGTCAAACAGTGAATTCTTAGCCCAGTACTTGGGGTCCCTCTGTTTATGAAACAGTACATTGCTGTAGTCAGTGACTTAATGTGTCATGTGTACTTAACCTATTCCCTTGATCTACTCCTCTGTTTCTTAGTACCAAATTGGGCAAGTAGAAACTAATGATTCTATGAGACAGCAAGAATAAGTCAAACAAATCTAAAGAAGTAAAAGATAAAAGAGAACATAAAATATATAACTGGAAAAACAACTGACCTGGAAAATAGATCAGAGGAGAAAATTTAAGAATTATTGGCCAGCTAGAAAGCCATGATGAAAAAAAGAGTCTGGACAATATCTTCCAGGAAATCATCAAGGAAAACTTTCCAGAAGGGCTATATTCAGAGGGCAAAATTGTCATAGAAAGAATCTACTGCTCACTTCCTGAAATGGATTCCAAACTCAAAACCCCAAGAAATATCGTTGCCAAATTCCACAACTATCAGGAGAAGGAGAAAATACTACAGGCAGTCAGAAAGAAACAATTCAAATATCAAGGAGCTACACTCAGGTTCACACAAGACCTTGCAGCTTCTACATTAAAAGATTGATGGAATTGGAATCCAATATTCCATAAGGCAAAGGAGTTGGGTCTGCAACCAAGGATTAACTACCCAGCAAAGTTCAGCGTAATATTTCAGGCAAGGAGAAGGTCATTAAACAAAGTAAGGGATTTCCAGACCTTCCTGACAAAAACGCCAGAACTTAATAGACAATTTGATCTTCAAATGCTGGTCTCAAGAGAACCATAAAAAAGTAAACGAGGGGGAGGGGAAATTTGTTACTCAATTTGGGCAAATTGTTTACCTCCCAATAAGGGAAGATGATGCCTGTCAATCTTGAGAATTGCACTTCTATTATGAAATATAAACGGGATATACATAGAGGGAACGTGTACAAAGTAAATACTGTCATGTTAAAATATGATTTAGGTATGTGAAGGCATTGAACAGGAGGTAGGAAAAGGAGGGAGCAGAAAATGGTAAATTACATCACAGGAAGAAATTCAAAATTACAGTAGAAGGAAAGAGGGGAGGGAGATGAGCATTTTTTGAGAGGTATTCTCATCCCTTTAGTTTCAGGGAGGAAAAATAAATTTAAGTAGATAATTCTAACTAGCTCTATAGGCTCTTAGAGGGGAAGGGGGAAGAAATGGGAGGGAAGCTAAAAAGGAGGGAAGAAGCAATAAGGGTAAAGGGGAATAAAAGGGAGGGATGCCAAAAGAAGGAAGGGAAGGCTGCAGGAGGAGGTGGTGAAAAGAGAATACTATTGAGGAGGGGAACGGAGACGGAAGAGCTAAAAGCACAAACGGTGGGAAAGAGGATGGAGAAATATACACAGATTGTAATCATAACTGTGAATGTGAGTGAAATGAACTCTCCCATAAAACAAAGACGGATAGCAGAATGGATTAAAAGTCATAATCCAACAATATGGTGTTTACAATAAACACGTTTGAAACGGGGGGGGGACACATACCGGATAAAGGTCACAGGTTGGAGCAGAATAGGTTGTGCTTCAGCTGATGTAAAAAAAAAACAAAAACAAAAACAAAAAAACAACAGGAGTAGCCATCCTAATATCAGACAAAGCAAAAGCAGAAATAGACCTAATCAAAAGAGATAAGGAAGGAAACCATATCCTGCTAAAAATCACCAAAGACAATGAAGCAATATCAGGACTAAACATGTTCTCCCCAAGTGGAATAGCACCGAAGTTCTTAGAGGAGAGGTTAGGGGAGCTGAAGCAGGAAATTGACAGCAAAACTACACTAGTGGGGGACCTCAACATCCCCCTCTCTAAACTCGATAAATCTAACCTCAAAATAAACAAGAAAGAGGTTAAGGAGGTAAATAAAACTCTGGATAAGGTAGATACGATAGATCTCTGGAAAAAAATTGAATGAGAATAGAAAGGAATATAACTTTTTCTCAGTGGTACATGAGACATTTACAAAAATTGACCATGCACTAGCACATAAAAACCTCACAATTCAGTGTGGAAAGGCAGAGATCATCAATGCATCCTACTCAGATCATAACGCAATAAAAATTATATGTAATAAAAGGCCATGGAAAGAAAAACCAAAATTAATTGTACACTAAATAATCTAATCCTAAAGAAGGACTGGGTTAAAGAAGAAATCATATAAACAATCAAAAACTTTATTCAAGAGAATTACAATAATGAGACAACCTGCCAAATCTTAGGGGATACTGCAAAAGCAGTTCTTAGGGGAAGTTTGATATCTTTGAATGAAATAAAATAGAGAAAGAGGAGACCAATTACTTGGGCATGCAGCTGAAAAAGCTAGAAAAAGAACAAATTGAAAATCCCCAAGTAAATACCAAATTAGAAACACTGGAAACCAAAGAAGAGATTAATAAAATTGAAATTAAGAACACTATTGAATTAATAAATAAAACCAGTAGTTGCTTTTATGAAAAAATAATAAAATTGATAAGTGTTTGGGCAATTTTATTTACAAAAAGAAAGAAGACAATCAAATTGCTAATATTAAAAATTAAAGGGATGAACTCACCTCCAGTGAGGAGGAAAGTAAAACAATAATAAGAAATTACTTTGCCCAACTTTATGCCTGCAGAATCGATAATCTGAATGAGATGGATGACTACTTTAACAAATACAAATTGTACAGATTAACAGAAGAGGAAATTGAATAGTTAAAAAACCCCATCTCAGAAAAAGAAATTGAAGAAGCCATCAATGAACTCCCTAGGAAAAAATCTCCAGGGCCAGGTGGATTTACAAATGAATTCTATAAATATCTAAGGAACGGTTAATTTCATTACTATATGGACTATTCTTGAAAATTGGGGAGGAAAGAGTCCTCCCAAATTCTTTCTGTGATAAATACGTGGTTTTGATACCTAAACCAGGAAAAGGCAGAACAGAAAAAAAATTATAGATCAATTTCTCTAATGAAAAAATGCAAAAATTTTAAATAAGATTTTAGCAAAACGAATAGAGCATCTTATCACGAGAATAATACATTATGATCAGGAAGGATTCATACCAAGAGTGCAGGGCTGGTTCAATATTTGGAAAACTATCAGTAGTATTGATCATATAAACAAAAAAACTAACAAAAACCACATGATCATTTCAATGTATGCAGAAAAGTTTTTCAACCAAATACAGCATGCATTCCTACTAAAAACATAGGAGAACATCAGAATAAAGGGAACTTTCCATAAAATAATAAGCAGTATCTACCTAAAACCTTCAGCAAGCATTATATGCAATGAGCATAAGCTAGATGCATTTCCAATAAGATCAGGGGTGAAACAAGTATGTCCATTATCACCACTATTATTCAATATGGTGCTAGAAATGTTAGCTGTAGCAATTAGACAAGATAAAGAAATTGAAGGAATAAGAATATACTTGGCACCTGAGACCAAGTAGGCAAGGAATATAGCCAAAGAAGAAACTAAGTTATCACTCTTTGCAGATAATATGATGATATACTTAGGGAATCCAAGAGACTCAAGTAAAAAGCTACTTGAAATAATAAACAACTTTGGCAAAGTTGGAGGTTACAAAATAAACCTGCACAAATCTTCTGCATTACTGTATATTAGCAACAAAGTCCAACACCATGAGATAGAAAGAGAAATCCCATTTAAAGCTAGGACAGATGCTATAAAATACTTGGGAGTTTACCTGCCAAACCAACCTAGGGACCATATGAACACAAATACAAGACATTTTTTGCACAAATAAACTCAGATTTAAGTAAGTGGAAAAACATGAGTTGCTCATGGGTAGCCAAGCTAATATAATAAAAATGACAATTCTACCTAAATTAATTCACTTATTTAGTGCCATACCAATTAAACTGTCAGATAATTCTTTTCTGGAGCTGGATAAAATAATGTCAAAATTCGTCTGGAAGAACAAAAGGTCCACAATATCAAAGGCACAAATGAAAAGAAATGCTGGGGAAGGTGGCCTAGCACTACCAGATCTCAAATTGTACTATAAAGCAGCAATTATCAAAACCACTTGGTATTGGCTAAGAAACAGGTGGGTAGACAAGTGGAATATACATGGCACCTGAGACCAAGTAGGCAAGGAATATAGCAATCTCCTGTTTGATAAAACCAAGGACCCCACCTTCTGGGAGAAGAACTCACTGTTTGACAAAAATTGCTGGGGAAATTGGATAACAATGTGGTGGAAACTAGGCATAGACTCCATGACTGACACCATACACAACAATAAAGTCCAAATGCCTGCACGATCTAGGTATAAAGATTGATACCATGGACAAATTGGAGGAGCAAGGAATAGTGTATTTATCAGATTTATGGAGAAGGGAAGAATTTTTTTCTAAAGGAGAGATAGAAAGCATTATGAAATGCAAGATGGATAATTTTGATTACATTAAACTGAAAAGGTTTTGCTCAACCAAACCCGATGCAACCAAAATTCAGAAGGATGTAGCATATTGGGAAAGCATTTATACAGGTAATCTCATGGATAAAGGCCTCATTTCTAGAATATATAGATAACTGAGTCAAATGTGCAACTACTCAAGTCATTCCCCAATTGATAAATGGTCAAAGGATATGAACAGGCAATTTTCAGAGGAAGAAATTAAAGATATCTATAACCATATAAAAATGTTCTAAATCACTTTTGATTAGAGAGATGCAAATCAAAACAACTCTGAGGTACCACATCACACCTATAAGATTGGCAAACATGATGGAACAGGAAAATGATAAATGTTGGAGAGGATGTGGGAGAGTTGGAACACTAATTCATTGTTGGTGGATCTGTGAGTTCATCCAGCCATTCTGGAGAGCGGTTTGGAACTGTGTCTGAAGGGCTACAAAACTGTGCATACTCTTTGATCCAGAAATATTGCTACTACGACTGTATCTCCAAGAGATCATAAAAATGAGAAAGGGTCCCACATGTGCCAAAATATTTGTAGCAGCACTCTTTGTAGTTGCCAAAAACTGGAAACCAAGGGGATGCCCATCAAATGTGGAATGACTGAATAAATTATGCTATATGAATGTAATGGTGTACTATTGTACCATAAGAAATGATGAACAAGAAGACTTCAGGGAGGCCTGAAAGGATTTATATGATCTACTGCTGAGTGAAAGGAGCAGAAGTAGGAGAACTTTGTGCACACCAACGACCATAGTGTGTGAGAGTTTTTTCTGGTAGACTTGGAACTTCTTAATAATGCAAGAACTTTAAAAAAAAATTCCCAATTGTTTTCTAAAGCAAAATGCCTTCCACACTCAGAGAAAGAACTGTGGAATTCATTTACAGAATGTAACAGTTCGTGTATGTGTGTGTGTGTGTGTGTGTGTGTGTATTATGTTTTGATTTGTTATATGATTTTTTTCTCATTTATTTTAGCTTGTCTACATGGCATGACTATAGTGAAAATGTATTCAATAGGAAAGTATATGTAGATCCTATATAGAATTGTATGCCATCTTGGGGAGGAAGGGGGATGGTGGGGGCTAGGTGTGGGAGGGTAAAAATCTAAGTTTTATGGTGGTGATTGTAGAACATTAAAAAATAAAATAAATATTTTAGTTTTTGTTTATGGATGTCAAGTATTTCCCTAACATAGTTGAATTCCTTAAAAGGATCATTGCACATGAAAATGAAAATCTACTATTGTCTTTCCCAGAATTATTTCTCTGGAATAAAGGATTGATATATTCACAATATATTGTGAAGTTCACTTGCACAACAGCAAAGTCAACATTTCAACTGATATTTGTGGAGACCTATATATGACCTATTCTGACCCCCAGGGAATATTCTGAAGGATATTTGAAGGTTTTCTGGGAAATGTGAATGGGGAAAATAAATATAAGATATCTAAATGAGGAGGGAGGCAATTTGACTTGTCGATATAAAACTCAGTAAGATTGAACTCAAAAAGCATAAGTTAAAATCAATGAGGATGGGTCCATGTTGCCTATGTAAGTGTCTACTGACTGATAAACTATGGGATTTTATTCTATCTTACAAGATGTAGAAAGAGATACGGCACTTAGTATAGCAAAAGACTTAAAACTGGATTCAGTTTCGATGCCAATGCCCTCAGTGGAAGATTCAACTAGTACCTTCAAAGCTCAATCAAAATTCCAGTTCCTCATAAAAACCTTCCCTGATTTTCCTAATTATTAATGCCGTCTATCATTGTCAAGTATCTAAGAATTTAATTTGTATTTACCCTGAAGGTACATATCTGTGAAACCTAACTTCATAGGAGTTTTCATTTATTAATGTCATCATTTAACTTTTTTTGAAACACAAACCACCACTCTGTTGGTTGTCAACTTAGTAATCCAAAACTCTGATTTTGTCTTCCCTGAATAATTGTATTGGAATGGAGTCAATCTAAGGAGTACACAGAGTATTTTATAAACAATACATGAATATACATGTACATATGTATGCATTTGTTGTTGCTCAGTCATTTTCAGTCATGTCAAATTCTTAATGACCACATTTGGACTTTTCTTGGCAAGCTTAGTAGAGTAGTTTGACATTTCCTTCACCAACTCATTTTACAGATAAATAAACCAAGGTAGACAGCACTATGTGACTTGTCCAGGCTCTCACAGTTTGTAAATTTCTGGGTCCAAATTTAAACTCAGAAAAATAAGTCTTCCTGACTCCAGGATCAGCACTTTATTCCCTAGGATCCATATATGTGCATATGTAGTTATGCAGTCATACACAGATATGCATATAGAATAGCTTGACACTTATCTCCCTTTGAAAGAATTGAGCCACAAATATTGTACATATTAGGTCCTGGGAGAGTACATCCCTTCTAGTGCTATGGGGTAGCCACTTACCCATAAATTATGAGTATGAGGTAAAATAATCAATACTAATAAAATTAGTATTTGTAACATAAATATATTATAATTATATTGATAATAATATTTAATGACTTTAATGATTAAAAAGTTTCCTAGAGAAATTAAAGAGTAAGTGATTTCTCAAGGACAACAAAGACAACATGTATCAGAAGTATTTGAAGCCCGATTTTCCAGGTTTTACATTCAGTTTTCTAGTTACTACTTTCCTTTGTCTCTTACTCTCCTTTACACATATTTAGAAACATGTGGAATTAGCTCACCTTTTCAATGTCACACTTGGTTATTTAAATGAAACTTGGTCACAAATTGGATGTTAGGCAAGCTTTATTATTTGTTCTAGCCCAAACGCTTTATAATTCTAAGACATCTGATTTATATCAATTTTAAATTTGGCATCAAGAGAAAATGTTCACACAGTCTATAACATTAAGTACCACAAATAAAATTAGAAAATGAATTGTAACTGATTTTGTAAGTTGTAAATTGGATGACTCAATGTAGGGGAAATGACTCCTTGATAATTGGTTGGTTTGTAATTCAGATTGTATATTTGCTTTCGTCATGCTTTTTGTCAGAAAATTCATGATCTGGAATTTGATTATGTAATCTCAACTCAAGCACAACTAAGGAACCAAGAAGTGGCTTCATTTAGTAAATAAAATTATGCAAACACCAGCTGACACTTTTTCACATTAGAGTCATGGCCAGTATGGTAGCAGTCAGACAAAGGTCTATTTCTATCATCTTTAAAACCTCTTTTTTTGTAACTTATCCATTACACATCACATTACACATATCCAGATTTTGCCCTCCAGTTCATACATGAAATTCCTTTGAGGCAACTGGAATTCTAAGCATGTATTTGATTACATGGACTTTGCCTATAATCTGGAATCAATAAGGCCTTGCACATTCATGTAAATGAACTTTTTTAAAAGCTGTAAGACCTAAGAAAAACAGGCAACAAGCTCAAAATAAAGAAAGGGGGAGGCATAGATCTTCTTATTCCATCAAATATAGATTTCTATTGTAGTGTATTATTCTTTGTTTGTTACAGAGAGTTTGGAGGAGGGAGTGGGAATAAATATCAGTAAATATGTGACAAAAGGTGAAACTTGTGGTTTTAATATCAGTCAAAGGTGAATATTTTATTTGGTTTTATTTTCTTTTTCACTTCGAGCACAACAACGTATTAAGTGTTAAGCGTTGTTGTTACTGCTAGGGAAAGATATTGGTCCTGTGATTTCAGTATAGTAGAGATCTCTCAATGATGACAGAACTCTACTAATGCAGATGAACAACTTCTCTGCAACTTATATTCATAGAGAGTTGGTGACAGCCTTGAGAGGTTGAGTGGCTTTGTTATCCAGGTGGTATGTGTCAGATGTAAGACTTTGAACTATTCTTCACAGCGTTCCTTCTCATCCTTCCTTCCTTCCATCCCATCTTTTTTACTTTCTTTCTTTTGATGATGATGATGGTAATTATGGTGATAAATCATTGAAAAACAATATCATGCATTGGGAAAAAGTTGACCTCAGAACTGGGAAACCAGATTCTGGCACGTATTGGCTATGTAACTCTGGGAAAGTAATTTAATTACCACATGTACCCAAACAATTGTCTGGGATGATTAATTTCAAAGCAAGTGCAAATCTGCAATTGCAGAGAAATTTTATTCCCCAGGATTTCCCTATGCTCATGAAATAATAGCTACAATGCAAAATAATCTATTACTATTATAGACATTAGTTAATAGGCAATTATGCTAATAATAGCTCAAATGTTTAGGATTTGAAGTTTTCAAATGTACTTGACCTGTAAAACTCATTTTAGGGACTATTTCCATCCTTACTTCACAGATTTAGAGAATTTTTTTCTAGGATTACATAGGCCATAAATGTTTGAGGTGGTCTTTGAATCCAGGTATTCCAAACATTAAGTAAGGTAATCTATTCACTACACCATACCATATGAATTCAAAAATGTACCCTTAAAGTACTAAAACTCCTTTATAACAATTGCCTTATTTTCATCTTTTAAATTCTGCACTCAAACTGATCTTGTTATTCAATCTCTTGATGACCATGAGTCTACTGACAATTGCATTCTCTGAATTGTTAAGAACTTAAGAAAGAGTTGGATTATGTAAATATACCATCCAATGGATGATATACTATTAAAATTCTGGGGTTCAACCAAGACCCAAGGACTGATTACTCAACATCATTTGTCAGAAAATACAGGAAGAATCTGTCACCTGAACTTTCTTTAGAACTGTTGAGATCAAACTATAATAGGAATAAGGTAAGGGGACCACCTAATAGGTCATAAAGAAATAACATGTTACTAAGGATACAATTCCACACTCCCAAAAGTTGAAATGAACAATCTTGGATATAGAATGCAAAGATAATTGAGATATACAGTCATTTAAAAATGTACATATTTATGTTCTGAAAATCCTGGTAGACTTATTGAAAGATACTTAAAAAGTCAGTGTCAATATTCCCCTTACCACCTACAAATATCTAAAAACATCCTAAATAAATTATGGCTGTAGATATACACTTTCCAGAAGCAAAAATGGCTGAATACCAGGAAACCAAAATAATTCTCCATATTCACCTCCATACAGGCATAAAATATCACACACAAACCAGAAAAAAAGATGGGATGAAACAATCTTTAACTGAAGAAACTTTGAAGGTTGACAAGGAAGGTTGTCTCACTTGGAAAAAGGGGCATCATAATTCAGGACAGGAAACCTCCCATCAAGGAGGCAGCAAGCTCCACTTCCTCAAAGCAGTGGGAGATCCTGAGATGCAGTAAAATTGAGCAGCAGACATCAACATCAAGAGCTCCAACATGCGTCAGCATAGTCAGAGGAGCAAGCAAACTCTAGGTCTGATAACCTCCAAGTGCTTCAGAATATCCTCCAGCCAACAGGCAATCTTCATCAGCCAAACCACCATGTGCATCCGTGTAGACCTGGGGATATGCATAAATACACCACAAGCCTCAGCACATGCCAGACACTCACCCTAAGACTCAGGCTCAGTACCAGGTAAGCTTCCTGTCCTATATTATCTCCAGCAGTACCAGCCATTCTCCAACTCAGAAGCATAATTAAAATTTAAAAGAAAGAAGAAAAAGAGGAAAAGAGATGGTCAACAAGCAAAATAGAAAAAAAATAATCTGAGCAGAGAAAGTTACTATAGTGACAGAGAAAATCAAGACAAACTCAGAAGAGGATAACATATGAAAAACATCTATGGGCAAAACCCCAAAGAAAAATTTGAAGTGATTTCAAGCCCACAAAGAACCCATGGAAGAATTCAGAAAGAAGCTTTAAAATCAGGTGAAAGAGGTAGAAGAAAAAGTGGGAAAAGAAATTAGTGTGATGCAAGAGAATTATGGGAAAAGTCAACATCTTGTGAAAAGAAAAGAACTACTTAAAAAATAGAATTGACCAAATGGAAAAGGAGATACAAAAATACACTGAAGAAAAGAAATCCTTAAAACATATAAATGCCCAAGTGGAAAAGGTACAAAAACTAAGAGAAAGCAACTCCTTAATAGACTTTGGCAAGGGTAAGCTAGTTATTCTATAAGACCTGAAGCAGCAATCAGAAAAAAATCAAAAGAAAGAGAACATAGAAGAAAATGTAAAATACCCCATTGGAAACACAACTGACCTGGGAAATAGATCTAGGAGAAATAATATCAGGATCACTGTACTACCTGAAAACCAAAATCGAAAGGAAGACTTGGACAGCATCTTTCAAAAAATTATCAAAGAAAACAGCTCTGATGTGCTGCAAACAGTCATTGATAGGCAAAATAGGCATTGAAAGAATCCATGAATCACGTCAGGAGATTCCAAAATAAAAACTCTAATGAAGATTGTAGTCAAATTTCATAACTAACAGGTCAAGAAAAAAAAATACAGCAAGTGGCCAGAAAGAAACAATTCAAATATTGGGAACCCACAATGAGGATTATACAGGACTGAGCAGCTGCAACATTAAAGGATTAGCTGTCATGAAACATGATATTCCAGATCATAAAAGAGCTAAGTCTATAACCATAATTCACCTACCCAGCACAGGAAATCATATTGGATCAAGGAGAAATATAGACATCCAATGAAATAGAAGGATTTCAAGCTTTCATAAGGAGACTAGAATTGAACAAAAATGATGATTCTCAATATCAAGACCCAAGCAAAGGCTAAAAAAAGACAATAAAACATAAGGGATTCAATGAAACTTAACTATTTATATTGATAAATGGAAAGATGTTACTTGTATCTCTTAAAATTATATAACTAATAATATAATAAGACAGACAGGATGAATATAAATTGATAAAAGGTATGGTCTTAAAGTGAATTTTAGGGAATGACATAAAATTACTAATGGATGAGAAAGAGGGGTATACTGACAGCAGGTAGAATGGGGCAAAATAATTCACAAGAAGAAACTTATTACAATAAAGGGAAAGATGGGAGTGTTGGCTGTGGGCCTCACTTGAACCTTACTTTTATATGTATTTGCTCAAAGAGGGAATAATATGCACAATCAGTTAAACATAGCAATCTAGGTTTCCTAAGGGGGAAGTAGGAGGGGAGGAAATTAAGCAAAGATGACAGGGTGACAGAAGAGAGAGCAGATACGGGGAGGTGGTACATAGAAGCAAAACACTTGGGAGGAGGGAAAGGTTGAAGAGAAAGAGAGGAATAAAGGAGGAAAATTGAGATGGAAAGAAATATACAGTACTCAAAGCTGTGAGTGTGAATGGGATGAAAATTCCCATAAAAGGGAAGCTGATAGCAGAATGGATCCAGAAACGGAATCCTACAATATGTTGTTTACAAGAAACAAACTTGAAGGAGAAAGACATACAGAGAAAACATAAGTGACTGAAGCTGAATCTATTATGCTTCAGATGAAATAATAAGACAGGTATAACAATCCTTACCTCAGGTAAAGCAAAACAAAAATAGACCTAATTAAAGCAGATAAGGAAAGAAAGTACATTGTGTTAAAAGGCACCAAAGACAACAAAATATAATCAATACTAAATATATGTATGCCATGTTATAGCCTCCAGATTCTTAGAAGAGAAATTAAGGGAATTACAATATAAAATTGACAGAAAAAACATACTAATTAGAGGATCTCAATCTTAGTATCTCAGAACATGATAAATTAAAATAAATAAAATGATAGTAGGCCATTGGTCAATTTATCTGAGAGAGAAGAAAGTCAAATATCCAGGATGAAAGATCAAAGGGGTAAAATCACCATCAATGAAGAAAAAATTAAAATAATTATTAAGAAATATTTTGTCCAAATATATGCCAATAAATCTGACAATCTGAGTGAAATTGATAAACATTTGCAAAAATATAAATTACCAAGATTAACAGATCAGGAAAAAAGGAAAGCCTAAATAAAACCACCTTAGAGAAAGAAATTGAACAAGACATGAATGAACTCCTGAAGAAAAAATCTTCTGGGCAAGGTAGATTCACAATTGAATTCTACCAAACATTTAAAGAACAATTAATTCCAATGTTATATAAACCATTTGAAAAAATAGGTGAAGAATATGTTCTACCAAACATTTTTTATGACCCAAATATGGTGCTGATACCTAAACCAGGAAAAGCCAAAACAGAGAAAGAAAATTATAGAGCAATTTCCTTAATGAATGTTGATGAAAAATTTTGAACAACATACTGTCAAAGTGAGTACAGAATTATATCACAAGGATTATAGACTACAGCTAAGTGGGATTTATACAAGAACTGGAGGGCTGGTTCAATATTAGGAAAACAATCAATCTAATTGACCATATCATTAACAAAACCAACAGAAATAATATAATTTTTCTCAATAGAGAAAAAACTTTTTTTTAACAAAATTCAGAACCCATTTCTATTAAAAGTAGAAGAGAACATACGAGTAAAGGGAGTCTTCCTTAAAGTAATAAGTATCATTCACCTAAAACCATGAGCAAACATTATGTGTCATTGGGATAGGCTTATAACCTTCCCAATAAAATCTGAAATGAAGCAAGAATTCCTTTTATAACCACTACTGTTCAATGCTGTAATATAAATGGTAGCAAAAATAATGATAAGAAAATAGAATTTGAAGGGAGTTCTGTTTCCTGCAACCAAAATGGCGAGGTAATAAGTAAATCAATCTTATCCTCCCTTATTGACCTCTGAAAGCCTGGAGAATGTCATCACAGGAAACACTCTGCAACAACTAAGGCAGGAACGACAGGGTACACCACTTTTGTAGCCCAGGAAGCTTGAGAGATAAATGGAAAATGTTCCTCTTGATCTGAGGGAGGAGGAGCTGTACAGCAGAAATCCCTACCTATACAAACTAGGGAATCTGGTGGACACCAGCTCAGAAATCCAAGATGGATGCTAGTGCTCTCGAGCAGTGAAATCTCTGACTGCTTCAGTATAAATCCAGGCACAGCTCAAGGATGACAGATAAAACATTCAACAGCCAAACATTCAAATGAAAGGCTCACAGGAGAAGGCATTTTCCAGGTGCCAGACTCCCCACATCTACTCTGAGAGCTCCAGTGCTGCTGACCCCAGTTCAGTACCAGATAAGCTGCCAGATCTCTACATCCTCCAACTATCATCAGTGGAGGCCCCAGAACACAGAACCTTTGACCAAGTCCTGGGTAGCTGGCAGAAGTTTGGGTCAGTGCCCCCTGCACTCAAGTAGGAGAGCTCAATTCTAAAAGTCATGAATTAGACAAACACCATAAACAAATATCAGACATGAAAAATGACAATAGATTATTATTATGGGGAAAGGGAAGAGCAAGGAGAAATTTTAGAAAAGAACAACATTATCAGTATACCCATTTCCAAAGCTTCAAAGGGGAATATGAATTTGTCTCAAGCCCAAAAACCCTTCCTGGAAGAACTTAACAAGGATTTTAAAAGTCAAATAACTGAGGTAGAAGAAAAATGGAAAAGAAATGAGAGATGTGCAGGAGAGAGTCAATAGTTTGGAAAAGAAAGGACAAAAATTGACTGTAGAAAACAAGTCCTTAAAAAGTAGAATTGTCCAAATGGAAAAGGAGGTATACAATCTAATAGAAGAAAACAATCTGCTAAAACTTGCAATTGGGCAAGTGGAAAGAAAAGACTTTATGAAATATCAAAAATCACTCAAATAGAAACAAAAGAGTGAAAAAAAGAAAAAAATGTAAAATGGCTAATTGGTAAAACAACTGACCTGGAAAATGTGTCCAGGAGACACAATTTAAAAATTATTGGGTCCACCTGAAAACTATGATCAAGAAAAGAACGTGGACAGCATATTTCAGAAAACCATCAAGGAAAACTGTTCTGAGGTCCTAGATGCAGAAGGTAAAGTAGTCACTGAACAAATCCACCAATCATCTCCTGAAAGAGATACCAAACTGAAAACTCCAAAGAATATTGGAGGAAAACTCCACAATTACCAGGTCAAAGAGGAAATATAGCAGGCAAGCAGAAAGCAAAAATTTAAATATCATGGAACCGAAGTCAAGATGTTATCATGAAGATCTAACATCTTCTACATTAAAAGATTGGAGGGCATGGAATATGATACTCTAAAATCAAGGAACTTGAGTTACAAACAAAGATCAACTACTCAGTGAAATTTAGCATAATCTTTCAGGGGAGGAGATAAATATTCAATGAAATAGGGGACTTCCAAACCTTCCCAGTAAAGAGACCAGAGCTCAATAGAAAATTTGGTCTTTAAATTCAAGACTCAAGAGAAATATTAAAAGGTAAACAGGAAAGAAAACAAACAACAACATGTTATTAATAAAGGCAAATTATTTTCATCCTCACAAGGAAAGATGATACTCTTGAAAACTGTCTTGTTATTATGCCATTTAAGAGGGGTATATGTAGACAAAGTGTATGGGTAATAGTCGACTTTGATATGAGGATAAGAAGCGTAATTAAGTGGTGAAAAGGGATTGTAGTAGGAGAAGAGGAAAGGAGTTCTCACGCTGAATCACAAACACTAAACAAAAACTAAATTACCTTGGAAAGCACGAAATCCATATCAATAGAGGGAAAGAATCTTGAATCTTGCTGTCATCTGATTTGGCTCAAAGACAGAATAAAAGACAAAGAAAAAGGAGGGTGTGGATAGAACTGAGGGAAGAAGTAATAAGGCTAAAGGGCAAGAAAAAGGAGGGGCTGATAAAAAGAATGGCAGAATGAGGGAGGTGGTGGTTGCAAGCAAATCTATAGTGAGGAGGGAAAGGGAGAAGGGAGACAGAGAAGCATAAATGTGGGAAAATAAGATGTTGAGAAAGACACAGATAATAATTGTAACTGTGAATGTGAATAAGATAGACTGTCCCATAAAATGGAAGCAGATAGCAGAGTGGATTAAGAAGCATAATCCTACAATACGTAGTTTACAAGAAACACATTTGAAATAGAGGGATACACACAGAGTAAAGGCAAAAAGCAGGAGCAAAATGTATCATGATTAAGTTGAAGCAAAAAAAAAAATTAGGGATATTAATCTTGATCTCAGTCAAGGCAAAAACAAAAATAGACCTAATTACAGAGATAAGAAAGGAAACAATACAATGTTAAAAGAAACCATAGATGAAATTGTGCATACCCTTTGAAGCAGACATTTATTCCAAAATTGGAAAAGCACGTACATCTAAAATAACACTTACAGCAGCCCTATCTATGGTGACAAAGATTTGGAAATTGAAGGAATGTCCAGCAATTGAGCAATGGCTGAACCAGGTTGTGGTACATGAATGTAATGCAATACTATTTTGTTATAAGAAATGATGAATAGTCGGACTTCAGAAAAACCTGGAAAGACTTACATGAACTGATGCTGAGTGAAATGAGCAGAACCAGGAGAACATTATAAACAGTAACAGTCAAAGTCTGCCAAGACTTGTTCTGATAGACTTACACCTTCATTTTGATGCAGGGACCTAAAACACTTCCAAAGGACTCGATACAAAAAGTGATCCACATCCAGAGAAAGAATTATGAAATTGGAATGCAGAATGAAGCAGATTATTTTCTCTTGTCTTATGTTCTCTTTTGTTGTGGTTTTTCTCATGCTTTCTACCATCCAAGTTATGACATTAAAGATACTGCCAATTTGTAATACACTGACAAGCAAAGTATTGATATTTTTTAATAGTTCATTTTATCATAATTCAGAAAAAAGACTCATTGAAGCTAATTAAATATAAAATGAGGAATATATTGATTTCAGTCACTGAGAAAATCAACTGTGACTTTTTAAAGTCATAAAATAATTTGGACTTTTCTTATTCATGACTTGAGAATCCACTGTGTGGAATTATTAGCTGAACCATATTTTTCTAGTATACATAGGAGTCAGTTATATCTTTTTTCCTTCTCACTTACTAGGCTTACTCATTGTCAGAAAAACAAGTCGGAGAAGACTGACAGGATCCAGTTTTCACAACACCATGATGTTTTGTGAGTTTTGCCAATTAAAGTTATGTTCCAGGTTTGTTTTTTTTCTCCAGGTATTGAATTTATGTTGATATATCTTTGCCTCTACCTCAAGTTGTGTAAGTTAGCTCATTTCAACCTTTTAGGGTTTATGTGTCAGCTGAAAAGCCAAGATCAGGAACCAGTATTTAGTGCCAGCTTGGTTTTTTACCTCATGTTTAAAACAAGAAACACTACATAAGTAGAGCTTGAGTGTTCTTTGGCGTGGAAGATGTGGGGCAGATGGTTGGATTGCATATGATTCAACCACTCCATGGCATTCCAGGGGAATACAGGAAAAAGGGGCAAGAGATCAACATACTTAAAACCAGTGAAATTTTAAAAGCCTGTTCCTGAATAGATCTGCAATAAAATTTACCACTGAACTATTTTAAGATGGGTCAGGAGAGAAAACTGCCACAACAAAAGTGAAATTATCACTGAGTTTGTTTATGTCCATTATAAAATCACAGAGTTCAGAGGTAGAAGAGGAGTCAGAGATCTTATAAGCTAACCTTTACCTTAATGACAATCCTTACCATAACACCTCCAAAAACGGTCATCCAGCCTCTACTAAAGGAATTTCCAGTTATAAGCAACCCACTATCTCTTGATATGATGCATCTCAATTTGGGGCAGATCTTTTTGCTGTGAATCATTTTCTTATAAAGAGCCAAAATCTTCAAGCTAACAAAACCTACGGATTCTAAAAGGTAGAATTGACAAAAGAGCATTTCAGGCATAAGAAATAGTGTGTGCAAGTGATGTAAAACTTATGAGTACCTGAAAAATCTATCATAAGTGAGTGTCCTAGGCAGTTTTCAGTATTATGTAACAGGGATTGGAATCTGTACTACATCATTATTTTGTCTCTCACAAGAACTGCAGACTTGAAGATTATTCTGGTGATTACTAGTTTGCTTTTTCACAGGCTCTGGTTATTTTCCTAGGGGTATGTTTGGAAGAAATCTTAGAAGGTTGTCACTGTGACCATGAGAGCAAACCGTATACCTTTCAAGTCTAGCAGTTAGCAGGAAAAGAACATTTTATCTAGGACTGAAATAGATCAGCTGATATAGAATAAGTCTCCATATTTCAGTACTCATTCATCCTTTCTGTTGTTAGAAATACCAGATAATAATTAATCAACTTCCTGATACCAAGCCACAAGAGTAATATGGGGAAAATAGGACA
Organism: Bettongia penicillata ogilbyi; assembly: GCA_023548195.1. Lineage (NCBI taxonomy): Eukaryota > Metazoa > Chordata > Mammalia > Diprotodontia > Potoroidae > Bettongia > Bettongia penicillata. Next base: position 283,264 of record JAJHZJ010000137.1, on the reverse strand, counting down.
AATTATATTAACCAAACCCTAAAGAATATAAGGAGAGTATGCTGATATTTAGGTCTATCAGCATTTTTTTCTGAATAGGTTAAAAGAGCAAAAATGTTAGTTATTCTAGAAAACGCCTTAATGCTATGAAAAATATAATTTCATTGAATGGATAGGGGTAAATGATCTCTAAAGTCTATTCTATTTTTATACTCTATATAACTAAAAATTAGAAATTATGTAGGAATATGATGAAGATCTGGAAGACTTAAAGCCATCTGGTAAATTTCTTGCATATTTTATAACAAACATAAGCATTAAAATAGTGCTTCAATGTTTGCAAATAAGATTGCAAATATTATCTCATTTTATTCCCAAAACTATCCTGAGAGGGAAGTATTATTATTATATCTATTTTACATGTAAGGAACCAGAGGTAGAGATTAGTTGAGTGACATGCTCATGGTCACATAACTATTTGTGCATGAGTTTAGATGCATATTTCTTCAAGAATTCAGGACCAACATTCTATTGATAACTTAAGCTGTCCTGACACTAAGCACCATTATAGGTGGAGTAGAAGCAGAGACCTGCTAGATTTCTACTCCCCAAACCTCTCAAATACCTGTAAAAATGACTCTAAACAAATTGTAAAGCATGACAGACTGAAACAAATTTCCAACCCAAGACAATCTGACAGGTTGCCAGGAAGATCTATTGTCCCACACTGTGAGCTGAGCACATTTTTGCATGGACTGCACTGGTGTGGATGGAGCTGGAGCAGATGTTAGACCACTGAACTGCTGATAGTTGCTGTTGTTTCCAGACTTCTCAACCCACAAATGCCAAAGACAGCTTCAAAGTTCAGTCTCTCACCTGGCTGTGAGGGGAATATGATCTGGCTCCACCACCAGCCCCAGTCCCAGACCCAGGACAGTGGCAGCTACTGCTGAAGCAGAGGATGCTTCTTGAGCCCTCCACTTAACAAGGAGCTCAGGAGTCAGGAGATAAGTTAGGCAGCTGCCTCTGGAGCCTTCCATTAACAAAGAATTCAACTGTCAAGTAATTGATTGGAAAAATGAGCAAAAAGCAGGAAAAGAATCAGACTATAGAATCTTACTTTCTTGGTGAAGAGCTATTATCTTGCATCACTGTTGACAGGGAAGATAAAAATATACAACCAGAAGAAGACAACAAAGCAAAACTCCTACATCCAAAAGCTCCCATAAAAATATGAATTGGTATTAGGCCATGGAGGAACTCAAAAAATATTTTTAAAATCAAGTAAAAGAAGTAGAGGAAAAATTGGAAAGAGATATGAGAATGATTCAAGAAAATCCTGAAAAATGAGTCAATAGCTTACTAAAGAAAATCCCCAAAACACTGAAGAAAATAACATATTTAGGGCACAGAGCAAAAATGGGAGACTAAAAGGAGATTCTTGTCAGAGCTCCACAACAAAACCAAGAGAAGTAACTAGAAAAATGACTCTAAACAAATTCTGGAGATGAAGAACCCACAAAATGATAGAGTGAAGCAAATCTACAATCCAAGACAAAATGTCAATAGGAAGTATCTATTGTGCTTAGTGGGGAACAGAGAAAAGTCTACCATAGACCATGCCCACACAGTCAGGATCTGAGCAGGTCTTGGGGGGTGTGGCTGAATCACTGGCAACTATGGCATTTTTGGGATTTCTTGACCACAGATAGTTGAGGAAAAATTGGAATGTCAGTTGAGAAAAACTGTTGGACCTGAGTGAGAGAATAGTGTGGTCTGGCCCAGACCTTGGGCAGCAGAGGAGGCAGAAGCTCCTGTGGCTGTGGGAGCAGCAACAGGAGTACCAGAAGCAGCAACTATTTCTGGAGCTCAAGGCCCACAGATTGTGGGGGGATCAAGCAGTTGAGAGTACACACTCTCACCCCCACTGGAAGCAGAGAACTACCTCGACTAAGAGCTCAAAAGTCAAGGAACTCACTGGGGAAATCAGTAAAAACGGGGAAAAAATCCGACTATGAAATCCTACCATGATGACAAAGAAGATAAAACCATACATCCAAAAGGAGGCAACGAAGTCAAAGTTTCTATATACAATGATTCCCATAAAAACTGAATTGGACTCAGGCCTTGGAAAAGGTCAAAAAAAATTTGAATATCAAGTAAGAGAAGTTGAGAAAAAATTGGGAAGAGAAATGACAGTGACGCAAAAACATCATGAAAAGTGAGTCAAAAGCTTGGTAAAGGAGACCCAAAAATATTGAAGAAAACACACCTTAAAAATAGACTTACCCAAATGGAAAAGGAGATGCAAAAAGTCAATGGGGAGAAGACTGTCCAAAAAAACAAAATTGACCAAATGAAAAAAAATGTCCAAAACCTCACTGAAGAAAATAATTCCTTAAAAATTAGAGTGGAGCAGATGGAAGGTAATGACTTTTCAAAAAATCATCAAATTATCAAACAAAACAAAAATAATGAAAAAAGAAGACAATGTGAAATATCTCATTTGAAAAACAATTAGGGGTGGAGCCAAGATGGTGGAGTAAAAAGACTCATGTATGCTAGCTCCGAACCCACAGTCCATATATTTCCTGCAAGAAGAACTCCCCACAAATTCTGGAGGACTGCAAGGCACGCAGTAACGCAGTGGGAAAGATTTCCATTCCAGAGAGCCCTGGAGAACCATTCCCAGGGGTCCGTCACACTCCAGACAGTGCAGTCCAACCCTGTGCTGCCCTGGCCAGGCAGCCCCAGGGCAGCAGATCTGAGCAGGATTCAGGGACAGAATCTCCGGTGGCCGGGAAGGTCACTCCACCCACAGATGCTACAGGTCAGTCAGAGAGATGTCTGCGCTGGCCGAGAGGGGAGCGGAGTGTATCCGTGATTCGGGCCCCCTTGGGAGGCAGCAGCAGAGGCAGCAGCAGAGGCAGCAGTGGAGGCCTGGGACTCCCGGAGCAGCAGGCAGAAGTTCAGGGCCATTACCGAAGGTCTCTGCATAAACCCTCTGAGGGAACTGACCTTAGGAGGCGGCCCTGCCCCCACCCCAGCACCAGAACTTAAGCTCACATTTAATAGCAGCCATGCCAGCCGTGGAAAGCCCATTTGAATCTCAGGCCCCAAGCACTAGCTGGGAGGATCTAGGCGGGGGTGCACAGGAATCTCAGAACTCAAGTAACTGGCTGGGAAAATTCCCAGAAAAGGGAAGAAAAATAAAACTATAGACAGCTACTTTGAGGGGGTACAGATGTTCCTGCCTTTCAATTCTGATGATGAGGAACTATTCTTACCATCAGGGAAAGACGTGGATGTCAGGGCCTCTGTATCCCAGACATCCCAGGTGGATGTCCGGTGGGCTCAGGCCATGGAAGAGCTCAAAAAGGATTTTGAAAATCAACTTAGACAGGTGGAGGAAATACTGGAAAGAGAAATGAGAGAGATGCAAGAAAAGCATGAAAAACGGGTCAATACCTTGGTAAAGGAGACCAAAAAAAAAAAATGCTGAAGAAAATAACACCTTGAAAAATAGGCTCACTCAACTGGCAAAAGAGGTTCAAAAAGCCAATGAGGAGAAGAATGCTTTCAAAAGCAGAATTAGCCAAATGGAAAAAGAGGTTCAAAAGCTCACTGAATTTAATAGTTCTCTCAAAATTAGAATGGAACAGATGGAGTCTAATGACTTTCTGAGAAACCAAGAAATCACAAAACAAAACCAAAGAATGAAAAAATGGAAGAGAATGTGAAATATCTCATTGGAAAAACAACTGACCTGCCATCACAAAGAGAGTTGCTATGAAAAATTTTGTATAAGTTGGACACTTTCTCAGGGTTATGATCTCTTTGGGATACAGTACTAGAAGTGATATTTCTGTGTCCACATTCTTGTAACCTTTTGGTCATTGTTCCAAATTGCTCTCCAGAATTGTTGGATCAGCTCACAGCTCAACCAACAATCAATTATTCTTCCAACTCACCCATATCTTCTCCAATATTCAATATTTTTCCTGCTTTGTCATATTAACCAATTGTATAGGTGTGATGTGGCAAGGAGAAAATATTGCAATCAGCAAGGAAGAAACAGTGTGAGTTTTGTGGAAACACAGTCAGGATAACAAAAGACCTAGAAGCTTCTGCAATAAGGGATCTCAGGGTTTAGAATCTCACATTACAAGAGTCAAAGGACGTCAGATTAAAACCAAAAATCAGTTACCCAGCAAAAATGAGTATAATACTTCAGGGGAATAAATGGTCATTCAATGAAGGAGAAGACTTTCGAGCATTCCTCATAAAAAAAAAAAGAAAAAAACAAAAAAAAAACAGGGCTGAATAGAAAATTTGAGTTTCAAATGCAAGATCCAAGAGAAACATGAAAAGATAAACAGAATAGAGAAATCATAAGTGACTTTCTAAATTTGAACTGTTTACATTCCTACATGGAAAGATAATATTTGTAACTCTTGTGATTATTCTCAGTATTAGAGTAGCTGGAGGGAATATAAATGTATATAAATATATATATATATATATATATATATATATATACACATATGTATATACACAAATATACATACATATGCATATATAAGTATATGCATAAGTATAACATGTACACATACATATATGTGTACATATATATGTACAAAGGGCACAGGGTGAGTGAATATGAAAAAAGGTATCTAAAAAATAAATTTAAGAGGTGAGAGGAGAATATATTGGGATAGGAGACAAAAGGAGAAATACTATGAGCTAAAAAAATTTTCAGTGGAGAAGGAGGAAGCAAGAAGGAAAAAGTAAACTTTACTAGCATTGAATTTGACTTAAGGAGGGAATAACATGCAAACTGAATTTGGAATGAAAATCTGTTTTACCTACAGGAAAGTAAAAGGAAGGGCAAGAGTGTGTGTGGAGTGTGGGCGGGGTTGATGCAAAGGAGGGCAAATGGAAGGAGGGGGTATTTGGAATAAACTTTTGAGGAGGGACAGCGTGAAAAAAGAGAGTAAGTGAGGGCAGCATAAGTTTGAAGGAAATATAGCTGCTTTTTCACATGATGGTTATGGAACTCTTTTTCATGACTACACATAGACAATCCATATTGGTTTACTTCCTTTGTTAATGGGATGAGTGGAGATAGAGGAAGGGAAAAATCTGGAAGTGAAGGGTTTTTTTTTTTAATTTTATTTCTTTCCTTCTTTTCTCTTTCTTTCTTTCCTTATTTTTAGACTACGACATTCATTTCCACAAAATTTTAGTTACAATTTTTCTCCCCATTTCTCCCTTTCCCCCATGCTACAACACCTTGCAATGTAGAAACAGCTGCATCCTGTGTTATCCTGATTGTACCTCCACAGCACTGGAACTGCTCTTTCTAGCTGTTTGCAATAAGTTCTACTTGACCTCGGAACTCTGAAATTTGCTTACAACACTCCTACTATTTTCTATCCTCGGGTCTTACCAAGGAGATGGTCGGTGGATTCCCTTAATGTTCACTTTGCCCTCTCATTCTAGAATATCTAGGCAGCTGTCCTTGATAATTCATGAAAGATAATGTATAGACTCTTTTTTGTTGATGATTTTAGGTAGTCCCATAATTTTTAAATTCTCTCTCCTGGATCTATTTTCCAGGTCACTTGTTTTTCCAATGAGATGTTTCACATTATCTTCTATTTTTGGTTTTGTTTTCTAACTGTTTGGTTTATCTCATAGTCGTTCATTTCCCTGAATTCAATTCTCTCTTTTAGAGAACTATTTTTCTCAGTGAGCTTTTGGATATTCTTCTCCATTTGGCTAATTCTGTTTTTTATTTTTTTTAATTTATTTATTTAACTTTTAACATTCATTTTCACAAATTTTTGGGTTCCAAATTTTCTCCCCATTTCTCCTCTCCCCCCACCCCAAAACGCTGAGCATTCTAATTGCCCCTATCACCAGTTTGCTCTCTCTTCTAACATCCCTCCTTTCTCTTGCCCCCATCTTCTCTTTTGTCCTGTAGGGCCAGATAACTTTCTACATCCCATTACCTGTATTGTATATTTCCTAGTAGCAAGAACAATACACCACATTTGTTCCTAAACCTTTGAGTTCCAACTTCTCTTCATCCCTCCCTCCCCACCCATTCCCTTTGGGAAGGCAAGTAATTCACTATAGGCCATATCTGTGTAGTTTTGCAAATGACTTCGATAATAGTCGTGTTGTGTAAAACTAAGTATATTTTCCTCCATACTATCCTGCCCCCCATAGTTTCTATTCAGGTACTTTGTGGTCTGTGTGTGGAGACCCTGTGTAAGTGTGTCTTTCTAGTCTCCCATCTTTGCTCTGCCTCCCTAATTCAGCTTTTTAATACCTCCTTCTTCTCAGTGGCTTTTTGAACCTTTTTTGTCATTTGGGTTAGTCAAATTTTAAAAGTATTAATTTATTTTTTATTGTTATTTCTGTATTATCATTATTATTGTTATTATTATTAATTTTTCATTTTCTTTTAAACATTCACTTCTACAAGATTTTGAGTTCCAAATTTTCTCCCCATTTCTCCCCTCTACCCACCCCAAGAAACCATATATTAGGATTACCTCTTTCCCCAATCATTCCTCCATTCAATCACATGCCTCCCTCCTCTTATTCCCATGCCCTCTATTTTCTTGTAAGGCAAGATAAATTTCCATATCCCGTTGCCTGTATGTCTTATTTCTTGGTTGTATGCAAAAATAATTTTTAATATTTGTTTTTAAACCTTTCAGTTCCAAGGGTGGTAGAGCCAAGATGGCAGAATAGGAAAACACACATACTATAGTCTTCCCCCCAAAGCTCATAAAATGCCTGTAAAAAAATGACTCTTAACAAATTCTAGAGCAGCAGAAGCCACAAAACGACAGAGTGAAAGAGATTTTCAGCCAAAGACAAGGTGGAAGTCCGGCAGGAGAGGTCTATCCTATGGGAAGCTGACCAGAGCAGAGCCCAGCCCTGATCATGCAGCATGGGAGGAACAGGACAGGAACAGGTCTCTGGGGCAGAATGCAGAGCAAGGAAGATCTCAGATGCCTCAACCAATAAGTGCAAAGAAAGCTTCAAAGGTCAGCAAAAAGATTTTCCCAATGGGTGAGAGGGGAGCAGGGTCTCCATCCCAGCACTGAACCCAAGCAGCAACAGTAGCTGTGGGAGTGGCAGCAGCATCCATCTGTGAAGCACTCTGCCTAAAGCCCCAGGGGGAATTGAGCAGCTGATCACAATTTCAGCCCTGAATACAGTCCTGGGTTGAGGAGGAGCACTAGGTCCCTCCTCTTGACAAAGGATTCAGAAATCAAGTAACTGGCTTGGAAAATGCCCAAAAAAGGGAAAAAATAAAACAATAGAAGATTGTTTTCTTGGTGAACAGGTATTTCCTTCCATCCTGTTAGATGAGGAAAACAATGCATGCTGTCACAGAAAGTCAAGGCTACTAACTCCAGTACCTTCAAAATGAGTATGCAATGGGTTCAGTCCATGGAAGAGCTTGACAAGAGGATCAACAGCTAGCTAAAGGAAATCCAAAAATGCTGAAGAAATTAACACCTTTAAAAATAGGCTAACTCAGTTCGAAAAAAGGTCCAAAAAGCCAATGAGAAGAAAAAGTCTTTAAAAAACAGAATCAGACAAATGGAAAAGGAGCTTCAAAATCTCCCTGAAGAAAATAGCTCTTTAAAAACAAGAGTGGAGCTGAGGAAAGCTAATGATTGTATGATAAATCAAGAAATTACAAAACAAAACTAAAAGAGTGACAAAATAGAAGAGAGTGTGAAATATTTTATTGGAAGGATAACTGACTTGGAAAATAGATGTCGAGAGACAATTTAAAAATTATGGGACTACCTGAAAGTCATGATCAAAAAAAGAACCTAGACAATATCTTCCATTAAGTTATTGAGGAAAACTGTCCTGATATTCTGGAACCAGAGGAAAAAATAAATATTGAAAGAATCCACTGACCACCTTCTGAAAGAGATCCAAAAAGAGAAACTCCTCTGAATATTGTGGCCAAATTTCAGAGTTCAAGGTCAGGGAGAAAATAGTGTAGGGAGCTAGAAAGAAACAATTTCAGTATTTTGGATAATACAGGATCTGGCAGCTTCAACATTAAGGGATAAGGTAAGGTTGGGGTGTGATAGAAGGGACGGTTCATTGAGGAAAGGGGTAATCAAAATGCAGGGCATTAGGGGGTGGGAGGAGTGGAGAGTTGGGAAGAAAAATTGGACATGTTACAAAGCGATGTAAATGTAAGTATTATTAGAACAATTGACTGAATTAATTACTGAGACTAAATCTGAGACATCTTTAGTCTGTGGAAATGGATTTTAGTCTAAATCTCCTAGAGGCAGGTAGCCATGGGTAAAATTTGACATTGATGAAAAAGTTAAGGTTTTAATGGTAAATTGGATTTTATGATTGTTATTTAAGAAGAAACTAGAACATATATAGAAAGGTATGTAGGCCATTTCAGATTTGCCTCAATAGATGTTCCTTAGGCAATATGAAATTATAGTCATATCTGAAACCTGGTTGTTGGAACTTGCTATGATGCTATGGGACTATTAAATGACTGTTCTTCTAAGTGCAACTCTAGATATGGATAGCAAGAAAAGTGGTCTGAGCCTTCAATTTATGATGCCAATAAGCCTGTGAGATGCTGGTGTGAACTAAAAAAGGTGAGTTCATGAGAAAGGTGAGAGAGTGGCTGTTCCTCTTGGGCTGAGGTAGGATTCTCCTGACTCAGTTTCTCCATTGTCACCTGGCAGACTTTAAGCCTGACTTAATGCAAGTTGACAATCTACTCCTGCCTGGAACTAACATGAAGTTGGGGAAATATTGTTTCTCTGCCATGTCCCTATTCTTAGTGGCAATTTCCTATAGTCAAAAGGTTTGTAAACTTAATGCCAGATCTATTAAATTATAGATTGTAGGTAGGGGCACATCCAAAATGAAATCTAAAATTAAGCTATTAGGATTAGGTCTTTAAAGCAACAATAGTGTGGAGACAATCAGGTCAAGGGCTTATGGAGTTAGCATACATAGTTATTATTTGTGTCTCAGTTGGTTAATGTTAAAAGAAAAATCCGTTTTTGGTCTATATTGTAAATGCTTTAAAAGAAATATAACCTGACCAAAAGTTGGAAGTGTGTTAAGTGATATGAACTGTGTTAGAAATGAGAAATTAAAAAAAAAAATTCCCTAAAAAGCAGACAAGGCCAAATGAAGAAAGAGGTCCAAAACTCACCGAAGAAAATAATTCCTTAACAAATTAGAATGAAACAAAAGAAGCTAATGATTTTGCCAGAAATCAAGAAATTATACAACAAAATTAAAAGAATGAAAAAATTAAAGACAATGTGAAATAACTCATTGGAAATACAATAGATATGAAAAAGATTAAATTTAAAAATTATTGAAATATCTGAAAGTCATGAAAAAATTATGTAGACATTTTCTTTCAAGAAATTATCAAAAAAAAAAACTGCCTTGACATTCTAGCCCTGGAGGGTAAATACAAATGGATAAAATTCACCAATTACCTCTGGAAAGAGATCCCATAAAGAAATCCCTAGTATTATTGTAGTCAAATTCCAGAGTTGCCAGGTCAAGGAGAAAGTGTTACTAGTAGTCAGAAAGGAACAATTCTAGTATTGTGGAATCGCAATCACGATAACACAGTATTTTGCAACTTCTACACTATGGTATTGAAGGGTTTGGAATATATTTCAGAGGTCAAAGGAAATAGGATTAAAATCAGGAGTCATGTAACCAGCACAATACAGTGTAATACTTTCGCTGAAAAAATGTAACTTCAATGAAATAGAGGACTTCCAAACATTCTTGTTGAAAAGACCAGAGCTGAGTGGAAAACTGTACCTTCCAATACAAGAATCAAGAGAAGTATGAAAAAGTAAACAGGAAAAAGAAACCATAAAAGACTTATTAAAGTTGAAATGTTTACATTCCTAGATGGAAAAATGATATTTTTAACTCAGTATAAATGCATTCACTGCATTAGGATTGTTTTAAGAATATACATACATACATACATACACACACATATATATAGCTATAAATGCACATATGTGTGTATACATACATACACACCTACAGATATGAGAATGTATATGTATATGAATGTATAGATGCATGTAGTTATGTATGGTGTGTGCATGTATTCATGTATGTATGTATACATATATATTATGTATGTATAGACACATATACACATATAGATACAGATACAGATATGTAGAGAGATCGCACAAGGTGAAGTGAACATGAAGAGAAGATATCTGAAACAGAAAAGTAAATGTTTACAGGAATGTACTAGGAGAAAAAGGGAGGAGTTGAATGTAGTATGTCATCTAACATAAATGAGGCAAGAAATACCTTTTACAGTGAAGGGGAGGAAGGGGAAGGTGAGAGAATAAGTGAGCCTTCCTTTAATAGATTTTGGTTTCAGGACGGTATAACATACTTTAAAACAACTACCCTTACACGCAGGACAACCTGCTTTGTAGATTCTTAGATATGTTTTTCTAAAAGGAAAGCCAAATTCTAGGGATCAATGATCAATTTAATCAAGCACATATATCATTCACTTAGTTCCAGGAAAAAAATCAGCACCCTAAACTTCAGAAAAAAATACATAGAAATCAAAATGAACAGACATGGCTTACAGCTGTCTGACATAAGCAATACTTACATCACAGAAAAACAGACACATTCAACTGTGTGACCGTTACATACATACATAGTTACCAGAAGGAAAGGCAACAACACCTGGGATTTCACACCCGGAAGGTTGACAGTCACTTCCCACAGTCTTGTATAGCAAACAAACCTTCTTCTAAAAAATAAGCCCCAAATTAAAAATCTCACCTTAGAGTACGTATACCCTTTTTTGAGCCTGAGGGCATCACAACCCTTCAGAATCAGTGCCTCATTGGAAAAGTAGCCCAAGATATGGGCCTCTCCAAATCAAGCTTCCCTTAATGAGAAAGCCCATTGGGGGAGGGGATCTTTAATCTCATTTAGAAGGAAAATTATATCAACACTAAGCAAAAACCCATTATCAATATGATACAATAGATTTACAATGGATGGGGAAAAGGGAGATGGTGAGAGGCAATAAGTGAGCCTTCCTTTCATAGGGTTTGGCTTCAGGAGGGAATAACATGCATGCTCAATTGGGTATGGAACTTCATCTTACCCTACAGGAAAGCAGGTGGGAAGAGGATAAGATAGGGGGAATGATAGAAGAACAGCAGAGTAGGGAAATGGGAATTGGAAGTAAACACTTTTATAGAGAGACAAGTCAAGGGAGAGAATAGAATAAATTGGCTGAGACACAAGATAGAGGGAAATACAGTTCATTTTTCACAACATGATTGTAATTGAAGCTTTTTTGCATTATATAAACAACCTATATGGAATTGAGTGCCTTCTCAATGAGAATGGGTGTGAATAGGGAAGGGCAGAGAATGTGGAACTCAAAACTTTGAAAACGAATTGATTTTAAAATTGATTTTATATGCAACTAGGAAATAAGATATACATGCAATGTGGTATAAAATCTATCTTGCCTTACAGGAAAATAGAAGGGAGAGGGACAAGTGGCAGGAGTGATAGAAAGGAGAGGAGATGGAAGGAAAGGTAAAGAAAATACATGCTGTCCTGGTGTGGAGTGTAGGGGGAGATGGGGAGAAATTTGAAATGCAAAATTTTGTGGAACTGAATGTTGAAAACTGAAACTTAATAAAGTCAGAAAACAAAACATAAATATTATAAATCATATTGTAAAATGACTTTAAAAAGGCCTGTTCACTGAATGGCCATTGCTTCACTTTAAGTAAGTACCTGAAAAGGCCTTAGCCTGAAATGCTAATGTCTCCTATTGCATCCTGGGCCATCTCCAATCATCCCAATGGATATCTGGTCATTGGATCCAGATGGCTCAGGAAGAGAAAGTCTGATGACCTTGAGTAAGATGTTCTTCACTCAAAGTCAAGTGCAAGTCATGTCATCATTTTTCTAATGTCATGGTCCTCTTCAAAAATGAAGGATGAACAAAATAAAATGAGTAGTAAAGAAACATTGTATGATTTTTGAAATATACCCTGTTCCCAAATTTAAATAATCTTTCCAACCTCTGCTCAATTGTTTACTGTTATGTGGACCTTTGTATAGAAAACAAATACTTCTGAAAATTATTTCATAAAAATTAAACCAAATGGCAAATAAAATGCTGAGGTATTGTATATTTAGTTTCATTTATATCACTTATTTGATTTGAGTAAGAACTACTCAGATGTTTTGGGCCCCAGTCAATTGGGATATCATTTATTATTATAATCTCATTTAAAGAAACTCTTAATAATGGACATCTTACAATATTATTCAGAGAATCATAAATTTAAACCTGGAATGTTCCTTATATGTTCCAAACTTCTAGTTTTGTAGGTGAATAAATAGAATCCAAAATGACTTGCTCAGGGTTTTATAACTCTTAAATGTATGGGGAATGATTTGAACTCAGTTACCCTTGACTTCAAGTCCAACACTCTTTCTACTGCACCACCTAGAAATTTTGTTATTCAAGGTAACATAAAAATTTCTTGATATGAACTGCATTTTATTAACTGGGAATTGTGAAATTTGTTCAAAAACATTACATAGGATAATAGGTCTAGACATGAAAGAGACCTCTGAAACAATTTAAGACAATCTCTTCATTTTCTCAGTATGTGAATTGGGATTCATAGAAGTGATTTACCCAACATTGCTCAAGTGTTAAGTGGCATAACTGTATTTTGTAGATGCAATATTCTGATTACAACAGCTAGCAAAAATGACATAGATCTCAGAATCTGGCTTCCAGGAAGGAAGGAAAGTTGTGAGAATTTTGGGGTGCTTGGCAAAATGTTCATTCTTTATCTTTATATTACAAAGAAGGACGTTGTATCAGTTGTTAAAAAGAATAGTGCTTTTCCTTCTAGAAAACAAGGAACAACCCAAGGAGTCTCTATGTTCTCTAGCACTTTTTATCAAGGATAATGAAGTATTCCTTCAAATTAAAATAGAACAGGGGCTTCAAAAATAGAGATAATTAACAAAAAATAACTTGTTATGTGTTACATATTGTGATAAACATTAAGGATTCAAATAATCATGCAATGCAATATGTGCCCTCTAAGAGCATTCTAGAGGGGAAAGACATTGTGTAAAGGAGTGCTAGGAGGGAGAAGTCCCATGGTGAGGTACTTGGTAAGGAAATTGGGGACATACCATGAGGACCTGATGAAGTAAAAAAAAAAATTCTTCCATCAGAGTCGGAAATACAGGAGAAGCTAGAAGAGCAGTTTGAGGTTCAAAGGACATGAAGAGATTGAGGGGTGTAATGAAGACAGTTCCTATTAGCTTAAAAGAGCCAATGGTTAAATTTTCACTGTTGGTATTTATACCTCAGAAATTGGCAAATGATTCAATTCTGGGCTAGATTTATTGTTTTATTGATTCCCTACCTTTAGAATACATTAATAATGAAGATTAAATTTAAAACTTTGCCATGCATAGTTATCCCCCACCGTACCCCAAGTTCTGGTTGTTATACATTTACCAGAACTTCTGTATTTTTTCAGGAAGTGAGAGGTTAAAAGTACATGATAGAGAGGACAAGTAAAATGGACTAGTGAGCTCATGGATCTATGTAATATATGCGATATTTTTCTCAGGAAGCAGAGGAAATGAATTCTCCAAGAGGAAATAGTCATTGTGCTGTTAGTAACAGGTACCAGAGACCTACAACTGTATTCACAAAAGAGAATATCTAGGAAAGGTAAAGAATAAAAGATAAGATTTTCAATCTTCATGAGAACCTTTCAAGATTTATCAAATATTATGATGCCTTCCTATGTCTGTTGATTCATGTGGATACAGATGATAATAGCAGAAGTGATCCAAAAATCGTTTCTGAATTTAAGAAGTCCTAGAAGAGAAACTAAAGATATTAGACATATAACTTGAGTTTTCATCACTACTGCCAACTGGAGCCAAAGACTTTGGAAGAGGCAGATCAGTTAAGTGGACAGCTAGTTAAGAAGATTATGTCTAAAGAAGGGGTTTTAATATTTGGACTAAAGTTTAATAGGGAGGGATGATGTACTTTTGGACAGGGTTGGAGAGCACTCAAGAATGATGAGTAAATATGAATGTTTCTGCTATATTGTGAATTTAATCAAAAGTTTTTAAACTGAAAAGGAAAGGGGAAAAAGCTACTGATGCAATTCTACTATCCTGGGTAGAATAGAGAGTATCTACAATGCAGAAATAAGACTAGTGGTAGAAATAACTGGTAATTTATAGGAGAGAAAATCCAAGAAAAGAGAGAGCAATAAAATCCATGGCCTCAGGTATTTATTAATAAATACATTAAGCTTGGCAAAGAAGCAAGGTTAACCACAAATTTTAATGCAGGCAGCCCAAAGGGGTTGAATAAGATGATTTTCACACAGCAGTAAAGTCTCAGCTGAGTTTTAATTGCATTAATTTATAGTAGACCCAGGTGGTACTTTTATGACTTTCTGCCACAACTTTCAGCCACTAAGAAGTAGCAGTAGGAAAATCAGATGATAAATTTTTCTAAGGCTTTTAGGAAATAGCAAAAGATCACAGAGGTGAGGGTTCTAAAATAATGGTTAGTGAATCATTGATACCGGTAATCATAGAACCTAACATTTAAAGGTAAGTGAAAACTGAATGGATAATTATGAGATCACAGAATCTTGGAATTTCAGAAATGGAATAACTCTGATCTTAGGGAAAAAAAATAAGATTCCTAGATGAAGCTTGTTGGAAGTGCCAATTAATAGGGATCTACGGTTCATGCAAAGGAGAATCCATTTAACATGTTAAGTAGGATCAAGATTGACTGCAGTCGAAATTGTGTCATAGTTTGGAAAGCTATGGATTTGTCCTGGGAACTCCTCAGTTTCCCCTCTTATTTTATTTAAAAAAACCTTCTTTTTACATCTTCCTATGCCTCCTTATTAAACTCATTTCTATAAAGAATAGAGCACATTGGATAAGTCACCAATTTATCAGTGTGAATATATTTATGAGTTACCTTATTTGAGAAGTATTTGCACTTTAAAAGAGGGAAATAGACCAAATAAATTAAGTTTTGTGGAGAGATTTTGAGCACAAAGCTTTGATGTAGATACAATAAAGTAGGCCTTCCTAACACCCATCAAATCACACTGTTATATATGTTTACCCGTGAAACATTTAGACCCTGACTCAAAATAGTGTGTCTTATTAAGTCAATATTAGTTAACTAAGAAAACACAATCGCAAGTAGAGACTGTAGGAAAAGAACAATATGTTTGTCCCTCAATACGCCAAAGCAACAATTCCATTGCTAGCAAATGTTTCATTTGAAAGATGATGAAGAGAATGATGATGGTGGTGGTGGTAGTGGTGGTGATGGTAGACCTGTTGAAGATGACAACAGCTGGCATTTATACGACACTTTTTGCTTTGTATTTTTACTTCATTTGAGGCTCTAAGCAATTTTATGTGGTAAATGCTCAGTTTTTACCAATATTTTACAGATGAAAGCAAAAAGATAAGATATTAAGTGACTCAACTTAGGTGAGTAAGCTAGTTAGTGTGTCAAAGGAAGAGATTGATTTATCTTGGTATTTTAAAACAAAATTTTCTTTAATTATTTATTTTTGCATCGCATGAATTACCCAATGTATTCCTTCTTTCCCTACCCCAGAAGTCATACCTTATAATGAATATTTTTTTAAAAAAAGAAAAAAAAATAGTTTACTGAAACAAGTCAGCAAATCATAAACGTCTGGCCCTATACATGCAATTTATGAATAGTTGTGAATTTCAGGTTCTTTATAATTCTACATAAATAAAATAATTTACTCTGAGATTGAATGTTCAGTAAAGATTCACCTCAAAATATTCATTGTATGGACACGATGATTTCATGGTGTTTGCATATAACTGATTCCCAAGTTTCAAAATACTTATGGTCACATTATTCTTTTAATTTGCAAAATTTTCTCTAAATCTGTTTTCACTTTGTATAGAGAACATCTAGTTGCTTTCTTCCACGAAAAGTAACCAGTCATTACCTGGAGAATTTCATTAAATTGCCCTTTATTTTTCTACTGGAATAGAAACTCCAATGCCTTTGCCAAGAAAACTCCCACGGACGGTATGATCCTTGGTGTCACAAAGACTCAACTGAATGACTGAACGATTTGTTTTTGGTTTTTTTTCAAGATATTTAATTATTTGTTTAAATTCCCAAATCAATTTTCTCTTTCTCCTCAGCCTCTGCCCCCGTGGAGAGGGGGGATACATTTCTCATAAAATATGCATAGTTAAGTAAAACAAACTCTTTCATTGGTCATGTCCAGAATTATATGTATAAATGCTTTATTTGAGTCATATAATATGCTGCATTATAAATCCTCTACAATCATTGGGTGCTTTTACAGTGTTGTTTAAAATATATAAATGATTTTCCTTGCCTTACTTCATTTTTTGTCAGTTCACATATATTAAAATGTGTAGATTTTAAGGATATTTCTGTTATAGTATAAAATCTTATTTTGTTTATGCTCACAACATTCTCTATAAGATAACACGTCTGGAATTCTACCTGAAAGGGCTGATATGGAAAGTGCTGGTCCAAGTGATAAATTCAGTAGAAGAAGTGACAGAGAATTGGCAAGATGGTCTAGGTGAAAAGCAGGGCAGGATGTGAACATGCACTATATTCTACTTCTGCTTCATTTGTACTGAAAAACCTTGTTAGATGCAGTGTAGTGTACAGGTTATAGATATGGCCTCAAGGGAACGAAAATCTGAATTAATGTTCCAACCAAGAATATGTCCACTAACATTTTCAGAGGTAGTCCTCTCACTTATAATTTCCTTATACCATTGAAAATCCAGGTTCTATCCATATATCCGAATGTCCCGATTAAGTTTTTAATTCATGGCCAGCTTGTTAATTATGAGCTGTAAATGTCATTGTTTAATTTTAGTCTTTTCATATAACTAGACTTCTAACATTTATTTCTGGAGTACATTTTTCTTTCTTAGAATGATTAACCCACATATACTTCTATTGATCATATTACTCTCTTTGTTTCTTCTCCAATTTACTGAAAATCACTTTTGGCTCAAATGTAAGATAATCTGCAGATTAAATAGTTGCAATTCACTTGAAAATGTTGAATGGTCTTGAACCTAGAAATAATTCCTACCAATTTTCATTTCAAGCCAGGGATGATAATTACGATGGTAAGCATCTAGCAAACACTATTGCTGTCTACTCCAAGCTATAGTTTCATGTCAGTAGAAATCACTTTGCTCAAGTCATAGGTGCTTGTAAGATTATATGGACAAATCATTTATAAAAGGAACTGAAACATTCTAGTACTCCTAATTCATGAGTCTAACTCTTAAGGTTGGTCCAGTTGGCTTATAGACTAATTTTTATCGAATTTGTTTGAATAAAAATAATATTTCATTAGCTTTAGTTACTTAACATGGTGGCATGATGCTTCTTGCTACTGAGCTTCATAGAATCTGTTATTCCTTATTTTTCTTAAAAATAAAACTCAGTTATTAACTTATTTTTCAGAACATGGCAATAGTCTCAAAATGTTTTTAAAGGAAATAGCCCATTTGTATCTTTTATCTGGGTACACTGACAGAATAATGTTGGAGATGTCAGAAGCAGTTAAAATAAATTATTTTCCCCCAATTAAATGAATTTTACTTTTCTAAATTTGACATTTTCCTTATTCTATGCATGATTCTAATAAGAAAAAAAAACCAAGGGTACATCTTGTTAACTGGACTTTTAGTCAGAAAAAGTTAATAGCTCACTTTTGTACTAGTTAATTGGTAGAAACATGGTGGATAGCAAATCATTTACAGACTTGACTTACAGACTGTTGCACAATATTTTGTTCTTATGGCCTAATATATTGTTTACACAATCACCTTATTAAATGGAGACACTATTCTTCAATTTTACAGGTCTTAAATAGTCTTTAAAAATAAAGTGCTTCCATTTGCCTAAACCTTCCCTTGTAGTAAGGATACTTATATTACTTTATCAATCACAGTCTTTTTCTTTTTGCATCATATCTTGTGCCACTTTCAATTTCATCACGTTAATTTCTTGAGAAAAACACAATTTATATCATTCTTATATTTTATAATTCCAATCATGACAATATACCTGGAAAGGATTTTGTGATCAATAAAGATAATTCTTGCTCTCTCAAATCTAAGGAAAAGTTAATATATATTATATATAAATGTGCACATAATATACTTTTATATTTATATTAATTTTAATGTAGTAATATCCTATACAAAACATATTACACATGTAACATAGATATATTGTATGTACACGTGCATGAATATAACATTTATATTAATGAAATTTTGCTTCTTCTGTATAATTATCTATTAAGGGAACATATATGGTAGATGAACCCCATTTTTGTTGAAATTAATTGAAATATACTTCAACTTTAAATGTGCTTTTGTTACACATATAAAGCCATTTATATGGAATCTACTTTTTATTATATAAAATGTTTTCCTGCTTCTGCTCACATCACTCTTCCTATCTTCATTCAAGACTTCCCAGGTTATTCCCTCTCACCAATAAATAGTTTTATATTTCTACTCAATTTATAGTTAAATTCTTTTAAGATACCATCTATAATGGTTTTTTCCATTCTTTTCTTCTCAGACCCTCCTTTATCTCTGCAGTCTAACTTTAACCTCAACATTCAATTGATTTTTTTCTCAGACAAATTACCAATGATCTCTAAAGTGTCAGATATCATAACTTTTTGTCAATTCTCTGAAGACTTTGAGGTTGTTACTTAATCTCTTCTTCATGCCCTATTTTCTCTAGGTTTTCATGATTCTTCTTTGTCCTGGTTCACCTCCTATAAAACTCACAAATTTTTATCAGTCTCCCTAGCTGGCTATGCATGCATTTCTTGAGTTGCCTCCAAATCTCTATCTTGTTCCCTCTTCTCTATTTCATTCAGTGATCTCTTCAGCTTCCATGGATTCAATTATTATCTTTAAGCAGATGTTTCTAAGATCAGAATATCCAGCACTAACCTGCCTACTGAATTCCAGTTTTTTATCTTCAACTGCCTCTTAAATATCTCAAACTTTATAGATAGGTCTTTTAGATATTTTAAATTATACGCTTCCAAAATTGCACACACTATCTCTCTCCTCAAAACTCCTACGCCCTTCCTAACTTTCCTCTTACTGTCAAGGGTACTAACTTCTTCCCACTTATCAAAGATTCTCAGCTTAGGTTTCATCTTCATCTAGTCATTGCATCTCTCGTACCCGAACTGTTTCCCAGTGCTAAAGATTTTAATTTCAAAACACGTTTCATATATATCCCTTTCTTTCCTCTGATTCCACCACAACTCTGGTGTAGGTAGAGCAAGAGTCCCGTGTTTGGTTTCCATGAATCAATTTTTTTTCCCGATTCCATTGCATTCCCCACTCAGCTGTTAAGATGATATTCTGAAAGTGTATGTCTGACCATGTTACCCATGCTCCAATTCATTACACTCTAGTGGCTCAATTTTATCTTCAGGATCACATATAAAATACTGTGCTTCATATGACTGTTGATACTTTGAATTCCGTCATTTGAAAAACTAATATTCATATCATTTGACCATTGACCAAAGAGGAAATCTTCTTTTCTTTTTTATTCATTTCTAAAATGAACAAATGGTTGTCACAGTCTTAGCAGCTCATTCTCAAACCACCTTTCCTCCACATGTATACAGATGAAATACAAAGCTACATAACATGTGAAAAGCCTCATTAGGTTATATATGAAGAAACTAGAGAATTATCTGTGGAAGGGAAGAAAATGGTTTTTTTGTTTTGTTTTGTTTTTGTTTTTGTTTTTTTTTTTGCTTTTATAGGTTATTTATGTGTCGTCATGCAAAACACTTCCATAACAGGTTGTGAAAGATTAACTAAATTTTCCTGTCACACCCCCACCATTTATTCCATTCTCTCCTTTGACCCTGTTGCCTCTCAAAAAGTTTCCTTCTAATATTCCTCCTCCCATTTCTCCTCCCTTCTATCATTTCTCTATTATCCCCTTCTCCCCTAGTTTCCTGTAGAGTGAGATATATTTTCATAAACAATAGAGTGTGTCTGGTATTCCCTTCTTAAGCCAAATCCAATGAGAGTAAGGTTCATTCATTCCCACTAACATCTCCCCTCCCTCTATTGTAAAATTATTTTCTTGTCTTTTTAATGTGAGATAATTTATCTCATTCTATTTCTCTCTTTCTCCTCCAAATATGTTCCTCTATCACAGCTTAATTTACTTTTTAGTTATCATACCTTAGTATTCAACTCACCTTGTGCCTTTCTCTCTCTCTCTTTCTCTCTCTCTCTCTCTCTCTCTCTCTCTCTCTTCTCTCCTCTCTCTCTCTCTCTCTCTCTCTCTCTCTCTCTCTCTCTCTCTCTCTCTCTCTCTCTCTCTCTCTCTCCCCTAGAGAGAGAGAGAGAGAGAGAGAGAGTATGTATATGTGTTGCTTTAATTAAGCATAACACATGGAGGGAAATATAGTCATTCATTAAAATAGAAGGATCCCAAGCTTTGATAAGGAGAAGACTAGAAGTAAATTAAAATGTTGATCTCCAATATAAAGACCCAAGAAATGTGAAAGACCCATAAAATGCAAAAGAGTGAAAGAAACATAGAGAATTCATAGCACTAAACTATTTACATGCTTACCTGATAAGGTGATACTTGTAATTCTTATCAATTATGCAACTAATAGGACAGCTAGAATGACTATGCATAGACAGTGGATTTGAGAATAAGATGAATTTGAGGGAATAGCATAAAAATAGTTAAAGAATAAGAAAAAGGGGTACACTGGCTACAGAAGAAAGTGAGATATAGAAAGGGGTAATTTTTTCACATGAAGAAGGCATTAAGACCTATTACAGCAGAGGATAAGACGGGAAGGTGGACAAAGGGTTTGCTTTGTACTCTACTTTTATCAATATTGATTCAAAGAGGGAAGAATATACAAAGTCCGTTGAATATAGCAATCTATCTTACCTGACAGGGAAGTAGGAGGGTAAAATAGTAATTTAAATGGTAAAATATTTCATATTCTTTAATAGGCCCATGTGGCCTGGCTAGATCACCTGGAAGTCTGAGTTACATGATACTTATTCTGGGAAGAGTTTGTTGAATGAGTGGAATAGGAAGGGTGGAACAGGAAGAGGCACAGCCAGAGAAGACCTGAAAACAAATTGGTCAGAGAACAGTGAGAGCTATCCAGGCTGCTGGCTAGCCTGAGTGAAAGAGCTTGTTTGTGATTTTATTTAAGGTAATTTGTGATTTGCTTAAGGGAGCTTGTTTATGCGAAAACTTGCAGTGGGAAGGCTTGGGGCTGGTGCTGTTCTTTGCATTGTTATTGTGTATAGATTTGGCTTTCTCTTGCCTGAATAAATATTTTGGTTTTTTCTTCCACGTGAGGGGTCTGTTTTATGTAACAATTTAGAATTCGACTGGAATATTCATGGCCACTCTAGGTGCTGTGAATGTCTCATTGGCATTACAGAAAGAGATTAAATAAAACGGGACTCACAGAAGGGACTGTAGATTGAGAGAAGTGGTATACAGAAGCAAATCACTGGGGAGGAGGAAAAGAGGGAAAGGAGAGAAGGACGGACAGACAGGAGGAAAAGTAAAATGGAGGGAAGAACTGTTAGTTTTCATAACGGTGAATGTGAATGGGATAGACTCTCCCTTAAAATGGAAACAAGTAGCAGAGTGGATTAAAAACCACAGTCCTACCACTTCTCCAGCCACCAGAAGACTCCATGGTGTTATATTTCCCTCTCTCATTCCTGCCTTCTCCATATTCTGTGTGAGAAAAGGAATCAGGAACATCTGGCAAAATTTTGGAAGAACTTAAGGCAGCCTGAAATAATTGGAAGCAGAATATTGATGAAGTAAAGTGATTATGGCTGCCAGACCTCTACTAGAGAACCTCCTGGAAGAAATAACCTACAGTATTTGTATGGAATACTTGAAAGATCTAGTCAGCATTCCCTGTGGTCACAGTTTCTTTCAAGACTGTATCACTGAGCTATGTGACTGTCATAAAGCCCATGTCCAGGACTCTGTGTCCTGCCCAATTTGCAAGAAGCCTTTTCAAAAGGAAAACATCAGTCCCAATTGGGTGTTGGTACAATTAGTCCCCAGCCTCCTCAACCTAGAACTCTCTGATAAGCAATCAGAAGATTCTAAATAACCAGCAGATTATCACCTTTGCAAGAGGCATGGGGAAAAGACCTTTTCTACTGTGAAACAGATGAGCAGTTCTTGTGCTTAGTGTACAAGGAGCTCTGAGAGCACAGTACTCATGTTGCGTTGCCAGTAGCGTGTGCCGCCCAACCCTACAACAATGAAATTCAGAAGCAGCTGAAAAGTCTAAAGAAATCTAAAGAACAAATTATGCACTTAAAGGAAAACAACACATTCCAAGCCCTGCTGAATCAGATTCAAGACAAAAAAACAGAGAATCGTGTCTGAGTATCAACAGTTCCAGAATTTCCTTGATCTACAAGAACAATTCCTCTTGGCCCATATGGAGGAGCTGGAGAAGGATATCATCTGTAAGAAAGAGCAACACGTCACCAAAAAAATATCTCATCTTGAGGAATTAATAAATGAAGTGGAGGAGGGAGCTTCTCAGACCCCAAGTGAAATCCTTAAGATCAGAAAACAACTGGAAGAAAGTAGGGAGATAGAACATACCTTGACCTCTTTCACCACATCCCAAGACCTAGAATAAAGAATGTGTGCATTCATTGGAAAGATAGATGCCTTGGAGAAATCCCTGAGAGGTTTCAAACCTCCATGTCTACAACTTCACCTTCAGAACTAGATAACTATGGAAGAGATATATCACACAGTGGAGCAGATGTTATACCAACTTGCCACTGAAATAATAACCCAATCCAAGCCGAAAAATGATCAAGGAGTCATTTTTAAAGCAGATATGTCTGAAATACCAGAGATGGCGGTCTTGGGCAAATTATAAGTATCTTCCAAATTGAAAATGAAGATGAAAGCTACCCCATTGAGAATAAATGTGATTGGAAACCATTCCCAGAGTACTTTATTGATATAATGATCTGTCTATGTTGACTCATATAGCAAATACACAGGTCTTTTTTCTCAAGGGGTGGGTCAACATCCCTGTTCTAGAGTTGCAAGTGCTATGAGATATTGAGACATACAGGAAACTGGAAACAACTTACCTAAAGGAGACCGATTGTGACCGTTTTAATGTTGTCGTCATTATTGTCTCTGCTCACATCAGCTCTATTCATAGCAGCCTAGCAACATAACTCCACAATATGGGGAAGCAGATCTACTTCATTTCAAAGAATATACTGCCCACCTCAGTATATCCATCATACATGCCTTTTAATTTGGAAAATACAAAGCTGTCTGTATGGAACCTGGAAAGAATAGGTATAAGTAATCCTCATGTATTTCTGATCTTTGTCATGAAAGATGTATTTGGCATTTCAGCATTTTCTAATGCCCTGAAGGCATTTAAAGATGACAGGAGGAAGCAGGCTCAGATTTTGATGAATCCACTGTATGAACTCTGTAAAGAAGTTATTGAGAGGAAACAGACTGCCTTACAAGGTATAATTGCAGTAGAATCTTTGATGGTGTCCCTACAAGTCTCTGCTAGTTCTGGGGTTTAGCCCAGCTCAGGAACTGTCTGAGCCATTATCAAAGGTTAGTTGAGGTGGATGATCTTTCCCTCACCAATCTGGCTCAGATGTTTGATTGAAACGTAGAGGAATTACAGAACATCACCAAATCCTGGAATTGTTACACACTTATAAAACACAATAAAAATGTAGCTATTCTTACAGGGAGTAGAGTTGGTGAAAGAAAGCTTCTTCAACATAGTTATCAAAAATTATATAATCAAGCTCAGGTCATACATAAGTATTTTCTTGAAATAGTGGCCAATGATGCATGTACAGTTTTTCAGAAAATATGACTGAAGCTGTCTCGAGAAGCCTCATAGGAGAATACCTTACAGGTCTCCAGATATCTGACCAATTCCCTGAAATTTGCTTCCATCCTTTCTCTGTTCATCTTCCAAGTACTGCAACCAAGGAGTTTCTTGGAATTCTATATCATTGTGATAGAAGGTTGAAATTATTTCTAATTTTTGTACACAAGGCAGACTAATCACTTGGTTTCAAGGGCTGCCAACTCTTCTGTTCCAAAGTTGGTCTTCCAGTCGCACAATAAATTTTCATGAGAGTACAGGACTTCTTACTCGTGTCATTACCACCTGTATCTCTTGTAACAAGCTGCCACTCAGTGACCAATTAGTGTCATAGCCAGTTCACTTGTCTCCCAAGCCAGGATTTTTTCCCTGTGATCCGTAAGATTAGCTTTAAGCCAAAAATATTTACTGATAAATTCTTATTATGCTGGGCGATGTAAGAGATGCAGAGAAGCACAACTTTCTGCCTTCTGTGATACTTAATTGAGGAAAGTATGAGACCTTATATTTGAAGGAAACAGGCACTAAAGGAAACTTAGAAACTAATTTTATTTAATTCAAGTCCCATTTAAAACTCTCCATTACAATGACCCTGATAAAAATATCAAGTCCAGTACAGAAACTGTGTACCTTCCATGGTAGTTTCTTCCATTTATGACTAACATTGCTTGTTGATTGTGGGAAAGTATTTGTTTCAGGAGCAAAACATAGCCTTAAAGTTTCTCTTCCTAAAAATATCTCCCATCCACACATCAAAATATTCAAAAGGTATGACAATAGAGAAATATTTATATCAGTATTTTAATAATTATTAATAATTTAATAATAATTACAATAATAATACAATAATAATAATAATAACAATAGAGAAATATTTATATCTGTATTTTAATAATTATTAATAATTTAATAATAATATGTCAGTATTTTAATAAATGGAAAATAAAATGGAGGCCCATCATTGGGTGACTGAACAAATTAGGACAAATGAATATAACAGATTATCGCACTGTAAGAAATAATAAATATGATAGACTCAGAGAAATTTGGAAAGGTTTTTTAAACTGATATAGAGAGCAATGTGTAGGTCTAGGACAGTTTATCAATAAAAATAGTACTCATCATAGGAAAATAATTTTAAAAGACTTTACTCTGATCAACACAATTACCATTATTATTCCAAAACACTGATGATGAAACATGTTTCCTAGCTTGGCAGAAAGGTGATGGATAGAGATACATAAGGAGACATCAATTTTTCAGACCTAGCTAATGATTTGTTTTGCTTAACTATACTTATTTGTTACAGTGGAGGACTCCTACAGGAAGAGGGGATTGGATTTGGAAGAGTAGGTAAGGGATGGTAATAGTAATGTAGAAAAAAAAAAACACATCAAGGAAATATCTTAAAACACGAAGAAGAAACCAGTAAGAAGTTCAAAAGAGGACACAGATAAACTGGGAAATTTTATTGTCATGTTAAATTAAGACACCCTTTAATACTGAAAGTTCAGAACTGCATATGCAATCATCTTTTATGTTCTTTGTATAGTGAAATGTTCATTTATTAATGTTTAAGTTCATAATAAAAAAATTTTAAACAACAAAAAAAGAGAATCCCACAAATTCTACAGTATATTGTTCACAAGGAAAACATTTGAAGCAGAAATACACACAGAGAACAAAGGTAAGTAACTAGAACAGAATCTATTATGCTTCAGCAGAAGTAAAAAAAAAAAAAAAAGCAGAGATAGCAATCCTTATCTAAAGCAAAGCAAAAGCCAAAATAGACCAAATTAAAAGAGAATGAGAATGACCTCTTCCTAAGAAGTTGTAACAAAGAAATAAAGAGCATTGCAAATGTAAATAGATAATTTTGTTTATATTACAATTAAAAGCTTTTGTACAAGCAAAACCAATGCAATCAAGGTTAGAAGGAAAGCATGAACCTGAGAAAGAATCTTCTGCCTCATGTAAAGGTGCCTCAAGTAAAGGCATCATTTCTTAACTATGTAGAGAAATTAGTCAAATTTATAAGAAAACAAATCATTCCCCAACTGATAAATGGCCAAAGGATATGAACAGGTAGTTTTCAAATGAGGAAATATAAGCTATATATAGGCATATGAAGAAGTGTTCTAAATAATTTTTCATCAGAGAAATGAAAATTAAAACAGCTCATGCCTATCAGACTGACTAATATGACAGAAAGAAAAAATGATAAATGTTGGAGAAGATGTGGGAAAATTGAATCACTGATGCTTTGTTGGTGAAATTGTGAACTATTCCAACCATTCTGGGAAGTAGTTTGGAACTAAACTCTGCATAACATTTGATCCAGCAAGACCACTACTAGGTCTGTATCTCAACAGGAAAAGGACCTATGTGAAAAAATATATATTTATAGCAGACCTTTTCATGGGGACAGACTTAACCATAGTGATCCGAAAAGACAATTTAGCAAGAAATAGGTCTAGAATTGGAAGAGGAATTAGATTTAACATAGTCTTCCTCTTCCATTATAGAAATATGAAACTTGAAGCCCAAAGAAATTAAATGATTATGATTTATCTAAGAACAAAGAAGTAGCAATCAAAGAATAAATTTGAATTCAGGTCTTTCCATTCAGTTCATCCATTCTCGGCTCAGATTATGTTGTGTGTGTGTATTCACTTCAGAACAAAATTAACAGAGGAAGTATGCTCTTTATCTACTTAAAGAGAGTACTCACATCAAAGTAATCTCATTTTTTTTAAATACTGAAGTATTTTCTTTGAAGTCAAATAGAACTTTAAGGACAGAAGTGTAATATGTGTTATTGATGGAAAAGAGGGACTAGGATCTACAAAGGAGTCAATGTGGTTCATCTGAGGGTTCTGGAGTTCATGTATCAAAGGAATGTATACAAAGAATGAAAAAAAATGGCAGTTTATTAAAGATGAACCAAAAATAGCCTCGTGTTCTGTTAAGAAATGTATCAGGAAGACTGAGACTAACACGATATTTTCTGTATGTTAAGAGAGAAAAACAAGGGAAATATTTTCTTTTGGGGTTGGCTATGTTGACATCAGATTACAAAAAGTCATACCAAAAGCATTCAGCTGCTATTTTAGCATTTTCTCTCAAGAAACATGATTTTCAGATAGAAAAGAATACAATACAATTAACGATTAAAAAGACAACAGCAAAAACCAAGGTTTCATAAGAAGAAGTTAAAAATATGTGAGAACATGCCCCCAGCCAAAAATTTGTAAGAACGTTATTCAAATTGATACTAATTATTTCTGGGTCCCTTGAGCATAATAGAAAAGACAAAGCATCATATTTGATGAGAAAACCTGACACTTGGAAACTATGATTTGGGAGAAGGCAGTTCACCTTTCTAGACTTCAGTTTCCTCCTCTAAGATGAGATAATTATATTAGATGAATTCTAAAGTTGCTTCCACCTCTAAATCTGAGTTGAAATGCCAAATATATTTCTGAAATCAAGGGGAACCAAAAAACTTCTTAAAGTGCTTATTGAGTGACAAGACTATGCTAAGGGCTAGGAGTATAAAAAATAAATAAATAAATAAATTTTCGGAGTAACCAAGTAGCTATAATTTGAATAGTTGAGACAACACATATATAAACCTTACACATATATTATATCTCCTGTGTGTGCACGTGTATGAGCATGTGCATAGAACCCAGATAGCTTTAGAAGGAAAGAAACAGACATGTAGGAGAACTATGGAAGATAACCTTCAAATTGAATCTTAATGAAAATCAGGTATTCCAATAGGTAGAAATAAGGATGGAGAGAATTCTAGGAGTGAGAGATATCCATTACAAAGGTTCTAAGGAGAAAGATGAAAGAGTAGTAAGCCAATATGAGTAGACTGTAAAATGTTTAACGGGTTACAGTGTCTAAAAAGACAGGAAAAATAGGAATGAATCATGATATTAAGAGTGTTGAATGAGAGAGAAAAGACAAGTTGACCCAAGAAAGAGATTTGAATTAACACTAATAGTTAGTGACAGTAGCATGGCTGAAAATTTCCAGGGGTGGGGAGTAAATGAAAAATATTCAGGGTATTCAGGAAGAACTGATAGTCAACAATTTTATACGCTGCAGCGAGGTCAAATTACATTTGGGAATTGAGAGGTTACTAGCAACTTGCATGACAACAGTTTCTGTTGAGGGATGAGGTCAGAAGTCAGATTACAGAAGGTATAGGAGAATGAGAGAGGAAGTGTCAGTACTGATCAAAATGCAGAACTAGAGATATATCATATGATTGACTTTCCCAAACAGAAGATCAGTTGAAAAAATTTTAAAAATGGTTGAACTTGATGCCAACCTGAGGGTGAAAAAAAGTAGAAGCTTTTATATAATAATTTTATTATTATAAAAATGACTTAAGAATACTTTTAAATGAATATACGATAAGACAGTATTGATTCATGAAAAGCAACACAGTTGAGCTTGAATTTTTTCTTTTAACAAAAATAGAGGTACTATAAAAATAGATCTGTGGAATGATGCAAACATAGTATACATGGATTTTAACGAGCATTCGACATGGTTTATTATGATGCTCGTAATTCATAGAGTTTAAAGTTGGAAGAGCCCTTAGAGATCATTTAGTCATTTTGTAGATGAGAAAATTATGGAACCGAGAAGTAAAGTGACTTGCTTAAGGTTAAATGGGTAATAAGTATCAGAGATATGATTTATGTTTTTGTCAGAAAACATAAAGTATTGCATGCAGTTTAGCGTGCCATGTTTTAGGAAGAATATTCACAAGCTTGAGCAATACCAGAGGTGATCAACCAGGACAGTGAGACTAGAAACTATATTGCATAATGATTGATGGAAGGAACTAGGACATTTTTGCATGGTAAAGATAAGGTTAAGGAGAGAACTATTATCTGTTTTCAACTTTAAAATATGTGTCATGTAAGAGGGACTATACTTTCTCTGCTTGATCTCAGATACCACAATTAGCTTTAATATGAACAAATTATATAGAGAAAATATTAAATCAGATAAAAATAACTATATTGCAACTAGAACCCTTGATGATGTTGTTTGTTGAGAATGCTACAATTACATAGCATCTCAAGAATCAGAATTGTGGATGACCAAAATGTTATTGTACAGACTATTGATGGACAAAATTTAACTACACTGTATTTCAAATAATGATCTACGTGTAATAAATAAGTGACATAAGAAAAATTCATGACCAGAAAATTAGGTAATCTATTGGTCTATCAAAAATGCGATAACAGATAAAAAAACCAGTGTGCTACACTGGTATAAATATAATATTAAGAGGCTGAGGAAATCCTTTAGTATTTTAGGGAAAGAATGCTCTTTAAAGATGTTATTTAATGATGATGATGATAAATAACCATTCATATAGTACTTTAATTTTTAGCGATCAATTAATAAATATAATTGCTTCCTCACAATTGCTCCTATTCACACAGCTTATATTAAATCAAATGACGATATACACAAAGACTATAAATATTTGAGGCAAGATTCAAACTTCTTCCTGACTTTATACCCAGCACTCTGGACGGTGCAACACAGTTGCTTATGACAACGTTTTTTTAAATTAAATTAGATATGTAATCATATATGGCTTACAATATGGTGGAGGAAATGCTCATACTATGGAGATTATGTATTTCATGAAATTCTTCATATTTTAGTGTTTGACTATGGCAATAGTAGATGGTCCAAAATACTATACAGACTGGCTAAAGAGGGAGCGATTTCCCAATCAGTGGATGTGTTCAAGTTGAGGTTCAATGAGCACTTACTGTAGATGCCATGGGATATCTACATGATTCTGTTGTGTTGAACTAATTGAGATTCCATATAATTCCAAGATTTTAGAATTCCAAATGAAAAGAAATAATAAAAAAACTCCTGCACCTCTCTCAGCATTTTAAAATGTTATTGTTTTGCTGCTAAATAAAATTTTAAACTGCAATTAAATTTATGAAGAGTTCACATTCACAAAAATGATTTTCCATAGAGCTGAGATATAAGTATGTATCTTCTCACAAAAGATCTTATTTTAATATGGAGTACAGTCATACTATTATTACTTAGAAAAATCATATTATGTCATGACATGAGCTTTTTATTTAATACAGAATTTCCTTTGTGATGCTCTGTGTAAAACTATCCCAGACAAAGTGGCCTTTGGTTAACTGATTAAAGAGATGGGGTAATAGTATGAATAATATTCTGAAGCTTACCAAAGAATATTTGTGTTTACATTTTGGCTTTAGTACACACATTTTCTATTCATTTAATCAAATCTCAACTCTTTTTGTTTCTTCATCTATAAAATATGGAGGCAAGAAGAAGGGAAAGGCAGAGGACAGCTATTGTGCCATGAAATCCTAAGTTTAAGACTTGCTTCTGACAAATACCATGTGACCATCATAATTTCTTCCAGGTCAAGACAAATCCAGAAAAACTTTGAAGTTGCAGGTGTACTGCTAATCTCACTTAATTGAACACATTTCTAGTAAAACTCATAAATTTTGTTCTCAAAATAGAGATAATATCACAATGTCACCTCTTTGAGATGTTTGTAAGAGAAAATGTTTTAAACAATCTATTTTATAAATATATTCTGAAAACTACAGCTGCTTTTGTTGCAAATTCCTTCCCACTACAGAGATGCCTAGAGCACCAGCCATATGAGGTTCCATTACTGGATATCCTTGAATCAACCAGTGAGCATTGATTATGAACAATTATGTTCCAGGGATTGTGCTTAGGTCTGAGAACATAAAAACAAATGTGAAATAGCCACCAGGGATCTTACAATGTACTGGGGAGATCACAAATGTAATTAAACATGTATGTACAAATAGAATATATTTCCAAATATATTACCCAGTAATATCTAGGATAGTAGTTAAAATAAATGCTCCATGTAGAACATGGTACTCAAGGGGAAAGTAGAAGGAAATTTATTATTCTACATGCATTCTAAACATGTGTCATAGCCAGTATAAAGTCTAATACAAAGAGAAGGGAGATGGAGAACCATGTGTGGGAGAAGTAGTGCTCAGGCAATGTGGCTGGACTATAGAATTCATAGAGGGAAGTATTTTGTCAGGAGACATGAAAAGTAGGAGGGGCCCAGATTATGAAGACATTACTAGGAGATTACAAAGAGCAAGCATAGACTATGGAGGTTATAACTAATTCTAGAAGTGGAATAACACCATTTGATTTTGTTGAATATGTCAGATATGATAAGATTTCAGATTCAAGAAAATCTCTCTGGTGGGTTTAGAGTAGATGAATTACTCTGAGGAGAGACTTGCTAAAGTGAAGGAGACTGGGTTACATTTTTCTATGCCCTCAATTTTAAGTAGACAAAGGTGACTGATTCCTCTTCCAATAGTGAGTCACAGTGGAGTAATAGGGACAAACTTTAAATCAATGTTTCCATAACAATAGCCATATTGATTCTGTTCACAGCAGCCACTCCTAGTATCTGTTCTTGTGACCATGAATTTCCACAATTTGTTTTCATTTGCAGTTGTGCTCAATGTCAATGACACAGCTCTCTGCTGCTGTCATAGGATACTACATAGCTCTCATAGCTGATCTCATAGAAGTTACTGTTTCTTTAGGGTACTTAGCTTCTCAACTACAATAAGTGATTTCCTCAAAATTTAGCCAGATAAGACTTTCTGCACCATAACTAGATAGCTCAAGTGCTTTCATTTCTGACTCTGTCCTTACTGCTCACCCTAATGGCAGGTCATTGATAATAAAGCATTCTCAAGAATTTGTTAAAAAAACAAAACCTCAAAGCTCTCTTTGGAAAACAAGTTGTTTTCTTTTTGTTTTTTTTTTATTACTATATAAGTTTTTACTCCTTACTAGCTTGTCAACATTTTTAAGCACTTCCACCAAATAATAAATAGGGTTCTCTCTCTGCTGTGTGTCAGGATGTATTCTTCTGCCCAGAAAAAGATGTCTCCTAGGATTTTGTCATGGAAAGTGTATTTGTGGTAACAACTGAACTCATATTCATAAGACCTTCTGAACCAGTACTGATTCCTCACAGCAGGTATAGATTAGCATTTTGGAATACCTGTATTCTTAAATACATACACACACACACACACATGCACACATGCACGCACACACACATATACACAAAACATGCACTTATATAGGTATGTATGCATGCATATATGGGAGTTTGTGTGTGTATGTAAAATAGATAAATAGATGCTGATATGAAATAACTCTCTAATAGGGAAAATTCGGTGGATAGGAAAGAATGAAAAAAACAGCAAGAACACTGCATTAAGATTAGAAGACCTGAGTTTAACCACAGTCTCTGACATTTACTTGCTTTGGAAGGAACCATAACAAACTTACTTAGCTTAAGTTGTAATATCCTTGTCTATGAGTAATCATATTGGCACCACCTCTCTCACAAGTTGGTAGATAATAATATACTCTGTAAAATCTAATGCAACATATACATTACACGTTGAGTTTAGATCATTGGATATATATGTACTGTCCTTGAATTACTCTCCACAATTTTTACTACTCTGAATTATATCAAAATTTTTCTCTTTCCTCCTTATTTCAAGAAATATTATAACTCTCTAAAGACAGACAGACTATACTACTTCTGTAGTAATCAGAAGAATTCAGATTAAGCATATTTTTCAGAGTAGCACCTCTCTATCACCTAAATATCTTTCTTATTACCTGTAAAAATTTCAGAAGTG
Organism: Bettongia penicillata ogilbyi; assembly: GCA_023548195.1. Classification (NCBI taxonomy): domain Eukaryota; kingdom Metazoa; phylum Chordata; class Mammalia; order Diprotodontia; family Potoroidae; genus Bettongia; species Bettongia penicillata. The sequence goes on along the minus strand of JAJHZJ010000137.1, from coordinate 250,323 downwards.
TGTAAGTACATCTCAGTCCTCCGATTTAGTGCAGAGTTCCAGGCATCCACTCATGGACAACTTGAAATTATCATATATGTTTGTAAGCATATATATAAATATATGCTGCTTTTCATGGGAACGGGGTGTTTTTACAACCAAGGACTGATAATTTTGCATTAAATATCAAAGCACCCCTTGATGTTGTTCATTGAAAACACTGGCTCAATTGTTAGAGTACCTATGTTCAAATACAACTTCTGCTACTTACTCTCTTGAGCAAGTCACACAACCATCTTTAGCCTCAGTTTTCTCAACCATAAAATCAGGAACATTCACTACTTAGAATCTAAGATCCTTTCCAGCTCTAAATCAATAATAATGATTATTACAAAGTCCCATTTATATTATCTTTTAAAGTTTTCAAATAATTGGTGTCAAAATGTTTTCAGGTATTCAATAAAATTCCCATCTCCATTCTAACCATGGAGAAATATAGGCTGAGATAACTAGTGAATTTCTCAAGAACATAGAGGCAATAAATACTATATTGAGATACACAAAGATGTACTGACAGTACATTCCACACCACCTTTCATGTTTTTGTGCAGGCATCTTCTTTATTTTTCCTATTTATTTATTTAATTTTAGTTTTCAACATTCATTTTCACAAGATTTTGAGTTTCAGATTTTCTCCCCATCTCTCCCCTTCCCCAACCCCAAAACACCATGTATTCTCAATACCTCTTTCCCCAATCTAGCCTCCCTTCTATCATACTCCATCCTTCCCTTATCCCCATCTTCTCCATTTTCTTGTAGCGCAAGATTGATTTCTATACCCATTACCTATATTTCTTATTTCTGAATTACATGCGAAAACAATTCTCAACAAATGTTCCTAAAATCTTGAGTTCTAACTTCTCTCTCTTCCTCCCTCCCCACTCATCCCCACTGAGAATGCAAGCAATTCAATATAGGCTATACATGTGTAGTTTTGCTAAACACTTCCATAATAGACATGTTGTGAAAGACTACCTATATTTCCCTCCATCCTATCCTGCCCACCATTTTTTCTATTCCCTCTTGTGACCTTATCCCTCCCCAAAAGTGTTTACTTCTACTTACCCCCTCCTTTCATTTGCACTCCCTTGTATCATTCTTTAACACCTCACTTATCCCCTTCTCCCCTACACTCCTGTAGTGTAAAATAGATTTTCGTACTAAATTTATTGTGCATTTTATTCCCTCTTTAAGCCAAATATGATGAGAGTAAGCTTCACTTTTTTCCTGTAACCTCTCCCTTTTCCCCTCCCCTGGAAGACTTTTTTTTCGTCATTTTTGTGAGAGATAATTTACCCTATTTCATTTCTCCCTTTCTCCTGACAATATATTCATCTCTCACCCCTTTATTTTATTCTTTAGATACCATTCCTTGCCATTCATCTCATCCTGTGCCCTCTGTCTATATGAATATGTGTATAATCCCTCCAACTATCCAAATACTGAGAAAAGTGTCTAGGTACAAATATTTGCTTTCCACATAGAAATGTAAGTAGTTCAACTTTAGTACGTCCCTTATGATTTCTTATTCCTGTTTACCTCTTCATGCTTCTCTTGATGTTTCTGTTTGAAAGTCAAATGTTCTATTCATTTCTGTTCTTTTCACCAAGAATGCTTGGAAGTCCTCTATTTCAATGAATAACCATTTTTTCCCTTCAAGTAATACATTCAGTTTTGCTGTATAGTTGATTCTTGCTTTTAATCCTAGTTCCTTTGACTTCTGGAGTATCATATTCCAAGTCCTTAGATCCCTTAATGTAGAAGCTGCCAGATCCTGTGTTATCCTGATTGTTTTTCCACAATATTGTAATTGTTTCTTTCTGGCTGCTTGCAATATTTTATCCTTGACCTGGTAACTCTGGAATTTGGCTACAGTATTCCTAGGAGGTTTTCTTTTTCAGATCTCTTTCAGGAGGTGATTGACGAATTATTTTAACATTTATTTTACCTTTTGGTTCCATAATATCAGGGCAGTTTTCCTTGATAATTTCATGAAAGATGATGTCTATGCTCCTTTTTGATCGTGGTTTTCGGGTAGTCCCACAATTTCTAATTGTCTCTATTGGATCTACTTTCCAGGTCAATTGTTTTTGCAATCATATATTTCACGTTGTCTTCTATTTTTTTTTTCATTCTTTTGGTTTTGTTTGGAATTTCTTGGTTTCTCACAACATCATTAGCTTACATCTGCTCCATTCTAATTTTTTAAGAACTATTTTCTTCAGTGAACTTTTCAACTTCCTTTTCTATCTGGCTAGTTCTGCTCTTTAAAGTATTCTTCTCACCATTTACTTTTTTGGCTTCTTTAGCCATGAGGGTTAGTCTATTTTTAAAAGTGTTAATTTCTTCAGCATTTTTTCAGGTATCCTTTAGCAAGCTGCTGACTTGCTTTTCATTATTTTCTTACATCGCTCTCATTCCTCTTCCCAATTTTTTGTGCACATTTCTTACTTGATTTTCAAAATCCTTTTTGAGTTCTTCCATGGCCTGAAATCATTGCATATTTATTTTCCAGCTTTTGGTTGCAGAAGCTTTGAATTTTAGGTTTTCTTCTGATGGTATGCATTGTTCCTACTCATCTGAAAGCATGGAAGAAAGTACCTGTTCACGAAGAAAATAACCTTCTATTGTCTTATTATTTCCCCCCCTTTTTTTTTGCATTTTTCCAGTCAGTTTTTAACTGTTGACTTCTTCCTCAAATGGAGGGTATACTCTAGGGCCCCGTAAGTTCTCAGTTCCTCCAAGGTGACACAAACAAGGAGAGGAGTTTTTTCCCTCTCCTTTCCTGCACTGTAGTCTGAGAGCGGAATTCACCACCAGAGCCTCCACCACGCAGGCACTCCTCATCACCCCAGGGATGCCACACAAATTTGAAATCCATATCAGCTGCTCAATTCCCCCAGGAGTTCTTGGTCAGGGCTCCCACAACAGAAACTGTCAATATCAGGTGCCAGGGAGAGACCCCTGTGTTAATTTCCCACCCAAGTGAAAGTGCTTTCAAACTGACCTTTGAAGCTGTCTTTGGCCTTTGTGAGTTGAGGAATCTGGGACCCACAGCTGCTGTTGCTGCCACCTTGAAGCCTGCTCCAGTCCTGTTCTTGTTCCACTATGCTCTATGCCCAGTGGGTGAGATAGGCGGTCATCTTCTAAGGAACAAGAATTTCTCATAAAGATTTATCTTTCACATACCACTTCCAATTCCAGTGAGATTAGAAAAGAATAAAATGTTTCTGCACTTGAGTTGGAAAGCTTTACATCAAATCACCCTTTACATATGGGTTTACATCATAGAATTTCTCCTAGGGTAGTACTTCAAACCAGACCATACTCAACCTTCAGTGGGATTCTCTGACTGTATACAACCATTTGTTCAGAATTTCCACTGTTTTTATGAATCTCAAGGAAGCAGAAACTTGAATTTAGAAAAGATTTAATATTTGTGTCCATATTTTTTTTTCCAGATTTTGAGTCATTGTGTCCCAATGATTTTCTGTGTTATTTTCCTTTAGAGTAAAGAATTTAATTAAGCACACTTCATATCTTCAAATTACTCTGTACAAAACTCTTCATTCAAACAATGAACTGCTTCCTCTGTCCCTGTGACTGCTGCTGCCAGCTACATTCTACAAGGAGACAATGGATGTGGAGCAAAAGGTACTCATGCTGTACTTGAAAGTGCAGAGGAAACTAAATTTTGGGATTGTTGCATACTATAGTCTAGGTTTCAATGTTTCTTAAATATGGAAAAATGTTAAGTTGTGATTTGTTAGGGACCCGGGAGTCTGAGCCTGATCTCTCAGGCCCACAGGCCTTATCTGACCAGCAGAGGCCTGCAGGCCTTGGTGGAGTGAGCTGCAAGCAATGACCGAGGCAGGAGACAAGATAGTAAGAACTCGGTTTATTGAAGCAGTGAGCGGTACTTTTATCTCTTTTCTGACACTAGAGCCCTAAGTGAACTTATCAGCAATTAGTTTGCCCTTATAAGGAAGTAATATACCTTTGACCAGCACTGCACAGGGTGGGCACATAGCCCCTAGAAAGAAAAACATTTTGGGCCTTCTTTGTTCTCCAAAAGCCCGGGAAAATAGCCTTGAGCAAAACAGGGGCGGAACCCTTCCTCCCAGCGCCATCTTGTTCATGCCTTACCAGTCTCCCCTCAGTTTACCTGAGTTATGACCAGTGAATGGCGTCCAAGAGGCTGGGGGTTGGCAATTCCCTTACAGTGATTTACCATTCAAATAAAAGCTGTAAATGCTGCTCACCTGACACATGACAGGAGTGACAGGAGTAGGAGGTGCAATCAATTATGAAAGAGAAAAGAAACAAGGACTAGCCTTATTTTTTTCTTCCCCCAATTAATGACTTCTTCTTAGAGAAGAGGTTAAATTCTTCTCCATTTTATGAATATTTATCATTATATTTGGTTTGCTTTTTTCTAAAGAAAACATTGGTTTTCTGAGTTGTCATTTTTATGAGTTTTCTTTCATTATGAATTTCTTTAGAAAATGGATCCAAGAAGTTTTTTCATCTTCGACTCACTTTCCTAAATATCATGAAGGAATTTTTAGCACAAATAGAGTCTCAAGCACAATCCCTTTTCCACCAAGAGTGCTTTAGTTGATTCTTGAAAGGAGTAATTCTATGTCTGTAACTTAAAAAAAAACAAAAAACCTTTCAAATATGGGATACTCATTTAACTATTGTACCTTTGTCCATTAGCAATGTCAAACTACTAGCCAATTCCATCAATTAACTAGTCAAGTAATGACATTTTAAGCTAAATTTCACAATTATATGATTGAATTTGTCAATTGTATGTGTGCATTGTAAACATATTCTTAATATTATTATTGTGATATGTGGCTTTATTTAAATTTGAAGGACTTTTGGAAATATAAACCTTCCTATGACCATATAAATTTGATGAAAAAAGCACTATTCTTTTCTACAAAACATCAAAGAATATCTAGGAGATATATTTTCCTATTTTTAGCAAATAGTTTAGCTCAAATACCCATATTCTTCAAACACCCCCTTCTACAAATTTGAAATTTTTTTTGTTGCCTTTTCTTAGCCAAATAGGGATTGAGAAGAGATGAGGTAATAAACTACCTAGTATGCAACACATTGCAGGCACAAAGTAAAATACTATATAATATTGCTTCAAATATACATACATTATTGGTTGTTTCTATTTATAGGAAAAAAATTGAAAAGAGCACTTACCCAACTCATTTGCCAGACAATAACCAAATCTCCAATATATTTACTTCTCCCCTTATTCTTTAAATTGTGGAATAAGTGGAAGTTCTACGCAACTTCTTGAAATGAAAACAAGTTGGAAACATTATGTGTCAATGAATCTGAATAAATATGAAGAAAGTAAGCATTTTTCAAGGTTAAGAAGGAGGCTCAGACAGAGTAGTTCAGTCAAAAATGCTGGAAACTGAATAGGACAGAATTATTATAAAAGTGATGTTGGGACACTTAGATGCTTGTAGGGCCCCAATTTCCTTATAAAATGAGAGGATTTTTTAAAAAAGTTATATTAAAATTTCCTTCTAGCTCAAAATGTATGAACCTATAAATCTATTATTTCTGACTTGATATTTTATCCTAGCTGGAAGAAATCTTCTTTTCTAACATGTCTTCTCATCTAAATAGTCAGTAAATATAGATTATGGAATTTCTCCTCCTCAACGAACTTTCATTCTACTTCTTTAAATATATTTTAAATTTTAAATATTATTTAAATGTAAATACTTCCATTCACTGGGGAATAAAATTATTTGGTGATACTATTTTCTTCAAAACATGATTTTAAAAACGTTTTCCTCATCTTTTATATTCCCAGGGTTTAGCACCATTCATCACATATAAGAAGCACTACATACGTATAAGTTGGATTGAAGTAAACAGAGGAGAAATTAAATAAAAATGCCACAACTATCAAAAAGCAAAACTGAAAATTATTTACATGGAAGATACACTTAACACTTTTTGGTTCTTCATGTGCAAAACAGGAAAGCTGCAATAATAATGGGTTATTGACACTTCCATCCATGTCACAGCCTACTAAAAATGGACTTGAGTTAATTGAAGCTACAAAAAACCATTTTCTCCCTACCTACACGTAATAGCCCTCACTTGCTTTGTTTATGGCCCTAGGATCACTTCAATGTACTTTTACTAGGTTATTTCTCAGAGTGTTTCTATCATTGTGGGAAAAGACAGAACTTGGTTTGAGTGGCACAGACTTCCACGAAGTCACTTACTCAGGGCTAGGTCCTTGCCGATTGTTGCTCAACCTAGAGTACCCTTCCACAGCAAGAAATAAAGCCTTACCATCATTGATACAGCCCTCAATTGACCCAGCATCCAGATTCCTTGAAGCTGAACCACAGTAGGGGACAAGACCACACAATTCTATCAACAAAAACACATTTATTAGTCTCCTAATACAGTGCAAGACACTGTGCTAAGTATTGGGGATACAAAAGGAGACAACAGACAGTCCCTGATTTCAAAGAGTTTATAATCTACTAAGGAAGAAAGATGCAAATAAATATTTACAAATCAATCTGTGTAAAGGACAGCAATTTAACAGAGAGAAGGAATGTGGATAGGCTTTCTGTAGAAGGCAGGATTTTAGCTTGAGTCTTTTTTTAAATATGTAATTTATTTATTTTTCAATTCTTAACATTCACTTTCACAAGAATTTCAATTCAAAAGTTTCTCCACATCTCTCCCCCCCTATCCAAGGAGAGCATGCAACCCATTCATCCCTTCTTCCAATCTGTCCTCCTTTCTATCACCCACCTTTCTTCAATCCCCCTTCCCCTCCATTTTTCTGTAAAGCAAAATAGTTTTCTATACTCCATTGCCTGTATAATTTAATTTCCGGTTGCATGTTAAAGTAATTTTAATATTCATTCTTAAATTTTCAGTTCCATATTCTCTCCCTCTCTCCCCACCCACACTTATTCATAAAATAAGCAATTCAATATAGGTCATACACGTGTAACAACGCAATGCACTTCCATAATAGTTATGTTGTAAAAGATTAACCACATTTCCCTCTATCCTAAAGTGACCTTCATTTGTTCCATTCTCTGCCTTGATCATCTACCCAGGTACTGGTTGCTTCTGATTATCCCTTTCCCCAATATGCCATTTATTCTATTATCTTCCCTCTTCTATCCCCATACCCTTAGCTTCCTGCGTGGTAAAATAGATTTCCATATCCAGTTAAGTGTGTGTTATTCCCTCCTTAAGCCAAATCCCAAGAGAGTGAGGCCCAATTGCTTCTTTTCATCTCACCTCTCTTCCCCTCCATTTCAGAAGTTCTTTATTCGCTCTTGTGTGTGACATCATTTGATACATTCTACCTTTCCCTTTCTCAGACTCATAATACATTCCATTCAACAATAAATTTTATTTTTTTATGTATTGTCCTTTCATATTCAGCTCACCATGTGTACATTAGGTATACACACACACACACATACATATACACATGCAAATATACATACCTACAAAAATAATATACATATACGTGCTTACCCATACACAGCTACACATGTGTGTATATGTATGTATATGTATATGTATACGTATGCAATTAGCTTCTTTCCATGTAGGAATGTAAACAGTTCAACTTTAATGAATTGCTTAAGGCTTTTCTTTCCTGTTTACTTTTTCATGTTTCTCTTGATTATTGTATTTGAAATTCAAATTTTCGATTCAACTCCGAATTTTCAATAAGAATTCTTGGAAATCCTCTATTTCATTTAAGTTCCTTTTTTCCCCCTAAAGTATTATACTCAGTTTTACTGTGTAAGTGATTCTTGGTTTTAATCCTATCTCCTTTGACTTCTGAAAAATCATATTCCAAGTCCTTTCATCCCTTAATGTAGAAGCTGATGAATCCTGTGCTATCTTGATTGTATTCCCACAATACTTCAATTCTTTTCTGGCTGCTTGCAATATGTTCTCCTTGACCAGGGATCTTTGGCATTTGGCTACAATATTCATAGGAGTTTTGCTTTTGGGGTCTCTTTCAGGAGATGATCAGTAAATTCTTTCCATTTCTATTTACCCTTTGATTCTAGAATATCAGGGCAGTTTTCCTTGAAAATTTCTTGGAAGATTATGCCTAGGTTCTTTTTTTGATCATGGTTTCCAGGTATATCAATAATTTTTAAATTTTCTCTCTTAGATCTATTTTCCAGGTCACTTATTTTTCAAATGAGTTATTTCACATTGTCTTCTACTTATTTCATTCTTTTGGCTTTGTTTTATAATTTTTTTGGTTTCTCATAAAGTCATAAGCTTCCATCTGCTCCATTCTAATTTTTAAAGAACTATTTTATTCAGTGAACTTTTAAACCTCCTTTTCCATTTGGCTAATTCTGCTTTTTAAAGTATTCTTCTCCTCATTGACTTTTTGGACCTCTTTTGCTGTTTGGGTTAGTCTATTTTTAAAGTTGTTATTTTCTTCAGGATTTTTTGAGTCTCCTTTAGCAAGCTGTTGACTCAGTTTTCATGATTTTCTTGCTTTGCTCTCATTTCTCTTCCAAGTTTTTCCTTCACCTCTCTTACTTGATTTTCAAAATACCTTTTGAGCTCTTCCATGGCCTAAGACCATTCATTTTATATGGTTTTTGGAGATTTTGAATATAGATTCCTTGACTTTTTAGTCTTCCTCTCATGGTATGCTTTGTTCTCCTTCACCCAAAAGGATGAAAGAAAATATCTTTTCAACAAGAAAGTAACCTTCTATAGTCTTATTTTTCCATTTTTTGGCATTTTCACAAGCAGTTACTTGACTTTTGAGTCCTTTGTGAAGTGGAGGGTATACTTTAGGGACTTGTAAGTTCTCAGTTCCTCCAAGGTGGCTCAATCAAGGGAGATGTGTTTGATCTTCTCTTGGCCTGTGCTCTGGTCTGGGAGCAACCCACAAGTGCTCTTTTCTGCTCAACATCTGCGAGTAGGGTTCCCTCTCCTCAGATACCACCAGCTCTACCATGCCAGTGTTCATCCTCACCCCAATACTGTCACTCGGGACTGAGACCAAGATTGGTGATTTGATTCCCTCAGTGCCTTTAGGAGGAGGACTCCAAAAATGGATGCTGTTGTCGAAGTGGTTGCCACTGCACTGGGATCGAGCTGGGCCTGGATACACTCGATTCTAATCTAAGAGAAAGAACTTTGTCACTGAACTTTGAAGCTGTCTTTGGCGTTTGTGGGTTAAGAAATCTGGGAACCCAGATGCTACCCATGATTCCTCAACCTGAGGCCTGCTCCAGTCATTTTGTTCTGTGTGGCATGACAAAGACTGCACTCTGCTCTTCTCTGAACTCTGTGCTATAGACCTTTCCTGTTGGTCTTCCAGGCTGTCCTTGGCTGGACATCTCTTTCACTTTGTCATTTTGTGGCTTTTGCTGCTCTAGAGTTTGTTTAGAGGCATTTTTTACAGGTTTTTTTCTGGGCCATGAGGGAAGAACTACTGCAGGTCTGTATTTTTACTCTACCATCTTGGCTGCACCCATAGTTTTTGTCAGGCAAGGGGAAGAGGCAGTGAAAATGCTGCAGATGGAGCTGTATCTTTGCCTTTGGACTTATAAATAAGCAGGGTATGTATATACCATTCAAGAGTACTGGAGTTGATTTTGACCAAAGCAGACAGCCTGAATCCAAAAATTAATACTGGACATATGAGAAAATAAAAGAAAATCCCAAAGACAATGGAAATTTCCTTTGATTCAGAGAAATTCAAGATGTAAACCCAGAAGAAGAAAGTAACTTCATAAAAAAAGTCAAGTACAGTAATAAAGGACAAAACATCATATTCAGAAGGAATACAAAATTAGCAGGGACAAGTTAGACAGGAGATATAAAATGGAGAGGTAAAATAGTAAGAATCAAGAAAACAGATTGGTGAGAAGAATTAATACATTAAAACAGATAGTGGTAAACCTTAGGAAAAATTAAACATCTTATTAATTAAGATTGGTCAGCTTCATGAAAAAAACATGAAACAATAAAACAAAACCAAAGATATAAATTATATATATATATTATATTATATATAATTTATATTATATATATTATATATATATTAAACAACTGATCTAAAAATCATGGAGAGACAATTTCATAATAATAATATTAGCTCAAAGTCATAATGAAAACATTAACCTACTCTATCAATGCTAGAAGATATTATTGAGCTTTAAAGATTCTGAATGTGGTAATTTTTTTAGATTCTTTTGGACTCTCAGTTTTATTTGATAAGATTAAACTCTTATCTAAAATAAACGTTTTACATTTTCTTATTTATAATATTACTTTCAGGTTTTTTTAAAAATACATATGTTAGTCTTTGCTCTGTTGGATCAGTGATATGATTCTACAAACAGCTCATTAAGAAAACTTCCTGCCCTTGTCACCAGTCTTTACAAAATATTGTTTGTAATATTCCTAAAGTAAAGGTCTGATAATATTTCATCTCTACTCAATAAATTCTTGTGGCTCCCTATTGCCTTCACAAAATGCTGTCTTTGACATTCAAAGCCATTCAAAACACAATGGCCTATAAAATATGCAATATTTTTGCAACTCATTCCAAGAAATATAATTTTTAATATAGGTACACTGGCCTCCTATCCAATAGGAATTAGATGCTCCATCTCTTTGGAACAAACATTTTTTTTCCCCTGGGTGACCTTTTTTCCCTGTAATACTCTCTTTTCTCCTTCCTCCCTCCTTTTCTCCCAGGTTTCCTTTAAGTTTCAACTAAATTCATACTTTTACTGGAAGATTTCTCTAACCTCTCTTGGCTGTGTTTGTTATTTTTTCCCCTCTCTATATTGCATTTAGTTCGCTCCATATATATTTGTTTGCATGCTCTCTTACCCTGTTTATTGCAAACCATTTGAAGGCAGGGACTGTCTTTTGCTTCTTTTTGTATCCTTTGCACTTATCTCAGTGCTAGAAATAAAATGGATAATTAAAAAATGTTTTCTCTTGATTTATTGAATATTTATTACTCATCTTTTATATTATTGAATAGCCATGATCTTCTTTGCATTTTTTTTTACCAATTTCTTACAATCACTAAAAGTGCAGAAAGAAAATTTCAAATGATAGAAAGTCAAGTTGTAATTTTATTCATTTTTCGGGTATCTATGGCCAAATAAGCCTGTGGCCAAACATGGAGCCATAAGGCTGTTATTGATCCTCTTTGTATTTGGCAAGTAAATTTAGGTATCATAAACCAGATTCGGTTGTAATATCCATAACAAAAGCCATTCCAAAACGCTAGAACTTTCCAGAGTTTATTGGACATAATTTATCACGTCACTGGAAAATCCAACATAACCTACACACTACAAGGGGTTATGAAAGTTGAATATTTAGAGGAACACACAACAAAAATACTGATACAGACACACAGAAATAACCAGTTGAGCTAACCATCCTCCATAGAGCTTCATTCATTCATTAAAACATCCCTTCTGAATCCCTTCTTGCAAACATCATGAGTTAGGAAGTCATATTATAGGTACGAGAAAGGGTTCTAGAAATGTGAATTCCAAAACCTATGAGCTATATCACTTGTCATACCTCTTAATCTCTCTGACATTTCATTTTCCATTCTGTAAAATATAGATGATTCTTATACCTCCAGCCTTATAGCTTATAGTGTTATCTCAAAGGGAGCAATATAAGTAAACTCTTCTAGTATTTTTTAAAAGACTATATAAATGCCTATTGATATTATTTATTACTAGCGTTTTTAAATTCTTGTTTTTGCTTCCAATAATAGAATACTCAGTGGCAAAAGAACTGTATATTATTTGTATTATTGAGTGCATCTCTTGGAAGATAGAAGAGTCAAGCAGGAATGTTTCAGGGATAATGACACAGAGATAACCCATCTTATGCAACTAGAACCAAATACCAAAGAATGTACTTCTGCATCTCCAGAGAGATGCAGAAATTGGCACAGTAGAAAGACATTTACACCTAGGGAAACCTTAAAGTTTTCGCTTTACTGATATTCTGAATCATATTAATTGTACAGCTCTTGAGGGAAGGTACTATGCATTGAAGTAGAAAGTTGCCTGGTGAATCCCTTTATCACCACAGCACTGGTGGTGACTATGAATATGCTGGCATAGCTCTCAATCCCAAAGTACTACAGACTCTCCATATAAAAGGCAGAAGGAAAATCATTTATTTGCACACTAGAAAGTCAAGTCCACAAACCAAAAAGCCAAATCCATCATAGTAGACAAAGAATGAATACACAGCACTTCAGAGGGCAAAGCCTGTCCCAAGCCTCCACTTTCTTGGCCCTTCCTCCAAAGAAACAAACTTTAATGAGCCTAGTTGTCTGCTTGCCTGGGTCCTCTCTCTCTCTCCAACCTAAGTTCCCTCACACTTCTTCTCAACTCTGTGCCACCCTTCCTGTTTCATCTATTGAGCAAGTTCCTCCCATGTGATATAAGCAGGTCACATGGACCTATTAATGTATGGGACAGATCTTCTCATTTAAATTACCATTACAATCCTGACAGGGAAAAATATTTTTTCTAATTGTTGAGAAGCTTAGGAATGAACATGCTCTATCTTAGAGAGATTATAAGAGGTAGGCCCTTTTTTAGAAAAATGAAGCCCTGGATGATGAGATAACCAAATATTATACCTGGAATCATTTCATTGGAGGTCCAGTCTTGAGTGTTACATGGATTACAAGGTAATGATAGATCTTTTGAACAGGCAATAAATATACACTGAGTGACTTGCATTCAGTCTTAAAAAGCAGATTTATTTTTAAAGCACAGGAATTCACTTATTAAGAAGTAGTATCCTGTTTACTATCAATAACATGAAGCAAATACATAATTTTTAAAAACAAAGAACGAAGTTTTATTGATGGAATGAAACAATGAATAGAAAGTGAAAGAGGAAATGGACAAGTTAGATTTCTTTAGAATGAATATAGCTAAACATTTAGTATTTTTACATGTATTATTTACACCATCAATTATTTTTTTTTTAATTTATTCACGAGTTCCTAGCAATTTATGACTAATATTAAGCCTTTGGAGGCCTTGAAATTTAAGCTTTGTTTCTTATTTATTTTCTCAGGGTCGCCAGCACAGGTGTATCTTTAGAACAAGAACGATATATTAATATATTTGTAGAAAATGTTAAATTTTTTCAGGCATAAAGTTTGATTTCTTTACAACACCAACAAAAAATACTGCACACAATTGGGGGAAAAAACAGAAAAACTAGATTTATGCTATATTGGGTAGGCTTAAGAAAGAGAGAAATTTGTAAAATACTAATGGAAAAGGAGAGGGATAGGAAAGAGTTAGATGAAAACTAATCATCACTGTTTTAGTTATTTCATTTTTTCATTCAATGCGTATTATTTATCATGAGCAGAACCCTTTAAAATATTGTGAGGACAATACACACAAATATGATACAGAGTTCCTCTCCACAAGGAATTATCAATCTCTTAGTGGAAAAACAAACAGAAACCTTAATTCTGATAAGGGAGAAATCATAATAAGGAAAAGAAATTTGGCATGTGACATCCTTATTCTTACCTTGGAGGTTAGTACAAGACATTTTGGACCAGGTTGCAGGTGGTTATAGAGTATTGTTCTAATTTTATTATTACTAAGTAACACCTAAAAAGTGAACTTTGAAGACTTTTGGTATTCTAAAGGTGGCTGAGTGTCATTAATAAGGTCTGATCATATCACTTCTTTACTCAAAAATGTGTAATGGACACTATCTAAAGAATAAAGGCAAACTGCCAATCAATACATAAGCATTTATTAAAAACCCACCTTTGTGTGTCAAAAAATTCACTAGGTACATTGGATGCAAAGAGAAAACTAAATAACCCCTGAGCATAGCTTACATTCGATGTAGGGAAATAGCATTTATGTGTAGCACTCGATATAGCAATATACGTGAAGCAAACAAAGGTCTTCTGTTGGGAAAAATCTCTCGTACTGAAGAGCAATTGAGCTAAGCTTTAAAGAAAAGTGAATAATGGCAGAGACAAGATGGTGGAGTAAAAACAGGAACTTCCTTGAGCTCTCCCTTAAACCCCTCAAAATTCCTGTAAAAATAACTCTAAACAAATTCCGGACAAGCAGAAGCCATAAAATCACAGACATTCTGGAAGATTGACAGGAAGTGTCTATTACACCAGCCTTGAAGAAGAATACAATCCAGTATGGACCACAGGGGCACAGACAGAGCTGGAGCAGATCTCAGGGGACTGATCACTAGCAGCTTCAGTAGTTTATAGATTTCTTAACCCACAAATGCAAAGGACAGCTTCAAATGTCAGTAGTAAGTGTCTCTCAGGAGGTAAGAGAGGATCATGGTCTCACTCCAGCTCCTGTCACAGCTCCAGCCCAGCTCTTGCTCCAGTCCCTGGCCTGTGGCAGGCACTGTGATAGCAGCAGCTGCTTCTGCTGCACTTGGCTTACAGACAGTGGGGAAATCGAGCAGCTGAACAGAGGGAGATTGAGGAGATCTTTTTGCTGCTTGCAAGAAGGCATCTTCTTGCTTTACTTGTAGTTGGATCTGGATTGAAGTTTTGAGTGGTGATCCTGAGGTGAGAAGGAGCACTGGCATGGTAGAGTTTGTGGCAGCAGTAGTGAAGAAATCATGCTCATAGTTTCAAGGCAGAAAGGAGTGCTTGTAGTTGCTCAAAGACCAGAGCACAGATCAGGAGAGATGTAAACACCTCCCCTTTGATCATACCAACTTGGAAGAGTTAAAAATTCACAGATCTCTAGAAATACCTCTGAAAATATCTGCACAAAAACCCCTGAAGCTTGGAACCTCCACTGAACACAGAGCTTAAAAGTCAATTAATTGGCTGGGAAAATCAGCAAATAGGAGGGAAAGTATCAGACTATAGAATCTTACTTTCTCGGTGTCAAGGTACTTAATTCCTTGGTTGTAAGAAAGATCAAAATATACAACCAGAAGGAAGCAAAATCAAAGACTGCAAGAAAAATATGAGCTGGTCTTAGGCCATGTAAGAGATCAAAAAGGATGTTAAAAATCAGGTAAAAAAGTAAAGGAAAAAATGGGACAAGAAAGGAGTA
Source organism: Bettongia penicillata ogilbyi (assembly GCA_023548195.1). Taxonomy (NCBI): domain Eukaryota; kingdom Metazoa; phylum Chordata; class Mammalia; order Diprotodontia; family Potoroidae; genus Bettongia; species Bettongia penicillata. The sequence continues at coordinate 235,129 of JAJHZJ010000137.1, read as the reverse complement.
ATTCAAGAAAATCATGAGAAATGATTCAGCAGTTTGATAAAGGAGACCACAAAGAGTGCTGAAGAAAATAACATCTGTGAAAATAGACTAACTCAAAGGTCAAAAGAGGCCCTAAAAGCCAATGAGGAGAAAAATGCCTTAAAAGAAGAATTGGCCAAATAAAAAAAGGTCCAAAAATGATTACTTAAAAATTAGAGTGGAGCAAATGGAAGCTGACTTCGTGAGAAATCAAGAAATTGCAAAACAAAGCTCAAAGAATGAAAAAAAAACAGATTAGACAATGTAAAGTATCTCATTTGAAAAAGAAAAACAACAAACAACTGACCTGAAAAATGGATCTAGCAGAGAATTTTAAAATTGTTTAAAATAATTGAACTTCCTAAAAGTCATTATCAAAAATTAAAGAACCTAGACATCATCATTCAAGACATTATCAAGGAAAATTGCCCTGATGTTCTAGAAGCAGAGTGAAAAATAGAAGTGGAAAGAACTTACCAATAACTTCCTGAAAGAGATCCCAAAATGAAACTGCAAGCAGTCAAGAAGAAGAAATTAAAGTGTTGTAGAAACTCAGTCAGGATTACACAAGATCTAGCAGCTTCTACAAAGAATCAGAGGGCTTGTATTATGATATTCTGGAAGTCAAAGGAGGCAGAATGAAAACCAAGAGTCACTTACCTAGCATAACTGAGTAATAATATTTCCAGGTAAAATGGAATTCTAGTGAAACAGAAGACTTCTAAGCCTCCTTGATGAAAAGACCAGAGCTGAATAGAAAATTTGACTTCCAAGTACAGGAGGCAAGAGGGTGAAATGAAGGCAGGGAGTCACGTGAGTCCTTCCACAAATTCTTTCAGATACCTGTAAAAAGTGAATCTAAACAAATTTTAGAATGGTAGAATCTGCTAGAGGACAGATTGTAGCAGATATTCAGCACCAGGCAGCTGAAAAGTCAACAGGAAAGATCTGTTCCATCAAGATAGGGAAGCAAAGACCACTCAGGCTGCACCAGCACAGATTTGGACACCACGGAGCAGGAAATTTCCTGGGGCACATTGAATCACCAGAAGCAGTGCCTGGAATCTGGCAGAACTGTGCAACAGAAAAATGCTGGGTTGGCCGGTACCAGCAAGAATAGTTCCTCCTGGCTCCATCAGTCTACAGGCTAAATGTTTGAAAGTCACCTACACAAACTTTGGAGAGTCGATATGGTGGAGTAAACTGTAAGTGCTCTCACTCTACCTTGATGACCTTGAAAAACCCAGAGAATATTGCCCCAAGAAAAAATGTTGGAATAGAGAAATTAGGTGAAGGGGTACAGCAGTCTTTTAGCTTTGGAGGTTGGGAGAGTGATGGGAAGAGTTCCTTTTACTGTGGCTAAAGGGGACCAGTGAAGGATGACAAATGATCCTGCAAGCCCCACCTCAGCCAACCCGCAGGAGATTTTGAGCCCCAGGGTCTGCAACCTGTACATGTCAATCCCAGGACCCCAGGCATACCTTAGCACAGACAGGGGAATCGGGCAGACACCAGCACAAATTTACTATATTTTGGGTGTACGATAACAGAAAATATTTTTGTAGTTACATAATTGTTTAAAGCATACAGAGAATGTGATTTCCTTTTCTTAATATTTGTTTAATTAAAAATTTTATTTGGTAGAAAAATATCATCTTCAAGTTTCTGTAAATAAATATTTTCATCCAAGTCATAAAAGAGGCCTTCAACAATGTGGCATTTCAACTACATTTAATACACATTAATATACTGTAAATCATTTGAAAATGATGAAGAATATTTTTAGTGTCAATAGTTAAAAATGGAGATCCTGGAGAAGAGCAAGTGGGCACCAACGCAGTGGAAGAGATTTCCATTCCACAGAGCCCTGGAGAGCCATCCCCAGGTGTCCGACGTGCCTGGGAAAGCAGAGCCCATCCCTCAGCTGCCCGGGCCACAGCCCCAGAGGAGCGGATCCAAGCAGGCTTCAGGGATGGAATCTCGGCGGCCACGAAGGTCCCTCTGCCCACAGGTGCTACAGGTCAGTGAGAGAGACTTCTGGGCTGGTCGAGAAGAGAGCGGGATGTCTCCGTGGCTCGGGCCCCCTCAGGAGGCAGCGGCAGAGGCAGCGGAAGAGGCAGCTGCAGCCCGGGACTCCCAGAGCACTCAGGAGCTCAGGGCCATTACCAAAGGTCTCTGCATAAAACCCCTGAGGGAACTGAGCCTGGGAGGTGGACCTACCCTCACCGGCTCCATTACTGAAGGTCTCTCCATAAAGCCCCTGATGGAACTGAGCCTGGGAGGCGGCCCTGACCCCACATGAGCACCAGAACTTAAGCTCACATTGAATAGCAGCTGCGCCTGCCTCAGCATTTGAATCTCAGACCCCAAGCACTGAATGGGCAGATCTAGGCAGGGGTGGAGATGAATCTCAGAAGTCAAGTAACTGGCTGGGAAAATGCCCAGAAAAAGGAAGCAAAATAAGACCATAGAGATCTACTTTATTGGGGAAGAGACGTTCCTTCTGCCCTTCATTTCTGATGAAGAAGTACAATGCTTGCCATCAGGGAAAGACGTGGAAGTCTGGGCCTCTCTATCCCAGACATCTGAGGTGGATGTCCGGTGGGCTCAGGCCACGGAAGAGCTAAGAAAGGATTTTGAAAATCAAGTTAGACAGGTGGAGGAAAAACTGGGAAGAAAAATGAGAGAGATGCAAGAAAAGCATGAAAAGCAGGTCAATACCTTGGTAAAGGAGACCTAAAAAAATGCTGAAGAAAATAACACCTGGAAAATTAGGCTAACTCAATTGGCAAAAGAGGTTCAAAAAGCCAATGAGGAGAAGAATGCTTTCAAAAGCAAAATTGGCCAAATGGAAAAAGAGGTTCAAAAGCTCACTGAAGACAATAGTTCTCTCAAGATAAGAATGGAACAGATGGAGTCTAATGACTTTCCGAGAAACCAAGAAATCATAAAACAAAACCAAAAGAATGAAAAAATGGAAGAGAATGTGAAATGTCTCATTGGAAAAACAACTGACCTGGAAAATAGATCCAGGAGAGACAATTTCAAAATTATGGGACTACCTGAAAGCCATGATCAATAAAAGAGCCTAGACATCATCTTGCATGAAATTATGAAAGAAAACTGTGCTGAGATTCTAGAACCAGAGGGTAAAATAAGTACTGATGGAATCCATTGATCACCGCCTGAAAGAGATCCAAAAAGAGAAACTCCTAGGAACATTGTGGACAAATTCCAGAGTTCCCAGGTCAAGGAGAAAATCTTGCAAGCAGCTAGAAAGAAACAATTCCAGTATTGTGGAAATATAATCAGGATAACTCAAGATCTAGCAGCTTCTACATTGAGGGATTGAAGGGCGTGGAATAAGATATTCCAGAAGTCAAAGGAACTAAGACTGAAACCAAGAATCACCTACCCAGCTAAACTGAGTATAATACTTCAGGGGAAAATATGGTCTTTCAATGAAACAGAGGACTTTCAAGCATTCTTGATGAAAAGACCAGAGCTGAAAAGAAAATTTGACTTTCAAACACAAGAATGAGAAGAAGCATGAAAAAGTAAACAGCAAAGAGAAGTCATAAGGGACTTACCAAAGGTGAACTGTTTACATTCCTACATGGAAAGAAAATATTGGTAACTCTTCAAACTTTTCAATATCTGGGTAGTTGGTGGGACAACACACACACATACACACACACATGTACACGAGTGCATGCACACACACATACACACATGCATGCACATACAGAGACAGAGAGCACAGATTGAATTGAATAGGATGGGACCATATCCTAAAAGAAATTAAGGTAAATGATGAGAGAGAAATGTAGTGGAAGGAGAGAGGGTGAAATGGAATGTGGTAAATTATATCTCATTCAAGAGGCAAGCAGGAGACTTTTTAGTGGAGGGAAAAAGAGGAGAGCTGAGACAAAAACATGAAGTTTACCCTTATCACATTCGAATAAAGGAAGGAGTAAAATGTACACTCATTTTGGTATGAAAACCTATCTTACAGTACAGGAAAGTGGGGGAGAAGGAGATAAGCAGGGAGGGAGGGATGATGGAAGGGAGGGCAATGGGAGGAGGGAGCAATTTGAAGTCAACACTAGGGGAAGGACAGGATCAAAAGACAGAATAGAAACAATGGGGGGCAGAATAGGAGGGAGGGAAATTCAGTTAATCTTACTCAACACGACTGTCATCGAAGTCCTTTGCAAAACTACACAGATATGGCCTATATTAAATTGTCTGCCTTGCCAAAGGGAATGGCTGTGGAGGGAGGGATGGGGAGAATTTGGAACTCGCAGTTTTAGGAACAACTGTTGAGTATTGTTGTTGCTACTAGGAAATAAGAAATACAGTTAGTGGGGAATAGAAAGTCATCTGGCCGTACAGGACAAAAGAGAAGATGGGGACAAGAGAAGGGAGGGATGATAGAAGAGAGGGCAGATTGGTGATAGGGGAAATTAAAATGCTCGGTGTCTTGGGGTGGGGGAGGGGATAAAAGGGGAGAAAATTTGGAACCCAAAATTTTGTGAAAAATGAATGTAAAAAGTTAAATAAATAAATTTATATTAAAAAATAGTTTAAAATGAAAATTCTTCCTTCACAGAACTAATACAGTAAGTATACATATCATTAACAGGAAGATATTTCTTTGCTTTTACATTTATTTCCCCCTTAAATTCCTATTTTCTGGAGTAATTCCATAACTCAAATGATTCAGAGTTTGGATTGACCAAAGGGTGATGATAGTAGCAGTACATGCTCATCCCCTTCCTTCTATAGGGCAAAATTGGTACCTGGAAGGTGATAGAGTTCTCAGCCTTTTACCATTCACTACCTGTGATTTCTGTTCCTAAATGTCTTGATTTAGAAACTTCAAACGAACTTCTTTTCTTTCCTGTATGGTCAGTCCAGCATCTTAAGTAGAATTGCTCCCCCAAAGAATGATGTCTTCTCCACACCCTCAAAAAGGAAAAAAAAAAGAATGTTGACAAAACACCCACTTTATAGAATAAAACAGAAGAATTTCCGAAGAGGACAGATACTAATAGGACAATTATGTTACTATAATATTGACTATAAAATACTTTTAAATCACACAGTATACTAATACAAATTCACAATTAAACTTTTTTTGCTCTTTCTTTGCATATTGAAATGAACATGTTTGTTTATATTTAATAAAGAAAGAATATTTTAATAACTCCTGTTTTTGAGACTATCATACTCAATTGGATTAACCTCTCTTAGAGTCCATCCATCAATAAATAAATAAATATCCTGCAATTACAATGAATTTGCTTGAGAATCTTAAATCATTGTATAAAACTTATAAAGTTTATTTTTAAGTTCAAGCAAATCTCACTGAGCAAATCTTGCATATTTTGGTCTGTAAGAGATAACTGCCATTGGAATGACTTATTAAAACATATTCATACAAATTTTTAGCACTCATTCATTTTCTATATCGTTGTCTAAAACCTTTCTCATACTAATCTATTCACCTGGAGCCACTTAATTGTTCAGAATAGCATTGTTACGTTCAATACATTGATGAAAATGCATACAGATAAGGAGTTTATTTTTACTTCTTTTTTACAAAGACCAATCCAAATTACATAAAATTTTAGAAAAAAATCTTATTTGTAACAAACTTAACAGCTTTTCTCTCTACAGACTACAATTATTAATCAATATCAGCAATTCAGGATCTCAAATAGCTGAAGCATATTTTAGAACAACATGAACTAAAGATATATGCCAATGCTTCATGCTTCTAAACTTCTATCATTATATTTTAGTTTGTTAAACTTATTCATTCAAATGAACTTATAATAATGCTAAGTATTATATCAGTGAGACTCTTCTTGTCATTTTGGTGTACAACTTCAATTCTTGACTATTTAATATCACATGAGTCTAGTTTGTTTGGATTCACAAAGAGATTCACTGAAAGTCTTTCATTCATAGTAACCAATTTTGTGAAATATCTTGTATGTAGAAGACACCTTGAAGACATTAAGGTTAACAGGATTTTTAATTTCCAAATTGTAAGTGACCTTAGGAATTGTCTATCCCAAGTGTTGTCAAACTTTTTAATTTTAAGACTACTTTGTACCCAATTGTTGTTAACACCCTTTCAAAGAACTTTGTCTATGGGGATTATATGTATTGATATATTCCACATTAGAAATCATCACGTTTTTTTATTATTGTGTAAATAATACCAAATGTGAATAACTCCTGAAAATATTTCAGAAATCTCTAAGTGTGGCTATATCAGAGTTTAAAAAATGTTGTTCTACACCATTCTTCCATTTTACAGATGAAGCAACTGAGGCACCAAGAGGGGAAGTGCTCAAGTGTTGATTTTCAAACATTTAATTGTTTACATACCGGATAAGTTATGGAGGTTCTTCATAGTGCATGGAAGTTCACAAATCTGTTCAATTTTATTTATTGTTACTAGAAAATGTTTAACAACAAGTTGAAAACAAGTGGTAGATGACATTTAAGTAGTTCTTTAAATTTTGAAGAGCTCTATATATAGCATTTCATTTGATTCACATGACAGTTTCTCAAATAGGAATGACATTGTTGCAGGTGATTAAACTGAATTCCAAAGGGGTTAAATTGTGTCCTCTTCTCTACTCAGAAAAGTTTTTTCTTGGAAGCACTATGTGAACACAAATCTTTCCCTCCAATTGCTTTTGTAGCCTGCCATACAAGTCCTAGACATCTCAGGTAGAAAATGATTTTGGATGGCCATAAGATGCTCAGTTGACTTGGGTTTTACTGGCTAGTCTCCATTCCCTCCCCTCCCCTCCTTTTCCCTCTCCTTCCCTCTCCTTTCCTTTCCTTTCCTTCCCCGAACCTCGTGCCTACTGCACTCTGAAGCTCAGACACCAAGGGGCCCCTGTCGCCTGCCTAAAGGCTCTCTTCTGGACCCTCTTGACTTCAGAGTGATTATAAAGAATAACTGTTGCTCTTTCCCTCCCAGCCTGAGGTCTTTCTTGCCTTTGTCTCATTTAAGGGGTCCATGCCTTGGCTACTACTTAAAGGGGCCTGTTCAGTGAATGGATATTACTTCACTCTAAGTGAGTACCTGTGTAGACCTTGGCTTAAAAGGGCCAAGGTCTCCCAGTGCATCCTGGGTCATCTCCAGTCGTACTGAGGAATATCAGCTCACTGGATTCAGATGGCTCTGGAGGAGAAGTGAAGTTGGGGAACTTGCACAGTCCTCCCTCCCTCAATATCCATATAACCCTTAGAGAAATATATTTGAAATACCCAAAACTTTTCACTTTTAGTAAATAAGTGATGGTGATTCCCTTAATATGTTGGTTGTGTTTCAATGAAATCTGGAAACAGCTACTTAATTATTGAGATATTTTAAATATACTTACAGAGGGTAACTCATGGTGCCACCATTTTTCCTCTTAAACCTAATATAGAATGTAGATCTTTAGTCTGCTAATATGTTCATCATATGATGCTGGATAGTATAACTTTGTGTTCACGTCTCCTGTGTTTAGAGTAGAACATATTTAAGCATGAGACAAATGTTTTGTTTAAACCTTGGATCTTCCCTAGTGCATAAAATACAAACAGATTTGGTTTAATAAATGTGTTAAACCTTAAAGATATACAAACGATAAAATCATCTCATTTTTGTAGGTCTTGTGTCCATTTAATATGATTAAAGTGTCACTCTGCCTAATATGGCAGGTTTAGATTTTTAATCTATAATTCAGGAGCATGTTTCACCCTACTCTTTGGTAACAAAGTACATACCACAAAAAACACCAAGTTGCTATGCTATATTCACACGTGAAATTCAATAAAATTAATTTAATGCTTATAGGATAATCTCTAGTATCACAGTCCCAGTGTTACTCAAAAAATAAGTTCTAGGTTTCATTTGTTATTAATTCAATAGTTTTCTTAATTTTAATTTTATTGATCTTTCCTTTGGTTTTCAGTGTCCTCATTTGGTATTTAGCTGTGAATTTTCAATTTGTTATTTTTACAACTATTCCAGTGGCATGCACAGTTCAAGGAACTCTTCTTTCTCTATTTTATTCTTGTAAGAACACAGAGATATAAAACTTTCCCTAAAAACTGTCTTCCTTACACCCTATAAGTTTTGGTTTCTTATCTCACTATTCTCATTCTCTTGAATGAAGTTATTGATTGCTTCTATGATTTCTTTTTGACCCACTCATTCTTTAGGATTAATTTTTTTTTTAGTTTCCTATTAATTATTAGTCTATTTTTCAACGGCCCTTTCTTATATATAATTTTTATTCCTACCAATATCAAAAATGAAAGTGATGAACTTACCTTCAATGAGGAGGAAATTTAAACAATAATTAGAAATTACATTGCCCAACTTTTTGGCCATAAATTTGGCAACATATCTCCCAGTTTTCCATGTCTATACATGTTCAGAAGACTTCTACACCCTTCCAGGTGCACGGGTTGTTTTCTCTTCAGCTCAGATGGGATTAAGTTTCCAACATTACTTCCTTTGTATTAGTTCTTCTTTTCCTACACCATTTTTACTATAATTGTTCCTTTTTAAATTTTTCTGCTCAATTATGTTTTTTTTAATCATCCCATCATATGCAAGTCATCCTCAAACGTTTTTTGAACTATCTTAGTAACGACAGTTTAAAAATACTGATAACATTTCATAACACAGAGTTATGTATGTATGAATTGATGTATTTATGTATGTGTGTATATAAAAAGTAAATAGTTTGATCTTAATGTGAGCCTTATAATTAGTCTTTAATGTTTTCATCACATTTTTCTTCGGTCTTTTATTTCAATTTTTCCTTTGAGTTCTTCTCTTTTTGATACAAATACCTGAAATTCTTTCCATTCATCAAATGTCCATTTTTTTCATTCAAGATTATACTCAAATTTGCTGAGTAAGTTGTTCTTGAATACAGTCCCAACTCTGTTATTCTTCAAAAAATATTTTTCCAAGATTTCTAACACTCTCTCTTGAATTTATTGTTCCAATTTATCCTTGAACTTTAACCCAGAAGTGGGTATAGGCAACGGAATTGTCAAACAGCACTTGATCCTGCATCCACTGAAAGTACAAGGGTCTTCTATAAGTTCTTTATATATATATATATATATATATATATATATATATATATATATATATATATATATATATATATAGTTTTCAACATTCACTTTCATAAGATTTTGAGTTCCAAATTTTCTCCCCATCTCTCCTCTCTACCACCCCAAGACAGCATGCATTCTGATTACCCTTTCCCCCAATCTACCCTCCCTTCTATCATACCACTCCTTTCTCTTATCCCCTTCTCCTCTATTTTCATGTAGGGTAAGATAAATTTCTATGAACCATTGTTTCTTTGTTTTATTACGCAGTTGCATGTAAAAATAATTTTAACATTTGTTTTTAAAACTTTCATGTTCCCACAAATCTCCTTTCTTCCCTCCCCACTCAGCACCACTGAGAAGACAAGCAATTCAACATAGCTTATATATGTGTAGTTATGCAAAATACTTCCATAACAGTCATTTTGTGAAAAACTAACTGTTTTTATATCCATGCTATCCTGCCTCCCTATTTATACTATTCCCTCTTTTGACACTATCCCTTCTCACTAGTGTTTACTTCTAATTACACACTCCTCCCATTTGCCCTCCCTTCTATCCTCCCTATCCCTCAGCTTATCTCCTTTCCTCTAATTTCCTGACGTGTGAGATAGATTTTCATACCAAATTGAGCGTGCATGTTATTCCCTCTTTAAGCCAAATGCTATGAGATTAAGGAACACTCTTTACCTCTCACCTCCCCCCTCTTCCCATACATTGAAACATCCTTTTTTTGCCTCTTTAATGTGAGATAGTTTACCTCATTCTATTTCTCCTCCCACTGTATTCCTCTCTCATCCCTTAATTGTATTTTTAGATATCACTCCTACCTATTCAACTGATCCTGTTCCCTCCGTGTCTGTATAATTCCTCAAACTTCTCTAATACTGAGAAAAAATCTAAGAGTTAAGAATAAGATCTTTCCATATAGAATGTAAAAAGTTCAACTTTAGTTTAGTAAGTAAATTATGATTTCTCTTTCCTGTTTATCTTTCATGCTTCTCTTGATTCTTGTATTTGAAAGTCAAATTTTCAAAAGTCAGCTCTGTTCATTACAACAAGAATGCTTGAAAGTCCTCTATTTCATTGACTGACCATTACTTCCCTGTAGTATTATACTCAGTTTTTCTGGGTAGATGATTCTTCGTTTTAATCCTAACTCATTTGATATCTGGAATATCATATTCCAAGGCCTATGATCCTTTAATGTAGAAGCTACTTGATCTTGTGCTTTCCTGATTGTATTTCCACAGTGCTCATTTTTTTTTTTTTTTTCTAGCTGCTTGCAATATTTTCTACTTGACCTGGGAGTTCTGGAATTTGGCTACAGTATTCCTGGAAAACTTCCAGGAAAACTTTGGGACCTTTTTAGTAGGCAATCGGTAGACTCTTTCACTATTTATTTTACCTACTGGACCTACAACATCAGGGCAGTTTTCCTTGATAATTTCTTGAAAGATGATGTCTAGGCTCTTTTTTTGATCATGATTTTCAGGTAGTCCAATAATTTTTTTTTAATTATCTCTGCTGTATCTATTTTCCAGGTCAGTTGTTTTTTCAAATGAGATATTTAATATTGTCTGCTATTTTTTCATTCCTTTGGTTTTCTTTTATAATTTCTTGATTTTTCATAAAGTCATCAGCTTCAATCTACTGCATTCTAATTTTTTAGGAATTATTTTCTTCAAGTAGTCCCATAATTTTTTAATTGTCTCTCCTAGATCTATTTTCCAGGTCAGTTGTTTTTCCCATGAGATATTTCACATTCTCTTCCATTTTGTCAATCTTTTCATTTTGTTTTGTGATTTCTTGGTTTCTCAAAAACTCATTAGCCTCCATGTGTTCCATTCTAATTTTGAGAGAACTATTTTCTTCCTTGAGCTTTTGAACCTCTTTTTCCATTTGGCTAATTCTGCTTTTGAAAGCATTCTTCTCCTCATTGGCTTTTTGAACCTCTTTTGCCAATTGAGTGAGCCTATTTTTCAAGGTGTTATTTTCTTCAGCATTTTTCTGGGTCTCCCTTACCAAAGTATTGACCCGTTTTTCATGATTTTCTTGCATCTCTCTCATTTCTCTTCCCAGTTTTTCCTCCACCTTCTAACTTGATTTTCAAAATCCTTTCTGAGCTCTTCCATGGCCTGAGCCCACTGGACATCCACCTCGCATGTCTGGGATACAGAGGCCTCAACCTCCATGTCTTTCCCTGATGGCAAGCATTGTTCCTCCCCATTGGAAATGAAAGGAGGAAACATCATCTGTTCCCTAAGAAAATAGCTTTCTATGGTCTTCTTTTTCTTCCCTTTTCTGGGCATTTTCTCAGCCAGTTACTTGACTTCTGAGATTCCTCTCCACCCCGCCTAGATCTGCCCAGCTAGTGCTTGGGGTGTGAGATTCAAATACTGCTCCCCAGCCTCAGTGCTCAGGGTATGGCTGCTATTCAATGTGAGCTTAAGTTCTGGTGCTCAGGTGGGGGGCAGGGCCACCTCCCAGGCTCATTTTCCTCAGGGGGTTTATGCAGAGACCTTCAGTAATGGCCCTGAGCTCCTGACTGCTCCGGGAGTCCCGGGCTACTGCTGCCTCTGCCGCTTCCTCTGTCGCTGCCTCCCGAGGGGGCCTGAGTCATGGAGATACCCCATTCCCCTCTTGGCCAGCCCAGAAGTCTCTCTCACTGACCTGTAGCACCTGTGGGTGGAAGGACCTTCGCGGCTGCCGGGGATTCTGTCCCTGAAGCCTGCTTGGATCCGCTCCTCTGGGACCATGCAGCCAGGGCATCGCAGGGTGGGCTCTGCTGTCAGGTGCGCGATGGACCTTTGGGGTCAGTTTTTCAGGGCTCTCTAGAATGGAAATCTCTTCCACTGTGTTTCTGCGCGGCTTGCACTGCTCCAGAATTTGTGGGGAGTTCTTTTTAAAGAAAATTTATGGACTGTGGGTTCGGAGCTAACAAATGTGAGTCTTTCTACTCCACCATCTTGGCTCCTCCCCTTAATTATTTTCTTCAGTGAGTTTTTGGACCTCCTTTTCCATCTGGTCATTTATGATTTTTAGGGCCTTTTTCTCCCTTTTGGCTTTTTGGATCTCTTTTGCCTTTGGGCTAAATTTTTAGCTATTTTGAACTAATTTTTAAAGTACTTCTTTCTTAAGCATTTTTTGGATCTCCTTTAGCAAGCAGGAGATTTATTTTTCATCATTTTCTTGCATCACTCTCATTTATCATCCCCTATTTTTGCTGTGCTTCTCTTACTTGATTTTCAAAATCTTTTTTTGAGCTCTTCCTTGACCTGAGAACAATTCACATTTTTCTTGGAGGTTTTAGATAGAGAAGCTTTGATTTTCTTGTTTTCTGTTTATATACTTTAGTCTTACTTGTCACCAAAATAAGATTCTATAGTCTGATTCTTTTTTTCCATTTTTTTGTTCATTTTCCTCACTATTTACTTGACTTTTGAGCTCTTTGTCATGGTAGTTCTCCACCTCCAATGGAGGTGAGGAGTGTACTGTTAATCAATAAATCACCCCAGAATCTGTGGGCCTAGAGCTCCAGAAATAGTGGCTTCCATTGTTGCTCCTGCTGCTGCTGCCTCTGCTGCTGCTTATGTTGCTGCCAGGGGCTCCTCCTCAATGTACTCTTCTTCCCTCAGGCTAGGGCTTATCCACTCTACTCCCTCAGGTTTTTCCACTTGCCTTTCAATTCTTCCTCTCCATTTTGGTTTTGTGATGTCTGGAAACCACCACAAGTACTCAAGATTCAGTCCCCCCAAGTCCTTGTTAGATCCTGTCTATGTCAGCAGATCCCATGCTCCACTTGGCTCTGCTCTGGCAAAATAGAAATTTTCTGGCCAGAAACTTTCTTCCTAGAAACTTTCTAGGCTATATTTGGCTGGAGATTTACTTCATTCTGTAATTCAGTGGATTCTGCAGCTCCAGAATTTGTTTAGAGTCATTTTTTTTATAGTTCTTTGACTTAGTTTGTGTGCCAAATGCTGGCAAATCCTTGCTCTTACTCTGGCATTTGGCTCCATCCCTTCTTATAAGCTTTTATAAGCAGTTGACAAGTCCCCTTAGTGTCTCTGACTTAAAAACTACTGAAGGCATTACAAGACTTTGTCACTACCATTGTGTCCCACCATGGGGTTGTATCCGCACTGTCTCCAGGCCATCCTCCACCCATGTGTCAAAGAGCTCTCCTTCTTCTCTCCTAAATTGTCTTAAGCTTGTAGAATATTTCACCCTGATCTTTTTGTGAAATATCTTTTAAGATTGTGATTTGAAACATAATTTTAAAGTTGCTTGGAAGGAAATGTTGAAAGGGCTTGGTTCAGTCCTTCTTATACCCCACCATCTTGTTTCCATCCACCTAGAATTCAAAGTAATTGAAAAGGTCATAGATTCTAGAGCAAGACTTGCTCATAATTATAACTGGAATCTCCCATGATCATACCTTATAAGTAAAAATGAATAAAATTGTTAGGACCTCATTTTAGGAAGGATTTTGAGGAATTGAAGTAGATCCAGAGGAAAGCAACAATGAGGGTCAGGTCATCAAGCCTTTGTATCTTTAAAACTTCTTTTATATCTTGTCCTCCTTTGGCATTCTAGTGAAGTGATAATTTAAATGTTTTTGAATGCCCAAAATAAAATACATAACATTACCAAGGAAACCAATTTTATTAAAATACAATTATGAAAATACATTTAAACCATGTTCACAGATAGATGAAAAACCTTTTAAAAGGAGCAATTCAAAGGAATTATAATGTAACAACAAAAAACCATGGAGAAATGACAATTTCCCTCAAATACCTGTAGGTTTTCCACAGGAGAGAGCATAGAATTGTAATTGAAGGGGCCTTTTTCCATATATCTAGCCAACCCAAACATTTTGGATTAATAATATAGATGCCCCCAAAGTGCTAGTGACTTATCTAAAATCACATGACAGAAAAAAGTGTCAGGAAATGAACCCAAGTACTCTGATTGGAAATCTTATGCTCTTTCCACTGTGCCTTACTACTTTCAATAATACATAACAGAGTTATGACTATTACATTTGGCACTAAAGAGCAAATAAAGGAAAAATGTAATAGTCAGAAAGGGAAAGATGCATTATGATTATTATTAGAGAGTTGAACAATGTAAACCAAATTTTCTTCAACTTGATATACTCCTATTTTCAATTTCAATATGAATCAATTTTGCCAGGCTCTCTCCAGACAAACTACCCCAAAATACTCATCATTTCCTTGAGTCCTTTCCAAGCTTCAGGTCTACTTTTCATTTTTGACTAGGGCTTATCCTTGTCTTAAATTCAACCACTTCATGTAATATGGTTTACAGAACTGTCATCCTCTATCCTTGACTCATTGATTAAATATAGTATGTCACCCTGCTTCGGACTCATTTTATTATCTTTTTTAACTTCTCAAAAATGAGAAATAGATAAAGAGCAAGGAGTGCTCTGCCCATGTGCAGATCTAAAACTGGACTAGAGAAAAAGTGTAAACTACTGGTGAAATTGATTTACACAGGTTGCTTTGGGTGTAGTAATTGAAAACAACTTGGCTTTTAAAATATAGACAATTTTAATCAAACAGCATTTGTCCAGGAATGGAAAAAGCAAGTTGGGACTAGGAATGGGAAAAGCAAGTTGGGACTAGAAATGCAAATAGCTATAGTATTTTTTAATGCAGTCATATATTTAAAAACTGATCAAAAGAAATCCAAGACTGGAAGTGTTGAGGTGGGAATAAGGGTTAGAAGGGGGCAACCTCAGGCAATTATTTTAAAAGAGCCTAAAAAGAAACAAGGAAATATACTGCTCACTACTCATTGGAATTCTCAGAGGATAATGCTATCATATGAGACAAAAGATATATTAACTTCACACACTTTTTTAGAGCATGTTCAACCAGGTTTTACATGAGGGGTTAATGTCAAGGTTACAGACAAAGGAAATAAATTGAAATTCGAGATTACTGAATTGAATGATTTAAAGGGCACTATCATAAATACATGCTGAAAACAGAAAAAAAAATGTTAGAATCTTTTAACTTAGGATCTTCTTTAAAAATTTGTTAAAATTTTTATAACTTTTTTCCTACCCTTTTCTCTATATTTTCTGTATAAACACATAGTTATATATATGCACACGTGAATACATAAGCATGCATTACATGACAATATAAATGTGAATATACACATATGCATTGTATTTGTGTATTCATGTATATAAAATGCATAACCTATGCCTACAATATATGTAAATACACATGTGTACATATGTGAACAACACACATATATTTGCACATATGTATAGATATATACATATAGATATGTGTGCATATATACATGTATATTAATACACATATAGCATATAAATCTTGAACCTTACTTAAATGACATTCTTTTTAAATGCAGCTGTGCTCATTCTATGTCTCTCCTATCTCACAGAATTCTTGGAACAGAAAATTCTGATTACTGTTCCAAATTCTCCTCCTTCCTTCAGCAGCCTTCTTATTCTACAATATTACTCTAATCTTAGAGACCCCGTGTCCCATCTCTGAGTTCCTCCCAGAGCCTCTATGTCACTTTTACTCCTTCCTTCCTCTCCTGGCTCCATTTTTGACTCTCTGGATTCCACCACCATATTTCTCTGTGTTTAAAATATCCTCTGTTCAACAACATCTTTTCAGCTCCTTTTCATTTATTGTCTTTCTCCATTCATATGTAAACTTCTTGAGGGCAGGAAGTGTTTTTCTTTTTGCTCATATTTTTATTCTCACTTTGGCACATTATCTGATTCAAAGTAAGTGATTAAGTTTGCAAGCTGACTTGACTCATTTTCACTAAAATGTCATCATTTTTTGGGTGGGCCCCTCTTAATGGCTCAGATATTTGTTTGAAATTTAGAATATTGCTGAGTACCTACATTGCTCTTACAAGGTTTCAACTCAAATACCTTAATACTTTAAGAGAATCTTAGGATTTCATCTATGTGAGCATTCCTCCTTTTGTTAAAAACTATAATTAATTCCAACTTCTACGTTCATTGTGACTATTCTGTATGTTCACCTTTAGATCCTCTAAAGAAAACTCATGCCACATGGTGGAGGCTTTCCATTAGGTCTACTTTACATTAGTTGTATGTCAAGCCTTGAGGAATTGCTTCTGTTATTTCTCATTCTGGTCTTGATGGCAAACCTGTTTTTTACTTTCTTGGTATCCCCAGGATTAGTCCCGTGCCTGGTACGTAGTAAGCACATAAGAAACATGGCTTACTCACAAGCTATTTTGAAAATAATGAAAAAGTGCTGAAATATGTTAATAGTGCTTCATCAGAAAATTTAAAAATTTTTCAACTAACTGAAGCAACCTGATAGTTAATGATTTTTTGCTCACTCAGGTATCTATAAATTAAATTATTTCTAACTGAGTTAGAACATAACACTAAGGCACGACCCTCCTCAAATACAGCCATATCACATTGTGGTAATGTGTAGGAGCAACTGTTAAGTTATGCAATTAATATACATGTATGAAGACACTATACTGAGTTCAGGCATAAGAAGCATTATATAATATAAGATGGAAATGCTCCTTGTCTTCCTGATCATAATCATCTAATAAAACAATAAAATATAAACAGATGCTACAATATACAACATTTTAGGTTACATTAGAAAGTTACAAAGCCAAGGTTTCTGTAGGTTTTTATGTGTTCAAAAAAAGTCCCAATCCATTATAGATTTCTATGGATAGTACAAAGCATTAAAGGAGTAAACCGTCAACCAATTTCTATTCTGCAAACATGGTGATCATTCAGTATGTGATGGTCAACATTGCAATTTATAACTTTGTGAAATGATATCAATAACCTAATAAATCTAACAAGCTTTAGAAGTTGAAACTCTTTGGAATAGGCTTATTAGGTTATTTTAAGAGACGGGAAAAAGTTAGATGAAATTAAAGGATAAGATCTTTCATGTTGGAAGCAAGTTTAACCACATCACGGAAGTTTTCAGAGTTCCATTGTCTCCTTAGATAAAATAATTTTGAGATATATGATAATATTTCTAGCTTTTCTGGTACTGTATAATATTTTGGAATTTCAATATTTCTCTTCAATTTCCTAAATAATCTTGAGTGAAATCAAGTATTATTTATTTTGCAAGTCGAGATTGAGTTTCTATCACAAATTCTTGTTTTTCTCTAAAAATGAATTTTAGGTCTGTTAGTTCCTCTGTGATTGAGCAAAGGTCACTTTTTTCCTGGACAAAAAAGATTTTAGAGTCAAGGTGATAAAGAGTACTCTTTAAATCAAGTACACTTTATAGAAATCACTGCTGAAGTATATGTTCCCATCCCAAAAGGGACCACTATAGAACTCTGAGTTATAAGGAACATTTGAACATGGCATAATTTCAAGAGTAGTAGCAAGACCTATTGGACTCAATCCTTCTTTCAGTCCAGCTCTTAACGCTTTCATGAGAGGAAGCAACTTCTGGGAAGAGGTCAACCACTCCCACTTACTGCCACCAACTGTAGCATTCAGAGTAAACAGATCAGCCTAAATGAAAGGAGGCAGCAAGTCAGATCACCGACACCAGCTTGACCACAATTTCCCCACAGATTCAAATGGAGACAGTCCAGGATTCTGAAGCCAAGAGCCTTGGAAATATCAATGCTTCTGTTCCATTATTCTGAGAAGCAAACTTTAAAGAGATGAAGTCTGGTCACTGCTTCTATGGGTGTTATCATCATGTCTACTGAAACTATAAAAGAAAGTGTTTGCCACCAAAATCTTTTGGAGCTGTATTGAATAATTCTTCATTATAAACTTCTCATTTCCTCACTATAAATGATATAAAATAAGAAACATTACTATCTGCTATGTCTGAAGGGACCATGAAACCTTTCTATATGACCTTTCAACGAGAAAATAAGTATCTTTAGAAAAAAGAGTAGAATACAATTGTTAGCCATGAAGTGCTATTCAGTGAGGATGTTGAATTAATTCCGTTGGGTTCTTCTTTCTGGTCTTCAGATTTATTATGGTGAAACAACTTGCAAAAGATATGTGTCATCCCTGAGGTCACAACGTCCCAATTGTGGGGTATTTTATATTTAAGTAACAAAAGAGCTGTCAGTGGCTCAAAATTTAGTCCCCTTGTAAAAATCAAGTAGTAAGTAGACTTTTATTTTTTTTTCAGGAGAACTAACTTCAATTGAGTGGCAAGTTGCTTAGGAAATATTTTCTTCTGCCACAGACTACATGAGATCAGTAGGTTAAAATGAGCTAAAATGAGCTCACACATTTAAAAACACTTCACCGAGGTAAGCATAATACAGAACCAAATGAAGAAAATCTCTACTACTTAGTCATCTAATGTTTTTTTAAAGCAACCCAGTATAGATTTCTTTTTTGATTGAATCATGTATATTAATATTATCTGTATACACAAAGAACTGTTACCATATTAGTCATGTGCACCTTCAATATGTGTCAGTGAAGAAAGAACTAGATGTGGAATCAGAAAAAGAAGATTCAAATACCAGTTTATACATCTTTTATCTCGGACAAGTTATTTTATCACTCTGGTCCTCTGATAAATTAGTTGGTTGAACTACCTAATCTCAATCTTCCTTCATAACTATAAATCTCATGAAAATTTTTAAAAACACTTACTTCTCTGACACCTAGCTGAGAGCAAGGAACTGAGGATAATTTTAGTGATGAAAAGGAATTTGTTTTCATAATTTTTTGTTAGTTAATTTAGTTTTAGTTTTTTGGAACTATGTAGATAGTTCACTTCAATAACCTTTAAATTTTCTCCCTTTTTCTCCTCCCTCCCTCCCAAAGACAGCATGAAATCTGATATAGCCTGGATACATACATTTCTATTAAACACATTTTCACATTAGTCATGCTACATAGAAAAATTTTAATGCATGGGAGAAACCATGAGAAAGAAAAAACAAACTGAATAAAACAAAACAAAACAAAACAAAAAAAGAAAATAGTCTGTTTCTCTCTGCACTCTGTCTTTATATTTCTTTCTTTAGATAGGGATGTCATTTTTCATTGTGCATCCGTTGAAATTAGTTTAGGTCCTTGCATCGCTAAGAATAGTTAACTCTTTCAAAATAAGTCATTGAACACTGTGGCTATTACTGTGACCGATTAATAATGGTTCATTCAGCATCAATTCATATAAATCCAGGTTTTTCTGAGTTCCATCAGTTCTTCATTTTTTATAGCACAATAGTTATCCATTACACTCATATACCTCACCTAGTTCAGTCATTCCCCAGTCAATGGGCATCCCCTCAATTTCGTGTTCTTTATTCACCACAAAAACAGCTGCTATAAATATTTTTTTTGTAAATATACATCCTTTTATCTTTTATACAATCTCTTTTGGATACAGCCCAAGAAGTGGTATTGTGAGCCCAAAGAGTATACATATTTTATGGCCCTTTGGGTTTAGTTCCAAATTACTCTCCAGAATGGTTGGATTAGTTCACAGTTCCATCAACAAGGAATTAATATTCCAACTTTCCTACATCTCCAACGTTTTTCATTTTCCTTTTTTGCCATGTTAGTCATTTTGATAAGGGCGTTGTGGTACTTGAGAGATGTTTTGATTTGCATTTCTCTTATCAATGAGGATTTAGATCATTTTTTTTTTGTATGACTATAGAAAGTTCTAATTTTTTCTTCTGAACACTGTCTGTTTATATCATTTGGCAATTTATCATTTGGGGAGTGACATATTCTTCTAAATTTGACTCAGTCTTCTCTATATTTTATAAATGAGACCTTTTTCACTAACACTGATTATAAAAATCTTTGCCAGTTTTTTACTTCTCACCTGATCTTGGTTGTATTGGCTTTGTTTGTGCAAAAACTTGTCAATTGAGTGTAATCAAAGTTATCCATTTTGCATTTCACAATGTTCTCTATCTCTTGTTTAGTCTTATATTCCTTCATTGTCCACAAATCTGACAGATAAACTACTCCTTCCTCCTCTAATTTTTTTATGCTATCAACCTTTATACCTAGATCATGTACTCATTTGGATTTTATTCTGGTATACAGTGTCAAGCCTTGCTCTATGCCCAGTTACTGCCATACTATTTTCCAGGTTTCCCAGTAGTTTTTGTCACATAGTGAATTCTTGTCCCAGAAATTGGAGTGGTTGGATTTATCAAACACCTGATTGCTATAAACATTGACTAGTGTGTATTGAGTACTTAACATATTCCACTGATCTACTCCTCTACTTCTTAGTCAGGATTAAGCAGTTTTGATGATTTTGTCTTTATAATACAATTTAAGGTCAGGTATGGCTAAGCCACCTTCCCTACCATTTATTTTCATGAATTTCCTTGATATTTGGAGTATTTTGTTTTTACAGATGAATTATGGTGCTATTTTTTCTATCTCTATTAAATAATTTTTGGTAGTTTGATGACACTGATTAAATAAATTAATTTTAACAGAATTGTCATTTTTATTATAATAGTTTGGCCTATCCATGAGCAAATCGTGTTTTTCCACTTATTTAGATCTCACTATTTGTATGAAAAATATTTTGTAGTTGTGTTCATATAGTTCCTGGTTTTGTTTGGGCTGATAGACTCTCAAATGTTTCATAAAGTTTAAGTAACTTTATTTTTTATATATATTTATTCATTTATTTTTAATTTTCAACATTCATTTACACAAAATTTTGAGTTCCACATTTTCTCCCCATCTCTCCCCTCCTCCTGCCCCATAAGACTTTGCATTGTGATAACCCCTTTCCTCAATATACCTTCCCTTCTATCACACCTCTCACTTCTTTTATTACTATCTCTTCTCTTTTCTTGTAGGGCAATATAGATTTCTATACTCCATTACCCATATTTCTTATTTCCCAGTAGTATGCAAAAACAATTCTCAACATTTGTTATTAAAATTTTGAATTCTAACTTCTCTCCATTCCTCCCTCCCCACCCATCCCTACTGAGAAGGTAAGCAATTCAAGATATGCTGTATATGTGTAGTTTTGCAAAAGACTTCCATCGTAGTCATCTTGTGTAAGACTAACTATATTTCCCTCCATCCTATTCTGACCCCATTTGTTCCATTTTCTATTTTGACTTTGTCCCTTCCCAAAAGTTTTTACTTCTAAATACTGACTTTTATCATTTACCCTACCTTCTATTATCCCTCTCACCTACATGTCCCCTTCTCCCCTAATTTCCTGTAGTGTAAAATAAATTTTCGTATCAAATTGATTGAGCATGTTATTCCCTCCTTAAGTCAAATGTGAAGAGAGCAAGATTCACTTATTCACTCTCACCTCTTCCCTTTTCTCCTCCATTGCAAAGATTTTTCTTGTCTCTCTTATGAGTGATAATTTGCTCCATTCCATTTCTCCCTTTCTACTCCCAACATATTACTCTTTCACTCTTTAATTTTATTTTTTTAGTTATCATCCTTTCTTATTCAATTCACCCTGTGCTGTCTTTATATAGTTAGATAGATAAATAGATAGATAGATATAGATATATAGGTATAGATATATAGATATGTAGATATAGATAGATATTATATATATACATATATATAAATATAGATATGTGTATATAATGTCTCCAGTTACTCAAGTACTGAGAAAAGTCTCAAGAGTTTCAAATATTATCTGGTTATTTTTTTCAGCATTTTTGAGGATCTTCTTTAGCAAGCTGTTCACTAACTTTTCATGATTTTCTTGCATCACACTCATTTCTCTTCCCAATTTTTCTTCCACTTCTCTTATTTGATTTTCAAAATCCTTTTTGAATCTTCCATGGCCTGAGTCCATAGCATATTTATTTTGGAGCTTTTGGATGCAGAAGCCTTGACTTCCTCTGATATTAAGCTTTGTTCTTCCTTATTCGAAAGGATGGAAGAAAATACTTGTTCACCATGAAAGTAACGTTCTATCATCTTATTTCTTCTCCCTTTTTTGGTCATATTCCCAACCAGTTACCTGAATTTTGAGTCCTTTGTCAAGAGGAGGCTATACTCTGAGGGTTTGTGAGTTCTCAGTTCCTCCAAGATGGTACAATCAAGGGAGAGGAGTTTCCTCTTCTCCTAACCTGCACACTGCTCTGGGAGCAACCAAAAATTTTCTGTCCAGAACGTGCTATTAGGATTCCCTCAACACAACCACCTTCAGCTATACTGCACAAGAGCTCCTCCTCACCCCAGGGCAGACCTCAGGACTGAGATTCAGATAATGGCTCAATTCCCCCCAGGAGTTTTAGACGGAAGTCTCCCAGGGCTGTCTCTCTGAGGTGAGATTCAGATCAGCTGCTCAGTTCCTCCAGTAGCTCTAGGAGGAAGGCTACAAAACTGGAAGCTGCCACTGCAGTACTTGGTGCTGATGGTAGAGACCATGCTTCCCACTCCCCACGACCGTTGAAGATTTTTGTGGCATTTGTGGGTTGAGCAGTCTGGGAACTGCTGCTGCTCGTGGCTCCCTGATGCCTTTTGTGGGCCTTGTCCCTGCTGTGCTGTGCTCCATGCTGGGTTGTACTCTGAATGCTATGCTGTACTCTGCACACTAGACTGGGCTGAGATGGAGGAGTTTCCTGCCTACAGTAACTTTCAATGGATTATCTCTTTCTCTCTCATGCTCTTGCACCTGGTTTGTAATGTATAGATATGCAGATTATTTATGTAGGATTATTTTATATCTTGAAACTTTACAAAAGTTGTTTATTGTTTCAAGTAGCTGTTTATGAAATTCTCTAGACTTCTCTAAGTATTTCATCATATCATCTGCAAAGAGGGATAACTTAGTTTCTTTTTTGTCTATTCTAGTTATTGCATTTTTTTTATTCTCATTCTTAAAGGTAATATTTCTACTACCCTGTTGAATAACAGTGAGAATAATGGAAATCCTTATTTCATGGCTGATCTTATTGGAAATACATCTAACTTATACCCATTGCATATAATACTTGTTGACGATTTTAGGTAAATGCTATATATCAGTTTAAAGAAGGCCCCATTTAGTCTTATGCTTTCTAGTGTTTTTAATAGGAATGGGTGTTGTATTTTTTCAAAAGATTTTTCTGCATCTATTGAGATAATCATAGAGTTCCTATTAGTTTCATTGCTGATATGATCAATTATACTGAAACATTTCCTATATTAAACTAGCCTTGCAGTCTTGGTATGAGTCCTACCTGAACAAGTGTATTATTCTTGAGTTGCTGTAAAATTTTTGTTAATATTTTGTTTGCAATGTTTGCATCTATATTCATTGATGGAATTGGTCTATGATTGGCTTTCTCTATTTTGGCTTTTCCCATTTTAGATATAAGTGGCATATTTGTGGCATAAAAAGAATTTGATAGGGCTCTTTTCTCAATTTTCCTAAATTATCTGTATGGTATTGAAATTAACTTTTTGTTCAGTGTTTGAAAAAATTCACTTGTAAATTCACCTGTCACTGGTAATTTTTAACAAAGGAGATCATTGAAGGCTTGTTCTATTTCTTTTTCTAAGATGAGGTTATATAATAATTTACTCCCTTTTCTGTCAATATTTTTGGTAAACATTCTTCCATTTCAGTAAAATTGCCAAATTTATGACCAAATAATTAGGTAAAATAATTAATTTCCTCTTCACTGCTAGGGAACTCTTCATTTTTGTCACTCGTAATTTGGTTTCCTTCTTTCTTTTTTAATCAAATTGACTAAAGTTTCATCCATTTTATTTATTTATTTTTTGCATAAAACCCTCCCTTAGCTTTATTTATCAGTTCAATGGTTTGCAAAATTTAATTTTATTAATTTTAATTTTGGTTTTCAGTATTTCTAATTGAGTATTCAATTGAAGATTATCAATTCTTACTTTTTCAAGCTTTTTCAGTTGCAAGTCCAATTCACTGATCTCCCACTTCTCTTTTATTCATTTAAGCATTGAGAGATATAAAATGTTTCCTAAAAACTGCTTTGACTGCATTCAAAATGTATTGGTATCTTTTTTCATTATTGTAGTTCTCTTGAATGAAGTTATTGATTGTTTCTCTGATTTTTTTGTTTGATCCACTCATTCTTCAGGATTAGATTATTTAGTTTCTAATTAATTTTAGTTTGTCTTTCCATGGTCATTATTACATGTAGTATTGATTGCATCTTGCATATTTTAATATAAAATTTATCAAGTTCAGAGAGGGGGAGGTTGACGTCCTCCTAGTCCTAGTATAGCTTTACTGTCAATTTCTTCCTCCAGCTCCCTTAACTTTTCCTCTAAGAATCTGGATGTTGTATCACTCGGTGCATATATGTTTAGCAATGATATTACCTATGGTGTCTTTTAGCATAATATGGTTTGTATCTTTATCTCTTTTGATTAGATTTGTTTTTGCTTTCTTTGAGATTAGAATTGCTACCCCTGATTTTGTTGTTGTTGTTCTTTTGTTTTGTTTTGTTTTGTTTTTACTTCAGCTGAAACATACTATGTTCTATTCCAGCCTTTTACCTTTACCCCGGGTGTCTTCCCCTGATTCAAATGTGTTTCTTGTAAACTGCATATCATAGGATTATGTTTTTTAATCCATTCTGCCATATGCTTCCATTTTATGGAAGACTTCATCCCATTAATTTTCAAGGTTATGGTTACTATCTCTTTTGTTCTCTCCAACCTATCCCCCCCATTCATTTATGCTTTTACTTCTCCCATTTCCCTTCTCTGCTGTAAAGAATTTTTCTTTTGACCACCACCTTCCTCAATCTTCCCTCTCTTCTAAATTGCTCCCCACTTTTCCTTCCACTTTCCCCTTCCTACTCCCCTCCTACTAGCGCACACTAGATTTCTATACTTAACTATGTTATTTCTTCCTTAAACTAAATCCATGAAAGTGAAGTTCCAACAATGCTTATCTCCATTACCTCTTTCTCTCTAAGATAATATGTTTTGATGTTTCTTCATGGGATGTCATTTACCATTTATTGCTCCTCCTTTCCTCTCCTTCCATTATTATACCTTTGCACCCTGTAGTTAGTTTTTTATCATCATATCAGTTAATTTTTACCCACACCTTCTGTCTATGTAAATCCCTTTTGAATGTTGTAATAAAGAAAAAATTCTCAAGATTTACAAGTATCATCCTCCCACGTAGGGATTTAAATAGTTTACCCTTATTAATAACAAGATTTTTTATTGTTTTTTCATGTTTATATTTTTATGACTCAAGTCTTGTATTTGAAGATCAAATTTTCCAATGAACTCTGGCCTTTGCATCAGGAAGTTCTTAAAGTCCCTTTTTCACATTTCTTTGCCTGAAAGATTATGCCCAATTTTGCTGGGTAGTTGATCCTTGGTTGTACTCCAAGCTCCTTTCCTCATGGAATATCCTATTACAATTCCTCCAATCTTGCAATGTAGAACCTGCAAGATCCCATGTAATACTGACTGCAGTTCCACTATATCTGAATTGCTTCTTTCTGACTGCTTGTAGTATTTTCTCCTTGACATGATAATTCTTGAATCTGGTTATGAGTTTCCTTGGTGTTTTCAATTTAGATTCTCTTTCAGGTGATGATCAGTGGATTCTTTTGGTGACTATTTTATCTTCAGGTTCTAGGACCTTGGAGCAGTTTTTTATTGATGATTTCTTTTAAGATACTGTTCAAGTTCTTATTTTTTTCAAGATAACTTTCCAATAGACCAATAATTCTTAAATAATCACTCGTAGTTCTATTTTCTCTTCAGTTTTTTTCCAATTAGTTATTTTATATTTTCTTCTATATTTTCATTCTTTCAATTTTGTTTGACAGTCTCTTAAAATCTCATAGATTCTTCAGTTTTTGTATGCCCAATTCTAATTTTTAACAAATTGTTTTCTTCAGTTAAATTTTGTACCTTCTATTCCATTTGAGCTATTTTAATTTTTAAGGAGTTCTTTTCTGCAGTGATTTTTTTTTCCCATTTTGTCCACTGCATTTTTAAAAGAATTAATTAATTTTTCTTCTACCTCAATAATTTAACTTTTAAAATCCTTCTTGAGATTTTCTAAAAATGCTTTGTGGACTTGGGTCCAGTTAATATTACCTTTTGAAGTATCAGATGTAGGTATGGGGTCAATGACATCAACTTTTGAATTTCTATTTTCATCTTCCCTATATCTAGAATAAGAATCTATGAACTTTCCTTTTCTAATTTGCTTTTTACTCAATATGATTGCTTTTTTCCTGGATATTGCATTGTATCTCTTCTTCTGGGTCACAAGGGGCTCTGATCCAGTGGAGTAGTGGTGGAGAATCTTTCCTGTAAATCCTCCTTTCCTCCTAAGCTAAAAAACCAACTCTGTTCCCTGATTTTTGCTGCCTCCACTATTCAAGGATTCATCTTTGGGCAAAAACCTCTGAATTTTTCAAGGTCATCAAGGGAGGGTGAGAGTCACTTACTGTTTACTCCACCACTCCTCCACTTCTTATGCTAGTAGATAGGGGCTTGGCTACTGGTTTTATGTGTTGTGACCTCTGATTCTGGCAGCTTGAAGCTATATAAAGCCCTAGTTTACCTGGTGCTGAGCTGGAGCTGACTGCTATGATTGGAGGCCAGGAGACTTCCTTCTCTGTTTCCCAGGGATTCAACTGAAGTTCACAGCATGAGGTGGGTGGGGCAGTTGTCTAGCTACTGGAAGTTTCCTTATCCCTTAAGCCTGCACTAGAGCACAGGTAGACTCAGCTTTTTATGAATGTCCATCAGACCAAGTGTCTGCCCAATCCCCCTGTCTAGCTAAGGCATACCTGGGGTCCTCATATTGGAGTTTTCTGTTTCCACCATCCTGTTGCTCAAGATGTCCTGCTGGTCTTCTGAGGTAGGGCTTTCTTCTGACTTTCTAGGATGCCTCCCATCCTGTGCAGATACCCTTCAGCTACAACATGAGGAATCTTTCCTGTAAATCCTCCTTTCTTCCTAAGCTAAAAAACCAACTCTGTTCCCTGATTTTTGCCGCCTCCACTATTCAAGGATTCATCTTTGGGCAAAAACCTCTGAATTTTTCAAGGTCATCAAGGGAGGGTGAGAGTCACTTACTGTTTACTCCACCATCTTAGTTCCTGTAAGTTTAAAAATCTTGTATTCATAATTGCATAAACATTAATTGGTAATTTTCCATATGCAAGACAATACTAGATTATGGCAGTAAAAAGGCAAAAACATAATAAACCCTGCCTTACATTCTACTGAGGGAATACACCATGTACAAATTTAATACATGGTAGAAAGTGACAAAGATAAGAGAGAGAAGTCTAGTAGAGGATAAGGTCAGTAAATAGATAATCTTGCAACATAGACAAGTATTTGCGAAGTACACTCATATAACAGAGAAAACTTTGGTGTTCTGATGGCTCAGGAAGAAGAAAATTGAAAGTGGTAGATTTTGAAAAAAAAACATCTCCATACTTTTGCCTAGTGCCAACCATGAAACAGTACAAAACCATCAACTCTACAGGCAGAAGATTTAGGTTAAAATCCTGCCTATGATGATTACTTCCTGGTTTCTCTCAGACATTTATCCTACTTGATACTCAGTTTCCTTTTCTGCAAAAATGAGAATATCAGACTAGGTGGCCACTGCAGTCCATTCTAACTAAAAAAATTCTAACTAAAACAGAAAAAGTATTATTTTTTTTACCAACTCTGCTAAAATATATAGTATAAAAAGGAACCAGAAAAATTTGGTCCAACCATTCTGGAGAATATTTTGGAACTATGACCACGCATCTACAAAACTATCACACTATATTACCTTTGACTGTGCAGTACCACTATTAGATCTAGAGTTCAACAAGGCAAAGGAAAAAAACATATTTGAATATAATATTTATGGAGCTATTTTTTTTTTTGCTGTAATAGCAAAGAAAGAAAATTGGTGAGGTAACCAATTGGGGAATGGATGAGCAAGCTGTGGTGCATAATCATATTGGAATATTATTGTGCTATAAAATGATAAGCAGAATGCTTTCCATAAAACAAGTATGAAAACATCTATGAACTTATGCGAAGTGAATTGTGAAGAATCAAGAGAATATTGCACACAATAACACTATATTGCACTATGATCAACTGTGAATGACTTAGCTATACTGATAAATACACTAATCCAAAACAATTCTGAAGGATTTATGGAGAAAAATGCTATCCACCACAGAGACGAAAGTAATGGAGTCTGAGAGCAAATTGAAGGATTTTTAAAAATTTACTTTATTTTTTTTTGTTTTGTTTTTGCAACATGACTAAGATAGAAATATGGTTTGCATTATTTTACATGTATAAATAATATCACATTTCTCTCCTCTTCAATAGGTGGGAAAGAGGTAGGAATAAGACAAAATTTGGAACTCATTTTTTAAAATGAACATTCCATTTATAAAAAATTTAAATAATTGTAAATAAATTTAAATTTAAATGTTTTTGAATAGAATAAGATATGAATGAGGAAAAGCAACAAACTTGGGGAATTTTCCATTGAGGAACAAATGACTAGTGAATAAAAATAACTTACAAATACACAGGAATGCCTAAAGGAGAAGAGGTTCAAAATCATAAACATTTGAAATTCATGCTATTTTGATTTGTACCAAGAGCTTTTGGAGAACTCAACCTGTGGCCATGTGAGGGAACAGGTGTTTTCATTGATTTCCTTCCTCTCAATTTTTCACTATTTATCAAAATTTAAAAGTGAAGTTCTTCATTTTAAGGTGTATAATGAAAAGCCTTCATTTGAGTAATGATGAAGTAATTAGGGAAGATACATAGATTTGAGGTGCTGAGAGATACATACTGAAAAATTTCTTGACAAATGCTTAAATTATACTTGAGTATCTATAAAGGATGAATGCTTTCAATGTCTTCAATAAATAACTTAGTTTTCTGTTCAGCCCACCAAGATCTTGTCAGTTCTCTGAAGTTGAACATATTCCAAAAAAAATCTGGGAAATTAAGTGGAGCTGATGCATAATTATTTTGTGAATAGAGCTATAAAGGGGCAAGAAGCTGTCCTTTCCATGAAGTTTATCACTTTAAAATTATATCTTTGTTGCAATTATTCACAGCATTAAGACATGGCTTGTTAACCATATTCTGTAGGGTACTTGTATACAAAGCATTCTTACTGTAGAAGTGATGCTACGCACAACATGCCAGTCCATAAATTCCAACCAAGTTAGCAAACTATTACTTGACTTGGGAAACATGAATTCATGCTGCAGTGAATGAGTTATCTCCTTTTTATGCTCTTGCTCCCTTTCACAAAAGCAGCTAAGATATATGACCAGAAGGAAGTTAGTTTGGAATTACTTCATCACATGTGATTTAGCAGATATCAAGGGAAAAAAAGTCAAAAATAAAGCTGTAACTTAAGAGTTGACAATTCTTTTCAATGTCCATATAAAGATAAAAATAAATTCCTTATAGTCTACCGGAAGATATTTTGCTTTTAAAGATGGAGGAATATTTTTGGTACTATGGGCCTTTTGAGCATTTTTTCCCCAATATGGTGATGAGATATTCAAATATTGAAGGTGAAGATCATTCTAACTTTAACTAAAATTCCACTGGAAGTCCTGAAAATAACTATTCTGTCTTCCCTATTTATATTACCATATTAGATTTAGAGAGTTTTCTATTTTTTCCTTTACCTCTTTTGCCTGTCATTCCCATATGAATAATTGCATAGTCTAGATATTCTCAATCCTTTCATTTCCTTCTTGGTATATTGTTTCAAAGTTTAGCGAAAAACCTTATAAAATCAGGTGGTAAACAAATAACCTATTTTTTGTTCCTTTTTACTTAGGCCTTACATAAACACTTGCTAATTATTTAGATTGTTTTTCAAAGTTTCAACATGTAAAAGAGATATTTTCAAAGTATACTTTGAAATCTCATAATCTTATCACCTAGACTCACATCAAATAAGCTGTATGAATGTGATTTGATCATCTGCTCCAGAAAAAAAAAAAAAGATCTAGGATTATGAAAAAAAATGGGAGGTTTATTTTTTAAAAATTATTAAAAGGAGAGCAAATGTATATTTCTAAGATTAAAAGACAAATTTCAAAATACAAAATCCATTCCAAATATATGAACTTTCAGTGTAAGGATATATCAGAGATGACATTGGATATTTTTCTCAGGGAATTTCCCTATTGTTACTTGTGTCATTCAAAACAAGACCTGTGAATGATCTTCTATACATTCCAGATGAATGCAAGATCTTTGTGAGCAAGAAGCATAGATACATACATATATGTATATATATATATATAATATATATGTATACATTTGTGTACAGATGTATGTGTGTATTTAATTATCTTCAGCAATTACCATTTCTTAGCATGTGACAGGTACTTAATAAATATCGATTAATTGAATTGCCTTTTTAATTTTTAATTCATTTAGTTTGAGGGGGGCATCTATCCCAAGAATGTTAAGACGTTGCCTGCATAATGGGTAGATGATAACAATGTGTTTCAGAACCAAGAAGGTGGCTAGAGCAAGCAGTATGGACTGCTGAGGGCTTTTTAAACACTGAAGATGCCAAGGTCACATACAGCATCCTGAACCATTCACAGTCATCTTAACTTTGTCTCCCCACTGGATGCTGATCATTTGGGAAAAGAGAGTGAGACCAAGCATGTTGCACAGCTCTACCTCACTTAAATCCAATTTATGAATGAATTAAAAGATATTCCCCTTACCATTTTACCATTTTTACCTACCTCAAGGCCCTGAACAACAAGCAAGTGATAAAGCACCATTTCCAGATACACTGGAAGATCAAGTAAAAATGCTACACAAAGATGACCCAGGCCATATAGTCATCTTCTCATTAGAATGAAGTAGCAGTCGAATTCAGTAGTCCCATGGCTTCCTGAATAACCTTTTGTTTTCTTCCTGAACATCCTTATTAAAGACCATGTTGTATGAAAAAGGGGTTAAAAATAGTCCCTCAAAATTGTCTCTTTCTTCCAACACTGATCTGCTTGCCATGTCAGAGAAGAATTCCATCCTGTGGTCAACACACACAAAAAAAATATACAAAAAATTTTATGAAAATGATTTCATTAATTGTCATGGAATGTGCACATGCTTATGGTAACAAAAATCCAATAGATCTGAAAGATGAGCAGCTCTTGTTGCAATGAAACTCTGCAGGAATCACATCCAAATAGCATTCCTGCATGAAATAATTATGGCAAATGAAGGCCAGTTTACTGAAATTGAAGTTGGATGAACATTTTTATTTTCTGGAAGTTAAGGAGGTCACAATGAAACTGGTGTAGGTTTGGCTATAAAAAGTAATGCAGTCTAAAAGCTTTTATGCCTATCAAAAGAGTGAACAACAGGCTCATGACAATGTGATTGCCATTGTAGGAAAGCACTCCATCACCTCATCAATGTGTATGGTCCCACCATGATGAGCCCTGATGAAGTCAAATGAAAATTTTATGAAGACCTGGACTCCTTCATCATCAATGTGCTGAAAGAGGATAAGCTTGTAGTTCTGGTTGACTTTAATGTAAGAGCAAGCACAGACTACCAGAACTGGCAGGGAGTCCTTGGGAGGAATGAAGTTCAAAACAACAACAGTAATGGTCACTTGCTACTGAAGACTCTGGTATCTCTGGTATCACATGCTAAGAAATGGTAATTGCTGAAGATAATTAAATACACACATACATCTGTACACAAATGTATACATATATATATATATATATTATATATATATATATACATATATGTATGTATCTATGCTTCTTGCTCACAAAGATCTTGCATTCATCTGGAATGTATAGAAGATCATTCACAACAACAGTAATGGTCACTTGCTACTGAAGACTCTGGTATTTCTTATCACCAACACTGTCCTCAAGTTAACTAAACTCAATAAAACTTCATAGATGTAACCTTGCACCAAATATTGGCATTTAATTGATTGTGTTATTGTAAGTGAAAAAGAGAGACAAGAGGTGAGAGTGATGAAGGTGATGTGGGGTGCTGTATTGGGAAGGCAATATTAGTAGTATTGATGGTGATGATGAATATTCTGGCATAGTTCTCAATTGCAGAGTATAACAGACTCTCCATATAGAAGGCTAAAGAAAAATATGTCTTCACACCAAAAATTCAAATCTCAACACTAGAAAGCAAAATCTGTCACAGTAACCAAGAACTCAATACACATTAGCACTTCAAAGGACAAAGCCCTTCACAAGCCTTCCCCCAAACAAACAAACACTCAGGAGCCTAGGCATCTGCTTGCCTGTGTCCTCTCCTCCCTCCGCTGTAACTGCTTTCACCAACTTCCTCCCAGTTCTGCTCCACCCTTCCTGTTCCACCCATTCAGCAACTTCCCACCACCACATGTGATTTAGGCTTCCATTTGAGCAAGTCATGGGACCTATTAATGAATGGGAAATATCTTCCCACTCAAATTACTATTACAAGTGCAGAGTGGTGGACTGATCATAGATCTATCTTTTCCAATCTAATATTTGCTTTCAACAAAAATGATGATCCCAAGGCTAGGCAACTACCAGAAGACTTAATGTCAATAGATTAGAGAGTTTCTCTGAGCATGCACAATTTGTTACAAACTTGCAGTGAAAACTGAGCCAACAAATATTTGACAACAATAGAGCTGAAAAGGTGTGGGGAATTTCAGAGAATTGCTATACAGTACAATTTTTAGTCTTCTGGACCTGAACACACACAAACATCAAGATTGGTTTGATGAAAATGGTGGGAAAATACAGAAGCTGATAAACAAAAACGTTAGCCCTTCAGAGGGATTAACATCAAGATATTTTGTTCATCTCTAAGAAGGCAGAGTTTAACTCCACCAAAAGTAAAAGGCAAGAAGATGGTGGAGTAGAAAGATGGACCTGTTGAAGCTCCCCCTCCCTCATAGTCAATAAAATACCTTGTAAAAATTACTCTAAACAAATTCTACAGCAGAAGAAACCATAAAAGGACACAGTGAAAGAGATTTCCAGCCCAAAACAACCTGGAAAACTGACAGGAAAGGTCCTTCACACCAGGCAACTTTATGAGAAACCAAGAAATTACAAAACAAAAAAATAAACAAAGAAAGAAATAGAAGATAATGGAAAACATCTCATTGGAAAAACAACTGACCTGAAAATATATGTAGGAAAGACAATTTAAAAATAGTGGGACTACCTGAAAGCCACGATCAAAAAAAAAAAAAAGAGCTTAGATGTCATCTTTCATGAAATTATCAAGGAAAACTGCTCTGACATTCTAGAACCAGAGGGAAAAATAAATATTAAAAGAACCACCAATCACCTCCTGAAAGAGATCTGAAAAGAGAAACTCCTAGGAATATCGCAGGCAAATTCCAGACTTTTCAAGTCAAGGAGACAATATTACAAGCAGCTAGAAAGAAACAATTCAAGTATTGTGGAAATACAATCCAGGTAACACATGATCTAGTGGTATCTACATTAAGGGACTGAAGGACTTGGAATATGATATTCCACAAGTCAAATGAACTAGGATTAAAACCAAGAATTACCTACCCAGAAAAATTGAGTATAATACTTCAGGGGGAAAAGTATTCATTCAATTAAATAGAGTACTTTCAAGGGTTCTTGAAAAAAAGACCAAAGCTGAATAGAAAATTTGGCTATTCAAACATAAGAATAAAGAGAAGCATGAAAATGTAAATAGGAAAGAAAACTATAAAGGATTTTCTAAAGTTGAACTGTTTACATTCCTACATGGAAAGATAATATCCGTAACTCTGGAAACTTTTCTCAGCATTTGGGTAATTGGAACGACTATGCTCACTTATATATAGACAGAGAGCACAAGGTGAGTTGAATAGGAAGGAATGATATCTAAAAATATAAAATTAAGGGCTGAGAGTGGAATTTACTGTACAGAGAAAGGGAGAAATAAAATGGGGAAAATTATCACTCATAAAAAGGACAAGAAAAAAACTTTTTTCTTTGACAGGGTGAAGCGGGGATGTGAGAGGGAAAAAGTGAAGCTTACTTTCATCACATTTGGTTTAAGGAGGGAATAACATGCACACTCAGTTTGGTATGAAAGTCGATCATACCCTACAGTAAAGTAGAGGAGAAGGGGTTTAGTGGGACACGGGGATGATATAAAAGAGAGCAAATGGGAGGAGGAGCAATTAGAAGTAAACACTTTTGGGGAGGGACAAGGTCAAACGAGAAAATAGAATAATTGGGAGCAGGATAGGATGGGGAGAAATAGAGTTAAGTCATTTGCACAACTACACATATATACCCTATATTGAATTGCTTGCCTTCTCAATGGGGATGGGTGGGGAGGGAGAAAGGCAGAGAAGTTGCTACTCAAAATTTTAGGAAATAATGTTGGAAACTGTTTTCTCATACAACTGTGGAATAAGAAATACACCTGTTGGGGTATAGAAATCTATTTAGCCCTTCAAGAAAAGAGAAAAGATGGAGATATGGGAAGGGACGAGTGTGACAAGAGGGAAGGCACATTTGGGGAAGGGGCAATCAGAACGCTTGGTGTTTGGGAATGGGAGAATGAGGAGAAAATTTGGAACTCAAAATCTTGTGTAAATCTTGTTGAAAACTAAAAATAAATAAATAACCATCAAAGAAGTAAGAGACAAACAAAACTTAATGAGATACAAAATTCTTGCTTTAGTAAGAAGAAATATGTAATTCAATTTTACAATGATATTAACAATCTGAAGTGGCTTTATGATGGCCAAAGGCTATTTATGGGTCAAATACATTTGGTTCATCTCAACTAAGTGCTAGTGGAGCCACATTGATTACTGATAAGGACATGATGCTGGAGTGGTGGGCTGAATATTTCCATAACATTCTGAAAAGACTGTCATCAACCAATTCTGAAGCCACTGACTGTTTATCTCAGATTAAAGTCAATCCCTGTCTAGTTGAATTTCCAACTGAAAAAGATTATGAATGCCGTTAGGCACCCCTTATACTGTAAAGTGCCTAGTACTGTTGCTATACCAGCTGGGATTTATAAGGCAGGGAATCCAAACCTAATTGGAATTTCCTGGGTTATATCAAAAGAAAAGTTTGTTTCATTATCCATCTCTATGAAAGTAGAGATAGATTATCCTGTGAAAATCACAGTGGGGCTCTTTCATTTAGCCATTACTGGCAAGGTCCTTCAAGATTCCTCTTTTATAGGCTGATCTTTCCCTTGCAAGATGGTTGTCTGCCTGAGAGTCAGTGTGGTTTCTGTAAGGAATGAAGAACAGTTGATATATCATTTGTTGCTTGACAACTTCAGGAGAATTTCCAGGAACAGTATGTAACAGTATGCTGATTAGAACAAGATATTTGGTACTATTGTTCATGAGGGTTTGTAGAAAACAACAGCAAAATTTGCTTGCCTTTAGAAGTTAATTTGTATTTTACCTTAGTCTCAGCATGGCATGCTTACTTGGGTTCTGAATAATGAACTGTGCTCTTGCACTTTCCCAGTGAAGCAGGACTGTGTTTTCAGCATGATGTTTTCAGTAATGTCCTCAGATATCTTCAACAAGGATGAAAACTTTATCAAGGTCATTTACTGCAATGCTGTTAAATTATTTTTATTGAAAAGGTTTCAAGCCAAGACTAAAGTGGAGGGAGAGCAGAAGGAGTGAGAGATTGCATGACTTTTTTTTTTTGTTCACAGGTGATTGTGTACTCAATGCAGCCTCTGAAGTTGAGAAGCAATGAAGACTAGATCAATTTTGTGTTCGTTTTGCTAATTTTGATCTAAAAATTAATACCAATAAAACACAGGTTCTCAACCTGCCAGCACCACACCATCAATGGGAACTTCAATTACAGCAAATGAAAGAATCTATTATGCATCATTTGTCTTTTCAATATATATATATATATATATATATATATATATATATATATATATATATATATATATATATATATATATATATATATATATATATATATTCCAGCGATATAAACATAGATGACAAGATTGACCCATACATTACCAGAGATAGCTCAGTGTTTGTGAAGCTCAAAAGTAAAGAGGAGGAGAGAAGAGATATTAGACTCCCTACAAAACTAAAGATTTACAATGTCATTGCACTGACCTCATTTTTTTATGTCTGTGAAATCCGAACAGGCAACCAGCACCATTCCAGAAAACTGAATCACTTCCATTTGAATGTTCTTAGGAAGATTTCAAAGATCACCTGGAGAATAGTTACTGGTCACTGGTCCTTTTCTCAAGCTGAACTGCCAAGTATTCAAACAACTGAAGAGAGTACACTCTGATGGGCTGGTCATGTTGTTTGAATGTCAAATGTATGTTTAATTAAAAGATTACTTTATGTACAATTTACACAAGTCAAGAAATCACATGGAGGTGAAGAAGCAACAGAAGAACACTCTCAATGTCTCTCTGAAGAACTTTGGAATCAATGGTGAAACATGGGAGACATTTGAAGAGTGCTGGGCAGTATGGCATCCTCAACTCAAAGAAGGTATTGTGCTGCATGAGTGAAGCAACATTGCAACACCTAAAAGGAAATATTGGATGCATATATTAAGAGACATCTCCATTCCAAATGTTCATGAGGACTATTTGTACTTGATCCAGGGTAGAGCCTTGTGTACTTATATTGGCATGACTAGGCAGAGTAAGACATATTGTTTCTTGACTCCAACATAATGATGTATTTTTCATCCTCTACAAGAATGAAGAATAATAACCAATAATCATCTAGATGAGAGTTTCCCCTTCATATAAATGTGTTTATAAATTGATTTTTCTAAGCCAGTAATATTACTTTTGTATAAAACTTAAAAGACAAATACTGAATGTAAAAACTAAATGAAAATTAATTTGGTCATGATGTTTGATTAGGAAAAGAAAAAATATATTAATGGAATAGGAACATGATTTAGCTTACAGTAAGAACACTAAAAAACCACCTTTTTTAACTTCCCCAAGGGACAAGGTCGCCTCATTTGATAAATGAAATTAAACAGCACTATATTTTCAGTTTGCATGGGGGACAAAAATGTGTGCATTAATAAGGAAGATCACTGATATAAGTAGAAAGCAAGAAATGGACCTCACAGTGTATTTCAGGTGAAAGATGTGGTCAAGAATTGAGAGAGCTGGTAAACAATTTGACAGAAACTAGATCCAAGAAATAATTTAAAAATGAATTATCAGGACAGACCAAGATGGCAGAGTAAAAGCAGGGACTTGAGTTCTCCCCCAAACCCTTCTAAATACCTGTAAAAATGACTAAGCAAATTCTCAAGCTACTGAATCCACAAAATGACAGAGTGAAACAAATCTCCATCCAAGATACCCTGGAAGATTGACAGGAACCATATCCCACTGGGTTTAGGGCAGAGTACAGTCCAGCTTCAGCTGCACCAGCATAGAAAGGACCTGAAAAGGCCTTAGGGGACTGAATCACTGGCAGCTGTGATAGTTTTCAGACTTCTCAACCCCAAAATTTCAAGGACAACTTGGAAAGTCAGTAAGAAAAGCCTGTCCTAACTGTGTGAGAAAGGATCCTGGTCTGACTTTAGCCCTGGGGTGGGGGAGCCCACAGCAGTTGCAGCAGCAGCAGCAGTGGTTGTCTCTAGAGTTGATCAAAGGTGGATTGAAGGAATCTCTTGATTTGTGCTGAGGCAAGATTCTCTTCCTTTGCCCTGCTTGGATCTGGGCCTCAGTCCTGGATGGTAATCCTGGGGCAAGGAGGAGTGTTGGCATGGAGGAGGTTGTGGCAGTGGTGGAGAGGGAAGCCTCCTCACAATCCCAAAGCAGAGAAGAGTGCTTGAGGTTATTCAAAGACCAGACCAGACACCAAGAGAGGACTAATACCCCTCCTTTGATCACACAACTTTGGAATAGCTCAAACTTTGCAGGTCCCTAGAAATATTTCCAAAAACAGCTGCACAAAACCCCTCAAGCTTGGGAAAGCATACCGCTTCATCCCTACCACCACTGGAAGTGGAGATCTACTTTGACTAAGAACTCAAAAGTCAAGTAATTGACTGGAGATATTAGCAAACAGTGGGAAAAAACCAGATTACAGAATCTTACTTTGGTGACAAGGAAGGTCAAAACATACAACTAGAAGAAAAAAAAGTCAAAATGCCTACATTCTAAGCCTCCAAGAAAAAATATGAGTTTGTCTCAGAAGAACTCGAAAACAATTTTGAAAATGAAGTAAAATAAGTAGAGAAAAAATTGGGAAGGGAAATGAGAGAAAATCATGATAAATGAGTCAACAGCTTGCTAAAGGGGTCCAAATTAAATCCTGAAGAAAATAACACCTGAAAAAATAGACTACCCCAAATGGCAAAAGAGGTCCAAAAAGGCAATGAGAAGAATGCCTTAAAAAGCAGAATTGGCCAAATGCAAAAGGAGGTTCAATCACTCACTGAAGAAAATAATTTCTTAATAATTCGAATGGAGTAGATGGAAGATATAGAAACTAATGACTATGAGAAATAAAGAACTTATAAAAACAAAACCAAAAGAACAAAAAAAATGGAATACCATGTGATATATCTCATTGGAAGAACAGCTTGGAAAATAGATCCAGGAGAGATAAATTTAAAGCTTATTGGAGCATCTGAAAGTCATGATAGAAAAAAAAGAGACTAGACACCATCTTTCAAGAAATTATCAAGGAAAACTGGCCTAGTATTCTAGAATCTAAGGATAAAATAGATATTGAAAGAATCTCCCCCATGATCTCAATGAAATTCCAAAAGGAAAACTCCTACGTATATTGTAGTCAAATTTCAGAATTCCCATATCAAGGAGAAAATTTTTCAAGGAGCTAGAAAGAAAAAAATTCCAGTGTTGTGTGTCATGGTAGACTAAATGGGAAAATTTTTTACATTCATTAATAGGCCCATGTGAGTTACCTGGATCACATGGAAACCTGAGTCACATGAGTCTCACCTGGATCCGATTGTGGGAAGTGTTTGATGAATAGGTGGACTAAGAAGAGGCAGAGCTAGAGGAGAGTTCAGAGGAAATTTGATTATGAGAGCTAAGTCAGAGTTGGGAAGGATGCAGGCAAGCAGGCAGATGGCTAGCATGAGTGAAAGAGCTTGTTTGTGAATTTGTTTAAGGAGCCTTGCCTGTGATTTGTTTAATGGAGCTGGTCTGTGGGAAGCTTAGCAGGGAGAATGTTTGGGGACTGCAGTGTTCTCTGCATTGTTTTTGTGTATAGATTTTTATACTATGATGGATTTGACTTTATGATATCTGAATAAATGTTTTGGTTCTGTGTTCCTTGTGGAGAGTCTGTTACATTTTGTGATTCAGAATTGCACCAGGATATTCATGGCTGCCATAGGTGCTGCAAGTGCATGGGTGCTACATTATGGAAACATGACTAGGATACGACAAGACTTCGCAGTTTCTATATTAAGACATCTTAGGGCTTGAAATATGTTCCAAAGATCAAAGTGGCTAGGATTAAAACCAAGAATCAACTGCACAACAAAACCAAGTATAATATTTCAGGGGGAAAATTGGAAATTCAATGAGAAAGATAATTTTCAAGCACTCTTGATGAAAAGACCAGAACTGAATAGGAAATTGGACTTTCAAGTACAAGAATGAAGAGAAGCATGTAAAGGTAAATAGGAAAAAGAAATCAGAAGGAACTTACTAAAACTGAACTGCTTACATGCTTATATGGAAAGATATTATTTGTAACCCTTGAGAGTTTTCTCAGTATTAAGGTAGTTGGAAGGAATATGTGTGTGTGTGTGTGTATGTATGTGTATATATATATATATATATATATGTGTGTGTGTGTGTGTGTGTGTGTGTGTGTGTGTGTGTGTGTACACACATGCATAGACAGAGACAGAGAGAGATCGAGACAGAGGGCCCAGGGTGAGCTGAATATGAAGGGATGACATGTAAAAATTAAAATGAAGGGATAAAAGAGGAATATGTTGGGAGAAGAGGAAAGGGAGAAAGAGAATGCATAAATTATCACTGATAAAAGAGACAACAAAATGTTTTTACAATGAAGGGGAAAAGAGGGGAGATGAGAGGGAATGAGTGAACTGCATTCTCATCTCATTGGCTTATTACATACATACTCACTCTTGTATGAACAAATCTATTTTACCCTACAGTAAAGGAGGGTGGAAGGGGATAAGAGAGTGGATGAAAAAAGGGAGGGCAAATGGGAGGAAGGTGAATTGGAAGTAAACCTTTTCGAGGAGGGACAGTATCAAAGAGGGAATAGAATAAATACGATGGAAGGAAATAAAGTCTTTCACAGAATGATTGTTATTGAATTGTTTTACATGACTACACATGTATAACTTATATGAAATTGCTTGCATTCTCAATGTGGGTAGACGAGAAGTTAGGAAGGGAGAAAATTTGGAACTCAAGAGTTCTAAAAAAATGTTCAAATTGTTTTCATACTCAACTGGAGAATAGTGCATACAGGCAATGAGATATAGAAATCTGTCTTGTCCTACAAGAAAATAGAGGGGAAGTGTATAAAATAAAGGGGTATGATAGAAGGGAGGGCAGTTTGGGATAAGGGATACTCAGAATACATGCTGTCTTAGGGTGGAGGGAGGGAAGAAATGGGGAGAAAATTTTGAACTCAAAACCTTGTGAAAGTGAATGTTGAAAACTAAAAATTAATTAATTAGTTTTTTAAAAGTTAAAAAAATCAATTATCAGAAATCATGTGTCCAAAAAAATTTGAGCTTTAGCAAAGATTTTAGAAATGGGCATACTTTTGTCTTTTCTTTCTTTTTCATCCTTTGTTTCATTTAATTACTATTAAATGTGGAATGCTCCTTGAGAATTAAAATATTTCTTGCGTGTGGGACAAATGTCTTTGAACAGAAGATGGTAACTAGCTTTGTGTACTTAGAAATGTAATTTTGGACTCAAAAATCAGTAATTTGAAATTAAAGGGTGAAACTGAATCTATGAATCTGGACTCAAGTCCTGCATCTGACTTTTACTACCTGTGACTATGGAAAAATCACGTAATGTTTCTGTCAATATATCCATCTTTAATGGGATAAGAACAACGATAATTCCTAACTTATATGTTTATTATCAAGCTCAAATATGGCGATAGATATTCCTTATTCCCTGTGCAGTTACTTTTTCACTTTTCAGACCCTTTGACAGCCCGGGTTTTTAGAGGGCAAAGGACTATTACTCCACTCAAAGTATTAAGCAACCCTAATGAGTTGGGGTTTCTAATTTTCTTGCTCATAAGTTGCCACAAGTGTGATTCCCACTGATCATCAGTCAGTACCCAAAGTTAACATTGGAAAAAATGTTATTTAGTGGAAAAAATTCAACAATCAGTACAAAACATTCTGCCCAAAAAGTCATGATGCATGCTCTCCCCAAAATACACACAAATGCTAGGAAAAGCGTATACTTAAGGGTAGAGTACAAAGACATTAAGACACACGTGTAGCCAAAGAGTAAACCAACAACTCCTCTGATTGGAGATCCTTTTTAACATTCTTTCCAGTTTCAGGAGATCATGAATATTGAAACTGCTTTATTTTTTGTTTAGTTTTCTTTCTGCATCTGTCTTTGTGTTTGATTTTACTGAATCTCTTTCTCTGCTTCAAGTTGGATAAGTTGTCTCATATTACTCCTTTCTATCTGATATCATATATAATGGAATGGAAGTGGAAGGGAAAAACTCTTTCCTCCCCTTAAGAATAATCCAGCTCAGGGGCTTGCATTGTCTTAACAGATCACATAATTTTCTTATTTGATTCAATCAAAGAGATTGACACTATAAAAGGTATTACAAACTATAATTATCAACTCAATTATTTGCACATTTTAAAGTTCACCACATCCATTGACTATTGAAAACAGATTCATTGATTGGATGTGAGAGAAGTTCCACCGTTACATATACACTTCAGTTTTTTAAACACTAGTAGATCATAATATCCTTCAGATCAAAGATTATTTTTATTTGTTTTGATTGGTTGTTTTGTTTTTACTCTAATTTCTGAGGGGATAGTAAAGAGATTCGGTGGAAAGAGTCAATCAATAAATATATTACCTATTATGTGCCCATAGGGTAGGCACTGTGCTAATTGGTGGGGATTAAAATGAAGCAATTCCTAGTCCTCAAAAACAACCTACAAGAGCAGATAATAAGTAAACAGAAATAGACAAAAAAAGTTATATACAGGAAAAAAAATAGCAGAAGGAAGGCAATAAAATCAAGAGAAGTCAGGAATTCTTTTATTCTGTAATAGAAGGGATTTTAACTGTGACTTGAAGAAAGCAGGGGAAGGAAGGTAATACAAATGAGAAGAGAGAGTATTCTAGGAACGACAGAAATCAGATAAAATTCAATAAATATTCAATGGACTATCTAGTTCAAGTAGCAACAAGTTCAGTGTTACTTGATCAAAAAGTATATTGCAGGGAGTATGCATAAGAAGATTATAAAGTTAGTAGGGGGTTTAGCTCCAATGAGATATTCACAGGGCCTATGGTGGCCATGAATATGCCAGCAGAATTCTGAATTGTGAAATACAGCAGACTCTCCACGTAGAAGGCAGAAGAAAAATATTAATGCAGACACCAGAAAGCGAAATCACAACACCCAAAAGCCAAATATATATAGACACACACACACACACACACACACACACACACACACTACCAATGCAGAGGGCAACACCATCCCCCAGCCTTCCCTCTATTAGGCTTCCCACAAACCAACCCCCTTAAGTAAATCACAAACCTGCTGTCTTAAACAAAATTACCAAAAAGCTCTCTCACTCACACTAGCCAGTCATCCGCCAGCTTCTCTCTATTTCCATCAGTTATGACTGCTGTGGCACCAAATTGTCCATCAGCTCTGCTCCAACTTCACCTCTTATGGTCCCATTCTTGCTGTTCTACCCTTTCTGTTTCACCAGTTCAGCACAACATGCTAAAGACATCAATTCTCAAATACATAGATTACTGATTCAAATTCATAAAAACAAAAGCCATTGCTCAATTGATAAATGATCAAAAGATATGATCAATTTTCAGAAGAAGCAATCAAAGCTATTTACAGTCATATGAAAAATACTCTCACCCATCATTGCATTTTAAAAAATTCAAGGTACTAACTTACACCTATTAGGTTGGCTACTAGGACAGAAAAGGTAAATGACAAATGTTGGAGTGGATGTGGGGAAAGTGAGACAGTGATGTTGTGATGTGATTCAACCATTGGGTGGAGAAATTTGGAACTATTCCCAAAGGACCACACAACCATGCATACCCTTTGACCTTGCAATATCTCTACTAGGTCTATATCCCAAAAGAGATAAAAAACATAAAAGGAAAAGAGACCTATATACACTAAATATTTATATCATTTTTTTTCTAGGAGAAAAGAATTAGAAAATGAAGGGAATGGGAAATGGCTGAACAACTTGTGGTATTTGATTATGATGGAATACTATTGTACTACAAGAATAGATGAGCGCAATTCTCTCAGAAAAACCTGGAAAAGTCTTACATGGGGTGTTGCAAAGTGAAATGTACTGTGTTCAAAGCAATACCCATATTGTAAGATGATCAACTGTGAATTACTTAGCTATCCTCAGCAATACAAACATCCAAGAGAGCTCTGAAGGTGTTATGATGAAAAATGCTATTCATCCTCAGAGAAAGAATTCATGGCTTCTTAATATAGATTGAAGCATATTTTTTAACTTTATTTTTCTTAGTTGTTTTCTCTCTGTTTTCCTTCATAAATGTTTTGTATGGATATGATTTGCATAGCACACATGTATAACCTATATCAATTTGCTTGCTTTCTCAATGGGGTTCAGTGGGACTGGGAATGGGGGAAGGGAGAGAATTGGGAACTCAAGGTTTTAAAAATGAATGTTTAAAATTGTTTTATAGGTAACCAGGGGAAAGTAAAATACTATACAAATACCATGTAAAGGTTTATAAAAAGACCACAGATTTTGTCAACCAAAAGATCATTGGTCACTTTCTAGAAAGCAGTTTGCTTGCAATTATGATAGTGGCCAACAGAAGGAAGATTGTAAGGAGTTAAGAAGTAAGTGAAAGTAGAGAATGTAGAGACACCTTTTAGAGATGACTTTTTCAAGAAGTTTGGTTGCAAAAGGAAAAAGATTAGATAATAGGGGGAATGGAAAGGTCAAGTAACACATTTGTGAAGATGCAGAGACATGAGCATGCCTGTAAGCAGCCAATAGATGGGGAAAGATTGAAAATAAGTGATAGAATGGGGATGACAAAGAGGTAAAAATTGTTGATACAGTTGGATAGAACAAGATTGCTTGTGTAGGTGGAAGAGTCGTAAGTAGCAAAGCTATCTCTTCTTATAGACTAGAAAGAAGGTGGACATAGGGGCAGGAAGTATTTGAGTGATATGAGATGAAGAAGAGGGGAAATGAGTTATGAGAAAGGGTTCTCTTTCAGCATTCACTTCTTTCCCTCTTTTCTTCCTTGATCCTGAAGCTCA
Organism: Bettongia penicillata ogilbyi; assembly: GCA_023548195.1. NCBI lineage: Eukaryota > Metazoa > Chordata > Mammalia > Diprotodontia > Potoroidae > Bettongia > Bettongia penicillata. The sequence goes on along the minus strand of JAJHZJ010000137.1, from coordinate 190,373 downwards.
CCAAGACCAACTGGTAAAGTGTTATTTTTGGATAATATTGGAGTCACATAATGACAACCTTATGATGAGTATTATCAGGCATTAATATCGGACTTTTCACCGTATCTGAAGTTACTTCAGATTGTATCATCCCCCCTGATGTTCTAACTATCCAGGCTCTGGGTATTTTTTTCCCAATTGGTATAAGCACCTAAAGTATGAATTGAGCATTTCACCACTACATCATTAGGATATCTAGAACCTTTCATTGTCCCTCATATTGGACTTTCTAATATATCTTGCTTCCACTAATTAGTGTTAGATCCTAAAAAGTAGGGACTCTTTACACACTATCATTTTCCCCATTTTCATCTTAAGCATGTAAAACAATGTAAACAATCATTTTAAATTAATTCATCCATCAAACAATCCCATGATTTTGTAGTGAATTTCATGCAATTGAATGGAGTCAAATTTAATCATATTCAAAATAATAGGTTGGATTAAATAATCTCTAGTGTTTCATCAATTTGAAGTTCTGTATAGGAAAATTTACAATTCAATTAATCGTTCTTGGTTTTTTAATTTATTTCTTTAATTTTAGTTTTCAGCATTCATTTCCACAAGATTTTGAGTTCTAGATTTTCTCCCCTTCTAACCCCTTCCCCACTCAAAGACACAGTGCATCTTGATTACTCCTTTCCCCAATCTGCCCTCCCTTCTATCACACCCGTACCTTCCCATATCTTCTATCTTTCCTTGTAGGGTAAGATAGATTTCTATATCCCATTACCTGTATTTCTTATCTCCAAATTGCATGCAAAAACAATTCTCAACATATGCTCCTAAAACTTTGAGTTGCAACTTCTCTCCCTTCCTCCCTCCTAACCCATACCTACTGAGAAGGCAAGCAATTCAATATAGACTAAATATGTGCACTTATTCAAAAACTTCCATAGTAGTCATGTTGTGAAAGACTAACTATGTTTCTGTCCATCCTATTCTGCCCCCATTTGTTCTATTCTCTCTTTTGTCCTTCTCCCTCCCCAAAAGTGTTTACTTCTAATTACTCTTTCCTTCCATTTACCCTCCCTTCTATCATCCACCTACACATACCACTTCTCCCCTTCTCCCATACTTTCCTGTAGTGCAAGACAGATTTTTATACCAAATTGAGTGTCCATGTTATTCCCTCCTTAAGCCAAATGTGATGAGAGTAAGCTTCACTTTTTGCCTCTCACCTCCTACCTTTTCCCCTCCATTGAAAAAGTTTCTTTTTCTTGCCTCTTCTGAGAGATAATTTGCCCCCTTCCATTTTCCCCTTTCTCCTCCCAATATATCCCTCTCTCACCACTTAAAATTTTTTTTAAATATTGTCCCTTTTTATTCAACTCACACTGTGTCCTTTTTCTATATTTATAAAACCCCTCCAACCACCCAAATGCTAAGAAAAGTCTCAAGAGATACTAATATTATCTTTCCATGTAGGAATGGAAACAGTTCAACTTTAGTATGTCCATTAGGATTTCTCTTTCCTGTTTATCTTTTTTTAAAGAAAAATTTATTTATTTAACTTTTTACATTCATTTTCACAACATTTTGGGTTCCAAATTTTCTTCCCTTTTATCGTCTCCCCCCACCCCAATACACCGAGCAATCTAATTTTCCCTATCACCAATCTGCCCTCTCTTCTATCATCCCTCCCTTCTCTTGTCCTCATCTTCTCTTTTGTCCTGTACGGCCAGATGACTTTCTATTCCCCATTAACTGTATTTATTATTTCCTAGTAGCAACAACAATACCCAACAGTTGTTCCTAAAACTTTGAGTTCCAAATTCTCCCCATCCCCCCCTCCCCATCCATTCCCTTTGGGAAGGCAGGCAATTCAATATAGGCCATATCTGTGTAGTTTTGCAAATGACTTCGATAACAATCATGTTGTGTAAGATTAACTGTATTTCCCTCCACCTTATCCTGCCCCCCATTGTTTCTATTCTGTCTTTTGATCCTGTCCCTCCCTGAATGTTGACTTCAAATTGCTCCCTCCTCCCATTGCCCTCCCTTCCATCATCCCCCACCCCTTGCTTATCTCCTTCTCCCCCACTTTCCTGTATTGTAAGATAGGTTTTCATACCAAAATGAGTATTCATTTTATTCCTTCCTTTAGTCGAATGTGATGAGAGTAACCTTCTTGTTTTTTCTCAGCTCTCCTCTTTTTCCCTCCACTAAAAAGTCTCCTGCTTGCCTCTTGAATGACATATAATTTACCCCATTCCATTTCACCCTCTTTCCTCCCACTGCATTTCTCTCTCACCATTTACCTTAATTTCTTTTAAGATATGGTCCCATCCTATTCAATTCACTCTGTGCTCTCTGTCTCTGTATGTGCGTGCATGTCTGTATGTGTGTGTGTGTATGTGTGTGTGTGTGTGGTCCCACCAACTACCCAGATACTGAAAAGTTTTAAGAGTTACAAATATTGTCTTTCCATGTAGGAATGTAAACAGTTCACTTTTGGTAAGTCCCTTATGACTTCTCTTTGTTCTTTGCTTTTTCATGCTTCTTCCCATTCTTGTGTTTGAAAGTCACATTTTCTTTTCAGCTCTGGTCTTTTCATCAAGAATGCTTGAAAGTCCTCTGTTTCATTGAAAGACCATATTTTCACCTGAAGTATTATACTCAGTTTAGCTGGGTAGGTGATTCTTGGTTTGAGTCCTAGTTCCTTTGACTTCTGGAATATCCTATTCCACGCCCTTCAATCCCTTAATGTAGAAGCTGCTAGATCTTGAGTTATCCTGATTGTATTTCCACAGTACTGGAATTGTTTCTTTCTAGCTTGATATGAATCAGATGTACCATGTGTTAAGTAGTCAGCAACCAGTATACCTCTTAAAGTCTGAGTGAACTCAAGAGATAAGATAGTTTTTAGAATTGAAACAGGATCAAAATCAACATTAAAATTTGAAGGGGCAAATGATAATCAAAATGTCGTGTCTAGGTTACAGAACTTCACCAATACAGTAAAGATAGTTGGTTCTGACATTTTCTTTGTTCAATATCCTGTAGCTACATTTATGTTGCTATTTCTGGAAATTCATAGCCTGCTCTACCTTCTAGTGACTGAATTTGTCCAAGCTAGTTTACTCTTGCTGCCAGTACCTTCATTGTTCTATATGTTCTAAACGGTAGCAGGCCCGCTAATGTCATTAATGCATAACTGAACTAATAACACTTCATCATCTCACTGTGAAGCAATATTACCAATGTCGTTAATGCACAAGAAATTCTAAGCTTGCAAAATGAAGAATCTTCCTGTCAAAAACTTACAAATCAAAGTCACATAACAATAGAATTTTATATGTACCTGTTTTAATGCTGCAGCAGATTTCTAAGGAACAAAGTAGTGGAATTCTCTTTTGGATACATTTATTTATCAGCAAAGTGGAAGAGGAGAAAAACCTGTCTTTTGACCTTGTGGTGAAATCCATATCAACAAGCAGATAGGTCTCATATTTTTCTTTTTTTAAAATAGAAAATTTATTTTTTCAGTTCTAAACTTTCACTCTCACAGGAATTTGAATTCAAAACTCTCTCCCCATCTTTCCCCACACCCACCCCAGGACTACATGCACTCCATTGACCCCTTCCTCCAGTCGGTACTCCTTTTTATTATCATCCCTCCTTCCACTCCATTCCCCTCTATTTTCCTGTAGGGCAAAATAGATTTCTATACACCATTGTCTGTATACCTTAATTTACAGTTGCATGCTACAACAATTTTTAACATTCATTCTAAAAGCTTTGAATTCCATATTCTCTCAGTCCCTCCCCACCCATTTTCTTTAAGGAAAAAAGCAATTCAATACGGTCATATGTATGAAACAATGCAAAACACCTGCATAATAGTTATGCTGTAAAAGAGGAACCACATTTCCTTCTGTCCTATCCTGTCCCCCATTTATTCCATTCTCTCCCTTGGTCTGTCCTCCCACAATAGTGTTTTGCTTCTGATTGTCCTTTTCCCCACTTTCCTGTCCATTCTATTATCTTCTCTTTCCTATCCCCTTTCCTCTTACCTTCATATAGGATAAAATAGATTTAAATATTTGACTGAGCATGAGCTATTCCGTCCTTAAGTCAAATCCCATGAGACTAAGGATCACTTATTTCCTTTACTCTCCCCCCTTCCCCTCCACTGTAAAAGCTCTTTCTTCCTTCTTTTATGTGATGTGATTTGTTACATTCCATCTCTTTCTTTCTGTTACTCCTAGCACATTCCATTCAACAGTAAATTTTATTTTTTAGGTATTTTCCCTTCATATTCAGCTCACCCTGTGCTCTCTGTCTATGTATATATCTGTATGTACATTTATATCTAAATACATACATACATATATACACATACATACACACATATATGTGTGTGTTTATATATATATATATACATACATTAACACATACACCCGTGTTCATTCGCATACCTACATATATATTATGTGCACACATATGCACCAATAGGCACATGCATATATATTCACTCTTACTGCCCTAGTACTGAAAACAATAGCATGAGTTACAAATAACATCTTTTCGTGTAGAAATGCAAAAATCTCAACTTTAGTGAGTTGTATAAGACTTCTCTTTCCTGTTTACCCTTTCATGTTTCTCTTGATTCTTGTATTTCAACATCAGATTTTCGATTCAGCTCTGGTCTTTTCAACAACAATGCTAAGAAGTCCTGTATTTCCCTGAAATTTCATTTTTACCCTGAATTATTATACTCAGTTTTCCTGGGTAGGCGATTCTTGTTTGGAATTTCATCTCCCCTGGCCTCTAGAATATCATATTCAAAGCCTTTCAATCCATTAGTGTAGAAGCTGCTAAATCCTATGTTATCCTGATTGTATTTCCACAATACTTGAATTGTTGATTTCTGGCTGTTTGTAATATTTCTCCTTGACCTGGGAATTCTGGAATTTGGTTACAATATTCCTAGCAAGTTCCCTTTGGAGATCTCTTTCAGGAGATAATCAGTGAATTCTTTCCATTTTTATTTTATCCTCTGGTTCCAGAATATCGGGACAGTTTTCCTTGATAATTATTTGGAAGATGATGTCCAGACTCTTATTTTATTGTGGTTTTCACGACCAATAACTTTAAATCATCTTTTCTGGATCTATTTTTCAGGTCAATTTTTTTTTCCAATGAGATATTTCAGGTTTTCTCCTATTTTTTTGATTCTGTTGTTTTATGTATATATATATATATATATATATATATATATATATATATATATATATATATATATATATAAAATTGCTTTGTTTCTCATAAAATCATTCATTTTTATCTGCTCCATACTAATTTTTAAAGAACCATATTCTTCAGTGAGCTTTTGAACCTCCTTTTCTATGTGGTCAATTCTGCTTTTTAAAGCATTTTTTCCTCATTGGCTTTTTGGACTTCTTTTGCCATTTGAGTTAATCTATTTTTAAAGTCTTTATTTCCTTCAGCATTGTTTTGGGTCTCCTTTATCAAACTGTTGACTTGTTTTCGTGATTTTTCACGTTGCTCTGGTTTCTCTTCCAAATTTTTCCTCTACCTCTGTTGCTTAATTTTAAAAATTCTTTCAGAGCTCTTTCCTGACCTGAGATCTTTGCATATATTTTTGGATGGCTTAGATGTAGAAGGCTTGACTTTGATGTCTTCCTCTGATAGTATAATTTGTACTTCATCATCTGAAAGGATAGAAGAAAATATCTTTTCACCAAGAAAGCAACCTTTTATAATCTTATTTTCCCCTTTCTTGGACATTTTCCTAGCCAGTTACTTGAGTTTTGTGTCCTTTTTCAAGTTGAAGGTATACTATCCTAGGGTGGAGAGGCTTTGTGCAGCTGTTGTCTGATATACCTCTAGATACATGTAAGATCTCAGTTCCTCCAAGACGGCACAATCAAGGGAGAGGAGTTTATTCCTCTCCTCTCCTATGTTCCAGTCTGTGAGCAACCACAAGCACCCTTTTCTGCCTAGGAACTGTGAGTAGGATTCCCTGTCTACAGCTGCCAGTAGCTCCTCCACGCTTCCTCGCTGCAGGAGTGCCACTCAGAACTGAGACTCAGATTGGCTGTTCAACTCCCCCAGTGTCTTTAGCCCGAAGGCTCCAAAAGTAGATATTACTGCCACTGTGGGGCTGGGGCTGGGACCAGGCTGTGCTCCCCTTTCACCTAAGTGAAAGAGCTTTCTTATTGACCCCTGAAGTTGTCTTTGTGTTGAGAAATCTAGGAATCAGAGCTGCCCCACATTCTAGGCCCTGAGGCCTTCTCCAGTCCTGTCTATGCCATGTGGCCCACGTTGGGCTGCCCTCCATGGTAGACCCTTCCTGTTGACCTTCCAGGCTGTCTTAGGCTGGAAATCTGTTTCACTCTGTCATTTTGTGACTTCTGCTTTTCTAGAATTTGTTAAGAGTCATTTAACAGGTATTTTATGGGATATGGGACAAGAGCTTGAGCAGGTCCATCCTTCTACTCTGCCATCTTGACTCCTCATCTTTTTCTTATTAATATCTTGATGTATTTGGAAACCTGAACATCTTTGTTTGATCAAAAAGATGTAAGTTCTGATCTGACAAGAATTGAAGGTTTATCTCGCAGGCTGATAGGACTGAAGGAACACAGACCCCAGAACTAACTAGAACCAGACTCTTTTTGCCTTTTCTACTGTTTCATGCACGTTGTCTAGGTATAGGGATTTTGGTCATGGAATCACAATAGATTATTTATCAAGTGAATTCTGTGGTTGAGTTGCAATAGTCTACATGCACATCAGGAAATAGTAAAATTGAGAGGAGACATTTTGTATGATGAGAAGAAATAAATAGGTATCAAACTGTGTGAGGTGACTTGACTGACTGGTTTGTGTGAGACAGTACCTGGAGACCCCAACCATATTTAAGAGTAGAATAAGAAAACTGATCAATAGTGAAACTTTATTTTGTTAGGTATTCATGTAATTTTGTTTCATGTAAAGGAGAACACCCCATTTCAAAGACAAAAATAAGGGGCATTCTATTTAAGTAGAGAAACAAATGACATGGAAAGTTAAGAAATACTTACACATTTAAATGAAAAGAGCAGAGGAAACAACTCATCTACACATGCATACCAAGAAAAAATTCAATGCAATGTACTCCAAGCAGAAGGACCAGTTGTTCATACAACTAAATGTCTCTCTTCCTTGATTTTCTCTGGCTACATATGTTCAACAAATCCAAATCATTATGTGCAGGCTTTAGCTACATTGTTTTACATTTTCTTCCTCCATTAAATTTCTCATCATACAAAATGTTATGACCTAAGGATACAGCACTAAGGAATTTCTTTAATGATATTTCAAGATATAGCTATGTTAGTCATTTGTATTTACAATGTTTTTTTAATCTATTATGTGTTACTACCTGCCCTGGAGTGCTGATTTTCTTGCTGTCATTATTTTCTGATCTTTGCTTGGCCTCCTGAATAAATAAAATCGCTCCAATTTGAACATGGCACATCTGCAACTTGTATTGGAACTCTGTGTTTTATATTTTCTATTTGACATTAATAAAACACTTGGAGCTGTTGTGGGTGGATATCCTTTCCATTGAAGGGAGAACAAAACCCTCATCAGGGAGCAGCTGTAGAGAAACTTTGGAAAGGGGAAAAGCAAGAAGTTTTGCAATGTTTAATAATTTTAAATACATATCAACTGAAAGTAATAGCAGAGACAAGCAGAGAATTTTAAATGTGACTATGATAGGAAACTCTTATGGCATTTTCAATGGGAACCACAAAGGAATTAACTAAATGAACACAATTTCACATGGTCTGAGTTGGAAGTAATAGAGGAAATTCATAGGTAATTGTTTAATTTTACCATGTAAATTTGCTAAAAGTTACTTCATATTCTATGCTCCTATGCAACCAAATATATTTTCTCATTCCAAGAAATTCAGTAATATGTATTAATCATAGCTTATAAGTATGGAAGTTTATAGAGTTTTCACTACAAGACCAAATCATTTTGAATAATAAATACTTTCTTCATGCCATTAACAAATATTCAAGATTCTAAATTTGAGGAGGACAGAATATGTTCCAAAATGAAATAAATCATTGAAGAGGGGCAATCCTGTGGTGGGATTAGTAGTGGCCCTTAGGTTAGCAAACCTGAGTTTTAATATACAAGCAGTTGAAACAATTATCACAATTATATAAAACAAAGGGTTAATTTTCAGTAGAAAAATTGTCCAGATATTAGGAGTATAGCACAAGGGCGTCATTAATTAAATGTGTCCACATATTAAAAAATCATAGTAGTGCTCATTTTAGTAGTAAAAAACTTAGAAGGTACATACTGACACCCTACATACCAATTACCAGACTTTTTTTTCAGTGATATTCCATGCAGTCTTTGCTTTCCTACTGCCTATAAACATGCTCATATCACTCCTTTGTTTGAAGAAACCTTACTTTATCTTTCCCTTCCTGCTAACTATAGTCCTATATTTCTTCAGCCCTTTGTAGTTGATATGCCTGAAAAGGTCATATGCACTAAGTTCCTCCACTTTCTTCCTCTCATTTTTCCCTAATCTTTTACAGTCTGGTTTCTGACCTTATCATTTTACCAAAACCACTCTCTCCAAATGATCTCTTTGTTGCAAATTGAATGATCTTTTATAATCACCATTCTCCTTGACCTCTCTATAACTTTTCACACTGTTGATCAATCACATTTCTTTCCTTGATATGGCCTTTTCTTTAGGTTTTGAAGACACCGCACTTTCTAGTTCCTCTTACCTTTATGAACACTCCTCCCCTCTGTGTCTTCCAGATGACATTCTCTAAACATAGATGCCCTTCAGGTTGTGTACTGTGCTCTTTTATCTTTACCTTCTATAATGGTTTACTTAGTGAACTCATGACCTTGCAATGCCATTTCTATGATGATTGTTCTCACATGTACCTTCCCAGTGCCAAACTCTGTTGACCTCCAATCCTATATCTTCAACTACCTTCTAGACATTTCAAAATGGATATCTAGTAAAGATTTTAGACTTAGTATGACAAAACAGGGAATTCAGTACCACTCTCTCTAAAACTTTCCCCTTCTATCTTTCCTATTATTGTAGAAGGGAACACTATTCTCCCAGTCTCTCAGTCTCACAACCTGGGAGTCACTTCGGATTGGCACCAGCTTGGATATGAGAGTGAGAGATAATGAAGAATCTGCAAGCAGATTGAAGGATGCTTGTTTGTTTTACCTTATTTTTTTCCTTGTTTGTGTGTGTGTGCTTTCTTTTGCAACATGACTAATCTAGAAATATGTTTGCATAAATTCACATTTATAAATGAAAATTTACATTTTATATATATTGAAAGGTTCGTTATGGGAGGGTGGAAAGAATTCAGGACATTTTATTATTAAAGAATAAACGATTTATTAACATATATTTGGTAAATATTTAATGAAACAAAAATAAATTTAAAAAAGTAAAATAGATGAAAAGGCAATAGGAAAAAAAAGAGAAAATATTGATAAGTATTTGTTACGTTCTTTTTCCATTTCTTTATTTTTTGGGGTAAGAGTAAATTGCTTATTTAAAGATGGGATAGTAGCTGTTGGAATTGCAATTTTTTTGCATGTATTTATCCTTTTCTCAAGTTCAATTTTACTACAGAAAATTGATTAAGATGTAATACCCATGACAGTAACAAATTATTTCCTTTCTGTTAAGGTGTAGTTGTGGTTTTTTTAACGATGGTACTTGGTGTTCTGTATTGCATCATATTGATGATATACAGACATGAGGAGTCTAAGCAATTCTATTCAACTCAACAGGCATATTTTATATGATAGGGAATTACAAACATGCTAAATGCTGATGATTTAAAGCAAAAATAAAAAAAAGCCTCATTCAAAAAGGTGTTTACTTTCTACTTTAATAGTCTATAAAATTTTAGAACTTTTAATTTATTGATCCTGGGCTATATTTTCCAGTGGGATGTTCATTGTCTTAATTTTTACCCAAAGGTAAAATCACTAATCATTAAAAGCCAAACTTTCTGAAATAATTTGAAAGATCCTGGCAACTTGCTCCTGGCAAAGCTAGAATGTCTCCAATTCCTCACTTTTTCTTACCATGGATAGAACATGGACCCAGAGTCAGGAAGATATAAAGCTAAATTCAATCATTTGCTTGATACTAGCCAGGCAAATCACTTGCAGCTCAGTTTTCCTCAGGTTCCTTCTAACTGATAAATTTAGTGTTGTTATAAGGTTAAAATGTTTTTTTTTAAATGAGCAACTTTGCAAAACTTAAAGAACTGCATAACTTCAAATAATTGCTAGTAGTAATTGTATAGAACAAGTTCTGATTAGCCTTCTGGTTATTTGGTTTTCTTATACTGATCATGACCACAGAGAGAGAAATTTCCTATGAAATTTTGCCCTTATTTCCACTGCAAACTAAATTCTTCTTATCCTTTTAGCTAATTCTCTGGAAGAAATCTATTAACTATTATTAGGCACAATGTTTTATACTCCCTTATTTCATGTACAGAAAAAATGTAAATAGAGATGTGATTTGTTTCATCACCAATTGACTTACATGCAGCAAAATGGGCAAAGGTAAGATATTTACTGTAGTCACAGTTAAAAACATCTTGGCATATGGTCGAAAACTTTATGATTTTAGTGCCATCTACTTCCTTTATGGTAATTGTATTGTTGTCAACATAAGAGTAAAAAGGTATAAATAAAGATTTTAGAAATATTTTCTCTATTTGCTTCTTGGCTCACAGACAAAATATTTGATAGCCCATCTTAATCTTATCCACACATAATCAGGTTGATTTTGGGGAACAGGATTTCTTGCAATATGAAAAACATTTTCAAAGTAATCTACCAAAACTTATGTACAATAACAAATTGTACACAATTTGTAAAATGACAAAATTGTAAAAAAAAAAAATCAAAATAGAATAATAAAGCTTCTATTTCACCAAAGCAGTAAGCCAAGTACCTTTCAGCTGAGATTGAAGACACTATCCATGCCCTAACTTCATTTCTCTGTTTCCTATAACCTCTAATCCTCAAATGCTATCTAGTATTTTAATTCCATTGTCACCACAGGTTCCAGAAAATGTTTTTCCTGATTCTAACGGAAGGGTACATGTATGTATATGGTAGAGGAATTAAGAAAATTTATCCATATTATAAACATGAATCAAGAATGAGATGGGTCTTTTTTCAAAGAAAAATAGACTTAACCAAATAATCATTATATGATTACAATTCATTGAGAAACTAGTATGCAAGTCTTGTGCAGACATTTGTGACAGGTGTTTTACATTTCACCTGCATTTAATGAAGCTCAATCAAGAAGACAACAAGTTATCTTCTCGAGAAGGGAACGGCAAGTCACTCCGTTATCATTGCCAAGAAAATACCATTGACCCTACCAAAATTACTAAAAGATATTACATTGAAAAATGAGCTCCTCAGGTTCGAGGGTGTCCAATATGCCATTGAGAAAGAGTGGAGAACAACTACAAATAACTACTGTACTATTGAAGTGCATAGGTCAAAGATGAAAGGAAGCTTAGTTGTGGATACGCCTGGTAACAAAAGGAATTGAAAACTGGAATTTGAGATCCATAAAGGATGTGGTTAAAGATAGATTGAAATATTAAACATTGGCATCTTGAGTATTAGTGTACTTAAATGGATGGGAATGGATCAATTTAATTCAGGTAATCATTACATACACTAGTGTGGCCAGAAGTTCCTTAAGATTAACCAAATGGCTTTCATAGTCAATTAAAGCATGAGAAAAACAGTGCTGGGCATAATTTCAGAAATAACAGAATAATACCTTTTAGAATCCAAAGTAAATTGTTCATAATCAACAGTAATGCAAATCTATTCTCCAACCACTGAGTCTGAAGAGGCCAAAGTTGGTCAGTTCTTTGAAGACCTATAACATGTAGAAAATCTCACATTTATGATAGGATATTTGAGTGCTAAAGTATGAAATCTAAAGATAATTGGAATAAGACAAATTTGACCTTAGAGTACAAAATGAATCAAGATAGACATTAATAGAATTTCAAAAGATAATTCATTGATAATACAAAACATTTTTTTCAAATAGCCCAAAAGACAACTCTACATATGGGCATCATCATATTATCAATATCAAAATCAGTTTCATATTTCCTTTACAGCCAAAGGTGGAGCAGCTCTGTACAGTCAGTTAAAGCAAGACATAGAGCTGACTTTTGCTCTGAGAAGGAGCTTCTTATTGTAAACCTCAAACATAAGTTGAATAATGCATAGAAAATCGGACAATATAGATATGAACTAAATAACATATAGATATGAACTAAATAAAAAGTGATGAATAGACTTAAGTGACTAGATTTGGAACATAAAGTGTCTGAAAATCTATGGACAGAGGCTCACTGTATTGAACAGGAGGCAGCAACAACAACAATAAACATTTCAAAGGGCCAAAAAGAGCAAGAAAGCAACATGGCTGCCTGATGAGGCTTTACAAATATATGAGGAAAGAAGGAAAGTGAATGATAAGGAGGAAATGGAAAGGTATACCTAACTGAACATAGAATTACAGACAATAGCAAGGAGAAAAAAGAAGGGTTTCCTAAATAAGTAATGAAAAGAAATAGAAGAAAACAATATAATGGGAAAGACAAGGGAAGAAAATAAGATCTATCAAGGAAATATTTTATGAAAAAAAGGATATAGGAAAACAGACAAAATCATAGTAACTTAATAGAAGTATAAGAGATTAAGAAGAATTGGCAGGATTAGACAAAATAAGGAAACAATTAAAATCTTAATAGCACCACTAGCCATGGTGATATAGTTACTGATATAGAACAAGTTATGGATATATAGTGGAAAATAAAGTCAAGTGGGCCTTACCAAGCATTGTAAGCAATAAGGCTAAAGGAAGTGGTAGAATTCCAGCCAAGTTATTTAAAATCCTAAAAGATGATGTTAAAATGCTACAATTAAATACTCCAACAATTCTGGAAAAGTTAACAGTGGCCACTAGATTGGAAAAGATGAATTCCTAAAGAAGGGCAAGGCCATAGAATGTTCAAATTACTGAACAATTATGCTCATTCAGCACACCAGAAAGTTTATTTTTAAGGTCCTGCAACTTAGATTTCAGCAAAGCGTGAACTAACAATTACAAAAGCAGAGAAATGTTCATAGGGGCAGAGGAGCAACAGATGAAATTGACAATATTTGCTGCTATATGGAGAAAGTAGGGGAGTTCCAGAAAAAATAATTTTATATATATATACATATATATACACATATATACACACACACACATACATATTTCTGCTTCATTCACTACAATAAACCTTTTGACTATGCACCACAACAAATGTGGCAAGTCCTCAGAGTGATGGTGGTACCAGATCATCCTACCTGTGTTCTGAGGAACCTGCATGTGGATCCAGAAGCTTTAGATAGATTTGGAACATAAAGTGTCTGAAAATCTATGGACAGAGGACTGAATATGCAGCAATTGATTGGTTAAAGATTGTAAAAAGAGAATGACAACACTGTATGCTCATCTCCCTTACTTAACTTATATGCAAATACATCATGTGAATGCCTGTCTAGATGAATCAAAAGTTGGAATTAAGGTTTCTGAGAGAAATATTAGATATAGAGATAATGCCAATCTGATGGCAGAAAATGAAGAATAATTAATAATTTTCTTGAAGGTGAGAGGGTAAAAGCTGACTTGAACGTTAACATCAAAAAAAACAAAACAAAACAAAACAAAACCAACAACCAACAGCCTAGCAACTGGGTCATTATTTCCTAGCAAATAGAGGAAGAAGAAATGGAAGCAGTAAAAGATTTTACATTATTGAACTCAAAGGTCACCGTGGATGGTGACCACAGCCATGAAATTAAAAAAATGCTTACTCCTTGGAAGGGAAGCTAAGACAAATTTGAACAGCATACTGTAAATTAGACATATAACTTTGCCAAAAGAGGTCCATATCATCAAAGTTGTACTTTTCGTTTTTGTTTTTGTTTTGTTTATTTTAGTAGCAATGCATGGCTATAAGACTTGCAGTATAAGGAAAGCTGAGCAATGTGGAAGCATTACTTTTGAACTGTGGTGCTAGGGAAGACTTCCGAGAGAATTTGAAAAGAAAGGAGATCAACTCATAGTTAAAGAAATTAAATCAGGCTATCCATAGAAAAGACAAATACTGAAGTTGGAAGTTAAATACTTTTGCAACATAATGAGAAGACACAAATCATCGAAAAAGACCTGAATATTGGGAAAGAGAGAAGGCAAAAGCAAGAAAGGGATAGCAGATCATGAGGATGATAGACACGTACAGGGACACAGTGAACATGAGCTTGGGCATATTTTGGGAGATAGTGAAGGATAGCAGGGCCTGGTTCACTATAGTCAACCTAGTCATGCAAAGTCAAACCTGACCAAATGATTGAATAATAATAGAATGGTCAGTAGAAAGCAGTCAGATATCATTGCCTACTCTGATATGAGGAAAGAGATAAAGAGCTTTTCCATTGCATAATCCCAAGGATATGTTAATATAGGAATTATAAAAAGATTCTAATTTGAACTATTATTTGTCTTTGAAAACAGATATAACTTCTGGTAATGGGAAAGTGCCTGTGTTTTCGTATTCCTATTTCAATTTTCTTAATGAAAGCAGCATACAAATAACAATGGAGTTGAGAAATAGAAAATGTCTTGCAAAGAACTGGGTAAGATCATTTTGAAAAGAGATAAATCGTTGCACTATAAAAGGAAAAATTAAGAGATTGAGGTTTTTTTACATCCTTAGAAAATAGCATGTGAAAAATTTAAGTGTGACAGGAGTGACAAAACATTGAGTCGGACATATATTCAACAGAACGGTAAGGCATGCAGAAACATTTGCCCAAGTTTGGAAAACAGCAATTAATTTATGCCTTGAGTTCATTGAACCTTACACTTCCAGGCAGCACAAAGTGACATCAGAGATCTCTCAGGAGAATCTCCAGGGATGTTTGCAATCCAGAAATTATCAGGAAAATTTTTAGGAGTTGACAGTTACATTGCTATTCTTCAAAGTGGAGTCACCAATCACAATTCAAGGATATGTTATAATTGTGATATTAATGAAAAATGGCCAATAGTTATCTACCAGTTACACTTAAGATTAGTTTTATTCTGGTGAAAGTTAAGTTGTTAACTGCATTCACAAATCATACTTCTCTAGAAAGTACTAGTTTTCAGGCACTAAAAAATTACAAGCATCTTCTTAAAATTCTGATTCAATTTAGGAAATTTAATACATTTTAGCCACCACGTGGATATAGTTTCTTTGGGAACATGTGAAGTGGTAAAGGAGATAAGAATCTTAATGGAAATTGGAGGTGGATATAAGTCAGTTGTGATAAAAATATGAAATACCATGTGATAATTAAGTTGAACTTTAGTTCCTAGAAATAGGAGAAATAGGAACCTAAGCCAATGCACTGAGCCCTGGTTGTCACCCACCTATTCCTTTTTTCCAATGTCTATGTCAGAAGCAGGAATATGAACATAGAAGCAAATTCTCTATATCTGGAATCATGAGGAAATCAGCCTAACACACAAAACCAAAGCAAAAACTTACCCTTCTGTGTAAAATTAAATACTTATCTTTCCTAGACTGTAAAAATAAAATTGAAATATTTATTTCTATACTATCCACATCATATAACTATTGAAATTACCAAATGAAATAATTTAATAAAATTTTCAAAGCATACAGACATGTCTACATAAATTCAATATATTTTATTTCATTTTTAATTTTAAATGTTTATTAACTTTTAGTTTTCAACATTCATTTACACAAACTTTTGAGTTCCAAATTTTCTCTCCATGTTTCCCCTCCCTCACTCCATCACGTTTTGCATTCTGATTACTCCTTTCCCTCCATATACTCTCCCTTCTATCACACCCTTCCCTTAACTTATCCCCATCTTCCCTCTTTTCTTATAGGGCAAGATAGATTTCTATATCCCATTACCTGAATTTCTTATTTCCAAGCTGTCCACAAAAACATTTTTCGACATTCATTCTTAATACTTTGGACTACAACTTCTCTCCCTTCCCCCCTCCCCACCCATCCTCATTAAGAAGGCAAGCAATTCAATATAGGTTATATATGTCTAGTTTTGCAAAAGACTTCCATAAACTCATCCTGTTCTCTCTTTCTCTCTCTATTCATATGTGTGTGTGTGTCTGTGTACGTGTGTTTGTGTATGTGAATGTATAATCCCTTCAATTATCCAAATACTGAGAAAAGTCTCAAGAGTTACAAATATTATCTTTCCATGTAGGAATGTAAACAGTTCAACTTTAGAAAGTCCTTTATTATTTCTCTTTCCTGTTTACCTTTTCATACTTCTCTTGATTCTTGTGTTTGAAAGTCAAATTTTCTTTTCGGCTCTGGCCTATTAATCAAGAATGCTTGAGAGTCCTCTGTATCATTGAATGACCATTTTTTTTCCTGAAGTATTATACTCAGTTTTGCTGGATAGGTGATTCTTGGTTTTAATCCTAGTTCCTTTGACTTCTGGAAAGTCCTATTGTAAGCTCTTCAATCCCTTAATGTAGAAGCTGTAAAATTCTATGTTGTCCTGCTTGTATTTCCACAATACTCAAATTCTTTCTTTCTAGCTGCTTACAATATTTTCTCGTTGACCTGGAAATTCTGGAATTTGGCTATAATGGTGGATTTTTTCAATATTTATTTTACCCTCTTGGTCTATAATATCAGGGCAATTTTCCTTAATATTTTCATAAAAGATAATGTCTAGGCTCTTTTTTCATCTTGGCTTTCAGGTAGTCCCATAATTTTTAAATTGTTTTTCATGGATCTATTTTCCAGGTCAGTTGTTTTTCCAATGAGATATTTCACATTTTCCTCGATTTTTTTCATTCTTTTCATTTTGTTTTATAATTTCTTGGTTTCTCATTAGTTTCCATGTGTTCCATTCTCATTTTTAAAGAACTGTCTTCTTCAGTGAGCTTTTGAATCTCCTTTTCCATTTTGCCAATTCTGCTTTTGATACTATTCTTCTCCTCATTGGCTTTTTGGGCCTCTTTTGCCATTTGAGTTAATCTATATTTAAAGTGTCAATTTCTTCAACATTTTGAGGGCCTTCTTTAGCAAGCTGTTGACTCTGTTTTCCTCATTTTCTTGCATCTTTGCCATTTCTCTTCCCAATTTTTCCTCCACCTCTCTTACTGGATTTTTCAAAATCCCTTTTGAGCTCTTCCATGGCCTGAGACCACTGCATATTTATTTTTGTAGTGTTGCCTGCAGAAGCCTGGACTTTTATATCTTTCTCTGAAGACCTATATTGTACCTAAATTGTACCTCCTCTTCCAAAAACATGGAAGAAAATACCTGCTCACCAAGAAAGTAACCTTCGGTTGCATTATTCTTTTTTTTCTGGCAATTTCTCAGCCCATCACTTCACTTTTGAGTTATTTATCAAGGCTTGCTCAGAGCTAGGATTCACATAAACTGCTCAATTCTCCCAGGGGCTTTAGATGGAGGTCTCCCAGGGCTGCCACTCCAGACAGCTCTCCCCACTCTTAGGTGAAGGAACCCTCCCACTGACCTTTGAGCCTGTTTGGGGTTTGAGCAATCTGGGAACTTGTGCTGCTGGTGGCTCCTGGAAGTCTGTTCAGGGTCCTGTTCCTATCTCGTTGGGCTCTGCTCTCCACTTCCTGGGCTGTACTGTGTGCACTACATGATTCCTTGGATGCACTGAGTTGTACTATCCCCAATTCAATATGCTTTCCTCTTTTCTGGAATTCTTTTCGATATGCTTGATAGTCTTTTGCTTTTACATCATAGGCATTTTTTATTTATTAATTTTATCTATTTTCGATGTTCTACAGTCACTAGCTTAAAACTTAGATTTTTCCTTTCCACCCCCCTACCTTCTGCCTTCCTCCCCGAGACAGCACACAATTTTATATAGGTTCTACACATACATTCCTATTAAAGACATTTTCAGCATAATCATGCCATATAGAAGAATTAAAATAAATGGAAGAAATTGTTTAACAAAGTAAAAACTAATACAAAAGAAAATGATCTGCTGCATTCTGCAATATACTTCCACTTTTCTTTCTCTGGATGTGGAAAGCATTTTTACTTAAAAAAAATTGGGAATTTTTCTTTAAGTTCTTGCATTACAATGAACTTCAAAGTCTACCAGAAAAAAAACTCTCACACACTGTGGTCATTGCTGTGAGCAAAGTCATCCTGGTTCTACTCCTTTCACTCAGTATCAGATCGTATAAGTCTTTCCTGGCCTCGTTGAAGTCTTCCTGTTCATTATTTCTTATAGCACAGTAGCATTCCATTACATTCATATAACATAATTTATTCAACCATTCCCCAATTGATGGACTCCCTTTATTTCCAGTTTTTGGCCACTACAAAAGTGCTGCTATAAATATTTTTGTACATGTGGGACCCTTTCCCATTTTTAAGATCTCTTGGGGATGCAGTCCTAGAAGTGATATTTTTTGGGTGAGAAGGTATGCATATTTTTGTAGCACTTTGGGCATAGTTCCAAATTGTTCTTCAGAACAGTTGGTTTATGTCATAACTCCACAACAATGAATTAGTGTTCCAATTCTCCCATGTCATCTCCAACATTTATCATCTTCCTGTTCTGTTATGTTTGCCAATCTGATAGGTGTGATGTGGTACCTAAGAGTTGTTTTGACTTGCATCTCTCTAATCAATAGTAATTTAGAGCATTTTTTCATATGACTATAGATATCTTTAATTTATTCCTCTGAAAACTCCATGTTCATACCTTCGAGCATTTATCAATTGGTGAATGGCTTTTATTTTTGCACATTTGACTCAGATCTCTATATAACGTAAAAATGAGACCTTTATCAGAGACACTAGCTGCAAAAATTCTTTCCCAGTTTTCTGTATGCCATGAACCTTGGTTGCATTGTGTTTGATCGTGCAAAACCTTTTCAGTTTAAAGTAATCAAAATTATCTACCTTTTACTTCATAATACTTTCTATCTCTTCTTTAGTAAAAAATTCTTCCCTTCTCCCTATGTCTGATAAATACCCTAGGCATTTTTCTAAACAGAAATGCAGCTATACAAAAACACAGAACACAAACTGTGTCTAGTATTTTGTGCATTTTGTCTTTGGCTGATGTTTAATAAATTTACACACGATATTTTCCACATTCCATTTACAGTGCAGTCATTTGAATTTAACTTTAGTTTCAATTAAAAGTTTTAAATTGATTAAACAGTAAAATTTTTCATAAGGTTCTGAAAAGTTCAAGGCTATGCATCTTCATTTCAGATAAAAAAAGAAAATGAAATATTATAATGCAAAACTCTATAATTCACTTAGAAAATACTGTATATTTCTAAAATATAGCTATATAGGTGCATTAAATTATAAGTAAGTAGAAAAGCGATTGAAAATGTGGAATAAAATTAATTTCATTGTCATTATTTCTAGCTTTTGTGGTATTTACATTTTGTATACTTTTAAGTGTGAATCATTTGGGTGAATTTTAATCCGAGTAACATGATTTGAGAAAGACAGAATCAGCAAGCAAATGTTTGCATATTTTAAATGGTATAGTGAAGGGAAAAAAAGAAACCTCTCAGGAGTACTAAATACACTGAAACTCTTTTGTATCTAGGCGTTGAACTGAGTGAAAAAGAGAAATGAATAGAAATACCTAAAATATTTATGTAGGTATATCTTTGAAGTATAATTAAAATGATCAAAAAATAAAGATGAAAATAAGGAATTGAAAATAAGCATTGCACAGAAGTCAAAGGACAAGGCAAAGGTGAATCTGAACCTTGTGCAACATATTGTCAATGAAGAGCTCAAAAAAATAAAAAGATTTTAAATGGCATTAATAAATTATATGATAAGAAGAGATTTCATACAGCCCAAGAACAGCACGAAAAGGGAAGAGCACACATGTTCCACTGTTAACTTTCCAGTGTCAAGACATATTCCAGTATGAAATCTTACCCTATGTTGGATAGACCCCCTACAGAGAACAGTGGGGGGAGACCATGAACAGGAGTTACACATGATGAAAACTGACTAATGAATTAAATCTATACTATGGAAGACAACTTCCAAATGGATTATCTTTCAGATGCATTTGAAGGTTTAAGATGAAAATAATGTTAAAATTTGATTTCTATGTTGCTTCCTGAAAACACTAGAGAGTTAACATAAAGACCTACTGAAATCAGATTTACAATCATTGAATAGAATCCTGAGTTGATTATTGAAATTCTTTCTTTTGTTGTTGTTCACAATAGTTATCAAACTTTGATCTGTCCTTACAATCCACATTTAATATGGAATATTAATATCATTAATGTAAATACCGTTAATGTGAGTACTTGTATTAACACAGCCTAACTTATTCATACAGTCTCATACTGAGTTTTGTCACTGTTTTACAATAGTTCAAAGAGAAAATGGTTAATAGTTTTGTCCCTTGAAGGGACAAAAATTATTGAGATGAGGAGAAGAAATATGATTGGAGGCAGGAATACATGAGATATGTCCAAAAAACAATGAAGAAGGTGGGATATATAACCCTTAGGATAGACTAAAACAAATATATATATATATATATATATATATAAAGATTTTGGGGGGAGTGGGAGAGTTAGTATTTTCTGAATAAGTTTTTATTTGTCTTTTCAATGGTCATATTTTCCACCAATATCTATCTTCCTCATTTCAGAGAGTCATGTATTTTAAAAGGAAAGAGAGAAGAAATTGATATAGCAAAAATTGAAATATGAAACACTATATCAGATATAATTACATCTACATAATAACACCAATCCTTTTGTTGTTCAGGTATTTCAGTTATGTCTGACTTTTCATTACCTCATTTGGGGATTTCTTGACTGAAATACTGGAGTAAACTGACATTTTTTTCCAGAAGATGAAACTGACAGAAACAGAATAAAGCAATTTTTTTCAAGAAAATATAGCTAGTAAGTGTCTCAGGGCCTATTTGAACTCAATTCTTTCTGACTCCAGGCCCAGACTTCTATCTACTAGACCACCTCGCTGCACCAAATATCAATCATATTGATCATGATATCACAAAATTTTGAAAACTTGTTCTGTGTGTTGCATTAATACATCTCCAAAGTCTGAGAATAGATGAATTGGAAGTGTTTTCTCAAATCTATTCCCTGAAGTCATAATGGATTTTTATAATTTTGGACATTCACTTCTGATGTTTTTATGATTTTTGTTTCCATTTATGTTGCTGAGATCATTGTACATGTTCTACTCTTGTTTTATGCAGACTTCAAGCACCACCATTATTTTAAATAAACCTTACAATGTTTCTCTGTATTCATTCTAATTATTTTAATTGAAATGAAGTCACAGTTTTCAAATCTTAATACCTTATTTTTGTATTATATAAATGTTTTATTTTTACTGATTGTATGAGTCTGTTCTATCTTAAAATTATAAATTGAAAGATATTACAAGAAAAAAACACCAAAACAAGAGTTTTCCATACTTAATCCAAAGGTATTCTCCACCTTCCCTCAATTTTCCCTTCCTTCTATGACATCCCTCTTATGTTATTTCCTTTCCCTCTATTTTATTTTAGAGCAAGATGGATTTCTATACTCCATTGGCTGTATTGCTCATTTCCCAGTTGCATGTAAAAACAAATTTTAGTATCTGTTTTTTAAACTTTGAATTCCACATTCTCTCCCTTCCTCTCTCCCCATCAACCCCTACTGATAAGGAAAGAAATTGATATAGATTATACATGTATAGTCATGAAAAACCGTTCCATAATAGTCATATGAAAGGCTAAATATATTTCCCTCCATCCCATCCCACTCTCCATTTATTCTATTCTCTCCTTTGACTCTTCCCTCCTCAAAAGTGCTTGCTTCTAATTACCACTCCTCCCATTTGCCCTCCCTTCTCTCATCCCCTACTTTTCTGTAGTGATAGATTTGCATTCCCAGCTGAGTGTGTGTCATTCCCTCCTTAAGCCAAATCTGATGAGAATAAAGTTCACTCATTCCCTCTCACTACACCCCTGTACCTCTCCTTTGTAAAAAGTTTTTTTATTGCCTCTTTTATGTGAAATAATATACTCCATCCTACCTTTCCCTTTCTAAATCTCCCAGTACATTCCTCTCTCACCTCTTAGTTGTATTTTTTAGATATCATCCCTTCATATTGAACTCACCCTGTGCCCTGTATATAAACAGTTCAACTTTTATAAGTCTCTTAAGATTTTTCTTTCCTCTTCTGTCTTTTCATGCTTCTCCACTTGCATGTCAAAATTTTTATTAAACTCTGATATTTTCATCAAGAATGCTTGAAAGTTGCTTTTCTCATTGAATGTCTATGTTTTCACCTGAAATATTATATTCAGTTTTTCTGGGTAGGTGATTCTTGGTTTTAATTCTAGCTCCTTTGACTTCTGGAATATTTTATTCTGAGTCTTCTAATCCATTAATATAGAAAGTACTAAATCTTCTGCAATCTTGATTTCCACAGTACTT
Source organism: Bettongia penicillata ogilbyi (assembly GCA_023548195.1). NCBI lineage: Eukaryota > Metazoa > Chordata > Mammalia > Diprotodontia > Potoroidae > Bettongia > Bettongia penicillata. The sequence goes on along the minus strand of JAJHZJ010000137.1, from coordinate 167,692 downwards.
GAATTATGTCTTTCTAGCTGCTTGCAGTATTTTCTCTTTGACCTGGAAACTCTGAAATTTGGCTACACTATTCCTAGGAGTTTTTCTCTGGGGATTTCTTTCAGGAGGCAATCAGTGGATTTTTTCCCTTTCTATTTTAACCTCTGGTTTTATATTATCAGGGAAGTTTTTCTTAATAAACTTCTTGAAAGATGATAACTAGGATCCTGTTTTGATCCCAGATTTCATGTATTTCAATAACTTTTAAATTATTTCTCATCAAATTATTTTCCACTTCAGTTGTTTTACGAATGATATATTTAATATTGTCTTCAATTCTTTAAGCTTTTGGTTTTATATTATACTTTCTTGATTGCTCCTAGAGTCGCTAGCTTCCATTTTCTCTATTCTAATTTTCAAGGAAGTATTTTGGTTTTGCATTATACTTTCTTGATTGTTCCTAAAGTCGCTAGCTTCCATTTGCTCTATTCTGATTTTCAAGGAAGTATTTTCTTCAGTGAACTTTTGGACCTTCCTTTCCATTTGGCTAATTCTTCTTTTTAAGTCATTCTTTTCCTCCTTGACTTTTTGGATCTATTCTGTTATTTGGGTTAGTCTATGTTTAAGGTCTGTGAATGAGCACAAGCGCTCTTTTCCACCATGAAACTGTAAAGAGGATTCCTGTTCACTGTCACCAAAGCTCCACCATGCCAGCCTCCTCCTCACTTCAGAACTGCTAGTGAGGACCATGACCCAGGTCAAAGTACTGGCAAAGCAAGAGAATTCAGCCTCAGTGACAGCAAAGAAATCCATGCAATTCCTCTGATCAACCACTTGATTCCCTCACCATTTGTCAGCTGAGAGCTTTGAAAGCACACATTACTGCTGCTGCTGTCATTGCCACTACACCAGGTATGGGACCTGATCATGTTCCTCTCTATCCCAGGACTGACAGACTTTTCCTATTAAACTATATAAGTTGCCCATGGCATTTTTGGGTTGAGAACTCTGGAAATTGCCAGAACCACCAGTTATACAGTTCCCTAGGGCCTGATCCTGCCCTGTCTGTGCTGGTATGGTTCACACCATGACTCTTCTCTCAGACTTTTGAAACAGACATTTCCTCTCAGCCCTCCAGGATGCTTTGGGCTGGAAATGTGTTTCTCTGTTATTGTGTGGGTTCTATTCCTCTAGAAATTATGTGGACTCATCTTTACAAGTATTTGGAGGAGTTTGAAGGAGACCTCAAGCAAATCCCTGCATTTATCTGCCCCAACTCCAGCATAGTGAACTTATCACTTTCACAAGAGAATAACAGAGAAAAGATATACTTATATCACTGTTTCTAACAGTGAAAAGTCTGTGGTATTACTATTGTAGATTATCAGGAATCATATAAGAAACAAGATTCTTTCCATTTTCTAACTCTTAGACTAACATTGATGCATAACTAAGTGTGGTTGGAAGATCTGTCTGCAATAATATCAGAAATAGATGACTTCCCTCCTTGTTTTAAGGAGGTCTAGAATTCAATAGTGTTAACTACAGTTGGGATTAGGCGAAGAGTATGAAAAGGATATGTGTCTGTGTGTTTGTGCAATCTATCATCTCTCTATAGATATAAATTATATACTTATAGAAAATCATTGAAGACAATGAAATAGATATCTAGATATATAGAATATAAATAGAGATATAAATACAAAGATGACTAGAAGTGATGGTTGGGATACAAGAAAGATGGGAATTACATGAACTGATGCTGAGTGAAGTGAGCGCAGCCTGAAAAAACGTTATATACAGTAACAGATATATTTTTATTTTCAGTGCTCCACAACCACTTCCATACAACCTAGATTTTTTCTTTCCTTCCGCTTCCTTCCCTCTCTCTCCTGCTCCCTTCTTGAGATGGCATACAACTCTATATAGGTTCTACACATACATTCCCACTAAATACACCATCACCTTAGCCATGTTGCATAGAAGAATTTAAAAAAAATGGGAGAAATCATAAAACAAGCCAAGACGTAATACAAAAGAAATGATCTCCTACATTCTGTGATTGAATTTCATAGTTTTTTCTCTGAATGTGGAAGGCATTTTGCCTTAATAGATCACTGGGAATTTTTTAGTCCTTGCATTACAATGAAGTTCTAAGTCTCCTAGAAAAAATCATCGCACACTGTGGTTGTAGCTGTGTACAAAGTTCTCCTAGTTCTGCTCCTTTCACTCAGTATCAGATCATATAAGTCTTTCCAGGGCTCTCTGAAGTCTTCCTGTTCATCATTTCTTATAGCAAAATAGTATTTTTTTAAAAAAATAATCATTGGTCTCATTTACATTGTCAAATTTATGATCATAAGGTTGGGCAAAGTAATTTCTAATTATTGTTTTAATTTCCTCCTCATTGGAAGTGAGTCCACCCTTTTCATTTTTGATATTGATAATTGGGTTTTCTTTTTTCTTTTGTTTAATCAAATTGACAAAACATTTATCAATTTTATTATTTTTTTCATAAAACCAGCTCTAAGTATTATTAATCTGCCTTAATTACAATTTTAATAGTCTCTCCTTTGGTTTTCAGTATTTCTAATTTGTCATTTACTTGGAGATTTTCAATTTCTTCTTTATTGAGATTTTTCAGCTGTATGCCCAATTCATAGATCTTTCTCTATTTTATTCATGTAGGCTTGCAAAGACATGAAGCTTCCCCAAAGCATTGTTTTTGCAATATCCCATTAGTTTTGATAAATTGACTCATTGTCATTTTCTTGAATGAAATTTTGATTGTTTCTGGGAATTATTGTTTAACTCACCCATTGTTCAGGATCAAATTACTTGGTTTCTAATTAATTTTTGGTCTATATTTCCACGGTCTTTTATCACATAAAATTTTTATTGCATCATGATCTGAGAAGGATGCCTTGACTGTTTCAGCCTTTCTACACTGGAATATGAAGTTTTATGCCCTAGCACATGGTCAGTTTTTTTCATATGTGCCATGTACTGCTGAGAAAAAGGTATATTCCTTTCTATCCCCATTACATTTTCTCCAGAGGTCTATCATTTCTACCTCATCCAGAGTTTTATTCACCTCCTTAACTTCTTTCTTGTTTATATTAAGTTTAGATTTATCAAGTTCAAAGATAGGGAGGTTGAGGTCCCCAACTAGTATAGCTTTGCTCTTTATTTCTTCCTGTAACTCCCTTAACTTCTCCTCTGAGAATCTGGATGCTATATCACTAGGAGCATATATGTTTAGTAATGATATTGCTTCGTTGTTTATGGTGCATTTTAGCAGGATGTAGTTTCCTTCCTTATCTCTATTGATTAGATATATTTCTACTTTTGGTTTGTCTGAGACTAGGATTGCTATCCCTGATTTTTTTTTTTTACATCAGCTGAAGCACAATGTATTCTGTTCCAAACTTTTACCTTCATCCTATGTGTATCTCCCCATTTCAAATGTATTCCTTGTAAACAACATATTGCTGGATTATGATTTTAATTAATTTTACTGTCCACCCCTATTCTATGGGAGAGTTCATCCCATTCACACACAGTTATACTTACCATCTGTGTCTTTTTCTCCATCTTTTTTTCCCACTGTTTGTGCTTTTAGCTCTCCCTTCTCCCTTCCCATCCACAATAGAGTTTTAATTTTTGACAACTGCTTCCTGCAATCTTCCCTTTCTTCTTTCAGCTCCCCCATTCCTCCCCTTTATCCTTACTCCTTCTTCCCTCCCTTTTAGCGTCCCCTCCCCTTTCTTTCCCCCTTCCACTCCTACTGCTTATAGAGCAAGTTAGATTTATACACTTAATTAAGTTTGTTGTTCCTGCCTTGAGACAAATCAGATGAGAGTACCTCTCAAACAATGTTCATTTCCCTCCCCTCTTTACCTCCACTATAATGCAATTTTGTGCCCCTTCCTGTGATGTAATGTACAATTTTCTGCCTCCTCCTTTTCATATTTCCTGTTGCAATCCCTTCGGACTCTTAAATCACATTTTGATTATCACATCATATACTTTATATCTTACCTGCTCCCTCTAGATATGTACATCACTTTTCTACTTCATAATGGAAAAAAAGTCTCAAGACTAAAAATATCATCTTCCTTCATAGGGAAGAAAACAGTTTGCCAGTATTGAGCAACAGGTTTTTCTTTTCCCCTGTTGACCTTTCTATGCCTCTCTTGAGACCTGCGTTTGAAGATCGAATTTTCTGTTGTATTCTGACCTTTTTATCAGGTAGGTCTGGAAATCCCCTCTTTCATCAAATGTTCATCTCCTTGCCTGAAATGTTACACTCAGCTTTGCGGGGTAATTGATCTTTTGTTGAAGTCCCAGGTCTTTTGCCTTATAGAACATCATATTCCAATTCCTTCAGTCTTTTAATGTAGAAGCTGCAATGTCCCATGTGACTCTGACTGAAGCTCCTCCATATTTAAATGGTTTCTTTCTGAATGCCTGTAGTATTTTCTCCTTCCCTTTATAGTCTTGGAATTTGGCAACTATATTCCTTGGTGTTTTTAGTTTCAGATGTCTTTTGAGAGGTGAACAGTGGATTATTTCGATGACTGTTCTGCCCTCTGGATCTAAGATTTCTGAGCAGTTTTCCTTGATGATTTCTGGAAAGACATTATCCAGGCTCTTTTTTCTCATCATAGCTTCCTGGTAGGCCAATAATTCTTAAAATTTCTCTCCTGGATTTATTTTCCATGTCAACTGCTTTTCCAATTAGATATTTCACATTTTCTTCTATCTTTTCATTCTTTAGATTTTGTTCGACTAATTCTTGACGTACCATAGAGTCATTACCTTCTACTTACCCAATTATAATTTTTATCAAATTGTTTTCTTCAGTTAACTTTTGAATCTCCTTTTCCATCAGTCCAATTATTCTTTTTAAGGAATTATTTTGATCAGGTAGTTTATCTACTTCATTTTCCATTTGTCCAATTTTCCTTTTAAGAGCTTTTCTCTTCAGTGAATTCATTGTTCATACTCTTAAAATCGTTGGCCAGTTTTTCTTCTATTTCCTTCTTCAGCTCTTCCAAGTGTATTCTTTGTCTATTTGACCAGTTCATACTCCCTTCAGAAGTTTCAGATGGGAGTACAGTCTCAGATCTGACCACTTTGATATTTGTGTTTTGTTCCTTGTCCCCACAGAATGATTCTATGATTTTTTCTTCCTGCTTTGCTTGTTATTCATGATGATGACACTTTGTGTATTGTGACCTCTGGTTCTTTCAGCTAGAAGCTAAAGAACCTGGTGCTGAGCTGTCTGAGGAATCAGAGGCCAGGTGAATTCTTTTGTGTGTTTTCCCAGATGAACCCTGGAGCTTGCTAGTTAAGGGTGGGGAGGAGTATTCTGGTCAGGGGAGATCTTCCCAGTTGAACTAGAGTAAAGGCAAACTCAGCATTTTGTGATCCTGGCTGCTGTAGTGCTGAGGTATGCTTGGGGTCCTGGTGTTGGTGGTGGTGAGGCTGCACCTCCATGGAGCTCAGGATCTCCTCCTGGTTCACTGAGGTGGGGCTGTATGGTACAACTCCAGACCTCTGTCACAGTCAGAGGAGTCATCCCTAGAGATTTTCTTAGCCTTACAGGCTATGAGACTGTTTGTCCCTTCTCCTTATCCCACTGGTACTGGATTTTTCTGGGGAAATATTTTATGATTCTTTCAAGGTCACCAAGAGGAGGTGGAGAGAGCATTCCACAACCACTCTACCATTTTGGCTCCCAGAATTTAAAGTAGATGACATACAGGCATTTAATCTGCAAGTTTGTGGTCTCAGGAGCAACAGCTGCAGATACCTAGGGCTCTACTCCTCTCACTCACTTAGTTGTACTGGATTCCCATCCTGGGTTGTTTTGCCTGAGATTCCCCCGAGATTCCACAGTGCTACTGCTCCCTCAGACTGCCCTGGGGATTTTCTGCTTGAATCTTCTACATGATACTCCCCCATCAGAATGTAAACAGTTTCAGATGTGGGAGAATTGAAAGACTAATTCTTTTTTGGTGGAGCTGTGAGCTGATGCAACAATTCTGGAGAGCTATTTGGAACTATACCCAAAGGGCTACAAAACTATTCATATCCTTTCATTCAGCAATATTAATTCTAGGCCTGTATTTCAAAGACATCATAGAAATGGGAAAGCATCCCACATGTACAAAAATATTTATAGTAGCTCTCTTTTTGGTGACCAAAACCTGTAAATCAAGGGGATGCCCATAAATTGGGGAATGGCTGAACAAGCTGTGGTATATGAAAGTAATGGGATACTACTGTGCTATAAGAAATGAAGAAGAGAAAGACTTCAGAGTGGCCTGAAAAGAAATATATGTACTGATTCTGAGTGAATGGAGCAGAACCAGGAGAAATTTGTCCATAGGAGCAACTACAGTGCGCTCAGAATTTTTCCGGTGGACTTAGTCCTTCATAACAGTGCAACAACCTAAAAAATTCCCGATGGTCTTTTGAGGTAAAACACTTTCTATATTCAGAGAAGAACCATCAAATTGGATCACAGAATGAAGCATACCATTTTATTTTCTGTTATATTTTGTATTGTTTTGTTGTTTCTCCCATTCATTTTAATTCTTCTATGCAACATGACTAAGGTGAAAATGTATTTAATAGGAATGTATCTATAGAACCTATATAAGACTGCACACTGCTCCGGGGAGGGAGGAGGGAGGGAAGGGGAAATAGGGGTAGGGAGTATAAAAAATCTAAGATACATGAAAGTGATTCTAAAACACTGAAAACAAATAATATAATTTCAAAGAACAGCAGCCTTAAAAAATATTTCATTTTGAATATGAAATTTGCTGATTCTATTCAAACTGCATTTGTCAAATGTTGAAAAAATAGCATAATTATTTTTTTATGTTCAGAAAAACATTGAGGTTTAGTCTATGATGTACCAAGCATACTGATATTTCTAAGATTTCTTACAGCACTAAATTTATGATCCTTCATAACATTTCATTAAATTCATAAATTTCTCTCAGTTTCAGGATCCTCATTTTTAAAATAGGTAATAATTATTATACTTCACAAGTGCCAATTGAGCTACAGAAATTCTGAAATACTATAAATATTATTATTGCTATTATATTCACCTATTCTCCAATTAATAGACATCCATTTCGTTTCCATTATTTTTGAAATAATAGAAGTTTAAGCTTTTATTATTTTGTGTATAAGTGGAATGTCTATGCCCAACAACAAATATTACTTTTAACTGTAATAATTTATGTTGTATACAATTTTGTAGGATTGGATAATCAAAACATAACAGAGTTAGAAGAGGCACCTGAAACCATCTACTCTAAACATGAACAATCCCTCATACAATAATAAGTATTCTTAGAGCCTGCTTCGATATTACTTGTGAAGTGGTACCTGGAAGCTCTCAAGTTAGTTTCTTTTCCCCCACCTTTCAATGTTTTGTGATTGTTAGAGAAACTAAGACTTCAGTAGTTTGCATCTTAAGATAATAACATTAATTAATTAAGCATTTTAACCTCAGCATTCAATAAAAGAGATTTGGTCTGCCACCAATGTCCTCCTCCACCACATACAGCATCGATTGAACAGAAAGGGGAAAGGGAATATTTAAAACTATTTATACCAAGCAAAGGGTATCTCCATAGAAAGGAATATTTTTAAAAATAATACAAAGAGGGAAATAATATACAAGTGCAATGTCTAAAAATTCGTCTAAAATTATCAGGGCAGCTAACATTGTGGAGCTTCTTCAGTTGAAGGGATCTGCCTGAAACAGAAAGATACTAGGAATCTCTAAGGAGGGATGCTTCAATTGGGTTTCTGAAAATATTTTCCTTTCTTTGTTTGAGTTCTGCAGCACGTCATAACCCATTACAACACTCTTAAAAACACTCTTTGAAAGCTGGAGCCAGTAATTTAGATAACATATCACAACAAGTGTTGCAAAGTCTGAGAATATTAAATGCAAATGAAAATAAATCTTTATGAATGTGAATGGTATCTGAAGTAACAGATGTAGTCATAACATCATCAAACAAAATGGGCATTTTTGTTACAAGTATTATTAAGGTCTAGCAGGATAAATTAAAATTGGCTAACTAGACTTGTGTTTCTTGTTTCTGGGAAAACTATATTCCCTGTGTTAAGATCCCCACCTTCTCCCTTTGACATCTGGAAGAATTTACAATTTTACAGCAGTAGAAAAACACACGCTTATATACTCAGACTTAAAATGATATTTAGAATTACATCCATTTTCAACCACAATGTAGACATTTAAAAAAAAATTCCACTTCAGTCAATTGGTGCCCTTGGAATACCTGGAGGAGATTCTTATAGTGAAAAGGATTTGCAGTCATGGAACCTGATTTACTTGGACTTTTTCAAACAATCTGTTTTATGCTTTATTGACATTAATAATCAAAGGGTTGTTGGATAAGTTTATTTATGTTATTATGACTTTCAAGATATCCGTATAATTTTCGACGGATGCTTAAAGGAAATATTTTTTAAGACAGTATTAAATGAAGCATTAAATGAAGCATACAATGCCCAGTCCTTGTTATGATAGTATATATTTACCTGAAAAAATATAAATGCGGATAATATAACTAAAAAGTCTTACAGCTATAGCCAGACTTCCTCCAAGGGGATGGCCTGGAGGGGTATTCCCTGAGTGCTTTCCAGGTCATGGAAACAGCTAAGAATTGAGCATGCTCTCTGTCTCTAGCCCTTTCCCTTCATTCTCTTTCCTCGGCTGCAGCTAGGTCTCTGTTGCTAAAGACTCCAAGGGCTATCTCCAGGAATTGGACTTGATGTGTTTGGGGTCCCATTGCCAATTTCTGCAGTTTCCTCATATATCTGTAGCAAACTAATTAATAAAATACATGCTAAGAATTGCTGCCCCTTCCATGGAATCAGGATCCAAATTTGTATGCTTTTTTAATAGCTTCTACTAACCTGTTTTGAAAAAGAGGGGGAGGAGCCAAGATGGTGGAGTAAAAAGATTCACATAGTCTAGATCTGAACCCATAGCTCATAAATTACCCGTAAAGATGTGCTCCCAACAAATTCTGGAGTAGTGGAAGTTGCACAACAATGGAGTGGAAGAAATTTCTGTTACAGAGAGCCCTGAAAAACCAACACCAATGGTCCACAACACATCAGACATGGAGCAGCTCCCAGCCCTGCTTTGGCCAAGCAGCACCGAGAGTAGCAGATCCGAGCAGGCTTCAGGGATGGAATCTCCAGCAGCCACGAAGGTTCCTCAATCCACAGGTGCAAAAGTCAGTGAGAGACCTGGTTTGGCTGGGCTAGAAGGGAGCGGGGTGTCCCCATAAATCAGGCCCCTTTGGAACGCAGCAGTGGAGGCAGCAGCACACAGGGGCACCCAAAGCAAGAAGAGGCTCAGATCCATTGTTGAAGGTCTGTACATAAACCCCTTGGGGGAAGTGAGCTCTGTGAGGTGGCCCTGCCCCCAACCGAGAACCTGAATTTAATCTCACACTGAATAGCAGCCCTGACTCCACTGAAAGCCCTGAGGCTGGGAAGGAGAATTTAAATCTCAGACCCTAAGCACTAGTTGAGCGGATCTGGAGGTGAGGTGGGTGTGGAAAGGAAAACTCAGAAGTCACATAACTGGCTGGGAAAATGCCCAGAAAAGGGGAAAAAAAAGAAGACCACAGAAGGTTACATTCTTGGTGAACACATATTAACTCCTTTCCTTTTTGATGAGGAAGAATAATGCTTACCATCAGAGAAAGACATAGAAGTCAAGGCCTCTGTATCACAAATATTCAAAAGAAATATTCAATGGGCTCAGGCCAAGGAAGAGCTCAAAAAGGATTTTGAAAATCAAGTTAGACAGGTGGAAGAAAAACTGGGAAGAGAAATGAGAGAGATGCAAGAAAAGTATGAAAAAAGCGGCAATACCTTGCCGAAGGAAACCCAAAAAAAATGCTGAAGAAAATATCACCCTGAAAAATAGGCTCACTCAATTGGCAAAAGAGGTTCAAAAAGCCAATGAGGAGAAGAATGCTTTCAAAAGCAGAATTAGCCAAATGGAAAAAGAGGTTCAAAAGCTCACTGAAGAAAATAGTTCTCTCAAGATTAGAATGGAACAGATGGAGTCTAATGACTTTGTGGGAAACCAAGAAATCATAAAACAAAACCAAAAGCATGAAAAAATGGAAGAGAATGTGAAATATATCATTGGAAAAACAACTGACCTGGAAAATAAATCCAGGAGAGACAATTTAAAAATTATGGGAGAACTTGAAAGCCATGATCCAAAAAAGAGCCTAGACATGACCTTGCATGAAATTATCAGGGAAAACTGCCCTGAGATTCTAGAACCAGAGGACAAAATAAGTATTGCCTGAAAGAGATCCAAAAAGAGAAACTCCTAGGAACATTGTGGCCAAGTTGCCGAATACCCTGGTTAAGGAGAAAATATTGAAAGAAGCTAGAAAGAAACAATTTAAGTATTGTAGTAATGTGATCAGGAAAACACAAGGTCTAGTAGCTTCTACATTAAGGAACTGAAGGGCATGGAATATGATATTCCAGAAGTCAAAGGAACTAGGACTCAAACCAAGAATCACCTACCCAGCAAAACTGAGTATAATACTTCAGGGGAAAATATGGTCTTTCAATGAAACAGAGGACTTTCAAGCATTCTTGATGAAAAGACCAGAGCTGAAAAGAAAATTTGACTTTCAAACACAAGAATGAGAAGAACCATGAAATAGTAAACAGCAAAGGGAAGTCATAAGGGACTTGCCACAGGTGAACTGTTTACATTCCTACATGGAAAGACAATATTTGTAAATCTTAAAACTTTTCAGTATCTGGGTAGTCGGTGGGACCACACACAGGTGTACACACACACACACACACACACACACACACACATGCACACACACATGTGCATGCTTGCATGCACACACACATACACACAAGCATGCACACACAGAGACAGAGAGCACACAGTGAATTGAATAGGATGGGACCATATCTTAAAAGAAATTAAGGTAAATGGTGAGAGAGAATGATAAGGGGAGGAAAGAGGGTGAAATGGAATGGGGTAAATTATTTCTCAATCAAGAGACAAGCAGGAAACATTTTAGTGGAGGGAAAAAGATGAGAGCTGAGAAAAAAACATGAAGTTTACCCTCATCACATTCAACTACATGAAGGAATAAAATGCACACTCATTTTGGTATGAAAACCTATCTTAAAATACAGGAAAGTGGGGGAGAAGGAGATAAGCAAGGTGGGGGGATGATGGAAGGGAGGGCAATGGAAGAAGGAAGCAATTTGAAGTCAACATTCAGGGAGGGACAGGATCAAAAGACAGAATAGAAACAATGGGGGCAGGATAGGATGGAGGGAAATACAGTTAATCTTACACAACACGACTATTATCGAAGTCATTTGCAAAACTACACAGATATGGCCTATATTGAATTGCCTGCCTTCCCAAAGGGAATGGGTGGGGAGCGAGGGATGGGGAGAATTTGGATCTCGAAGTTTTAGGAACAACTGTTGAGTATTGTTCTTGCTACTAGGAAATAAGAAATACAGTTAATGGGGAATAGAAAGTCATCTGGCCCTACAGGACAAAAGAGAAGATGGGCACAAGAGAAGGGAGGGATGATAGAAGAGAGAGCAGATTGGTGATAGGGAAAATTAGAATGCTCGTTGTGTTGGGGTGGGGGATAGGGGATAAAAGGGGAGAAAATTTGGAACCCAAAATTTTGTAAAAATGAATATAAAAAGTTAAATAAATAAATTTATATTAAAAAAAAAAATTTAGGCCCAAGTTAACACAAGCTACAGAGAACTGATCAATATTTTTGTAGCTCAGCTTGATACACTGCACTGAGTACAAATCATCTGCAAACAGAAAATCATACATCAGCACTGCCTCCACTTTTGTCTTGGCTTGTAGTCTTTCCAAGCTGAAGAATTTACCACCAGTGCAGTAGCTGACTTTGATGTTGTTTATCTGCATTAAAGGCATTTGATAACATGTCTCCAAAGATTCTGTCTTTGGTAGTTCTCTGTTTTCCTACTATACTATTTTACTCAGTCATAATATTAGAATGTCACATAGAAATCTTCAACTCAGCCTGTTCTAGACTTAATTTATAATCTTTCCCCAAAACTATCTTCATTTCTAAACTTCCTCATCAATATCAAGTCTACCACCATACTTCAAGTTACTCAGACTCACAATGTAGTGTCATTCTTTATTCTTCAATCTCCCCCAAAATATACACCCAATATATTGGCAAGTCATGGAAATCTGATTTTGAAACTTCTCTTTTTCTGTCATATTACTATCACAGTACTGTACGCCCTCAATACCTCATGCCTGGACTATTATTATTGCCTACTAATTAGCCTCCCTGACGCCAATATTTTCCCACTCTGGAATAATGTGCAATATTCCTGAACTTCAGGTCTATCTGTATCACTCCCCACCCAATAAACAGTTTTTGTTCTCTCTTGTCTCTAGGTTCAAATATAGATCCACATTTTTCATGTTTGAAACTCTTTTTAACTAGCTCCCCCCCACCACCACCATTCCTCTTAAAAATTCATTTCCGGGGGCGAAGCAAAGATTGCAGACTAGAATGACACACTTATTCAGGGGCCTCCTCACAGCCCATAAAATACTTGTAGAGAGGGACTCTCAGCAAATTTTGGCGAAGCAGAAGTGGAGAACAACAGAGTGGAGGAGATTTCCAGCCCACGGTGACCTGAAAGGCCCACGGAAACGTCATTTGCACTGGACACAGAACAGAGCACAGAACCCAGGCCAGCCCAGGCCAGCCTTGGCTGAGGTGCTCGGAGTGACCAGACTCTGGGAGGACGACACCTCCAAGGTAGAATCTCTAGTCGTAGCAGCCAATCCTCAGATCCCTAACCCCACAGGTGCGAAAGATCCATGATGGGGTTTTATCAGCAGGACAGGAAGGGAGAAGGGCCTTCCCATAGCTCCGGCAGCAGGCAACAGGCACAGAGCCAGAACAGCAGCCCATAGGGAAGCTCTGTTGTTGGAGCGTAAAAACCCTGGAGGCATTGAAAAACTGAGTCTTACCTGTCCTGGCCAAGCTGGTCTTTGTCTCCAATCGAATGGTGGCCCTGACCATCCAGCTTACCTGAAAATCAGCCCCCAGTGCTGAATTGGGAGAACTGGAGGCCAAGGGGCTGTGGAAAGGAATCTGCTAAGATACTGGGCACAAAAATCCCTCTCTGCATCCAGACAACTACACCCCTGATTATGCCACCTTGGAGGAACTGGGATCTCACAGAATCCCAGAGTATACCCTACTCCTGAAAAAGGATCGAAAAGTCAGGTAACTGGTTGGGAAAATGCCCAAAAAAGGGAAAAAATTAAGAACATAGAAGGTTACTTTCTTGGTGAACAGATAGCTCCTCCCATCCTTTCAGATGAGGAACAAAAATGCTTATCAGGCAAAGACACAGAAGTCAAGACTTTTGTATCCCAAACATGCAAAATAAATATTCAATGGCCTCAGGCCATGGAAGAGCTCAAAAAGGATTTTGAAAATCAAGTTAGACAGGTGGAGGAAAAACTGGGAAGAGAAATGAGAGAGATACCAGAAAAGCAGGTCAACAACTTGCTAAACGAGACACAAAAAATGCTGAAGAATACAACACCTTGAAAAATAGGCTAACTCAACTGGAAAAAGAGGTTCAAAAGGCCAATGAGGCGAGAATGCTTTAAAAAGCAGAATTAGTCAAATGGAAAAGGAGGTACAAAAGCTCACTGAAGAAAATAGTTCTTTCAAAATTAGAATGGAACAGATGGAGGCTAATGACTATATGAGAAACCAAGAAATCACAACACAAAACCAAAAGAATGAAAAAATGAAAGATATTGTGAAATATCTCACTGGAAAAACAACTGACCTGCAAAATAGATCCAGGAGAGACAATTTTAAAATTATGGGACTACCTGAAATCCATGATCAAAAAAAGAGCCTAGACATCATCTTTCATGTAATTATCCAGGAAAACTGCACTGATATTCTACAACCAGAGGGCAAAATAAGTATTGAAAGAATTCATCGATCACCTCCTGAAAGAGATCCAAAAAGAGAAACTCCTAGAAACATTGTGGACAAATTCCAGAATTCCCAGTTCAAGGAGAAAATATTGCAAGCAGCTAAAAAAAAAAAACAATTCCAATATTGTGGATATACAACCAGGATAACTCAAAATCTAGCAGCTTCTACATTAAGGGATGGAAGGGTGTGGAACAGGCTATTCCAGAAGTCAAAGGAACTAGGACCCAAACCAAGAATCACCTACCCAGCAAAACTAATTCTAATACTTCAGGGGAAAATATGGTCTTCCAATGTAACAGAGGACTTTCAAGCATTCTTGATGAAAAGACCAGAGCTGAAAAGAAAATTTGACTTTCAAACACAAAAATGATAAGAAGCATGAAAAAGTAAACAGTGAAAAGAAATCATAAGGGACTTATTAAAAGTGAACTATTTACATTCCTACATGGAAAGACAATATTTGTAACTCTTAAAATTTTTCATTATCTGGGTAGTTGGTGGCACCACACACACACACACACACACACGCACATGCACACATGCACACACACATACACACATGCACACATACACACAGAGACAGAGAGCACAGATTGAATTGAATAGGATGGGACCATATCGTAAAAGAAATTAAGGTAAATGGTGAGAGAGAAATGCAGTGGGAGGAAAGAGGGTGAAATGGAATGGGGTAAATTATTTCTCATTCAAGAGGCAAGCAGGAGACTTTTTAGTGGAGGGAAAAAGAGGAGAGCTGAGAAAAAAAAAACAAGTTTACCCTCATCACATTCAACTACATGAAGGAATAAAATGCACACTCATTTTGGTATGAAAACCTATCTTACAATACAGGAAAGTGTGGGAGAAGGAGATAAGCAAGGTGGGGGGATGATGGAAGGGAGGGCAATGAAGGAAGCAATTTGAAGTCAACATTCAGGGAGGGACAGGATCAAAAGACAGAATAGTAACAATGGGGGGCAGGATAGGATGGAGGGAAATACAATTAATCTTACACAACACGACTATTATCGAAGTCATTTGCAAAACTACACAGATATGGCCTATATTGAATTGCCTGCCTTCCCAAAGGGAATGGGTGGGGAGGGGGGGATGGGGAGAATTTGGAACTCAAAGTTTTAGGAACAACTGTTGAGTATTGTTCTTGCTACTAGGAAATAATAAGTACAGTCAATGGGGAATAGAAAGTCATCTGGCCCTATAGGACAAAAGACAAGATGGGGACAAGAGAAGGGAGGGATGATAGAAGAGAGAGCAGATTGGTGATAGGGAAAATTAGAATGCTTGTTGTATTGGGGTGGGGGATAGGGGATAAAAGGGGAGAAAATTTGGAACCCAAAATGTTGTGAAAATGAATGTAAAAAGTTAAATAAATAAATTTTTCTTAAAAAAAAGTAAAAAAAAATTAAATTATGTTGAAACTTAAAAAAAAAAAATAGGTTAACTCAATTGACCAAAGAGATCCAAAAAGCCAATAAGGAGAAGAATGCTTTAACCAACATAATTAGCCAAATGGAAAAGGAGATTCAAAAGCTCACTGAAGAAGGTAGTTCTTCAAAAATTAGAATGGAAAAGGTGGAAGCTAATGACTTTATGAGAAACCAAGAAATTACAAAACATAAACGAAAGATTGAACAAATGGAAAATAATGTGAAATATCTCACTGAAACATCAACTAACTTGAAAAATAAATGCAGGAGAGATAGCTTAGAAGTTGTGGGACTACATAAAATCCAGGATCAAAAAATAGAGCCTAAACATCATCTTTCATGAAATTTTCAAGGATAACTTTCCTGATATTCTACAACCAGAGGGTAAGTTAAATATTGAAATAATCAACCTATCATCTCCTGAAAGAGATCCAAAAAGAGAAGCTCCTTGGAATACTGCAGCCAAATTCCAGAGTTCTCACATGCAGGAGAATATATTTCAGGCAGCAAGAAAGAAAGGATTCAAGTATTGCCGAAATACAATCATGACAACACCAAATCTAGCAGTTTCTACATTAAGGAATCTAAGGGCTTGGAATATAATATTCCAGATGTCAAAAGAACTAGGATTAAAACCAAGAATCACTTACCCAACAAAACTGAGTATAATACTTCAGGGAAAAAATGGTCATTCAAAGAAACAGAGGACTTTCAAGCTTTCTTGATGAAAAGACCAGAGCTAAAAAGAAAACTTGACTTCCAAACGCGAGAATCAAGAGATGCATGAAAACAAGAAAGACAAATCACAAGGGAATTACTAAAGTTGAACTGTTTACATTCGTACATGGAAAGATAATATTTGCAACTCTTGAAACTTGTCTCAGTATCTCAGTATCATTTTTCTCAGTAACTGGAGGGATTACACACACACACACATGCAGACATACATATACATACATACATACATGCATATATATATATACAGAAGGGGGAGAGAGAGGAGAGAGAGAGAGAGAGAGGGAGAGAGAGAGAGAGAGAGGAGAGAGGAGAGAGAGAGAAGAGAGACAGAGAGACAGAGACAGAGAGGTGAGGGAGAGAAACAGAAAAACAGAGAGCACAGAGTGAGTTGAATAGTAAGGGAATATATCTAAAAAATACAATTAATGGGTGAGACAGGAATATATTGATAGTAGGAAGGGATAAATGAAATGGAGCAAATTATTTCTCATAGAAAAGGGAAGAAAAAAACTTTTCCAGTGGAGAGGAAAAGGGTGGAGGTGAGAGGAAAAAAGTGAAGCTTACACTCATCACATTTGACTCAAGGAAGGAATAATAAGCACACTCATTTTGGTTTGAAAATCTATCTTACACTACAGAAAAGTAGGGGAGAAGGGGATAAGCAGGTGGGGGGGTGATGGAAGGGAGGGCAAATATTTGGAGGGATTAATTAGAAGTAAGCACACTTGCGGAGGGAAAAGGTCAAAAGAGAAAATAGAAGAAATGGGGAAGGCAGGATAGAATGGAGGGAAATATAGTTAGTGTTACACAACATAACTATTATGGAAGTCATTTGCAAAGCTACACATATTAAGCCCACACTGAATTGATTGCCTTCTCGGTGTGGATGGGTGGGGAGGGAGAAAGGAAGAGAAGTTGAAACTCATAGTTTTAGGACAAATGTTGATAATTGTTTTTGCATACAACTGGGAAAGTAGAAATGCAGATAATGGTGCATAGAAATTTATCTTGCCCTACAGAGAAGATGGGGATAAGGGAAGATAGGGGTGTTAGTAGGGATAATATATTGATTGAACGGGCAATAAGAATGCAAGGCATTTTGGGTTTGGGGGAGGGGAGAGATGGGGAGAAAGTTTGGAATTCAAGATTTTGTGCGAATGAATGTTGAAAACTTAAAATGAATAAAAAATAAAAGGTAGGAAGAAAAATGAGAAAAGTTTTCAAAAGTGGGGTGACAGATTTAACAGGTCCTTAAATGCGCAGAAAATAATGTTGATTAACAGTAGGGAGTCATAAATTATTTTTGAGGAGAGGACTTCCATGAATAGATATATGGATAGCCATAATTAATAAAATTGTGGGAGTGAAGGATAAAAATGATAGGTAGATGAGAGAAAATTAGATGATCCATCAGGAAGTAATTGCAATAGTGGAATGAGAAAATAGTGGAAATCTGTGAAACCAATGGAATATAGCTTTTATAGCAGAAGAAACGGGTAAATGCTGTCAAATATTGTCGAGTAGTAAAAGAAGATTCAGATTGTAAAAATTCTTTCAGATATAGTGATTAGAAGGACTTTGATGACATCAAAGAGAACAATTACCATAGGTAGTTTTGAGCAGAAATCATATTTTAATGAGTGGGGTCAAAGTAAGGAAGAGGTGATCCTTACTGTCATTATTGACAAAAAACTCAGCAGTAAAGAATTAGAGGTTTCAGACAGTGATTTCCAGATTACTAAGAAAGATTTAAAAAGTGTACCTAATCCTCACTAAAACTAATCCTTCAGATGGAACCCTAATCCAATTACTTTTGGTCTGCCTTTAGCATATTGCTGTCCTCTATCATTCATCTTGTCTTCCTTCTCTATGAGATTTTTTCATCTTATTAAGACCTGATCCGGTCTCTGTCATCCGAAAAACATTTCTAAAAAGTCCACTTTTTAAATCTTTCTTAGGAATCCTTCTAATCACTATATCTGAAAGAATTTTTTTTTTTATTCCAGTCAAAATTTGGTTGCCTGGAGAAGTTCATCAATATTGTACATCAATTTCATGATAGCATGTTTGCCTGGGGTCTGGATAATGAACAAAGCTCTCGTGCTTTCCCAGTCACCAATGCAGTGAAACAGGACTGTGTGCTTACTCCCATGCTTTTTATCTTGATGTTTTCAGTCATGTTGACAAATGCTTTCAATAAGAATGGAACATGGCATCAAGGTCAACTACCGTACTGATGGTAAATTCTTCAATTTGAAAAGGTTACAAGCCAAGACCAAAGTGAAGGGAGTGTTGGTTCATGATTTTTTGTTTGTAGATTATTGTGCACACAATGCAGACTCTGAAGCTGAGATGCAATAAAGTATTCTCTGCTGCCTGTGATAATTTAGGCCTAATAACACCAAAAAAACACAGGTACTCTATCAGCCACCACCCTGTCATCCACACGTGGAACCATAGGTTACAACAAATAGAGAAGTTTTAATGCTGTGGATTAGTTCACTTACCTTGGTAGTGCACTTTTCAGGGATGTACACATTGACAATGAGGTTGATGTATGCATTGCCAAAGCTAACTCAGTGTTTGGAAGACTCAGAAGAAGGGTTTGGGAGAAAAGAGGTATTAGACTAACTGAACGTGAAGGTCTACAGAGCCATTGTGCTGACCTCATTGTTATATGCTTGTGAAACATGGACAGTCTACCAGCGCCATGCCAGAAAACTGAATGGTTTTCATTTGTACAGTCTTAGGAAGATTCTAAGAATCACCTGGCAGGGTAATGCACAAGACACTGAAATCCTTCCTCAAGCTGAACTGCCAAGTATTCAAACTATATTTCAGAGAACGCAACTCTTATGGGCTGGCCACATTGTACAAGGCAAAATATATGCTTGCCAAAAAGACTTTTTTGTATAGAACTTGCATGGGGCAGGCGATCACATGATGGTCAGAAGAAACGATAGAAGGACACTCTCAAGAACTTTGGATTTGACTGTGCAACATGGGAGACACTGGCACAGGACCGCTCAACACGGCATGCCCACATAAGAAAAGGTGCTGTGCTCTTTGAGCAAAGTGGAATTAAGACAGCACTAAGTAAACACAGGATGCACAAATTTGGGATGTCCACTTCAAAAATACAAAGGAAGTATCTATGCCCAACCTGTTTTAGAGCATTCCTAGCTCGTATTGGTTTGATCAGCCACAGTCAGACACATTGAAATTTCACTTTACAATGATGATGTCATTTTGGTCCTCTTCGAAGACAGAGGACAACAACCAACCAACAGGGTAAAGTTGCAATTTGAGGCTTAAGAGGATAATATATATATATTTTAAATATTCTCTATGAACTGTATATTAATAGTGAGTAATAAGTACTAGATTTTCTGAGCTTATGTAGTGATATTTAGTGGTTTATGACCAAAAGAAGAAAAGTAAATTGTATAAACATGGATTCTACATGGATGAGAACAACTAGATGAGGACTGGTGAATGATGAGGGGTACAAGAGACTAAGCAAATGGTTACTAACATATTCGTATGAAGTAGACTATATTTGAAGATAAAGACAGAGTAAGAAGATATATTAAAAGCCTCTGAATGGATCAAATTACTCTAAAAGTGTACCATGTGCCCAGGAGAAGGTAAAAAGAGATATAGTGTAGGTGTGGATAGTTCTATTGTAGTATTTAAGATCTTGATTCCAAAGCAATTTGGAAAGATGACGATCTCTAAGAAGTCATTTAGTTGGCATGTAGCTAAATGAAGGTTCAGAAGTTAAAGAAGCTGAAAATTTGTACTCATGTTGTTAGAGGAGTCCCTACTGAATGATACTGAAAATGAAGGCTGTGAATAATTTGGAGAGAAATGAATTAACTTATAAAGGATTCTGCAATTATCTGTTATTTGCCTATTTTATAGTAGGACCTGTTCTAGGCACTAGGGATATAAGTACAAAGAATTAAACAATCCATATTCTTAATGAGTTTACACGCTAATATGGAAAACTGTGAACCAAAACTGAAGCAATTGGGAAAATGGAAAAGTAGTGTGAAGTTCAGTAGATTATCATAACGAATATGAGAAAATGTTGAAATAAATTAATTATATCCATTTTGGCATAGTAAAAATCACTGAAAACTAGTGTCATGAAATATTTTTGACAGTGTTCTAAATAAATAATATAGAATCAACATTCATATTGTAGTGGAAAAACGACGTTTGTATGAAGGGGTTATGAGTTATTTTTCTGGCCTTCCCATTAACCACTTTTGTGACTGTGAGGGAAATGTTTAAAATGCCTTGGATTCTGTTTCCTAATCAAAAGAATAAATTTGGAGGCCAAGGATTGCTTGTTTTATTCATTTATTACCTAGTTTGTCATCTTACCTGTCTATTATCTCCTTTATTTGTTTCTCTGTCCTTGCATTCATTCATTTATGTCTGTTTCCTCTTTTAGTTATTATCTATTTATCTGCTTATTCATTCATCTGTTTGCTTACTTTTACCTCTGTATCTCCCTAGCAGGGCTTTTTGTGTAACAGACTTTTAATCCTTCTAGATTCATAATCTTATTGGATTTAATGATTTCTGAGTTCTTACATCTCTAAAACCTATTATGTTATATTTCTTTTCTGACCTCTAAGTTAGGATTGAGGCATTACTTTCAGTCTGCTGGAACTTAGAAATGGGAGGGTGATCAATACTTTCTGTTCCTATTTCACTATCATTTTGCATTGAATGCATTTTCAAATGAATGATTTTCATTGTAAACTTGCTGTTATGTAAGGGAGAAAAAATATCCTAGCCAGAGAACACACATAACTTAATGAAGTTTACTGTAGACTACTCTGTATAGCTAATAGAAATCACAGAACTGCAGAGAAAAGAAGGGGAAAGCAGAGAAGAGAATGAAACCATCATAATAAATGTACATAAACAAGTGAATTATATTCCCTCTTTATACATGTCTAAAAGTATTTTTCTCATTCTGTACCTTGAGTCTGTCACCCCTCAATCAGAAGCTGTGGAGTATATTTCATAATCATTCTTTTAGAATAATGGCAAATCCATATATCACAGAACACATTATAGTAATAGTAATTCAGTTTTTTTTTTTTCCTCAAATGAAGGGTAGACTCCATTGGAGAAGGATTTTATGGGTAATTTTCTCATCCCATGAATCCCTTGTTTCTGAGAAACTTAAGAACAGAATGTAAAGTAACATTGAAAAAAACAAAAAAAACCCAACTATTTTTTATTATTATTTTATTTGTTTTCAGTGTTCTACAATCACTCCCATATAATTTAGATTCCCCGCCTCTCTCCTGCCTTTCCCCCTTCCTTCCCCCTCCCTCCCCGAGATAACATGCAATTTTATATAGAATCTACACATACATTCCTATTAAATACAATTTCACCTAAGTCATGTTGCATAGAAGAATTAAAATGAGTGGGAGAAATCATAAAACAAACCAAAACGTAATACAAATGAAAATGATCTGCTACATCTGCATTCCATTTCCATAGTTCTTTCTCTGGATGTGGAAGGCATTTTGCCTTAAGAGACCATTGGGAATTTTTTAAGTCCTTGCATTGCAATGTAGTTCTAAGTCTACCAGAAAAAAATCTCGCACACTGTGGTTGTTCTCCTGGTTCTGCTCCTTTCGCTCAGCATCAGTTCATATAAGTCTTTCCAGGCCTCTCTGAAGTCTTCCTGTTCAGCATTTCTTACAGCACAATAGTGTTCCATTACATTCATGTACCACAATTTATTCTGCCATTCCCTTGATTTCCAATTTTTGACCACCACAAAGAGTGTGGATGTAAATATTTTTGTACATATGGGACCCTTTCCTATTTTTATGATCTCTTTTGGGATATAGTCCCAGGGGCAAAATTGGTGGGACAAAGGACATGCACAGTTTTGGGTAAGGTTCCAAATTACTCTCCACAATGGTTGGATTGGCTCACAGTTTCCCCAGCAGTGAGTTAGTGTTCCAACTTTCCCACATCTTCTCCAACATTGATCATCTTCCTGTTTTGTCGTGGTAACCTATCTGATAAGTGTGATGTGTTGTCTCAGAGTTGTGTTGAGTTGCATCTCTCTAATCAGTAGTGATTTAGAGTATTTTTTCATATGCCTATAGAGAACTTTGATTTCTTCCTCTGAACACTGTCTGTCCTTATACTTTGACCAGTTATCAATTGGGGAATGACTTATCTTCTTGTACATCTGACTCAGTTCTCTATATATTTTATAAATGAGGCCTTTATCACAGACACAAGTTGCAAAAATTCTTTCCAGTTTTCTGCTTCCCTCCTAATCTTGGTTGCATTGGGTTTGTTTGTGCAAACACTTTTCAATTTAATGTAATCAAAATTATCTATTTTGCATTTCATTGTATTTTTTATCTCTTGTTTAGTGGAAAATTCTTCACTTCTCCATAAAACTGGTGAGTACACTATTCCTTGTTCCACTAATTTGTTTATAGTATCACTCTTTATACCTAGATCATGCACCCATTTGGAATCTACTCTTTGTATGGTGTCAGGCATGGGTCTATGCCTAGTTTCCACCATACTGTTACCCAGTTTTCCCAACAATCTTTTTGTCGAACAGTGTGTTCTTATCCCAGAAACTAGGGGCCATGGGTTTATCAAACAGTAGATTGCTATATCATTGACTACTGTGTCTAGGGTACCTCACATATTCCACTCGTCTACCCTTCTGTTTCTTAGCCAGTGCCAAGTGATTTTGATAATTGCTACTTTATAATACAATTTGAGATCCAGTAGAGCTAAGCTACCTTCCCTAGTATTTCTTTACATCAGTTCCCTTGCTATTCTGGACCCTTTGTTCTTCCAGATGAAAGTTGATATTATTTTTTCTAGCTCCATAAAATAATCATCTGATAGTCTGATTGGTATGGCACTGAATAATTAAATTAATTTAGGTAAAATTGGTCATTTTTATTATATTGCCCCTGGTCCAATCATGAGCAACTGACGTTTTTCCACTCACTTAGATCTGACTTTATTTGTGTGAAAAGTATTTTGTAATTGTGTTCATATATTTCCTGGGTTTGCTTTGGAAGGTATACTCAAATATTTTATAGCATCTACCCTAGCTTTAAATGATATTTCTCTCTCTCTCTTACTGTTGGGTTTTGTTAGTAATATATAGAAATGCAGAAGATTTATGTGGGTTTATTTTGTAACCTGAAACTTTGCCAAAGTTCTTTATTCTTTCAAGTAGTTTTTTACTTGATTCTCTGGAATGCGCTAAATGATCATCATATCATTCACAAAGAGTGATAACTTAGTTTCTTCCTAGACTATTCTAATTCCTTCAATTTCTTTGTTTTTCTCTCATTGCTACAGCTAATGTTGCTAAACATATTGAATAACGGTGGTGATAACGGATATCTTTGTTTCACCCTTGATCTTATTGGAAATGCATCTAGCTTCTCCCCATTGCATATAATGCTTACTGAAGTTTTAGGTAGATACTGTTTATTATTTTATGGAAAGGTCCACTTATTCCTATGTTCTCCTGTGTTTTCAATAAGAATGACTGCTGTATTTTGTGAAAAGCTTTTTCTGCATCTATTGAGATAATCATGTGGTTTGTTAGTTTTGTTGTTGATATGATCAATAATGTTAATAGTTTTCCTAATATTGAACCAGACCTGCCTTCCTAGTATAATTCCTACCAGATCATAATGTATTATTCTCGTGATTAGTTGCTGTATTCTTTTTGCTAAAATCTTATTTAAAATTTTGCATCTATATTCATTAGAGAAATTGGTCTACAATTTTCTTTCTCTGTTTTGGTTCTTCCAGGGTTAGGTATGAAAACCATATTTCTATCATAAAAAGAATTTTTACTTACCCAATTTTCCCAAATAATCTGTATAGTATTGGAATTAACTGTTCTTTAAATGATTAATAGAATTCACTTATGAATCCATCTAGCCCTGGAGATTTTCTTCCTGGAGATTTCTGGAGATTCATCCTACATTGATGGCTTGTTTAATTTCTTTTTCTGAGATGGGATTATTTAGGTATTCAACTTCTTTTGTTAGTCTGTGCAATTTCTTTGTTTTAAAATAATCACCCATCTCGTTTAGGTTGTCATATTTATGGGCTTACAGCTGGGGCAAAGAATTTCTAATTATTGTTTTAATTTCCTCTTCATAGAAGGTGAATTCACCTTTTTCATTTTTGTTATTGTTAATTTAGTTTTCTTCTTCCTTTTTTTAATCAAATTGAGGAAAGTATTATCAATTTGATTGTTTTTCTCACAAAAGCAACTCCAAGTTTTATTTATTAGTTCAATAATTTTCTTAACTTCCATTTATTAATTTCACCTTTGCTTTTCAGTACGGCTAATTTGGAATTTACTTGGGGATTATCAATTTTTTTTTCTTTTTCAAGCTTTTTCAGCTTCATGCCCAATTTATTGATCTCCTCTTTCTCAATTTTATTCGTGTAAGCATTCAAAGATATTCCCCTAAGAAATATTTTTGCAGTGTCCCATAGAATTTGCTAGGTTGTCTCATTATTTTCATTCTCTTGAATGAAGTTGTTGATTATTTCTATAATTTGTTGTTTAACCCATTCGTTCTTCAGAGTTAGATTATTTAGTTTCCAAATAGTTTTGGTTAATGTTTCAATGGCCTTTGGTGAAATATAACTTTTATTGCACTATGATCTGAAAAGGATGCATTAAGTATTTCTGCCTTTCTGCACTGGATTGTGAGGTTTTTATGGCCCAGTCCATGGTCGAATTTTATATATGTGTCCTGTACCTCTGAGAAAAAGGTGTATTCCTTTCTAGTACCATTCAATTTTCTCCAGAGATCTGTCATGCCTACCTTATGCAGAGTTCTATTCATTCACCTTTTTAACTACTTTATTCTTTATTTTGAGGTTAGATTTATCAAGTTCAGAGAGAGCGATGTTGAGGTCCTCCACTAGTCATAATTTTGCTGTCTATTTCTTCCTATAAATCCTTTGACTTCTCCTTTAAATTTTTGGATATTATACTACTGGGAGCATGCATGTTTAGTAAAGACATATCTTCATTTTCTATAGTAACTTATAGGAGAATATAGTTTCCTTTCTTATTTCTTTTGATTAGATCCATTTTTGCTTTTTCTTTGTCTGAAATTAGGATTTTTTCCCCTGCATTTTTTGCATCAAATGAATCAGAATAAATTCTGCTCCAACCTTTCACTTTTAACCTATGTGTATCTCCCCTTTTCAAATGTGTTTCTTGTAAACAACATAGTGTTGGAGTATGGTTTTTAATACATTCTGCTAGCTTTCTCCATTTTATGGAAGGGTTCATCCCATTCACATTCACAGTTATGATTAATGTTTATCTCTTTCCCTCTGTCCCCTTTCCCCTTGTTTATGCTTTCAGTTCTCCTTTCTCCCTTCTCTCACCAATAGAGATTTAATTTTTTGCCATCTCCTCCCTCAGTCTTCCCTCCCTTCTTTCAACTACCCTCCCTTGTAATTCCTTTCTCCCTGACTACTTCTTCCCTCCCTTTTGTTGTGCCTGCCTCTTCATTCCCCCTTTTCCTCCTATTGCCTATAGAGCTAGTTGTACTTCTAAACACTACTGAGTTTGTTGTACCTTCCTTGAATCCAATCAGATGAGAGTACCTCTCGAACAATATTCATCTACCTCCCCTCTTTCCCTGTACTGTAATATATTTTTGTGCTTCTTGCTATGCTGGAATTTATTTTTTTTCTGTCTCCTCCTTTTCACATCTCCCATTACAATGCCTTTGCACCCTTAAATCACATTTGCTATTATCACATCATTTAATTTATACCCACTTCCTCTATCTGTGTATATCCCTTTTACATTTCGTAACAAGTATACAATTCTCAAAGTTAATAAGTATCATCTTCCCTTATAAGGATGTAAACAGTTTGCTGATATTGTGTAACACGTTTTCCCCTACCTTTACCTTTTTGTATATATCTTAAGACCTACGTTTGAAGATTAAATTTTCTGTTGAGTTCTATCCTTATCATCAGGAAAGTCTGGAAATCGTTTATTTCACTGAATGGTCTGTTTCCTTGCATAAAATATTATGCTTAACTTATTGGCTAATTAATCCTTGGTTGTAGTCCCAGTTCATTTGCCTTACAGAATATCATATTCCAATTCCTTTGATCTTTTAATGTAGAAGCTACAAAGTCCTGTGTGACTCTGACTGTAGCTCCTCGGTATTTGAATTATTTATTTCTGGCTGCCTGAAATATTTTCTCCTTCACTTGATAGTTCAGGAATTTGCAATGACATTCTTTGGTGTTTGTAGTTTGGGGTCTCTTTCAGGAGGCAAACAGTGGAGTCTTTTGATGACTATTTTGCCCTCTGGATCCAGGAATTCTGGGCAATTTTCCTTGATGATTTCTTGGATGATATTTTCCAGGCTCTTTCATTCACCATGGCTTTCTGGTAGACCAATAATCCTTAGATTTTTCTCTCTTGGATCTATTTTCCAGGTCAGTTGTTTCTCTAATTAGATATTTAAAATTTTCTTCTTTCTTTTCATTTTTTAGATTCTTTTTGACTGATTTTTAATGTCTCCTAAATTCATTTACTTCTACTTATCTGACTGTATTTTTGATCAAATTGTTTTCTTCAGTTATCTTTTGCATCTCCTTTTCTATCTGTCCAATTGTTCATTTTAAGGAGCTATTTTCACCGGTTATGCTTGTACTACCTTTCCCATTGTCCCATTTTCCTTTTTAAGGAGCTGTTCTCTTAAGTGAATTCTTTTCTCATATTTTTGAAATCATTAGTAAGTTTTTCTTCTCTTTCTCTAATCTGGGCTTTAAAATCCTTCCAGAACTCTTCCAAGAAGGCTCTTTGTCCTCCATGCCAGTTCATATTCCCTTCTGAAGTTTCAGTTGAGAGTACAGTCTTTATGCTGACTCTTGGGGATTTTGTTTTGTTTTTTTTTTTTTGGCCCTTGTTCCCATAGAAAGATTCTATGGTCTTTTCTTTTATGCTTTGCTTTTTACTCACGATAATAACACTTTCCTGGCTTTTGACCTCTGCTTCTGTGGCACAGAAAATTCTGTCCCAGAGTTCTTGTGCCTAAAATTTAAGGCTTTGTGTGCTGAGGTTTGCTCAAATTAAATGCTGCAGCTTAACTGGTGCTGAGGTGGTTGGTGTTGAAAACTAGAGAATGGTTAGGTCTTTCTGTATTTCCCTTCAGTTACCCTGGGTGTAGCTCAGTAATTGTGGGAGAGTGGTGGTCTGGACTCCAGAGGCTCCTCTGCTGAGCTAGAACATAGGCAAGCTCAGCATTCTCTGCCAGTGTCTTTCCGATTTAACTGGGGTGGTGGAGCATGCCTGGAGTCCTGTTGTTGGCAGTTTTTTGCTTCACCCCCTTGGGGTTCAAGATATTCTCCCAGTTTGTTGAGGTGACACTGCCTGGGAAAGCTCTGATCCTGCACTGGTTGCTTTTGGCCATAGCAACTGGAACCCTGCTTAGTGATCTTTCTAGCCTCCCAAACTGAGAGTCTGTTTACCCCTTCTAGTGCTCCCACTGTTCCAGGATTTTGTCGTGGAGATAATCTCAGTGCTGCTCAAAGTCAACAATGGGAGGCAGATAGAAGTTATCAATCACTCTGCCATCTTGTCTCCCAGAACCAGAAAACAATAAAAAACAACTTTGGAAATAATATAAATTTGTTAAACATGATGGAACAGGCTATGGTGATGGATGAACCAGGTTAGAGTAAGACTGGGAAAGAGTAGAATTGAATAGAGGAGGGATGAGAGATGCAGATTACATCCAAGGCAGTGAGACTATGAAAATGATCAGGCTTGTAAGCCTGTTAACTAGGAAGTCAATTGTTATATCATGCTCTGTGAGCTGTATTTAATGAGAAGTGCTAATCAATTCTGAAGTCTGAAAATAAATTTGAAAATCAGATAGTAAAGACAACATACATCTTTAGATCAATCTCTTTCATAATACTACCAGTTTTGCTGACGGAACTTTGTATTAATGTGCCACAGCTCAATGTAATTAATAAGCTACAGTCTGTAAATTGAGACATTTGGAGATCACTGCCATCATGAAGAATGCTTTCTTTAATTTAAACATTATGAAGGACAAATTTCAAAATTCTCCTTCCATGAATACTTAGAGTGAATATTGATCTTCCCACTTCACATTTCATTTGGCATCAATATTCATTGAAAGATTGACCAAAGTCATCTTGGAAGTCATCTTTCCTATAGAATCTTTTATTATTTTCCCACTTATTTAAAAGATATCCGTGTAAAAAACTTAAATTGATACTTTATACACGGACACTAAATAGTCAGCTTATTATTAATTATCTAGTGATGAGCAAATTTATCATCAATCACCAGATCCATCATCAAAGCATTCCCAGCCAATTAGAACTTTCTAGAATGTAAATTGTTAAATACCAAAATACAAATTCTGAAAGACATTATGGTATAATGATCAAAAAAATAAAAAAGTTGATTCAGATAGGCCAGGATTTGAATCCTGTATCATTTACAAAGGTTAATACCTATTCGGCCTCAGACGGTTTCAGTGGAATGTTAGTTTCTTGGAGCAAAGGAATTTTTCCTTTTTGTCTTTTGATATCCACCTCACAGCACAATGCTGCGCATGTAACTGGCACTAAAATTGTTTCCAAATTAGTGATTTATCTTACTTCCATTTTACAGTATTTTTCATGACACTGTCTTTACAAATAATTCTCTTGGCTAATCATTTATTGAAACAAAATTAAGAAGTTATAAAATATCTGTCTATTTCAATTTATGTAATTCATTACAAAAACAGTGTTGTGACAAAATTCAACTGAAATGAGCCTACCTTGATTACCACATGTGATTTCAGATCCTATCGAGATTGAGTTTCTAAGCCTATTTAAATATTTTACTAGTCTCCATACTGCATTCACTTGGCATCATTCATGCTAGTTTTGGTCTATTGACTTTGATTTGAAATTTGCTTGAAGTGCAAAAAAAGAGTTATTGTTTGGTTTTTTTTTGTTACATTAGAAGAGATACTCTAACTTTATTAATTTCTTTGAGACCCATCTTATTGGGCATTCTGAACTCCCTAAACCTCCGAGAAGCCCATCTATAATTCAGAAAACTCTGTTTTTGCCAATATATGTTGAATTTACTATGATTGAACTTAATATTTCTGAGCATCAATACCTGAACCTGTAAAATGGAGTTGATAAAAGCACCTAATTTATACTGTTAGTGAGAAGAAAAATGAACTTATATGTATAACGCTCTTTGAAAAACTTTAAGAAAAACGTATGTTATTATTAACTTAATTTGTTGATGTGAGTCAATTAGAAACTTTTGAACAGAAATGCAAATGACTAATGAGCTCCAGTGTTGATTATTTTTCAACATATGAGCAAGCTAAACCCTCTATTAAGGGGCTAATTTTATGATGGAAGAAAGAATCACATCCTCAAAGATTTTTCTTGGAGAAAACACACTGTTCATCAACCTTTTCCTTTCCTCACAATGAGCAAATTCAGTCCTCTGACTTCTCTGAACAAAAATGCTTCACTTGTAAAAGACAGCTTCAGCTTGAGGACATACATGAATGGAACTAGTGGAAACAACTAAATACCAAACCTAAGGCTAAATTTATTCCATATTCTGAGATATAAGATAGAGAGACTCACTCATCAAAGAACTCATATACTCCTGCTTCCCCAGATACTACACAGGGTAGCCTGAGTACATCTAAAGTGATGGTAACTTCCCTACTCTGTAAGGAATGATTTCAAAACCTCATGCTCAGTCAAATTAGAAAAATATCCATATTTATGCTTCCTCTTTTCCTCTGTCATTCATCACGTCTTCTGAAGACTAAAAGTAATGGAGCATAGTGAAAAAGTCACCAGATATTTTTATCTAAAATTGAATTTGAATCCTACTTATTTTTTAAATTAAACAATTTTATTTGTTTTCAGAGTTTGACAGTCATTTCCATATGTCTTAGATTTTTTCCCCTTCCCTATGTCTTATTCACCCCTCCCTCCTCACTCCCTCCCTGAAATGGCATACAGTCTACATGTACTTTCCTATTAAATGAATATTGCATAGAAGAATTAAAACGAATGGGAGAAACCATAAAACAAAACATAATACAAAAGAAAATGGTCTGTTTCTATCTGTGATCCAATTCCATAGTTCTTTCTCTGGATGTGGAAGGCTTTTCCCCTCAAGAGTCCATTGGAAATTTTTTAAGTCCGTGCATTTCAATGAAGGAATTAAGTCTAACAGAAAAATTACTCCCACACTCTGGTTGTTGCTTTGTAAAAAGTTCTCTGAGTTCTGCTACTTTCACTCAGTATCAATTCACATAAGTCTTTCAAGGCTTCTCTGAAGTCTTCCTGGTCATCGTTTCTCAAAGTAAAATTGCATTCCATTATATTCGTATACCACAACATTTTCAGTCATTCCTCAGGTGATGGGTATCCCCTGGATTTCCACTTTTTGGCCACCACAAAGAGAGCTTCTATAAATATTTTTGTACATATAGGATCCTTTCACATTTCTGTAATCTCTTTGAGATATAGTCCCAGAAGTGACATTGCTGGGTCAAAGGGTATGCACATTTTTGTACCAATTTGGGCATAGCTCCAAATTGCTCTCAAAAGTTATTGGATCAGCTCACAGTTCCACCAACTCTCCCACATCTTTTCCAACATTTATCATTTTCCTGTTTTGTCATGTTAACCAATCTGATAAGTGTAATGTGATACCTCAGAGTTGTTTTAATTGACACTCAAATCAATAATGATTTAGAGCATTTTTTTCATATGATTATAGATAACTTTAATTTCTTCCTCTGAAAATTCCCTGTTCATATCCTTTGACCTTTTATCAATCGGGAAATGACTTGTATTCTTGTACATTTGACTCAGTTCTCTACGTATTTGAGAAATGAGGCCTTTTTCACAGATACTAGTTGCAAAAATTCTTTCTCAGTTTTCTGCTTTGGGTTACATTGGGTTCGTTTGTGCACATTTTTTAAATTTAATGTAATAAAATTATCAATTTTGCACTTCATAATATTCTCTGTCTCTTGTTGAGTCATAAATTTCTCCATTTTCCATAAATGGGGCAAATACAATATTCCTTGCTCCTCCAATCAATCTATAGTATCAATATTTATACTTACATCATGTATCCACTTTGACTTTATTCTTGTTTTTGGTCTCAGACTTTGGTCTATGACCAGTTTCCTCCATGCTGTTATGCAGTTTTCCCAGTAAGTTTTGTCAGTTAGTTCTTATCTCAGAAGTAGGGGCCCTTGGATTTAACAAGCAGTAGATTACTATATTCATTGACTACTCAGTTTTGAGTAGCTAGTCTATTCCACTGGACTACCCCTGTTTCTTAGCTGGTACCAAGAAGTTCTGATAGTTGCTGTTTTATAATACCATTTGAGATCTGGTATGGCTGGGCCATCATCACTAGCATTACTTTTCAGTGGTTGCCATGGTATTTTGGACCATTTGTTCTTCCAGATGAATTTTGATATTATTTTTTCTATCTCAAGAAAATAATTACCTGGTGGTGTGGTATAGCACTGAATAAGTATGTTTATTTAGGCAGAATTTTTATTTTTATTGTATTAGCTCAGCAAATTCACAAACAACTGATGTTTTCCCACTTACTTAGATCTGACTTTATTTATGTGAAACCTCTTGTAATTGTGATCATGTAGTCCCTCGATTTGTTTTGGCCAGTAGAGTCCCAGATATTTTATGGTGTCTACCTTAGCTTTAAATGGAATTTCTCTTTCTATCTCTTGGTGTTGAAGTTTGTTAGTCATATAGAGAAATGAAGATGCTTTTTCTGGGTTTATTTTGTAACGTGCAACTTTATCAAAGTTGTTTGTTTTTTCAAACACTATTTTTCCCTTGATTCTCTGGGATTTTCTAAGTATATCATTATATCATCTGCAAAGTGTGATAAGTTAAATTCTTCTTTGCCTATTTTAATTCCTTTCATTTATTTTTCTTCTCTTATTGCTGCAGCTAATATTTCTAATACCACACTGAATAACAGTGGTGATAATGCACATCCTTGTCTTACCACTGATCTTACTGGAAATTCTTCTAGCTTGCCCCCATTGCATATATCGCTTGCTGATTGTTTTAGGTAGATGCCGCTTATTATTTTATGGAAAGTTACATTTATTCCTGTGCTTTCCACTATTTTCAATAGGAATGGATGTTACATTTTGTCAAAGGCTTTTTCTGCATCTCTTGATATCATCATGTGGTTTCTGTTAGTTTTGTTGTTGATATGACCATTAATTCTAATATTTTTTCTAATATTGAACCATTCTGTATTCCTGATAGAAATCCATCTGATTATACTGTGTTATTGTTATGATAAGTTGCAGTATTCATTTTTGTAAAATATTATTTAAAATTTTGACATATATATTCAATAGAGAATCAATATTTTTTCTCTTTTGGCTCTTCATCATTTAGGTATCAGAACCACATTTATATAATAAAAAGAATATGGGAGGAGTCCTTCTTAGGCATTTTTCCCAGATAGTCTCTATAGTATTGGAATTAACTGTTCTTTAAAGTTTTGATAAAATTCACTTGCAAATCCATCAAGCCCTGAAGATTTTTCCTAGGGAGTACATTGATGGGTTGGTCAAATTCTATTTCTGAGATGGGGTTATTTAAATACTCATCTTCCTCTTCTGTTAATCTGCATATTTTATATATTTTTAAAATAATTATCTATCTCATTTAGACTGTCGAATTTGTGGGCATACAATTGGGCAAAGTAATTTCTAATTATTCTTTTAATTTCCTTCTCATTGGAGGTTGGTTTACCCTTTTCATTTTTGATATTGGTAATGTGATTTTCTTCCTTTTTTCCTAAAATTGATGAAAGGTTTATCTACTTTATTGTTTTTTCATAAAGTCAGTTCTTAGCATTATTTATTAGTTCAATAGTATTCTTAATTCCAATTTTGTTTTCAGTATTTCTAATTTGTATTTACTTGGGGATTTTCAATTTGTTCTTTTTCTATTATTTTCAGTTGCATGCCCAATTCGTTGATATCTTTTTTCTCTATTTTATTCATATAGGCATTCAAAGATATAAAACCTCCCTTAATAACTGATTTTGCAGTTTTCCGTAAGATTTGGTAGTTTGGTTAATTATGGCCATTTTCTTGAATGAAGTTTGTTATTGTTTCTATGATTTGTTGTTTAATCTACTCATTCTTTTGAACCAGATTGTATAGTTTCCAATTAGCTTTTTGTTTATGTTCCTATGGTCTTTGATTACATATAATTTTGTTGCATTGTGATCTGAGAAGGGTGCATTGACTCTTTCTGCCTTTCTGCACTGGATGTGGAGGTCTATGGTCTAATACATGATTAAGTATTGTATATGTGCCAATCTCAAAGTAAACAAGGAAGAAATTAAGAAGGTAAAAAAAAGAAAAAGAAAACAAAAACAACTCCGGATAAGGTAGCTATAAAAGATCTCAGGACATAATTGAATGAGGATAGACAGGAATATACTCTTTTCTCAGGGGTAAATGGCACATTTTTATGCCTCTCTTGAGACCTGTTTTGAAGATGGAATTTTCTTTGAGTTCTGGCCTTTTCATCAGGAAGTTCTGGAAATCCTTTATTTCATCGAATATCCCTTTCTTTGCCTGAAATATTATGGTCAACTTTGCTTGGTAATTAATCCGTGTTTGTAGGCCCACAATTTTTGCCTTACAGAATATTGTATTCCAATTCCTTCTACCCTTTAATGTAGAAGCTGCAAGATCTTGTGTGATCCTGACTGTAGCTCCTCAATATTTGAATTGTTTCTTTCTCGCTCTCTGCAGGATTTTCTTCTTCACTTGATAGTTCTGGAATTTGGCAATGATATTCCTTGGTGCTTTTAATTTAGGATCTCTTTCAGGAGGTGAACAGTGGATTCTTTCAATAACTATTTAGCCCCCTGGATCTAAGACTTCTGGGAAATTTTTCTTGAAGATTTCTTGAATGAAATTGTCCAGGCTCTTTTTGCATCACTATTTTCTCGTAGATAAATAATTCTTAATTTTTTTTCTCCTGGACCAATTTTCCAGGTCGTTTTTTTTTTTTTCCAATTAGATATTTTACTTTTTTTTTTTCATCATTTATAATTATTTTAATTTGATTCATATATACTTATTTCAAGTTAAAATTATATATTTTTTTTTATTTTTTTCCTATTTATTTATTTATTTAATTTTTTTACATTCATTTTCACAAATTTTTGGGTTCCCAGTTTTCTCCCCTTTTATCCCCTCCCCCCACCCCAATACCCCAAGCAATCTAATTTTCCCTATCTCCGATCTGCCCTCTCTTCTGTCATCCCTCCCTTCTCTTGTCTCCATCTTCTCTTTTCTCCTGTAGGGCCAGATGACTTTCTATTCCTCATTAACTGTATGTCTTCTTTCCTAGTTACAACAACAATATTAAACAGTTGTTCTTAAAACTTTGAGTTCCAAATTCTCCCCATCCCTCCCTCCCCACCCATTCCCTTTGGGATGGCAGGCAATTCAATTTAGGCCCTATCTGTGTAGTTTTGCAAATGACTTCCCTGATAGTCGTGTTGTGTAAGACTAGCTGGATTACCATCCCTCCTAACCTGCTCCTCATTGTTTCTCTTCTGTCTCTTGATCCTGTCCCTCCCCAAGTGTTGACTTCAAATTGCTCCCTCCTCCCTTTGCCCTCCCCCCCATCATCCCCTCCCTTGCAATATCTCCTTCTCCCCCACTTTCTTATACTGTAAGATAGGATTTCATACCAAAATGAGTGTGCATTTCACTCCTTCGTTTAGTCAAATGTGATGAGGGTCAACTTTTTGTTTTGTTTTGTTTTGTTTTTTCTCAGCTCTCCTCTTTTTCCCTCCACTAAGAAAAACTCCCACCTGCCTCTTAAATGACATATAGTTACCCCCTTCCCTTTCCCTCTCTTTCCTCCCCCTACATTTCTCTCTCACTCTTTACCTTAGTTTTTTTTAAGGTATGGTCCCATCCTATTCAGTTCAATCTGTGCTCTCTATCTCTGTATGTGTGTGCATGTGTGTATGTGTGTGCATGCGTGTACATGTGTATGTGTGGTCCCACCAACTACCCAGATACTGAAAAGTTTTAAGAGTTAGAAATATTGTCTTTCCCTGTATGAAGATAAACAGTTCACTTCTGGTAAGTCCCTTAAGACTTCTCTTTGCTGTTTCCTTTTTCATGCTTCTTCTCATTCTTGTGTTTGAAAGTCAAATTTTGTTTTCAGCTCTGGTTTTTTCATTAAGAATGATTGAAAGTCCTCTGTTTCATTGAAAGACCATATTTTCCCTTGAAGTATTATACTCAGTTTAGCTGGGTAGGTGATTCTTGGTTTGAGTCCTAGTTCCTTTGCCTTCTGGAATATCCTATTCCACACCCTTCGATCCCTTAATGTAGAAGCTGCTAGATCTTGGGTTATCCTGATTGTATTTCCACAGTACTGGAATTGTTTCTTTCTAGCTGCTTGCAAGATTTTTTCCTTGAGCTGGGAGTTCTGGAATTTGGCCACAATGTTCCTAGGAGTTTCTCTTTTTGGATCTCTTTCAGGTGGTGATCGATGGATTCTTTCAATGCTTATTTTGCCCTCTGGTCCTAGAATGTCAGGGCAGTTTTCCTTGATAATTTCATGCAAGACGATGTCTAGGCTCTTTTTTTGATCATGGCTTTCAGGTAGTCCCATAATTTTTAAGTTGTCTCTCCTTGATCTATTTTCCAGGTCAGTTGTTTTTCCCATGAGATATTTCACATTCTCTTCCATTTTTTCGTTCTTTTGGTTTTGTTTGGTGATTTCTTGGTTTCTCATAAAGTCATTAGACTTCATCTGTTCCATTCTAATTTTGAGAGAACTATTAAATTCAGTGAGCTTTTGAGCCTCTTTTTCCATTTGGCTCATTCTGCTTTTGAAAGCATTCTTCTCCTCATTGGCTTTTTGAACCTCCTTTGCCAATTGAGTGAGCCTATTTTTCAAGGTGTTAATTTCCTCAGCATTTTTTTGGGTCTCCTTTACCAAGGTATTGACCCGATTTTCATACTTTTCTTGTATCTCTCTCATTTCTCTTCCCAGTTTTTTCCTCCACCTGTCTAACTTGCTTTTCAAAATCCTTTTTGAGCTTTTCCAGGGCCTGAGCCCACCCACCACCCTCCTGCGGTGTCTGGGGTAGTGAGGCCCTGACCTCCACGTCTTTCCCTTATGGCAAGGATACGTCATCAGATCCGAAGGTCGGGATCATTTGCATTTGTTGGAAAAAACTCTCTATAGTCTTATTTTTCTTCCCTTTTCTAGGCATTTTCCCAGCCAGTTACTTGACTTCTGAGATTCCTTTCCACCCCAGCCTGGATCCGCCCAGCTAGTGCTTGGCCTCTGAGATTTAAATGGGCTTTCCTCCTGCAGGCTGTCAATCAGTGAGCTTTAGTTCAGGTGCTGGGGTGGGGGCAGGGCTGCCTCCCAGACTCTGATCCCTCGGGGGCTTTATGCAGAGACTTTCAGGAATGGAGTGGGTGGGGGCGGGGTGGGGGGCCCGCCTCCCAATCTCAGTTCCCTTGGGGGTTTTGAGCAGAAGCCTTCAGTAATAGAGCAGGGTGGGGGCAGGGCCATCTCCCAGGCTCAGTTCCGTCAGGTTTTATGCAGGAATCTTCCGTAATGAAGATCCTGCCTGCTGTTGGGGGATTCCTGAGTCCTGGGCCGCTGCCGCCTCAGCCACCGCCCACACCTCTGCCTCCGCCACTTCCTGCCCCTGTCTCTGCCGCCCCCCTGCTTCCTCCCGAGGGGGCCCCAGTCACGGAGACGTTCCGTTCCCCTCCTCCAGCCCGGCCTTCTCTCTCACTGACCTGTAGTTTCTGTGGGCGGAGGGAATTTCCCGGCTGCCGGAGCTTCTGTCTCTGAAGCCTTCTCAGGTCAGCTTCTCTGGGGCCGCGGCCAGGGCAGCGCTGGGCGTAGGGTCCACTTTCCGGGGCACGCCGGACCCTGGGGACGGGTCTCCAGGGCTCCCCGGAACGGAAATCTCTTCCACTCTGCTTCTGCACATCTTGTATTGACCCAGAAGTTATGGGGGACTCTTTTTACATTAATTCTATGGGCTTTTGGTTTTCGGAGCTCGTAAACATGCGTTCTTCTACTCCACCATCTTGGCTCCGCCCCCAATATTTTACTTTTTATTCTATCTTTTCATTCTTTAAGTTCTCTTTGACTGATCCTTGTTGTCTCGTATGGTCATTATATTCTACTTTCTGATTCTAATTTTTATCAATTTGTTTTCTTCAGTTAACTTTTGCATCTCTTTTTCCATATGTTCAATTGTTTCTTTTAAGGAGTCATTTTCACCAGTTATGTTTTATACTTCCTTTTCCATTTGTTCAAGTGTCCTTTTAAATTCTTCTGTGATTTCTTTTTTTATATATTTTTAAAGTCATTGGTCTGTTTTTCTTCTGTTTCTCTAATTTGGCTTTTAAAATCCCTGTT
Organism: Bettongia penicillata ogilbyi; assembly: GCA_023548195.1. NCBI lineage: Eukaryota > Metazoa > Chordata > Mammalia > Diprotodontia > Potoroidae > Bettongia > Bettongia penicillata. The sequence continues at coordinate 129,804 of JAJHZJ010000137.1, read as the reverse complement.
GATCTCTTTCAAGAAGGCTCTTTGTGCTTCAGACCAGTTAGTATTCCCTTCTCAAATTTAAAATGGGAGTACAGTCTCATTTCTGCCCTCTTTGGCATTGATCATTTCCCCACAGAAAGAGTCTATGTTCTTTTCTTTTCTGCTCTGCTTATAACTCATGACAATCAGCCATTTCCTGACTTTTCAAGTAAATCTCTGTTCCTGGTGCACCAGGGGCTCTGTCCCACTGTTCTTGTGCATAAAACTTGAGGCTTTGTGTGTTGGTGCCTCTGATTCTTTCAGCTAGAAGTTAAATTACTAAGCTTACCTGGAGTTGGGCTGGTTGGTGTTAGAAAACAGAGGTCAGTTGAGGTCTTTTTTGGTTTTCCTACAGTTTCCTGGATCTAGCTTGTTAAGTGTAGGGAGAGGTGTTCTGCCCACAGGAGGTCCAATCTGCTGAACTAAAGCATAGGCAATCCTCTTTATATCACTGTCTTTCTGATTCCCCTGGGGTGTTGAGGCATGCCTGGGATCCTGTGAAGGCAATTGTGGCCTTCACCATCCCCTCTGGTTCAAGATCTTCTCCCAGTTTCCTGAGGTGTGACTTTCTGGGACACCTCTGGTCCTGCACTGTTATCCATCAGCCACAATAAAAGGGACCCTCCTTATGGATTTTCCTATCCTCACAGGCTAAGAGACTCTTTACCCCTTCTACTGCTTCCACTCTTCCAGGACTTTTCCTGGAGAGATATTCTCTGGGTTCCTCGAGGTCAATAAGGGGAGGGAGAGAGCAATTGTCAATCACTCTGCAATCTTGGCTCTCTGAATCTTATTTCTGTTGCATACCTCTTGTATAACTTTGGTTGATTTCTTTGACATATTTTTATCTCTTTTTTTCCTCCTCTGTAAAAAACAAAAAACAAAAAAAAAAACTAACAAACAAGGTTGGACTAGATGATGTCTAAGTTTAAAATAATTGATCATATGAAATGTTACTGGTGAATGTTTCTCCTATTTAGGAAAATTAAATACACCAAAAATCTAGTTAAATTCTAGCCATATATTTTATTCTTTACTCTTATTCAGACCTTTTGGTGACTATTTCTAGACCATCTATGCATATTAGCATAAATATTGACATGAAACGCCTTCCCAGAGCAAAAAAACAATGCAAAAGCTACAGACTTTACCTCACCACTTATAATTTAACAGTGCCTTTGGGTTATTCTTTCATTGTATTTTACCATCAAGATGCTAGAACCAAGAACGAGGTACCACCTCCTTTCTTTCTAGTGGAAACAAAATATATTTAAATAACTCCTCTTTGCAAGGGTTTCCCTGATTACATCCACTCCAGAATATATGATCCAAAGCCCAAAACATCCTCCTCACTGAATTCTAGATCAATACCTACCTTTCCCCAGAAGATGAATATCTAAACTTAATGAAGTATTTGTTTATTAACAGTAGTGCTGTACTTTGGGCCTTCTGGATAAATAGGCATGCCTTCTCCCCACCACAGAGTTCAAGATCAATATCACTGACTCTTGTAGATATTAATAAATTTGCTTTGTACCTCCTTAAATTCTTAGATTTCACTCTGCTCAAATCTATCCTGGTTATAGATAACTGTTTGAAAATTGTTACATGGTGTCCACTCTCTCAATATAATTTACTTAATCTTATTAGTGGACTCGAACTTCTGGGTTTTCCTTTTCACCACTAAGAAGATATCAGTCCAAAAGTCCATCAACTAATGCTTCCTACAAATACTTTAACTTCATTATTTTTACCAAACTTTTGTCTTCTCCATTAACTTAAACACTGCCTTTCCTCCATAGAACTGCGCTCATCTCACTCTACATGCTAGTAAATAGGGATAAAGGAATATAATTAAGTTGACTCTAAATTTATTATTCCTACTGTCTCAGATCATGTACATCAGAGAAGCTTTGGGTCTGAATCCCTGACAACTCCCACAATGTAAGCATTTAAATATGAGGAAAAACAAGATATATGTTGGAAAGGATGTAGAAAAATTAGGACACTAATGCACTAATAGTGGAGCTGTGAACCGAGCCAACCATTCTAAAGAACAATTTGGAACTATGCCCAAAAGTCAATTAAACTGTCATTAAACTGTAACTACAGAGAAAACAAAGTCATCCATCCCTAGAAAGTGTGACTATACATGAATATATGTTGTTTTCCAGTGACATTAAAATTTTAAGAGTGTGTGTCTATTTTATTGCTTAGAGGGAAAGCAAATCATGAGAAGTGTAAACTCCATAAGTTATGGGAATTATCAAGAATAAAAAAAAACACAGTTTAGTTAAAGACACTAAAAAGGTCTTTTACTTAAAAAGAGCAAATTCCTAGGTTACTGAGCAAAGAGACAACTTCTCCACTTATTTATTTATCATAAGCTATTAAAGAAAGCACATGATTGTACTTGATTTGTTGACTTTTTGAGGCAAAATTAGAAAATATTGAAAGTTCTAAACCGAAAAAAGTGACAATGAGAGTTTGGAAATGAATCAATAAAAGCTTCTCATGCAAGATGTTTGAGTTGGTATACATTTACAAGACAGGCTCGTTTACTGATTAGTGTCAACCTTTAAAGGTACTTGTGGGAAGGAAGCACAGAATCTGTTTCTGGACGATTAGGTTTTGCAATGCAGTATTAGTAGGCTGCTGTGGATGGAAACAATATGAAATGAGGTGTTTGCTTTGATTTAGGACAAGAACGCAAACAAGTAGATATTATGAGGGTCCCTTTTTTAGGAAATTTTCATGCTACATTTTTACTATCATGATTGTTTTCCCATTAAATTTTCAGGGCAAATAAGTATCTGTGCCATACAGAAAATATTTGTAATCCTTGAGTCAGAGGTCCTCACATGACATGTTGCTGGGTGTTTATATGTTGGGTGTTTAAATGTTAGGTGAGTTTGAAAGGCTGATAACTCATCAGATATCTGTATTCCAGCTAAACTGGACTATTTAGGCAAGACAAATATTATTTTCAATTTCTAATTTCCCATTTTGCATAGATTCCCCTTCCCAATCTTGGAATGTATTTTTGACCTCATGCCCACCTAATGGAATCCCTAACTTCCTTCAAAGCAAAGCTATATTTCAGTGTTCTTCCTCCAAACTTATTGTACATAACTGCATATAGTTTGTTCGTATTTTAACACAACACTTGATGTAAGGTCCCACTAAGCAAGGGTTATATCATTTTGTCTTTGTATTTTCAATACCTGACATGGTACCTAGTAGCTCATAGGCATTCAATAAATACTATCATTATATTCTGTTTTTCATTTCACTGAGTTATTGTCCACATCCAAAAAATCTAGGGTCTCTATTATCTTACTGTATATTGTGTTGTCACGTACATTTTCTTAAAAATGCATTGTTTTAAAACTGAATGTATTTATTTAGAGATACAATCAAACAAACAGGTTCCCTGAACAGAGTTAAGCAAATTTAAAAAAAAAGAAAAAAAAAACATGTAGCTTCTGGGCATCCTCTTTTCCCCACCACAAACTGATCTATGTGGCATAAGTCATTGATGGGCATATGCCAATTAGCTTCCTACCAGTGCAACTTCTAAATATCTGTGTATTATTGAAATTTCTTTCTCTTCTGTTTCTCTATGTGCTTCCTCTGGCCACATGTGCAATGGAGCATGTCATTGTATTTCTTTGCTAATTGCAGACTTTAGGCAGAAAGATACACTACCTGATGATTGTAATAGTCCAGGTATGAGTTGATGAGGGCCTATATGATTCGGTAAAACAAGGGTTTTAACTATCTAACTTCCCTTCTTCTTCTGAAATCAAGTGAGCTCTGCACAAAAGGCTTCCGTTATTGGAATTCAAGAACAAGTCAGGATCCTTCTAATCGCTCCTCTTAACAATATAGATGTATTATATCATCAGGTGTCCTGAATTATACATCCAACAGCTTTAAGCACTTTGACTTAGCTATATATTTTTCCACCACAATTATTTCAATAGCATTTTAGTAGTTAGATAAGCTCATCAAGTTATTGAGGCTGTTATCTGTCTCATACCACACCCTTTCTGTTCTTTCAAACTGATGTTACACTGAAACAGGCCTTTATTTTCTCAAGCATGAACTATTGCAATAGCTTTCTAGTTAATTGGTAGGCCTAAAATTTCTCTTCACTCCAGTTCATTCTCAACTCTGTTTTCAAAGCAATCTTCCTAAAGTACAGATTTCAAAATGATGACCCAAAAACTCTCAAAAAGCTGCATTGTATCCTTAATGCTCTCAGGACAAAAAATTCTATTTGGCTTAAAAAGACATTAAAACGTAAAATCCACCCTTATTTTCCCAGTCTTCTTATACTTTTCACCTCCTCAAGTACACTTCAAATTTTAAATACGTTCATACTAGTCATATTGTGATTTCTCAAACAAGATATTTTATCTCCTGACTCTGGGCATTACACAAAAATACATATATATGAATATACATATATTTGCACGTATGTGTGTATAAACATGTATAGACAAACATTATTAAACAAAACCAAAGTAATGAAAAAATAGAAGACAATGTGAAATATCTCATTGGACAAACAATTGATCTAGAAAATAGATTCAAGAGAGAAAATTTAAAAATTATTAGACTACCTGAAAACTACAGTAAAAAAGAAACCTACACATCATCTTTCACGAAATTGTCAAGGAAAACCCTCCTGATATTCTAGAAGCAAAGAATAAAATATTTATTGAAAGAATCCACCAAACACCTCCTGAAAGAGATCCTAAAAGTAAAACTGATAGGAATATTATACCCAAATTCCAGTGTTCTCAGGTCAATGATAAAATATTGTAAGCAGCCAGAAAGAAACAATTTGTATATTGTGGAAATACAGTCAGAATAACACAAGATATAGTGGCTTCTACATTAAGGGATCTCTGGGCTTGCAGTATGATATTCCAGAGGTGTATGAGCTAGGATTAAAATCAAGAATCACCTACTCAGCAAAACTGAGCTTAACTCTTCTGGGAAAAAAATTGTCATTCAGTGATATAGAGAATTTTCAAGTACTCTTGATGAAGATAGCATAGCTGAATAGAAAATTTGACTTTCAAACAAAAGAATCAAGAATCAAGAGAAGCACAAAAAGGTAAACAGGAAAGAGAAATCATAAGACACTAAAGTTTCAACTTTAGCTTACATTCCTACATGGAAAGATTATATTTTTACTTCTTGAGAATTTTCTGAGTAATTGTGTAGTTAGAGGAATTATATACCTATAGGTAGAGGGTGCAGAGTGAATTGAGTATGAATCGATGATATCGAAAAAAACGTAAAATTAAGGGGTGAGACAGGAATATATTGGGAGAAGGAGAAAGGGAGAAATAAAATGGAGTAAAATACCTCTCACATAAAAAAGGCAAGAAAAAGCTTTTTCAATGGAGGGGAAGAGGGGGAAGTGAGAGGAAAAGAGTGAATCTTGTTTTCTTCAGATTTTGCTTAAGAAGGGAATAACAAGCACACTACATTTGGTATGAAAATCTATCTCATACTACAGAAAAGTAGGGGGAAGGGGATAAGTGGGAGTGGGGAGGATGATGGAAGGGAGAGCAAATGGGAGGAGGGAATAATTAGGGGTAACCACTTTTGAGGAGGGACAGGGTCAGGAAAGATTGTAGAATAAAAAGGGAGATAGGATGGAGGGAAATATAGTCTTTAACATCATGACTGTAATAGAAGTGTTTGGCATGACTACACATGTATAATCTCTATCAAATATTGACTTGTTTGCCTTCTCAGTTGGGATGGGTTGGGAGGGAAGAAGAAAGTGAAGTTGATTTTAAAGACAAATGTTAAAATTATTTTTGTATGCAACTGGGAAATAAGACATATTTAAAATTGGGTTTAATAATCTTTCTTGCCCTATGGCAAAATGGAGGGGGAGAGGAATGAGAGAAATGCCAAGTATGATTGAAGGGAGAGCAGATTGGTGGAAAGGATAATCAGGAAGCATAATATCTTGGCGTGAGTGGAGGGAAGAAATGGGGAGAAAATTTGGAACTCAAAATTTTGTGGAAGTGAATGTTGAAAACTAAAACTAAATTAATTTAAAATAAAATAATATCAATCTTGAGATCCACTAAGAATTCTTTTGGACTTGAGATCGTTTCATATTCCTTTTTAAGGTTTCAGATGTGGGCATATTTTCACTGTTGTTCTCTTCTGAATTCCTATTTTAGGCTTTTCTTTGCCTATATTAAAATTCTATGGTCTTTGCTTTTCTGATTTGTTTCTTGCTCATGGTGATTGTAAATATTCCTGACTTTTAAAGAAGATCTCTGCTTCTAGGGGAGAGGAGATTCTGTCCCACAATGCTTGTACTAAAAACTTGAGGTCTTTGTACTGGCTTTGTGTGCTGTGGTATCTTATTCTTTCAGCTAGAAGCTATATAATGCTACAGCTTACCTAGTTCTGAACTGGCTGGTGTGTACCAAGACAATGGTCAGGTGAAATCTTTCTGAGTTTTCCTGGAATTAAACTGAAGCTCACTTAGTGTGATGTGGGGAAGGGGTGGTCTGGTCACAGGAGTTCTCGCACTCCCCTTGAATGGAGCTAGAATACAGGCAGGCTCAGCAGCTCATGAAATCTGTCTGCGCTGGTGTTTATACGATTTCTCTGGCTTTGGGAAGACGCTGGTGTTGGTGTTTACGGGATCCACCCCCTGGGGCTTAGGACCTCCACCGAGGAGAGGCTTTCTGGGACATATCTGGTCCTCCACTAGTCCTCTTCAGCCACAGGAAGTGATACTCTTCTAGTCAATCTCCCTAACCTCCCAAAGCGAGAAACTGCTCGGCCCTTTTTTGCTGATTTCATCACTCCACAATTCCTGGGAATTTCTGGATTTTTCAAGGTCAACAAGGGGAGAGTGACAGAACTTAAAGTTTGCTCCACCATATTGGTTCCTGGAATTCAGACTCACATCTTTAATGAACAAAGATAGGGCACACTAATGAAAATTTACCAAATTTGTATATTCTAACTGTTTCTTTCTTGTGCTAAATAATCTCAATTTCTTCCTCTTCAGTCTTTGGAGTAGTTAAAATTTGAGTAACATATGCACCAAGAGTCAAACTAGCATCATTTTATTCCAGCAGCTACCAACTTACTGTGTGACATTTAAACACATTCCCAAACCTCTGTTTCTTCCTATGTAAAATGAGGATAAAAAATTTTGGCTTACTGCACACAATAGCTGTGAAGAGAAAATCTAACAATGTTATTAAAAGAGTGTAAACTATAGGAAGTCATATAAATGACTATCATTTCTATCTAAATTAATCTGTCTCTTAGATCAACTGAGGATTTGATTTCTTAAGAATTAATTTTTGAAATGCTTGCCCTTCAATATCTACACCTAAAGGACAGTGTGAGATGCTAAGTTGATGACTAATTTCTGAAATTATGAACTGGCATATCCAGTTTTCTGGATACTTTCCAAGAAGATCATGATTGGCTGTGGGAAATGGGGCAGCAACTATACTTTAATAGTACAGAGACAAGTGATGAAAAGTGAGAACATATAGAGGGACATATGATCTCACTTAGGGAAGGGAATGATGAAGGAAGGTAATGCAAAGAAGAGGACTGAGGATATAGAGAATACCACTTATGTAATCATTTATTTTAGTTGGGAACCCTTAGTATTATGGACCCAATGGGGATGGAAATGTGCTCAGGGGACAGGACTTTGAGGTCACATTCTATAGGGTTTTCAGGGAACAGACCTGACTTACCTGTGCCACTTTGGAGTCTGTACATTAGCACATCCAAATCATCTCAAAATTATCTGTAATACTTCAAAGCCATTATCTCACAGTCTTCAGTACATTTTTGAGATTCTGCTTGACTGGGATAGTGGAGGTCCGGATTTTTAAAAAAAAATATTCATGTCATTGAACTGGAAAACTTGACAAGTAGCACCTATATGACTTCCCTTGATTCAATATATAATGTCAGGATATGATATTTTTGTTATCATACTGCTTTGATCATTGAGATGTTTTGTATGTGAATGTATTTTTGCTCTTTGAAACTTATTTCAATCTATTACCCCTTTATAATGGCTATCTACAAACTTACTATACTGTTGATAAGGGAGAGCGTGGCCAGGGGGACTGAAACAAGATGTAATTTTAAAACAAATGCAATGTGAATTTTGTCATTGAGTGATTTCAAAGTGAAGAAATATTGAAGACCTCTGGATCAACAGTACACAACTTCATGTTGTTGATAAGGTACCTTCACTTTTTCTTAGGACAGTCAAGAAATGAGAGAAAGGATATTGTCAGAGAAATTCGGTGAAAAATAGCATGGATCATCGAGCCAGTAAGTAATGAATTTCTAGATATGACAATTAATTAAACAAAATAAAAGGTAGGAGAAAATGTGACCGATTAAAAATTACATATTGAATAAATATGAACTCACGATCTCTCTGCTCCCTTGATGTTCTCTTGTGGGTGTTCTCTAATATTTACAGATTAAACTCTATTAATGGCCAAGTCACAAAAAAATAGCACTAAAATTTCATCCTATAATATATATTTTTCTCCACTTAGGAAACAGATAAGCAAGTGAATGCATATGAAATTCATTGTTCCTATGAAGATAGAGATAGATGTGAGAAATTTTCAATTGCATATTCTATAGGTGGTGGCATATTGACTCCAGAAATTTTGAATCAAAAGATATTTCAAGAAAATTGCTGTTCAATAATTGTCTCTGTAGAAGGAATTTTATCTTATTCAATATTTATAATCATTATATCTCATTTTTATTTCATTAGAGTGGTCTATCTTTAACCCTATACTTCCAGGTGTCTGAAATTGTTTCTGTGAGTTTCCTTTGTGAACTCTCTAATCCAAGGAAAAGAGAATTAATAGTCTCATAGACTTTGAAAGCTAAATGGGAACTTTAATATCATTTAACCCTTCTGCTTATTTCAAAGAGGAGTATTTTCAAAATGACTTATCAAATAAGAGGTAGCTATTGCTAATCCTGTTCTTATTGTTCCTACTATAATAATTGTCCAATTTCATATAGATATGCCTGAGTTAGAATCCAGATTTAAATCTTGTGACTACAGATCACAAAACTCAGAATTTTAGACCAATCAATCCATAAGTACTTATTTGTCTCCAGCTTCATGACAAAACATCATGAGAGATAAAAGGGAAACAAATACAAAAGTGCCATGACACTTTCTGACATAGAGGAAATTAAATTTTATTCTATTGGAGGTACTAGGCAGGATAGCAGAGACCACCAAATTTAGTCCATACCAGAAAAAATTCCTAGTACAATATATGGGAAAATTTGTCAAGACATATCTTGAAGATGTACAAAGAAGGTGAATCCACTGTATACCAAAGCAACCAGCTCTATTTTGATTTTTCTCCAATTTTACAAAGACTTTTTACTCCCTTAATCCAGTCAATTCAGTTGCCTCTTTAAATTTTCTACTTATTGATCCCAGTTCTGAATGTGGTAGAAAAATGGAATCCTTCTTCAGCATATTGCCTCTTCAATCAATCTGTCAATCAACAAGCACTTAATAAATTCCTGATATGTACAAACCACTAGACTTCAAACAACTGATGTGAAAATTACAAAAACTACAACAACCTGTAATATTCATGTACTGCTTTTAAAATGTTAAGTATTTCTACACATATTATTCCATCTGAATGTTACAGAAACTCTGTGTAACTCTATGAAGAGCTATTAGTACATGATTTTACATGAGAAAACTAAAATTGAGAGAGAGTAAGTGATTCATCCTGGGTCACAAAACTTGTAAGTATCAGAGGCAGAATTTGAGATCCGTTCTTTCTGATTCCAGTTCCAGCAGTCTATCCGTTATGTTACCCATATGAAAATAAAATAAAGTAAACTCTGTGAAAAATATCCAAAATTAAATATAGATGAGAGAGATCTATGAGTACAAGCTATTTTATAGGATGCAAGTAGATTATACTCTCTGGGGGATGCCTGAAATAACCACTCAAAGGCACTCTTCAGAAAATAGGCTTATAAATCGTTTCTGAAGTCAGAATAGAGAATGTGGTAAGAATGTATGGTCTTAATTTGAATCCTCAGAATGAAGTGGGAGGTATATGTAGTTGGAAGAACACTCTTTTCCCTGGATCACCTGAGGGTCAGATTTCGAACATGAAACGAAAATCTCTTACAAAAAAGATGAAAGAATATTTTTTCATAGTACAATAATCGAAACTGCAATCACCAAACTAAAGGAATGAGAAGAAGAAAAAAGTATACATTAATTCCTAAATAGATATAACAATAACAATAATAGAAGGTACTGGATGAGAGTAGCACCCAATGAATGAGGTCTGCACTCACATAACCTATAGTTAAGGTTGTTAATTAAGGTATAATTGCTGCTCATGTACCATAACTAATGACTGTTGGCTAATCATTGTAAGCATTATTTACTTTCTCTTTTCATAGAAAAGCTAACCAATTACTGATTGTCTTCAAAATAAATAAATGAAAGTTACTCCTATTAATTACTGGATTGCATTTGTGTCCTGATGGGTAAAAGCAAATAATTATTTCCATTCCATAATCTGGTTTGTTAGTGTGAAACTTCCCATTGCAAAGTCCTTTGTACATATTTTTTCTTTCAAAAAATAAGTTTTGTAAATTGGAAAAGCAATTACAAAATTAAAAATTATGGTATTGGAACATAAAGTGAGGAAGCAAAACCTGTTCTAGTATACTTTTTAACTGATTGGAGTTGTGTTTTCATTTCTCTCTTGGGGAATACAGAGTGATTTTCAAGCTTTTCATGGGAAACATTGAAGTTTCTCTTTTTGAAAAGGCAATGAATGCATAGGAAAGGTAGACATTGCTTTCCCCTTCGTCTTTTTTCCTTCATTTTTCCTGCCATGTCTATGAGATGATCTTCCAAATGATACATTTATCTTTTTCTTTTGATTTCTATTTTAGATCTTATTTTGAGATGTATGTGTAGAGTTGTAAGGAATCACAGACATCATGAACTCCATTTTTTTTCTTTTTCATTGTTGAAGAAACTGAGTACCAGGTAGACTAAGTGACTTGTCAACATTCACATAGCTGCTAAGTGATGGAGTGGAAACCTGAGCCCAGGACTTCTGATTTTACATCTGCTTATCTTTCTACAATACTTCTCTTCATCATCTCTTTTCACACTATCCAATTCCTAAACAATTCCTTTTGAAATTTCATCTTCTGGACTATAGTCATGGTCTACCGAACTTAATGCACGTTGTCCTCTCATCTAATTTGATTCATGCTTATTTTTCCTTTTTCCTCTATCCAGGCTTTTGCCCCTTGGGTGCCTATCAATAAAATCTATACACCATTTCTCAAAATCCTTTGTTTTCAAAAAAGATTGCTTGGAAGTGAAGTAACATGCACTTTCCAAAGAAATAATTCAATAAGGTAACTATCCTCTCTCTCTCTCTCTCTCTCTCTCTCTCTCTCTCTCTCTCTCTCTCTCTCTCTCTCTCTCTCTCTCTCTCTCTCTCTCTTTCTCGACATATATAGCCAGATAGTCTTATTCATATGAATTTAAGCTACTTGAAGCCAATTACTCTCTTTCTTTGTACCACTAGTACTTGGTACTTGGTCTAGCTCATAGTAAGTACTCAAGAAATTGGTATTGCTTGATTAACAGTAAGTGTTCCTTTACTGATGTAGCTCTCAACCTATTCATGCTTGTCTAGTCTGTACCATTCTCATCTATGTCATTCCAAAATACAGCACAGGAGATCTATCCAATATCCTCCTAGAATACTGTGTTTTCTCTTGGCATTTTTTTTTAATATCAATTGAACATTCAGGTAGGTCATCAGATATTCTTGCTCTCATGTTACAGGTACACCCATTTTTTGTGTGTGTGTCATTATACACCCTTCATTGTTTTAAGGTTTCTTTAATCCTCCCATTTCTCTGTAACTCTTAACTTGTAATATGTTGTGTCCAACACCTGCCAATCATGTGCCTCTCCATTGTCTTCTGACTGATCTTCAGTTTTGATTACTGATAGATTTGAGTTTTCCGTAATTTGCTGACACACAGTACCTTTAAAACAATTTTAATGGTAAAAAACGGGTCTTTGGTTCACGGTCTCAATGTTGATCATTACAAATACTATGTATTAAAATGCTGCTTCAAGTGCAATCATACCACATATGAACTCCTTCAAGTGGGATATATCATAAGAAAATGAAATGATCAAAAGATAAGTTGTTTAGAGTTAAGTTCAGGAATTCTGGGATTTCTTTGCATTATCAAAGTGAATGGATGTTGCCCGTTTTCAAAACAAACTTGTAAAATGTGTGCTAGGAGAGTTTGTTAATGTAGCCAAGAGTACTTGAATTTGCCAATTTCTGAAATTGGGAGAGGGGGATTAAATTATCAAGATTAATGTTGCATTAAGATACATTTAGTATTTATTGGTAAAGCACACTGGGACACATAATATATCTATAGTCATAAATGTGCACTTTCCTAAATGTACATTCTAAACACTTGGGTCACTGAAACTATTAAAATCTATGTTCTATATATTCGTGCTCAAGTTTGAAATTTTCTTCCATAGTCCCAGCAGGTTCCTCTTTTACTTTGTTTTCTTCTTTTAGGAAGAACAAACTGTCAACCAAATGAAAATTACGGTAGATACTTGGAGCTCATCTTAACTGTCTCTTTTACCATCATTGAAAATGAGGTGACAACTCTAATTTTTATAGATTATTAGCAAGACTTTTGCTAATTAATAATCTTCACTTTCAGAAATTGAAAAACTTTAGTCCAAATGTATCAACATGCTCATGCTATTCCATAGACATATTCCAATTATCTTCCACATCACTCACAGGTTCAATACAAATAAAAATAATGCTTCTCACCAACCAGTGGAAACAGGAATAAGGAGTTCACTTTCATCTTTTCAGATACCACGGGCACTATTTTGCAAATTGACCGGTTGTGACTACATCTCTTCTCTTATTCCTGAGTTGCTGTTAAGAAAAAGACTTTTTGAATGAAGGTAACTCAGCTTGCGGTTTGGTAAGCTATATGTATTTTATTTTTTCATCTGAGAATATGCATGAGTTGATTAACAGTACTAGAAGAATATGGCTGAGATACTCATGCTTTATATTAACTACAATTTAATTATATCTTCTCCGGGTTTTTTTTTTATTTTTGTCAGATAAGTAAACTATGTTTTCTCTGGCATTATTAGAAGAATTCATTTTACATGTGGCCATCAATATAAGCTATTCTTTTGGAACATCCACATCTAGCTGTTGTCATCAAATGTTTGTATAATTATTATGATTATCACGAATTTACAATAGGTAAATCAAGGAGAAATTTTAGCTAATTCTATCAAATTCTGCCCGAATATTTTGGAAATAAAGCGTTTCTTCCCTTAAAAAACATTCTTGTCTGGGGGTTACATATGAATATTTTTTTTCTCCTTATAGACAGTACTTGGTATTGCTCTGTAAAAGTACAAAGTAAATTGAAAATATTAAATCACTGAAGCAAATAAGTTCGGTGCTTTAATCTTATTTCCTTAATACCAATATGTAGCCTGGAGATCCGCAAAAATGTAAAGTTAGGGAAGAAGAAATATTTGCTCTCCTTCTGAGTTCCACTTGAGAATATAATACACATCATTGGCATTGCTTTAAATCTCTCACTCTGTTCCTAATCTTTCACACTTGTTTCTTTTTTTCAGTCTGATGATTAAGCAGACTCAAAAACACATATTCTAGGTTTCAACTCAAAAACTCATTTTTGACCAAGGAGAAAAGAAAATTCTTTACTCCCTAGCACTATCTATTCAGGAACTATCAGCTCCCTCATGGGGACAAGGGTAAAATAAATAATAATAAACATATTATTTTAACGTTGTACAGAATTTTGGATGTATCATCTTATTTTAACTTCAAAAGAACACTGTGGAGAAGGCATCAATATTATCATCATTTTCTATAGATCACAATCCAACATAGTGGAAGGGGGAAGAAACTACATAACTACTTACTGAGCTATGAGTTTCAAACTGCAGTCTTTCTAGGGAGATAGAGGATCACCAGACTTTAACATATGCCTTATCATCATTTCTTCCTCCACAACCTCAGGAACTGTCATGTGTGTTACTCCTATACTTAGTATTTGGAGTTTTATCTTCTGTCTTACATTCGAATTATCTTTGGTGTATTTTCTTTTTTCCAAACAAAACTAGAGCCTGAGTTCCTTGAGAGCAGATGTGATACATACCTGTCTATTTACAGAGCTAAGTATATTAAGGGCTGGATAAAATGCTTTTCAGTCATTTATATCCAATGACAATTTTTAAAAAATCAAATTATAAGTTCTACATGATGTTTGGAAAGAACACTGAATTTAGAAACAGAAACTATGAGTTTGAATTTTAGATCTGCTTGTAACTATCTACACAAAACTGATCTCAGGTGGGGGCAGAGCCAAAATGGTGGAGTGAGAGCAGTTACTTACCTAAGCTCTTAGAGAAACTCCCTCAGATACCTCTAAAGCAAGAATCTGACCAAGTGTTGGAGGTACAGAATTCCAGTAGGAGACAGGCTGTGGCATATTCACAGACCAGAACAGACCAGAAAGTCGATAGAAGGGATTAGTTCCATGGAGGTGAAGGAGCATAGAGAACACAGCCTAGCAAGTCCCTGCCATGGCAGGGCCCAGCAGGAGAGCCCTGGGGACGTCTGAGGCAGCTGCCACAATCAGGATAGCAGCCCAGGGTGGGAGTCCAGCTTAGCTGAACAAGTGAGAGGCGTGGAACCCAGGTATCTGTGGCAGATGCTCTGGAGATTATCAGCTCACAGATTAAATATCTGAGAGAAACCTACTTGAACTTCTAGGAGCCAACCCAGCAGAGTGATTAGTAAATGCTTTCTCCCCATCTCCTGTTGACCTTGAAAAAAACATCAAATATTTCTCAAGGAAAATCCTGGAAGAGTAGGATCAGCAGAAGGGATAAATCATCTCATAGCACATGGGGGTAGGAAAATCACTAAGGAACATTCCTCTTGCTGTGGCAAGGGAATAGAACTGACTTAGACAGCACCACCTCAGCGAACCAGGAAGAGATCCAGAGCTTCAGGTGGGGAGAGCCTTGCATCCACCAAAACCAGGACCCCAGGAATTCCTCAGCACTCCAGGGGAAATGGGAAGAAGTTAGGATCACCAACCACTGAGCTCGCCTTTGCTCTAGCTGATTTCCCATGAAAAAACCACCCTTCCCCCATAGTTAACTCCTGGGATAATCCAGGGAAATACAAAACAACAACAACAACAACAAAAGAATTCACCTGGCCTATGCTCTCACATCAGCCAGCTCTTAATTTCTAGCTGAAAGGACGAGAGGCCACAACACACAAAGCATCATCATCATGAGTAAGAAGAAAAGAAGGAAGGAAAAGATCATAGACTCTTTCTGTGGGGACAATGACCAAAACATGAATATAAAAGATGTCAGTATTGAGACTGGATTGTCATGTGAAACTTCAGAAGGGACAATTAACTGGTCACATGCACAAAGAGCACAATTGGAAAAGTTGAAGAAGGAAACAGAATAAAAACTGGCCAATGATTTTTAAAGTATGAAGAAATAATTCACTGAAGAGAACAGGTTTTTAAATAGGAAAATTGAACAAAAGGAAAAGGAAGCATAAAACCTAAATGGGAAAATTGGACAAATTGAAAAGGAAGTACAAAAACTAACTGGAGAAAATAATTCCTTTAAAGGAATAATTGGAGAGATGAAAAAGGAGTTTCAAAAGTTAACTGAAGAAAACTACTTTATAAAAATTACAATTGGGCAAGTAGAAGCTAATAACTCTATGATAAAACAAGAATCAGTCAAATAACATCTAAAGAATGAAAAGATAGAACATAATGTAAAATATCTAACTGGAAAAACAACTGACCTGGAAAAGAGATCCAGGAGAGAATTATTGGAATACCAGAAAGCCATGATGAAAAAAGAGGGTGGCCAATATCTTCCAAGAAATCCTCAAGGAAAACTGCCCAGAAATCATAGATCCAGAAGTCAAAACAGTCATCAAAAAATACACCGCTCACCTCACAAAAGGGAAACCAAACCAAAAATACCAAGGAATATCGCTGGCAAATTAAAAAATTATCAACACACTGGAACTACAATCAGCATCACACAGGACCATGCAGCTTCCACATAGAAAGAGCAAAGGAATTGGAATATGATATTCCATAAGACAAAGGAGCTGGTACTACAACCAAGGATCAATTCCCCAGCAAAGATTAGCATACCATTTCAGGTCAGGGGAGGGGCATTCAATAAAATAAGTGATTTATAAGTCTTCCTGATAAAAAGACCAGAACTCAATAGAAAACTAGATCTTCAAACACAGGTCTCAAGAGATGCATAAAAAGGTAAACAAGGGAAAAGAAAAATCTATTACTCAATAAGGGCAAACTGTTTACCTCCCTATAATGGAAAATGAAACTTGTTAATCTTGAGAATTTTATATCTATTATGAAATATAAAAGGGATATACAAGATACATAGAGGGAGTGAGTATAAAGTAAATGATGTGATAATAAAAAGTGTGATGTAAGGATGCAAAGGCATTGGAACAGGAGACAGAGAAAGGAGAAAGCAGAAAAATGTAAATAACATCCCAGAAAGACACACAAAATTATATTAGAGGGAAAGAGGAGAGGGAGAAAAGCACTGTTTGAGAAGTATTCTCAAATGATTTGGTTCAAGGAGGGAACAACAAACCTAATTAAGTATACAAATCTAACTACCTCTATAGGCAGTAGGAGAGGAAGGGGAAAGAAAGGGGAGGAGAGGATAAAAGGGAGGGAAGAATTAGTAAAAGTAAAGGGCAGTAAAAGGGAAGAAGGCGGAAAGAAGGAAGAGCACACTGTGGGCAGTGGTGGTAAAAAAAAAATAAGGCTCTATTGTGGAAAGAAATGAAGAAGGTGCAATTAAAACACAAACGGTGGGAAAGAGGGTGGAGGGAAATACATAGATAGTAATCGTAACTGTGAATGTGAATGGGATGAATTCTCCCATAAAACGGAGATGGATGGCAGAACGGATTTAAAGCCCTACAACTAAACAACAATATGTTGTTTATAAGAAACACATTTGAAACAGAGGGATACACCTCGGGTCGGAGCAGAACGAATTGTGCTTCATCTGATGGAAGAAGAGCAGGGCTAGCAATTGTAACCTCAGACAAAGCAAAAGCAGAAATAGATCTAATCAAAAGAAATAAGGAAGGAAAATATACCGTACTAAAAAGCATCACAAACAATGAAGCAATGTCATTACTAAACATATATGGTCCAAATGGTAGAGCACCCAAATTCTAAGAAGAGAAGTTAAAGGGAGTTATAGAAAGAAAGAGACAGCAAAACGACACTAGTGGGGGACCTCAGGCTCCCTCTCTTTAAATTTGATAAATCTAACCTGAAAACAAACAAGAAAGAAGTTAAGGAGGTGAATAAAACCTCCTTTCAGTAGATATAATAGATTTCTTGAGAAAATTGTATGGGGGAAGAAAGGCATATTTCTCTTTCTCAGCAGTACATGGCACATATTCAAAAATTGACCATGTACTCGGGCATAAAAACATCAAAATCCAGTACAGAAAGGCCGATATAGTCAATGCATCCTTCTCCATTCATAACACAATAAAATTAAAATGTAATAAAAGACCATGAAAATATAGAACAAAAATTAATTGGAAGCTAAATAAAGCAATCCTAAAAAATGAGTAGGTTAAACAAGAAATCATAGAAACAATCAACATTCAAGAGAACGACAATAATGAGAAAACCTACAAAATCTTAGGGGATACTGCAAAATCAATTCTTAGGGGAAGCTTTCTATCTTTTAATACCTACATGAATAATGTAGAGAAAGAGGAAATCAATGAACTAGGCATACAGGTGAGAAAACTCATAAAAGAACAAATTGAAAATCCTTAAGTAAACACCAAATGAGAAATGCTGAAAACTAAAGGAGAGATTAATAACTTTGAAATTAAGAAAACAATTGAACTACTAAATAAAACTGAGAGTTGGTTTTATGAAAAAAAATGAAATTGATGAATCTTTGGTCAGTTTGATTTAAAAAAAGAAAACCTAATTACCAATATCAAAAATGAAAGGGGTGAACTCACCTCCAATGAGGAAGAAATTAAAATATTAATTAGAAATCACTTTGCCCAACTTTATGCCCTTAAATTTGACAATATAAATGAGAAGGATAATTATTAAAAAAATAAATAAATTGCCCATGTTAACAAAAAAAGGAATTTGAATACTTACATAGCCCCATCTCAGAAAAAGAAATTGAACAAGCCATCAATGAACTCCTTCAGATGTAATCTCCATGGCTGGATGGATTTAAAAGTGAATTCTACCAAAAATTTAAAGAACAGTTAATTCCAATACTTTATAGACTATTAGGGAATATTGGGGAAGGAGTCCAGCCAGCCAAATTCTTTTTTATGATGCAAATATTATTTTGATACTTCAATCAGGAAAAGTCAAAACAGAGAAAGAAAATTATAGACCAACTTCTCCAATGAATATAGATGCAAAATTTAAAATAAGATTTTAGCAAAAAGAATACAGCAACTTGTCAGAAGAATTATACATTATGATCAGGTAGGATTCACATCAGGAATGCAGGGCTGGTTCGATATTAGGAAAACTATTAGCATTATAGATCATAACAATAACAACCCAGATAGAAACCACAAGATTATCTCAATAGGTGCAGAAAAAGCTTTTGACAACATACAACACCCATTTCTATTAAAAAAAAAAACAGAAAACAAAAAACTGGAGAGCATAGGAATAAATGGAACATTCCATAATATAATAAGCAGTACCTACATAGAAAAAAGGTCCAAAATATCAAGGGAAATAATGAAAAAAAAAATACTTGTGAAGGTGACCTAACTCTACCACATCTTAAATTGTATTATAAAGCCGCAATTATCAAAATCACTTGGTACTGGCTAAGAAACAGAAGGGCAGAGCAGGGGAATATGCTAGGTACTAAAGACAAATACAATCAAAATGAAAGCGGGATTACTAAACAATCCAAATTAAAATTTAAATAGTTCCTTCTAAGTAATTATTTGAAATGCCCTAAGAATAATATGCAATCTTTTAATTTTTTTTCCACTTGGTGATCTCATATTGATTTATGTTTCCTTTGTAATTGCCAGGGAATTTCCCATGAAAGGCACAAACTCAAGTCATAAATAGGAGTTGAATTATAAAATAAGTAATATTGCCAAAATCTTGCAACCTGCATGTTTATGTGTCACTTAAAGTAAATACCTATCAATAAAACTCATTATTTCACTCCCTTTTGAAATCAGCATTTGTAATCTCACTTTGGAGTTTTTCAAATGTTCTCAGTGGCAAACACTTGCTAATTTCACACTGTGAATAAGCCTTCAATGTCACGTGCTTTGAATTTTCTCAATACCAGCATTTCAGCATTCATTAATGCTACTTAAAAGCACTAATCACTGAGAGCACAAACAAATATTAACACTGACACTCCCAAGTGAATATGAGTAGAAACAAGCAAAAACATGAGTGCTAGTATTAAAACTGAGGAATTTCTCAAAGAGTAAGCAATCAATACCAGAAACTAAATAGTCCCTTCACCCTCCGGAGTCAACATGGGTCACGTTCACACCAAGACCATGAAGAAGGCGGCGCGAGTCATCATCGAAAAGTACTACACGCGCCTGGGCAATGACTTCCACAGCAACAAGCGTGTGTGCAAGGAGATCGCCATCATCCCCAGTAAGAAGCTCTGCCACAAGATCGTGGGACATGTTACTCATCTGATGAAGCGGATCCAGAGAGGCCCTGTGAGAGGTGTCTCCATCAAACTGCCGGAAGAACAAAGAGAAAGGAGGGATAACTATGTCCCTGAGGTCTCTGCTTTGGATCAGGAAATCATTGAAGTGGATCCTGATACCAAGGAAATGTTGAAACTCCTGGACTTTGGCAGTTTGTCCAACCTGCAAGTTACCCAGACCACAGTTGGGATGAACTTCAAAACACCAAGAGGAGCTGTTTAATGTTTACTTTTTTCCTTCTTTCCAATAAACGTGGGAATGCCCCCCCCAAAAAAGAAACTAAAGAAAAAGTAGAAGAAACAACTGAAGTCAAAAGAGACAAAGGCAAAGAAAGGGAAACTAACAAATAATTATTGTTACAATTAATTTAATTTCTCCGAGTAATGCATAGAGTCCATATTGGAGAGTAAAATATATTTTCTATTGTGTTTGAGTACTGGCTTAACACTACAACTTGATTCCATTATAAAAGGTGGATACATTGAAACTCAAATGACAAATATCTTTTGTTTCGTCATTTTTCTTTTGATCATTGTGTGATTCACTACCTTATTCTCACTACATATCCTTTCTATTTAAATTAACATGAAAACTGCTGAGAATTTCCACCAGCGCCATTAAATCACTAATTCAACACCTAATATCTTCCCATATGCAGTAGGAATAGTTTGAAGGGATATAATGACTCAGGGGAAGGTTTGTCACTTTAATTTCCATAGTTAACATCCTGAAAGGGTCCTGAGCAGCTAAACTCATCACTAGATGAAGATCATACGGATGAATATAAGGAAAACATTGATAGCTCATCACTTCACACATTTGGATAGCAGCAAGTGCAACCACCAAAATGGTAGTGAAGTGTAGATTGATGGTCAGAGCACAAGACCAATAAATGAATAATTCCCCAATCATGCCTTTTCCTTTCTGTATTAAATTTTATATCCTGGCAAGAATAAAGAGACCATGAAAATATATCAAATTGCTTCCATAACTATCTCCTTTGTCTTTTAAAAAGTTTTTCATGCTTCATTTTAATTATTACTTGATATCATTCATAAAAATATTTTTTGAAAGACCAAATTTAAATCATTGACTAAAAAGGTATTTGTAAAATAGAATGTTTTTCATAAGTTATGATAACTGAAGATTTATCCAAAGATTTCATATACTTGATATGAACACCTTTGTTTTTTTTTTAAAGTAGCTACCTATATGTTTTTTTTAAATAAGATTTACAGTGGATTTCTTTACTTGTAAAGGAATTTACAATTCTGAGAACTTCCAATCTAATAACATTTATAAGAAAAAGTTACACCCACTTCCAAATTTCAAATAAAGTATCTCCAGGTATTTTAGGTAATATTTATAATCTTTGTACATGGACAGTTCTTCATGAAGATACTGCAAATCTAGACTCTGTTCTTGTCCATTAATTAAGAGAGTAAGTCACTTAATCAGTCTGATGATTTTTCATTCTTCAAAAGGAAATGATAAAATGTTAGAAGGGTTTGAAAAAATATTTATCAAAAGATATACGAAGAGATAGCATATAAGCACCCTGAGATGAGACTGCATATATGTGCATACACACACACACATATATGTATGTATATGTATATTTGTGTTTAGGTATGTAAGTGTATATGTGTATGTATGTTTATATGCATACAAATATGTGTACAGATATGCATGTGTATATTTGTGTATGTATATAAATGAATATACGTGTATGTGTATAGTTATACATATATTACATGTATACATATATATATGTATTTTATGTGTGTGTGTTTTATATGTCAATTCCTGACAACGCAATAAGCATAAAGTAGGTGCTTAAAATATTTTCTGAACTAAATTGTATTAAACAAACATTGGTGTGTGTGTTCGTCCTTCATTGCCGAAGAAGATCATGACATCAGAGAAATGATAACATGACTTGCACTTGATTTCGTTTTGAGTGAGGGAGGGATGTGCAGGTCACCAGCCTCACTTCTCCTCCAGAGCCATCTGAATCCAGTGACTAAATATTCATCAGGATGACTGGAGATGTCTCAGGATGAGGCAGTTGGGGTTAAGTGACTTGCCAAAGGTCACACAACTAGTGAGTGTCAAGTGGCTGAGGTGAGATTTGAACTTAGGAACTCTTCACTTCTGCACTGGTGCTCTATCCACTCTACCACCTAGCTGCCCACACAAACATTGTTGCCCTAAGCCTCATACTCTGCTTACACTTCAAAGGTTTTTTTGGGTGATGTTTGCATAAAACAAAAATTCACATTATAGGTAGATAGATGTACATAGCTGCTATATAAATAGTGACAGTAATACACGTCAAAATATTTGTGCAAATTTTGCCTATTTGAAAATGTGTTTTAGGGACAAACTTACCATGATGGTAGAATAGGAGGAAGAAGTAGAGACCTGGTTTAGCACTCCCCCCTCCTCCCAGTAATGTTCTGGTCAAGAAATCCAAGAGGAAATGACTGTCATTTTTTCTAACATAGTGTGACCTAGGAAGATTTTTTAGAAAATGGAGATGGGGAATGGAGTCAATATGGTGAAGTGAAAGCAGGGACTCACTTAAATTCTTCCACACCTTCCTTCAGGTATTTCTCAAAAGTGAATCTGAACAAATTTTAAAGTGGAGGAATTCACTAGGAGAAAGAGTATGGCAGATATACAATCAAGGACAGTCTGAAAAGTAGAGGGAAAAGATCTAGCACACTTTCACAGGCTGCACCTGCTCCATAGAGGAGAAGGAATGGCTCAGGCACTCTGAGTGCTGCAGTACTGATTCCTAAACCTCTCAGCACAGGAGTGAAGTTGGGTAGAACTGAGTGAGAGAAAAACCCTGGGTCCACAGAAGTAATAGCAACTTCTCCTGCCACTATCAGATCACAGAATGAATGTTTGAAACTCACCTATTTGGACTTCTAGGAGTGAAGTTGGTTGAGTAAACTATAAGTGCTCTCACCTTCTCTTATGACCTTGAAAAGCCCAGAGAATATTGCCTCAGGAAAAATCCAGGAATAGTGGAGCCAGCAGAAGGGATACAGCAGTCTTTTAGTTCAGGAGGCTGAGGAGATCAACGGGAAGGGTGCCTCTTGCTATGGTTGAAGAGTATCAGTGTAGGAGCAGAGGCATCCCACCAAGCGCCACCTCAGTGGACTATCAGGAGATCCAGAGTCCTGGGGGGGGGGGGGAGGGTGGAGGCAGAAAGCACCAGCACCAGGAACCCATGTGTGACTTAGTACTGCCAGGGGAACTGGGTAGGCATAAGTGCAGACAGGGTTCTGTCAGCCTCTGAACCTGTCCCTGCTCTTGCCCTAGGGGAGGAGGAGACCCCCAGCAATCAAACCACTGCTCCCCCACACATTGCAACACAAGCTTCAGTGTAATCCTGGGGAAACTCAGAAAGACTTCACCTGGCCTAAACCTTGGCACATACAGCTAAGTTCAGCACCAGGCAAGTTGGAACATTATATAGCTTCTAAGTGAAAGAGCAAGACACCACAGCAAGCAAAACCGTTAATCAGGCCTCTATCTCTGAGCACAAGAAATGTGGGACAGAGCCAACTGTGCCCCAGAAGCAGAGATCCACTTTAAAAGCCAGGAATAAGGCAATCACCACGATCAAGAAGCACAGGAGAAAAGCAAAGACCATAAAATCTTATTATAGCAGAAGAGAAGACCAAAATACAGATTCAGAAGACATCATTGACACTATACGCACATTTGAAACCTCAAAAGGTCATATAAATTCATCTCAATTAAAAAAAGGATCATTGCGAGAGCTCAAGAAGTGTTTTAGAAACCAAATTAGAATGGTAGAAGAAAAATTGACCAATGACTTTAAAAATACAATTGCCAAACTTTAAAAAAAAAAAAAGAATTCACTGAAGAAATAAGCTCCATAAAAAGTAAGATAGGCCAAATGGATAAGGAAGTACAAAACGTAAGTGGAGAAAGTAATTTTTCAAAAGGAAAAATTGGGAAAAAATGGAAATGGAGCACAATTCTGAAGAAAACAATGCATTAAAACGTAGAATTGGGCAAGTATAAGCTAATGACTCTATGAGGCATCAAAAATCAGTGAAATAAAATATAAAAAAAAGGAAAAAATAGAAGAGCGTTTTCTGATTTTCAGTTCTACGGAACAAGATGACAAGAGTGATCGATAATTGCTACTTTTCTCTGTAAACAAACTATTAGCCTGTGAGACTAGAAAGATTGCTAAAGAGGGTTCCTCTAGTGGTGGTCAAGTGTGATCAGTGTAGGATCAGAGCTGCTCCAGACAGTCCCAAGTAAATCACGAACCGGGAGAAGATCCTCAACCCCAGTGGGGTGAGGCGACCATGACCCCAGGCATGTCTTAGAACCCTGGTGAAATCAGGAAGACGCTAGCCTAGATAGCTGAGCTTGCCTATGCTATAGCTCAGCAGAGGACCCTCTAATGTCCAGACCACCCCTCCCCCACACTTAGCAAGCTGGCTCCAGGGTAACTGAAGAGAAAACACAAAACAACCTCAACTCTCCTCTGCTTTCAAACTCCAGCCAGCTCAGCACCAGGTAAACAGCAGCATTTTAGTTATTAGCTGAAAGAACCAGAGGCCACAACACAAAATGGCTCAAGTTTAGGCACAAGGACTGTGGGACAGAGGCCCCTGTGCCACATGCAAAGAGATCTCCTTTAAAAACCAGGAAAAGTGTTATTATCATGTGTAAGAAGCAAAGCAGAATAGAAAAGATCACAGAATCTTTCTGGGGAGAAAAGGACAAAAACACACACAGCAAAGCGGTCAGCATTGAGACTGTAATCCCACATGAAATTTCAGAAGGGAATATGAACTGCTCTGAAACATAAAGAGCCTTCTTGGAAGAACTCTGGAAGGATTTTAAAAGCAAAATTAGAGAAGTAGAAGAAAAACTGGCCAACGATTTTAAAAATATGAAAAAAACAATTCACTGAAGAGAACAGCTCCTTTAAAGGAAAAACTGGAAAAGTGGAAAAGGAATTATATAACCTAACTAGTGAAAATAATTCCTTAAAAGGAACAACTGGACAGATGTAAAAGGAGATGCAGAAGTCAATTGAAGAAAACAATTTGATTAAAAATAAAATTCGTCAAGAAGAAGCTAATGAATCTATGAGCCATCAAGAATCAGTCAGACAGAAGGAGAAGATAGAATAAAATGTAAAATATCTAACTGTAAAAACAACTGACCTGGAAAATAGATCCAGTAGAGAAAATGTAAGGATTATTGGTCTACCAGAAAGCCATGATGAAAAAGTAACCTGAAAAATGTCATCCAAGAAATCATCAAGGAAATTTGACAGAAGTCCCAGATGCAGATGCAGAGGGCAAAATAGTCATTGAAAGAATCCACCGTTCATCCCCTGAAAGGGACTCCGAAGTAAAAACACCAAGGAATATCATCATCAAATTCCAGACTGCTCACCTGTCTGGGCTAGTGTCTAGAAAATACTGGAGGCAGAGAAGGCAAAAATAAACTATTCAAATATCGAGAAGTTTCAGTAAGGATCACACAGGTCCTTGCAGGTTCTACATTAAAAGACAGATGGAATTGGAATATGATATTACATAAGGCAAAGGAGCTGGGACTACAAAGAAGGATTAATTACCCAGGAAAGAGGAGCATAGTTTTTCAGGCAAGGAGATGGACAGTCAATGAAATAAGGGATTTCCAGACTTTCCTGATTAAAAAGTCAGAACTCAATAGAAAATTTGATCTTCAAAAGCAGGTTTTAAGGGAAGCATAAAAAAGGTAAACAGGGGAAAAAGAACTTGTTATACAATATGGGCAAATTGTT
This sequence comes from Bettongia penicillata ogilbyi, assembly GCA_023548195.1. Taxonomy (NCBI): domain Eukaryota; kingdom Metazoa; phylum Chordata; class Mammalia; order Diprotodontia; family Potoroidae; genus Bettongia; species Bettongia penicillata. The sequence continues at coordinate 103,968 of JAJHZJ010000137.1, read as the reverse complement.
TACATCCCTATAAGAGAAGACGACACTTTTTTAATCTTGAGAATTGCACATTTATTGCGAAACCTAAAAGGGGTATACATAAATAGGGAGAGTGGGTATAAATTAAATGATGCAATGATACCAAATGTGATTTAAGGATGCGAAGGGATTGTCATGGGAGATGTGAAAAGTAGGAGGCAGTAAAAAATAAATACCATCACAGGAAGAGGGAAAGTAATACATTATTACTATTATAGTAGAAGGAATGAGGAGAGGGAGATGAGCATTGTCAGAGAGGTACCCTCATCTGATTGGATTAAAGGAGGGTACAATAAATTCAATTAACTATAGAAATACAGTTAGTTCCATAGGCAGTATGAGGGGAAAGGCGAAAGAAAAGGAAGGGGAGTTTAAAAAGGAGGGGAAAAGTCATAAGGAAAAAAGGGATTAAAAGGCAGGGAGGCTGAAAGAAAGGAGGAAAGACTGAGAGAGCTAGTGGTCAAAAATTAAAACTCTGTTTTGGAGGGGAAAGGAGAAGGGAGAACTAAAAACATAAACAAGGGGAAAGTGGAAAAGACAGAGATAACAATCTTAACTGTGAATGTGAATGGGATGAATTCTCACATAACAGAGATTATGATTTAAAAACCATAATCCAAAAATATTGTTTAAAAGACACACATTTGAAACAGAGGGATACTTATAGGGTAAAGGTAAAAGACTGAAGTAGAATATTTTGTGTTTCACCTCTTGGAAAGAAAGCAGTGCTAGCAGTCCTAATCTCAGAAAAAGACAAAGCAGAAATAGTTCTAATCAAAAGAGATAAGAGAGAAAAATATCCTATCAAAGGGTGTCATAGATAACGAAGAAAATTCATCACTAAACATATATGCTTTAAGTGGTATAGCATCCAAATTTTTAAAGAAGTTGTTAGGAGTTATAGGAAGAAATAAAGAGCAAAACTATACTAGCGGGGGAACTCAATTTCCCCCTTGCTGAGCCTGTTAACTCTAACCTCAAAATAAAAAAGAAAGAAGTTAAGTGGTGAATAGAACACTGGATAAGGTAGATATGATAGAACTCTGGAGAAAATCGGATGAGAATAGAAAGGAATATACATTTTCTCAGTGGTACATGGCACATATACAAAAATTCATCATGTTCTAGACCATAAAGACCTCACAATCCAGTGCAGAAAGGTAGAGATAGTCAATGCATGCTTCTCAGATTATAGCAGAATAAAAGTTATGTGTAATCAAAGTTCATGGGAATATAAACAAAAACTAATTGGAAACTAAACAGTCTAATAGTAAAGAATGAGTTGATTAAACAACAAATGATAGAAACAATCAACAACTTCATTCAAGAGAATGACAATAATGAGACAACTTACAAAATCTATGAAAGCAATTCATAAGGGAAGTTTTATATCTTTGAATGCCTACATGGATAAAATAGAGAAAGAATAGATCAATGAATTGAGCATGCAACTGAAAATCCTCAGAAAAGAATAAATTGAAAATCCCCGAATAATATCAAATTACAAACACTGACCACTAACGGAGAGATTAAAAAAATGAAATTCAGAAAACTTGTGAACTAATAAATATAACTAGGAGTTGGTTTTGTGAAAAAACCAATAAAACTGAGAAACACTTGGTCAATCTGATTTATAAAAAGAAAGAAGAAAAACAAATTACCAATATCAAAAAAATGAAAAGGGTGAACTCACCTCCATTGAGGAGGAAATTATAATAAGAAATTACTTTCCCCAACTATATGCCCATAAATTCCACAATCTAAATGAGACATATGGCTATTTTGAAAGATATAAATTACCCAGCTTAACAGAAGAGGAAATCAAATACTTAAATAGCTCCATATCAGAAAAAGAAATTGAACAAATTGCCAATGAACTCCCTAGGAAAAAATCTCCTATGTCAGATGGATTCACAAGTGAATTCTATCAAACATTTACAGAACAGTTAATTCCAATATTAGAAAGAGTATTTGGGAAAATTGGGGAAGAAGGAGTCCTCCCAAATTCTTTTTATGATACAAATATGATTTTGATACCCAAACCAGAAAAGTTAAAACAGAGAAAGAAAATTATACATCAATTTCTCTAATGAATATTGATGCAAAATTTTAAATAAGATTTTAGCAAAAGGAGTACAGTACCTTATTAAGAGAATAATACATCATGAGCAGGTAGGATTTTTTTTCCACAAATGCAGGGCTGTTTCAATATTTAGAAAACTATTAACATTATAGATCATAGGGGAGGAGCCAAGATGGCTGAGTAGAAAGACCCACATATGCTAGTTCCAAACCCACAGGCCATATATTTCCCGCAAAAAGAACTCCCCACAAATTCTGGAGCACTGCCACGGCCGCAGAAACACAGTGGAAAATATTGCCATTCCAGAGAGCCCTGAAGAGCCATCCCCAGGGATCCATCATGCTCCAGACAGCGGAGCCCACCCCTGAACTGCCCTGGCCACGTGGTCCCAGAGGAGCAGACCCAAGCAGGCTTCAGGGATGGAACCTCCGGCAGCCGGGAAGGTCTCTCCACCCACAGACGCTACAGGTCAGTGAGAGAGACGTCTGGGCTTGACGAGAGGGGAGCGGGGTGCCTCCATGACTCAGGTCCCCTCAGGAAGAAGCGGCAGAAGCAGCGGTAGAGGCAGCAGTGGCAGCCTGGAACTCCCGGAGTAACAGGTAAAAGTTCAGGGCCATTACCGAAGGGCTCTGCATAAACCTCCTGAGGGAACTGAGCCTGGGAGATGGCCCTGCCCCCACCCTCTCCATTACTGAAGGTCTCTGCATAAAGGACCTGAGGGAACTGAGCCTGGGAGGCGGCCCTGTCCCCACCCCAGCACCAGAACATAAGCTCACATTGAATAGCAGCCACGCCTGCCACGGAAAGCCCATTTGAATCTCAGACTCCAAGCACTAGCTGGGCGCATCTAGGCTGGGGTCAACAGGAATCTCAGAAGTCAAGTAACTGGCTGGGAAAATGCCCAGAAATGGGATGAAAAATAAGACTATCGAAAGCTACTTTGATGGGGTACAGATGTTCCCACCTTTCAATTCTGATGATGAGGAACAATTCTTACCATCAGAGAAAGACTTGGAGGTCGGGGCCTCTGTATCCCAGACATCTCAGGTGGATGTCCGGTGGGCTCAGGCCATGGAAGAGCTCAAAAAGGATTTTGAAAATGAAGTTAGACAGATGGAGAAAAAACTGGGAAGAGAAACGAGAGAGATGCAAGAAAAGCATGAAAAACGAGGCAATACCTTCCTAAAGGAGACTCAAAAAAAATGCTGAAGAAAATAACACCTTGAAAAATAGGCTAACTCAATTGGCAAAAGAGGTTCAAAAAGCCAATGAGGAGAAGAATGCTTTCAAAAGCAGAATTAGCCAAATGGAAAAAGAGGTTCAAAAGCTCACTGAAGATAATAGTTCTCTCAAAATTAGAACAGAACAGATGGAGTCTAATGGCATTCTGAGAAACCAAGAAATCACAAAACAAAAGCAAAAGAATGAAAAAATGGAAGAGAATGTGAAATATCTCATTGGAAAAACAACTGACCTGGAAAATAGATCCAGGAGAGACAATTTAAAAATTATGGGACTACATGAAAGCCATGATGAAAAAATGAGCCTAGACATCATCTTCCATGAAATTATCGAGGAAACCTGTCGTGATATTCTACAACCAGAGGGCAAAAGAAGTATTGAAAGAATCCATCGTTCACTGCCTGAAAGAGATCCAAAAAGAGAAACTCCTAGGAACATTGTGCCCAAATTCCAGAATTCCCAGTTCAAGGAGAAAATATCGCAAGCAGCTAGAAAGAAACAATTCCAGTATTGTGGAAATAAAATCAGGGTAACTCAAGATCTAGCAGCTTCTACATTAAGGGATCGAAGGGTGTGAAATAGGATATTCCAGAAGTCAAAGGAACTAGGACTCAAACCAAGAATCACCTACCCAGCAAAACTGAGTATAATACTTCAGGGGGAAATATGGTCTTTCAATGAAACAGAGGACTTTCAAGCATTCTTGATGAAAAGACCAGAGCTGAAAAGAAAATTTGACTTTGAAACACAAGAATGAGAAGCATGAAAAAGTAAACAAGAAAGCAAATTCACAAGGGACTTACCGAAAGTGAACTGTTTACATTCCTACATGGAAAGAAAATATTTGTAACTCTTAAAACTTTTCAATATCTGGGTAGTTGGTGGGACCCCTCCCACACACACACACACACACGCACACACACACACATACATGCGTGCACATACACACACATGCATGCACATACAGAGACAGAGAGCACAGAGTAAATTGAATAGAATGGGACCATATCTTTAAAGAAATTAAGGTAAATGGTGAGAGAGAAAGGTAGTGGGAGGAAAGAGGGTGAAATGGAATGGGGTAAATTACATCTCATTCAAGAGGCAAGCAGGAGAATTTTTAGTGGAGGGAAAAAGAGGAGAGCTGAGAAAAAAAAATAAGAAGTTTACCCTCATCACATTCGACTAAAGGAAGGAATAAAATGTACACTCATTTTAGTATGAAAATCTATCTTCCAATACAGGAAAGTGTGGGAGAAGGAGATAAGCAAGGTGGGGGGATGATGGAAGGGAGGTCAATGGGAGGAGGGAGCAATTTGAAGTCAACATTCGGGGAAGGACAGGATCAAAGGACAGAATAGAAACAATGGGGGGGGGCAGGATAGGATGGAGGGAAATACAGTTAATCTTACCCAACACGACTATTATCGAAGTCATTTGCAAAACTACACAGATATGGCCTATATTGAATTGCCTGCCTTCCCAAAGGGAATGGGTGGGGAGGAAGGGATGAGGAGAATTTGGAATTCAAAGTTTTAGAAACAACTGTTGAGTATTGTTGTTGCTACTAGGAAATAAGAAATACAGTTAATGGGGAATAGAAGGTCAACTGGCCCTACAGGACAAAAGAGAAGATGGGCACAAGAGAAGGGAGGGATGATAGAAGAGAGGGCAGATTGGTGACAGGGAAAATTAGAATGCTCAGTGTATTGGGGTGGAGGGAGGGGATAAAAGGCGAAAAAATCTGGAACCCAAAATTTTGTGAAAATGAATGTAAAAAGTAAAATAAATAAATTTATATTAAAAAAACATTATTGATCATATCAACAAGAAATCCAACAGAAATCAAATAATTATCTCAGTACATGTGGAAAAAGCTTTTGAGAAAATCCAGTACTCATTCCTTTTAAAAACACTGCAGAACATAGGAATAAATGGGACTTTCCACAAAATAATATACTGTATCTAACTAAAACTTTCAGTAAACATTATATACAACGGGCATAAGCTAGATGTATTTCCAGCAAGATCAGCGGTAAAACAAGAATACCCATTATCACCACTGCTATTCAGTAGGGTATAAGAAATGTTAGTTGTAGCAAAAAGAGAAGAAAAAGAAATTGATGGAAATAGAATAAGCAAAGACGAAACTAAGATATCACTCTTTGCAAATGATATGATGATATACTCAGAGAATCCCAGAGAATCAAGTAAAAAAAACTATTTGAAATGATAAGCAACTTGGACAGAGTTGCAGGTTACAATATTAAACCCATTCAAATCCTTCTGTGTATCTATATATTACTAACAAAGGCCAACAGCAAGAGATAGAAAGAGAAATCTCATTTAAAGCTAGGGTCGACTCTATAAAATATTTTGGAGTCCACCTGCCAAAACACAACCAGGGACTAGATGAACAACATTATGAAACACTTTTCACATAAATAAAGTCAGATCTTAGTAAGTGGAAAAACATCAGTTGCTCATGGGTGGGCAGAGCCAATATAATAAAATTTGCAATTCTTCCTGAACTAATATTTTTATTCAGTGCCATGCCAATTAATCTATCAGATAATTGTTTTCTAGAGCTAGAAAAAATTAATATCAAAATTCATCTGAAAGGTCCAGATATCAAGGGAACTAATGAAAAGAAATCCTAGGGATGGTGGCCTAACTAAAGCAGATCTCAAATTTTATTGTAAAGTAGCAATTATCCTACAGTGTGTTGTTTACAAAATCTGTGAATACACACAGGGTAAAGGACAAAGGCAGGGGCAGAATAATGTATCAATTAATAACACTTAATGAATTAATAACATTTCAGTTGAAGTTAAAAAAAAAGCATGAGTAACAATACTAATCTCAGACAAGGCAAGAACAAAAATAAATCTAATCAAAAGAGATAAAAAATAAATTTATCTCCTGCTAAAAAGCACCATAGACAAGGAAGTATTACCAATACTAAGCATAGATGCACCAAGTGGTATAGCGTACAAATTCTCAGAGCAGAAGCTAAGGGGAATTAGAGGAAGATATAGACAACAAAACTATGATAGTGGGGAAGGGGGCTCAAACTTTCCCTCTCTGAACTTGATAAATCTAACCTCAAAATAAACAAGAAAGAAATTAATGAGGAGAATAGAATTCCGGAACAGTAGGCATAACAGACCTCTGGAGAAAACTGAATGAGGATAGAAAGGATTATACATTTTTCTCAGCAGTATCTTGCACATGTACAAAAGTTGATCATACATTAGAGCTTAAAAACCTCAAAATCCAATGAGGAAAGGCAGACGGAGTCAAGGTATGCTTTTCAGATCATGATACAATAAAAATTATATGTAACAAATTGCCATGGAAAGATAGACAAAAAATTAATTGGAAACCAAATAACCTAACTCTAAAGAATAAGTGGGTCAAACAATGAATCGTAGATAAAATCAATGATTTCATTCAAGATAATGACAATGAGGATGCAACCTAGCAAAATTTATAGTATGCAGCAAAAGCAGTTCCTGGGGGAAGATTTATATCTTTAAATGCTTACATAAAATCATAAAGAGGAGACCAACGAATTGGACACGCAACTGAAAAATCTGGAAAAGAACACATTAAAATCATAAGTTAAATATCAAATTAGAAATACTGAAAAAACAGAGGAGGGGTTAATAAAATGGAAATTCAGAAAACTATTGAACTAACAAATAAAACTAAGAGTTGGTTTTATGTGAAAAAAACAATAAAATTGATAAACCTTTGGTCAATTTCATTTTAAAAAACAAAGAAAAATATTATATTACCAGTATCTAAAATGTAAAGGGTGAATTCACCTCCAATGAAGAGTAAATTAAAACGATAATTAGAAATTATTTTGCCCAACTGTATGGACATAAATTTGACAATCTTAGTTAAATGGATAAATATTTACAAAAATTTGTATTGCCCAGATTAACTAAAGAGGAAGTAAAATACTTAAATAACCCCATCTCAGAAAAAGAAATTGAACATGCCTTCAATGAACTCCCTAGGAAATAATCTCCACAGCCAAATGGATTTACAAGCAAATTCTATTAGACATTTCTAGAACAGATAATTCCAATACCATATAGTGTATATGAGAAAATTCTGCCATATTTTTTTTATGATACAAATATGGTGCTGATACATAAATCGAAATGAGCCAAAACAGAGAAAGAAAATTTTAGACCAATTTCCCTAATGAATATAGATGCAAAAATTTTAAACAAGATATTAGTAAAAAAGATTACAGTAAATTATCACAAGAAAAATACCCTTTAATCAGGTGGGGTTTATACCAGGAAGTCAATACTCGTTCAACGTTAGGAAAACTATCATCTTAATTGATCATATCAACAACAAAACTAACAGAGCACATTTGATTATCTCAATAGAAACAGAAAAAGCTTTTGACAAAACACAGTTCCCATTCCTGCTGAAAACACTGGAGAGCATCGGAATAAATGGAGATAAGAACCTGATAGGAGAACCAACCACCTCCAATCATCTGTAAGCATTAAATGAAATCGGGCTAATCTAGATACACTTCCAATAAGATCGTGTGTGAAACAAGCATGTCTATTATCACCACTGTTATTCAACATGGTGCTAGAAAAATTGTCTTTACAATAAGAGAAGAAAAATAAATTGAAGCAATTAGAATAGGCAAAGAGGAAACTAAGTTATCACTCTTTGCAGATGATGCGATGATGTACTTAGAGAATCATAGGGAATCAAGTAAAAAATAACATGAAATAATACACAACTTTAGCGAAGTTTCAGGATACAAAATAAACCCACATAAACCATTTACATTTCTATATATTAAAGGTAAAATTAAAGATAAAAAAGAGGTAAAAAAAGAAATAGCATTAAAGTTATTATAGACACTAAGAAATATTTCCGAGACTAACTGTGAAAATAAATCCAGGGACTATATGAACCAATTACCAAACACTTTTCGCACAAATATCATCAGATTTTAATAATTGGAAAACCATCAGTTGCTCATGGGAAATCTGAGCTAATACAATAAAAATGACAATTCTACCTAAATTAATTTACTTATCCAGTGCTATAACAATCAAACTACAAAAAAATATATATTTCATGGAGTTAGAAAAAAATTTAAAATTCATTTGAAAGGACAAAAGTTCCAGGATATCAAGGGAATCAATGAAACGAAATGTTAGGGAAGGTGCCCCAGCTATATCAGATCTTAGGTTGCATTATAAAGCAGCAATCATCCAAACTACTTGGTACTGGCTGAGAAATAGAGGGGTAGATCAATGAAATAACGTGGGTACACATGACCCATTGGTCAATGAACATAGCACTGTACTTTCTGACTAAACCAAAGACCCCATCGTCTGGCATTAGAACTCCCTATTTGACAAAATCTGCTGGGAAAACTGGAAAATAGTGTGGTGGAAACTGGGCATAGATCGATGATGGACACTTTATACTAGAATAACTTCCAAGTGAATTCATAATCTAGGTATAAAGACTAATGTTATAAACAAACTAGACAAGCAGGGAATAGCTTATCTGTCAGATTTATTGAAAATGAGGAAACTTAAGACCAAAGAAGAGACAGAAAACATTTAAAATGCAAAATGTTATCTTTGAATGTAATAAATTGAAAAGTTCTTGCACAAACAAAGCCAGTGAAACTAAGATTAAGAGAGAAGCAGGAAACTGGGAAACAAATTTTAAAACTAGTGTTTGTGATAAAGACATTTCTAAAATATATAGAGAAGTGAGCAAAATTTACAAGAATCAAAGGTTTTACCCAGTTGATAAATGGTCAAAGAATATGAAGAGGCACTTTTAAGAGGAAGAAATTAAAGCTATCTGTAATCATATAAAAATGCTCCAAATCACTGTTGAACAGAGAGATGCAAATCAAAACAACTCTGAGGTATCACATCATACCTACCAAATTGGCCAACATGATAAAACAGGAAAATAATAAATTTTGGAGATGATGTGGGAGAGTTGGAACACTAATTCATTGTCTGTAGAACTGTGAGAAGATCCAACAATTCTGAAAAACAATTTGGAACTATATGCAAAGGGCAATACAGATGTACATACCCTTTGGCCCAGCCATAGCACTGATAGGGCTATATCCCATAAAATATGAGATATATTAATATGAATTTGATGAATTCATATATATGACTTTATATAAATAAAAATATGAAAAGGATTTACATGTCCAAAAATATTTATTGCAGCTCTTTTTGTGGTTGCCAATGTCTGGAAATTCAGGGGAGGTCCATCATTTGGGAAATGACTGAATAAGTTATGGTATATGAATTTAATGGAATACTATTGTCCTATAAGAAATGACACACAGGTGGACTTCAGAAAATCCTGGAAAGGCTTATATGAACAGATGCTGTGTGAAGTGAGAAGAACTAGGAATATATTATACACAACAACAACCACGGTGTGTGAGGACTGTTTCTGATAGACTTAGCCCTTCACAGCAATATAAGGAGCTAAAACATTCCCAGAGGACTCATGATGCAAAATGCTATCAACATCCAGAGAAAGAACTATTGAGACAGAAAGCAGAATAAATTTACTGTTTTTTTCCTTTGTTACGTTTTGTTTTGTTTCTCTCGTGGTTACTCCCATACGTTTTAATTCTTCTGTGTTACGTGACTATGTGTTTAATAGAAATGTATGTACAGAACCCATATAAGATTGCATGTCATATTGGAGAGGAAGGGGATGGGGAAGGAGAGAAAATATGGAATTTATGCAAGTGATCATTGAAAACTGAAAACAAATAAAGCAATAAATTTGGGGACAAAAAGATAAAGAAAATGGAGATAGAATGTAACCAGATGATGATAACAGGTAATGAACTGAGGAATACTATTGTTCAAAAGAGCAATAAAAGGTAGAGGATAAATTGTGTCAGAGCTCAAATATATTGAAAGCATTTTTCCAATTTTATGTAAAAATAATTTTTAGCACTGATTTTTTAAAACTTTGGAGTTTCAATTTTTTTTTCTCCTTTCTTCTTCCCCCTTTTCCGAAAATGGTAAACAATTTGATATAGGTCATAGATAGATTTAGATAGATATGCAGTCATAATAATCACTCACAGTTGTGAAAGAAGAAATATACTATATACTAAGAATTAAGTGAATATAGTACCCTTTAATCTGCATTCAGAATCCATCAATTCTTTCTGTATATGTGAGCAGCATCTTCCACCATGGGTTCTTTGTTATTGTCCTTGATCATTGTATTGCTCAGAAGAGCTAGGTCATTCATAGTTGATTATCAAATAACATTGCTATTACCAAGCAGAAGGTTTCCCTTGTTGCGTTCATTTCACTTTGCATCAATTCATAAAAGTCCTTACAGGCTTTTCTGAAATCTGTTTGCTCATCATTTCTCATTGCACAATAATATTCCATCGCATTCATATACCACAGTGTGTTCAGCTATTCCCCAGTTGATGTGCATCCCTTTAATTTCATTTTTGCCCCCCAAAAAGAGCCACTACAAATATTTTTGATCATTTAGGTCCTCTTTTTTGTGATCTCTTTGGATTGGAAACTTAATAGTTGTATTGCTGGGTCAAAGGATTAGTACAGTTTGATTGCCCTTTCAGCATAGTCCTATATTGATCTCCACATATTCTCTAACACTTATTTTTTTTATTTTATGCCATATTAGCAAATTTGATAGGTGTGAGGTGTTACCACAGAGCTGTTTTAATTTGCATTTCTCTAATCAGTAATGATTTAGAGCACTTCTCCATCTGACTATGGATATCTTCATTTGCTTCATCTGAAAACTGCCTATTCATATCTTTGACCATTTATCAATTGGAGAATGACTTGCATTCTTATAGACTTGACTCAATTCTCTGAGAAATGAAGCTTTTAGTAGTGTTGCTTTAGGGAAAGATTGTTCCCCAGCTGGTTTGATTCTTATTTTAACAAATATATTAATTTATTTATGTTTAGTTTTCAACATTCACTTCCATAAGATTTAAATTTTCTCTCTCTCCCTCCCTGTATCCCCAAGAAAGCATACAATTTTATATGGACATCACATACACATTTTTATTAAACACATTATAACCTTAGTCATGTTTCATAGAAGAACTACAATGAATGAGAATATGATGTTAAACTAAGGTTAATGGGGGGGGGGGGGGAGGGGGGGAAGAGTTGAAGAACTTCCATGCCCATTAATAGGTCTCAGATTCCTTTTGTTAATTTTTAATGAGGCACTGGGTCACAAGGGTCATGTTCTCCAGCTCTCAAAAGTGTACATATAATCGAAGGTGAAGTTTTACTTTGGAAGTTATTTTTGGGAATTAGGTTCATATGCCAGATGAAACTTTGGGTAGCTGCTAAGGAGTTCCCTGGCTTTGAAAACCCAGATATCGGTGCGTCTCTCTCTCTGGTAATGCAATATATATTGTCTGTGGTCAGACCATTGGAAGCCCTATGTGTTGGTTTTTCTGTTTGTAATTTCTGTTGGTATTTTCTCTGAAGTTCAGGGGGCGACTTTTTTCCTCTGAACTCAGTGAATGATATATGTGCTTGATTACAGTACATTGCTGACCCCTCAAATATCGTTTTCCTTTTAGAAAAAACAGATTTAAGAACCCACACAACAGGTCCACCTGAGTATGCCGGAGTTCTTGCTGGTACGGAGAGAAACCATGTGAAAGAAAAAAAGAAAACAAAATAGAAAATAGTGTGCTTCTTCCTGAATTCCAACTCCATAGTTCTTATTCTAGATGTGGATGACATGTTCCATCATGAGACCTTTGGAATTGTTTTAGTTCCTTGCATTACTGTAAAGTCTATCAAAACCAGTCATTGCACACTGTAGCTGTTTATGTGTGTAATGTTCTCCTAGTTCTGCTCACTTCACTCAGCATCAGTTCATATAAGTCTTTCCAGAATTTTCTGAAAATCCCCTTTTCATCATTTCTTACAGCACAGCTGTATTCCATTACATTCATAGACAAATTGTTCAGCCATTTCCCAATTGATGGGAATCTCCTCGATTTCCAATACTTGTCTGCCACAATGAGAAAAGCTATAAATATTTTTGTAAGTATGGATAATTTTACCATTTTTATGATCTCTTTTTGATACAGCCCTAGAAGATATATTGCTGGGTCAAAGGGTATGCACATGTTTATAGCCCTTTGGGCATATTTTCAAATTGCTCTCCAGAATGTTTGGATCAGCACACAACTACACCAACAATGAAATAGTTTTCCAACTTATCCACATCTTCTCCAACATTTATCATTTTCCTGTTCTGTCATGTTAGCCAATCTGATAGGTCTGATGTGTTACCACAGAGTTGTTTTGATTTGCATCTATCTGATAATAGCAATCTGGAGCAATTTTTCAGATGACCACAGATAACTTTAATTTAGGGTTTTTTTTTTAAACTTCCTGTTCATATCCTTTAACATTATTTTTTAGATTAGAGAATTATTTTCATTCTTGAAAATTTGACCCAGTTTTCAATATATTTTAGAAATGAAGCTTTTTTTCACAAACACTAGTTATTAAAAGTTTTTCCCAGTTTTCTGATTACCTCCTAATTTTGGTTCCACTGGCATTGTTTGCACAAAACCTTTTCAATTTCATATAATCAAAATAATACATTTAGCATTTCATAATGTCCTTTATCTCTCGTTTCATTAATTCCTCCATTTGCCACAAATCTGGCAGCTAAACTATTTCTTACTCCCCCAATTTATTGATACCATCAGTCTTTGGATTTTATTTTGGTACACGGGATCAGACATTGGTCTATACCCAGTTTTTGCCACACTATTTTCCAGTGTCCCAACAGTTTTTTTGCCAAATAGTGCCACTTCTTATTCGAGAAGCTTGGGTCTTTGCATTTATGAAACAATAGAGTGCTGTAGTTCATTGATTATTTTGTCTTGTGTGCCTAACCTATAGCACTGACTTACCTCTATATTGCTTAGTCTGTACCAAGAAATTTTGATGACTGTTGTTATATGATACAGTTTAAAATCCAGTGCGACTAGGCCACTTTCCCTTGTGTTTCTTTTCATGAATTCCTTTGGTATTCTGGAACTTTTGTTCTTCCAGATGAAATTTGATATAATTTTTTCCAGTTCTATTAAATAATTCTTGATAATTTTAGTGTCCCAACAGGGAATAAGTAAATTACTTTAGGTAGATTTGTCATTTTATTATAACAGTTTGGCCTTCCCATGAGCAACTGATATTATTCCAATTATATAGATCTGACTTTATTTGAATAAAAAGTGTTTCATGATTGTGTTCATATGGTTTCTGAGTTTCTTTCAACAGGTAAGCTATGAAATACTTTATAAAGTCTGCAGGGACTTTAAATGGAATTTCTAATTCCATCTCTTGCTGTTGGATGTTATTAGTAATATTTAGAAGTTATGATTATTTATATAAGTTTATTTTACCTCTTGCACCTGTGCTGAAGTTGTTGATTATTTCAAGTCATTTTTCACTTGATTCCATAGCATTCTTTAAGAATATCATCATATCATCTGGAAAGGGTGATAACTTAATTTCTTCTTTATTTATTACATTTACATCAATTTAATTTTCTTCTCAATGCTAAAATTATAATTTCTAGTGACATATTTAATAATAGTGATGATAAGGGAAAATTCTAGTTTTACCTGAAATATTTTTTTAATATATACTTTATTTTTCATTTCTCAACATTCACTTTCACAAGAATTTGAATTCAAAAATTTCTCCTTATCCCTCCCCACTCCATATGCCAGGACAGCATGCACCCCATCCACCTCTTCCTCCATTCTGCCCTCCCTTCAATTATCCCCACCTTCTTCCATCCAGGGCCCTCTAATGTCTTGTAGGGCAAAGTAGATTTCTATACCACATTGTATATCTTATTTTCGAGTTGCATTCTAAAGCATTTTTAAACAGTCGTTATTAAAGTTTGGTTTCCATATTCTCTCCTTCCCTCCCTCCCTTCCCACTCTCATTGAGAAAAAAAGCAACTGAATACAGGTCAGAGTTGTGTAATCATGCAAATCACTTACACAACAGTTTTATTGTGAAGAATAACCACATTTCCCTCTGTCATATCCTGTCCTCCACTTATTCTATTCTCTCCCTTGACCTGTTCCTGCCACAATAATATTTGCTGCTTATTTTTCCTTTTCCCAATCCGCTGTCTGTTGTACTATCTTCCCTCTCCTATACCCTTCGCCCATTCCTCCCTGATGGTAAAATAGATTTCCATACCCAGTTGAGTGGGTGTGGTTCCCTCCTTAAGCCAAATCCCATGAGAGTAATGCTCACTTATTTCCTTTTATATCCCCCCCCTTCTCACCCATTGAAAAAGCTCTCTCTTGCCTCTTTTATGTGATGTGATTTGCTACATTCTACCTCTCTATTTCTCTTACTCCTAGTACATTCCATATAACAGTAATTTTTTTTTAGATTTTGTCCCATCATATTAAGCTCACCCTGTGCATCTGTCTATTCTTCCTCTCTCTCTCTCTCTCTCTCTCTCTCTCTCTCTCTCTCTCTCTCTCTCTCTCTTCTCTCTCTCTCTCTCTCTTTCTCTCTCTCTCTCTCTCCCTGTACATATATATATATATGTATATACACACACATATATGTATACACATGCATATATAATATATATGTATACATACGGATATATGTGTATATATGTATATATATGTACAAACATATACACTCGCATATATATACATATATATACATATATATATAAATATATATATATATATATATCCACACACTCCAACACATGTATATGTAAATAAATATATGTGTGTGTGCTTGCATATATATGTATCTATCTATATGTACATATATTTGTAGATAGATAGCTAACTAGATAGGTGGATAGATAGATAGATAGATAGATAGATAGATAGATAGATAGATAGATAGATAGATAGATAGATTCCCTTTACCTAACCTAATATTGAAAAAGGTCTCATGAGTTACAAATAACACCTTTCCATATAGAAATGTAAGCAGTTAAACATTAATGAGTTCCTTAATGCTTCTCTTTCCTATTTACCTTTTTATGTTTCTCTTGATTCTTGTATTTTAAAGTCAAATTTTCTATTCAACTCTAGTCTTTGCAACAAGAAATCTTCTATTTCATTGAAATTCCTATTTTCTCCTGAAGTATTGTGCTCAGTTTTGCTGGGTAGGTGATTCTTGATTTTAATCCTATCTCCTTTGACTTCTGGAATATCATATTCAAGGCCATTCAATCCCCCAGTGTGAAAGCTGTTAAATCCTTTGTTATCCTAATGGTATTTCCACAATACTTGAATTTTTTCTCTCTGATTGCTTGCAATAATTTCTCCTTGACCTGCAAACTTTGTAATTTGATTAGAATATTCCTAAAAACTTTCCTTTTGAGACCTATTTCAGTAAGGGTTCAGTGGATTTTTTGAATTTCTATTTTACTCTCTGGTTCTAAAATCTAAGGGCAGTTTTCCATAATGATTTCTTCGAAGATGATGTCTAGGCCCTTTTTTGATCATGTTTTTCAGGTAAACCAATCATGTTTAAATTACTCTCTTTGATATATTGCCCAGGTCAGTTGGTTTTCCAATGAGATATTTCACTTCGATTTCCATTTTTTATTCTTTTGATTTGGATTTATAATTTCTTGCTTTCTCTTAAAGTCATGTGTCCATCTGCCTCATTCTAATTTTTAATGAACTGTGTTCTTCAGTGAGCTTTTGAACCTCTTTCTCATTTTAGCCAATTCTACTGTTTAAAGCATTCTTCCCACTGATTTTTGTACCTCTATTAACATGAGGGTTAATTTATTTTTTAAATCGCATTATTTTATTTGTTTTCCGTATTTGATAATCACTTCCATAGATCTTAATTTTTTTCCACTCCCTCCCTATTATTCCTCCCCTCTCCCCACTCCTTCCCTGACACGGCATGAAATCATATAGGTTCGAAATGTACCTTACTATTAAATGTATGTTGCATAGAAGAATTACAGTGAATGGGGGAAATTATAAAACAAAACAAAACTAACATAATACAAAATAAAATGATCTATTTCTGTCTGTAATCAAATTTCATAGTTGTTTCTGTGAATGTGGAATGTGTTTTCCCTCGAGTCAATTGGAAATTTTTTTTTAAGTCCATGCATTTCAATGAAGAACTAAGTGTACCAGAAAAATTCTTCACACACTGTTATTGTTGCTGTATGCAAAGTTCTCCTGGTTCTGCTCCTTGCCCTCAGCATCATTTCATATAAGACTTTCCAGGTTCCTCTGAAGTCTTCTTCTTCATACTTTCTCATAGCAAAATATTATTCTATTACATTGATATGCCAAAAGTTGTTCAGCCATTTCCCAATTGATGGGCATCCCCTGGATTGCCAGTTTTGGCCACTATAAAGGCAGATGTTATAAATATTTTTGTACATATGTGACCCTTTCCCATTTCTATGATCTCTTTGGGATAGATTCCCAGGAGCGATATTGCTGTGTCAAAGGGTATGCACATTCTTGGAGCCGTTTGGGTATAGATCCAATTTGCTCTCCAAAATAGTTGGATGAGAAGATAGCTCCACCAACAATGAATTAGTGTTCCAACTCTCCCACATCGTCTCCAACATTTATTATCTTCCTCTTTTGTCACGTTAGCCAATCTGATAGGTATGATGTGGTATCAGAGATTTTTTGATTGGCAACTCTCTAATTGACAGTGATTTAGAGAATTTTTTTCATTTGATTAAAGATACCTTTAATTTCTTCCTCCAAAAATTTCCAGTTCATATTCTTTGACCATTTATCAATCAGGGAATGACTTGTGTTCTTGTACATTTGTCTCTATGTATTTTAGAAATGAAGCCTTTATCACAAACACTAGTTGCAACAATTGTTTCTCCATTTTCTGCTTCCCTCTTATTCTTGGATGCATTGGGTTGGTTTCTGCAAAAACTTTTCAATTTAGTGTACCCAAAATTATTGATTTGGCACTCCATGATGTTCTGTATCTCTTGTTGGGTCATAAATTTTTCCCTTCTCCACAATTCTGACAAATACACAATTCCTTGCTCCCCTAATTTGTTTATAATATCAATCTTTTCACCTAGATCATGTATCCAGTTGGACTTTATTCTTCTGTATAGTGTCAGGCATTGGTCTATGCCCAGTTTCTGCCACACTGCTATACAGTTTTCCCAGGAATTTTTGTGAAAAAGTGAGTTCTTATTCCAGATGCTGGGTCTTTGGGTTTATCAAACAGTAGATGTCTATATTCTTTAAATACTGTGCCTTGAGTACCCAACATATTCCACTGGTCTACCTCTCTGTTTCTTAGCCAGTACCAAGTGATTTTGATGATTATTGTGTTATAAAGCAATTTGTGATCTGGTAGGGCTTGGGCACCTTCCCTAGCTTTTCTTTTTATTAGTTCCCTTGATATTCTGGATCTTTTGTTTTTCCAGTTGAATTTTATATTATTTTTATAGCTATAGAAAATAATTATCTGGTAATTTTGTTGGTTTAGCACCGAACAAGTAAATTAAATTAGGTAGAATTGTCATTTTTATTACATTAGCTTGGCCTATCCACGAGTAACTGATGCTTTTCCACTTATTTAGATCCGATTTTATTCATGCGAAAGGTGTTTTGTAACTGTATTAGTATAGTCCCTGGATTTGTTTTGGGAGGTAAACTCTTAGATATTTTACAGTGTCTACTGTAATTTTAGATGTAATTTCTCTTTCTATCTCTTGCTGTTGAACTTTGTTAGTAATATATAGTTATGAATATGACTTGTGAGGGTTTATTTTGTAACCTGAAACTCTGCTGAAGTTGTTTATTACTTCAATATTTTTTTACTTGATTCTGTAAGTATATCATCATATCATCTGCAAAGAGTGATAACATAGTTTCTTGTTTGATTATTCTAATTACTTCAATTTCTCTTTTCTTCCTGTATTGCTACAATTAACATTTCTAATACCACATTGAATAACAGTGGTGATAATGGACATCCTTTTTTCACCCCTGATCTTATTGAAAATGCATCTAGCTTCTCCTCATTGCATGTAATGTTTGCTGATGACTTTATGTAGATACTACTTAGTATTTTATGAAAAGTTCCATTTATTCTTATGGTTTCCAGTGTTTTCAATATAAATGGTTTTTGTATTTTGTCAAAAGCTTTTTCTGCATCTATTCAGAAAATCGTGTGGTTTCTCTTAGTTTTATTGTTGATATGATTAATAATACTAATAGTTCTAATATTAAACCTATCCTGGTTCAATTCCCAGTATAATTCCTTTCTGATCATAATGTATTGTTCTCATGATAAGTTGCTCTATTCTTTTCGCTAATAACTTATTTAAAGTTTTTGCATCAATATTTACTAGGGAATTTGGTCTATAATTTACTTTCTATGTTTTTTAGTGCTTTCTGGTTTAGGCATCAAAACCGTATTTGTTTCATAAAAAGAATTTCATAGTACTTCTTCTTCAGCAACTTTCCCCAAAAGTCAATATAGTATTGGAATTAATTGTTCTTTAAATGTTTGATGGATTTCACTTGTAAATCCTTCTCTATAGCTCTGATCCTGCACTGATCCCCTTCCGCCAAAGCAAGAGGAACTCTCCTTAGTGATCTTTCTAGCCTCATGGGCTAAGAGTCTGTGTACCCCATATGCTGCTCCCACTCTTCCAGGCTTTTTTACCCAAGGAAATATTCTCGATTCTATCAGCATATTTTGAGTCTCCTTAAGCAAAATGTTTATTTGCTCTTCATGATTTTCTTGCATTGCTCTCTTTTCTCTTCCCAATTTTTCCTCCATCTCTCTTATTTGATTTTCAACATGCTTTTTGAGCTCTTCCATGGCCTGAGACCACTGCGTATTTTTTACTGGCTTTGGATGTAGAATCCTTTGACCTTTCTCTCTTCATCTCATTGTGTGATTTGCTCTTATCTAAAAGGATTGAAGAAAATACTTTTTCACCAAGAAAATAACCTTTTTTAGTGTCATTTATCCCCTTTTGGGGCATTTTCTCAGCCCATTACTTGACTTTTGAGTCCTTTGCCAAGTAGAGGACACACTACCCCAGTCTTCAGAGGTTTTGTACAGATATTTTCTGAGATATCTGTAGGGATTTGTAAGTTCTCAGTTCCTCCAAGGTGGCATAATCAACGCAGGAGTAAACTGACCTGCATTCTGGTCTGTGAGCAATCAAACGCACTCATTTCTGCCTTGGAACTGTGAGTAGGATTTCCTCTCCACAGCTGCCACCAGCTCTGCCACATCAGCCATCCTCCTCACCCCAGGACAGCCACTCAGTACTGAGACCCAGATCAGCTGCTTGATTCCCCCAGGAACTTTAGCTGTGGGGCTCCAAAAGTGACTGTGGCTTCCCTAGGACCATGGCTGGGGACAGAGTGCACTCCCCTTTCATTCAGGGAAAAGAGCTTTCTTACTTCCTTACTTTGAAACTGTCTTTGGCGTTTGTGAGTTGATAAATCTGGGAATCAGAGTAGCTACCCTACTTGAGGTTGCCACAGTCTTGTTTGTGCTGCATAGTCTGAGCTGGGCTGTGCTCCACTCAGAGGCTGCGGTTATAGACCTTTCCTGTATGTCTTAGAGGATGTCTTGGGCTGGAAATCTGTTTCACTCTGTCATTCTGTAGCTTCTGCTGTTCTAGAATTTTTTTTTTTGAGTCATTTTTCACAGGTATTTTAAAGGCTATGGCGGGAGAGCTAGAGCAGATCCGTTTTCCTACCCCACCACCTTGGCTCCCCTCCACTCCCAATATTATTAGATATGCATCTTGGTTATTCCCATTACATATCATACGTGGCTAATGTTTTAGATATATCCTTATTAGCATTTTCACTCAGACTTCATTTATTTCTATATTTTCTCATGTTTTTAGTGGGAATTGGTGTTGTATTTTGCCAAAAGATTTTTTATGTATCTTTTGAGGTAATCATATGAATTCTGTTTTGCTGTTTATAAGATCAATTATGATGATTTTTTCCTGATATTGAATAAGTCCTGAATTCTTGGTATAAATCCTACCTGGTCAAAGGTTATTATTCTCATGATAAATTATAGTAATCTTTTTGCTAGTATCTTGTTTAAATTTTTTGCATCTATATTCATTAGGAGAATTGGTCTATAATTTTCTTTTTTGTTTCTTCCTGGTTGAGGTATCAGCACCATATTTGTATCATAAAAAGAATTTGGTAGCACTCTTTCTCCTCCAATTTTCGCAAATACTCTATACTGTATTAAAATTAACTGTTTTTCAAATGTTTAATAGAATTGGTTTGTAAGTCCATCTGACCATGGAGATTTTTTCCTAAGGAGTTGATTGATGGCTTGTTCGGTTTCTTTTTAGAATATGGGGATATTTAAATATTTTAGTTCTCCTAGTAATCTGGAAAATTTATATTTTGCAAATATTCATCCATTTCACTAAGATTGTCATATTTACGGGCATGCAATTGGCCAAAATAATTTCTAATTATTCTTTTAATTTCATCTTCATTGGAGGTGAATCCACCCTTTTCATTTTTGATACTGGTGAGTTGGTATTCTTTCTTTTGTTTTAATTAATTTAACCAAAGATTTATAAACTTCATTATTTTTTCACAAACTACCTATTATTTTCATTTATTATTTCAATTGATTTTTTTAGTTTTTTATTTAGATTTTATTAATCTTTCTTTTGGTTTTCAGTATTTCTAATTTGATACTTAATTTGGAATTTTTAATATTTTTGGAATTTTAATTTTTATTTTGTCCTTTTTCTGGCTTGTTCAGTTTCATGCTTCTTCTCTACCTTATGCTTGAATACTAAATTTTGTATGCAGCTCTGATCTCTTCATGAGGATTGCTTGAAAGGCTTTTATTTATGCCAAATTTCTCCCCTAGAGGATTAGACTCAGTTTTGAGCATAAATTATTCTTTGTTTCCATACTAGCACCTTTCCTTTTCAAAATATTATATTCCAAATTTACTGCACCATGAAAGTGGAAATTACTAAATTTTTTGTGATTCTGACTGTTGCATCATGTCATTTGATTTCCTCTTTACCTCTTACCCTAAGACCCGCTTTCACTGCATGGCATACATTTTAAGTTTTCTCATTATTGTTATTCTCCTAAATGAAGTTATTGTTTCTATGATTAGCTCTTTGACCCACTCTTTTTTTCAGATTAGATCATGAAAAGATAATATGTTGCTAGAAGATTAACAGAAAGTTACTGAAGAAAAGAAAATCTTACCAAAAACAATTGGCCTAACAGTAAAAGAGTGACAAAGATTCACTGAAGAAAAGAATTCCTTAATAAGTAGAATTGCCCAAATGTAAAAAGTGGTAAAAAAATCTCACTGAAGAAAATAATTACTTAAAAAATCAGAATTGGACAAGTGGAAGTTAATGATTGCATGAGAAAATAAAAAAAAAAATCTAAAGAATGAAATAAAAGAAAATGTGAAATGTCTTATCCTAAAAAAAATAAATAAAAATAAAAAATGAAAAAAACTTCAAAAATAGATAAAAGAGAGAAAATTTAGGAATAAATAAACTACATTATAAGCCATGATAAAAACAAACAAACAAACCTAACCATCAACTTTCAGAAAATATAGAGGACAACTGAACTTAGATACAAAGGGTAAAATAAAAATTGAAAAACAAAATCTGTTATTCAATTCCTGAAAGATCCCCAGATGAAAATTCCTAGCAATAATATAAAAAAATTCCAGAGTTCCTTGGCCCAAGAGAAAATACTTCATGCAGCCAGAAACAAAGCATTCAATTGTCATGTAAATTTAAAAATTTAAATTTTTAGTTAATTTTCATTTAATTAATTTTAAATTACATTTTAAAAAAATTACAAAGAGAGAGTGGGTGATTGTGAGCTGGTTATATGGGAATTATCTCAAAAAACAATAAAAATGAAGGGGTGAAAAAGAGGGATGCACTGTGTAAAAGCAAAGACAGATTTCTCTTACTATATGTAATATTCTGATACTGCTCATGACACTTTTGTTTAGCTCATGTAAGTTTTTCTGAAAGCACCCTGTTGATCATTTCTTATATCAAACAGTATTCCCTTACAACAATGTATTCAGTTAAGCTCCAAGTAATAAGTATTTTCTAAATTTCTATTTCTTTACCATCATGAAACAACTACTATAAATGGTTTTGTATATATCGGTCCTTTTATTTTTTCTCTGATCTCTTTGGAATAAAGAGATCTGATGGTGTTTTTGCTTATTCAAATGATATGTACGGTTTTATAGACCTTTGAACAAACTTCAAAATCGTTTTACAAAATGGTTGGGTCAGTTCACAAGTTTACGAAGTGAATTAGGGTCCCCATTTTGCCACAGCCCCTTGAACATTCATAATTTTTGTCTTTTCTGCCATATTTGCCAATCTAACAGAAGCTAAGGGGTACCTTGGAGTTGCTTTAATTTGCAACTCTCTAATCAATAATGATATAGAATATTTTTATGTAACTATGAATATTGATGAGTGCTTTTGCAAATTACCTGTCATATCCTTTGGTAATTTATCAATTGAAAACTGAAATTTTCTTATATATGTGACTTATTTTTCTTTAAATTTCAGAAATGAGAGTTTTATCAGGAGAACTTGCTATAAAAAAACTCCTCTCAATTTCCTGCTTTCCTTTGAATCTTTATTGCACTGGTTTCGATTGTGTGAAAGTCTTTTTAATTTGATGTAATCAAAATTGTATATTTTATTTCTCATTTATTAATAAAGTTTTCATTTATTGATAAATCTGACGAGTTAAATATTCCATGCTCACCTAATTTGCTTATCATGACACTTTTTTTGTCAAAACCATAACTACATTTTTACCTTTTCTCGGTATATAGTGTTAGGTGTTGGTGTATACCTCTAAACTTCTTTCCAGTTTCCCAGCAATTTTTGTCAAGTAGTGATTCATTGGCCCAGATTCTTAGATCTTTTGATTTATTATACATTGATTACTATGGTTATATATTGCTATGTATTGTGTACCGAATCTATTCTAATGATTGATCTCTCTATTCCCTAGCCAGGACAAGATAATTTTGGCAATTGCTGCTTTATAATAGAATTTGAGATCTAGTACTCCTAAGAAACCTTCTTCCACATTTTTTAATTGATTACCTTAATATCCTTGACATTTTTTTCAAATGGATTGTTATAATTTTTTCTAGGTTTATAAAATAACTCTTTCATAATTTTATTGAAAACAGCAATGAATAAGTTCATTTACATGTGGTTATCATTTTTGTTATATTAATTTGGCTTATCCGTGAACAATTAATATTTTCCAACCATTTAAACCCAACTTTATTTGTATGAAAAGTATTTTGTAATTCTGTTCATAGAGTTCCTGGGTTTGTCTTGGCAGGTAGATCACCAAGCATTTTATACTATCTGCACGTATTTTAAATGGAATTTCTTTGTCTCTTGTAGCTAGACTTTATTAGTCATATAAAGAATAACTGGTGATTCATGTGAGTTTGTTATATATCCTGCAATTTTGATGAAATATTATTTAATCAGTTTTTCAGTTGATTTTCTGGAATTCTCTGGGTATTAACATATTATGGAAAAAATTCTGGAGTGACAGAAGCCACAAAAGAAAATTGTGACAAATTTTTCAAGATCAAGATAACAGAAGAATTCTAGGAAAACTCTGTCTTACTTGGTTATAAAGGATGCATAGCCTAGGGCAGGCAGTGTCTCGGCAAAACAACAGAAGGGCCCTGGACCCAGCATAGATCATCAACTGAGGCCATGCTGGTCAGCAAAGCAGGCCAGTGATGCAGGAGGCTAGTGACCAGGTCTGGCAGTCCTGAACCAAGTGCGACTATACCAGGCAATCCCAAAAGAGCAGATAATAAACATACAGCATCTGGCACAACAAGTGAGCATGGACAACCAAGGCCTTGATCCCAATGTGAGATATGTGGGACAGTGTTCTCATGCTCCAGGAGTAGATCTAAACTTTAAGTTATGAAATAGGTTAGCAATTCCAGGGGGCAGAGTCTCTTACCATGAAAATTACTATGGCAGTAGGGAAAATCAAAATGCAAACTCAGAAGACAACTATGTCTGCATATGAAGATGCAAAAAGAAATATGAATTGTTATCAAGCTCAAAAAAGTCTTTGTAAAAGAATTATGAAAAAAGGAATCAACAGCTTGGTAAATGAAGAAAAAATGGAAAGAAAATGTACAAAAATTCACAGAATCAAATATTCAAAAAGTAGAATTTCCCAAAAGAAAAAGGAGGTATAAAAATCCACTGAAGAAAACAACTTCTTTAAAAATAGAATTGGATAAATGAATGAGGTGCAAAAACCAACTAAAGAAAATAATTCCTTAAAAATTAGAATTTCATAGGTGGAAGCTAATATCACTTTGAGACAGCAAGAAAAAAATACAAGAAAATATAAAGAATGACAAACATAAAATAAAATGTAAAATATCTCATTGATAAAACAAGTAACCAGGAGAGATAATTTAACAATTATTGGACTACCAGAAAGTCATGATTAAAACAAAAGCCTAGAAGAATCTTTTAAAAATTATCCAAAAAACTGTCTTGATGGTAAAATAACTATTCAAAGAATCCACCAATTACCTCCTAAAACAGATTACCAAATCAACCTTCACAGATATTATAGCCAAATTCCAAAATTATCAAGTAAAGGAGAAAGTACTGTAAGCAGCCAGTAATAAACAATTCAAATATAGAGGAGAAATAATTTGGAATACCCAGGATTTAGCAGCTCCTACATCAAAGAATCTGTGGACTTGGTATATGATATTCCTGTGTACAGGCATGTCCTGTGAGTTCTTTCCTAGGCTCCAGGGATCAACCATCATTCCAGTGAGAGATATGTTACCTGTAAATCCCTTAAGTTTTTTCATCTGGAAAATTATTTCAACTAACCTTTTGTTGGTTCTGCCACTCCAGAATTCAATCTAAGGCAGCATTTTGCAGTTGTTTGGAGGGGAATTTTGGAGAATTTGGCTGAGTGCTTCTCTACTCTGCCATCCTGGCTTTGCTTCTAACCACTGATAGTCCCTAAAATGTCAAATCTCATGCTTCCTGAATTTTTCTTCACTTTTTACAGAGTGGTTAAGACAGTTTTTTTGTTGATATTCTCATCTCTCTCAATTTTCATAATTCAAATCTCTACTGATTGGTCCTTCTCAGTCTTTTACTCGATTTTCATTTGAGTAACACCTTTTAACTTTGGATGTCCACAAGACTCTATCATAAACCTTCTTTTCTTCTCATATTCTCTTTTCCTTAATGGTATCATATATCCTATGCATTAAACTATAATCTCTAAACAGATGAATCTCAAATCTATGTGCTCATCTATAACCCCTTGCATGAATTCATCTCTGAAGACCTATAAACATTTTGACAGATTATCTGATAGATGCCTTAAACTCAACTGAATCCACACTTTTCCTCTAAGACTCTTTCCTCTTTGTGATTTCTCTGTTACTATGAAGGATACAAAAATCCTCCTAGTCATCCAGACTGGAAACTTAGGTATCATACTAGATACTTCACTCCCTCTACATCCACATACAATCAGTTATTATGTTCTGTTACCTCTATGTTCAAGCTTCTTTATATTTTCTCTTTTTTCCTCTAAAATTTCCATTACTCTGGTACTCTCACACCTTCTGCTTAGACTTTTGTAATAACCTTCTGGTTGCTCTCCGTGAATCACATCTCTTGCCAGTACAGTCTGTATTCCATCCAGTTGTCAAATTGAAATTTATGTAACTCATGCTTGACATATCGATGGAAACCATATTCCATCAACTTGAGAATCAAAGATACAATCCTATCTTTGCCTCTCAAATTCCTCTACTACTTGCCTCTGCATGATTTTTCAGCCTTCTTATACTTACACCCTCCTGAGTACTTTTTGACAAGATACCCCTTCTTCCAAGTCTGGGCATATTTACTTGCTATGCCCCATGCATTTAACTGCATCTCTCAGCATCTCTACTTCCTAGATTTTTATGATTTCCTTTACTTCTCAGTTAAAGCCCCACCTTATGCCAAACACTCTTCCCAATTTTCCTTTATGTTAGTACCTTTCCTCTGCTGATTGTTTCCAATTTATCATCATAGAAGTTGTTTGTGCATTGATTTTTGAATGTTATTTCCGTATTGCACTGTGAGTTGCTTTTACTTTTCTTTGTCTCCTTAGTAGTCAGATAGTACCTGGAAGACAGGAGTCATTTAACAAATGCTAGTTGTCAGACTATATATTAATTTTGAAATGCAAACAAAGGAATCAACAGACACATAAGCAGGCAAATATGAGAGAAGTTTCAGAAGATACTAAATAAAATATAAGCCTATGAATAATAACAAGAAGCGATGATGTGAATATTCACTCAGATTCCTAAAATCATCATTGATTATAGAGGAAGTTGAATAACACAGAGGGTCTGGAGTGGTTTGTTTTTATCATCTTTAAAAGGAAAGGGGAAAGGGGAAAAAACTATAATGGAGACAGGGTAAAGAGAGAAGGGAGGGAAATTGTCTCACATATTACAAACAAAAAGAAAAGGGTGGGAAATGGTGGATCATCTGAACTTCACTGTCATCTGAACTTGCCAAAAGAGGATAGTAAACACAGGTAAAATGCACAGCTTAGAGTTGCATGCAAAAATATATTTCAATTAATGGAGTAAAAGAAGGAAATATGGAAAGAAAGAATAAAAGGAAGGATTGATCCAGAATGTTAGTGGTTATCAGAAAAACAAACTTTAACTACACAAGATGGATGGAGAAGGGAGGGAGATGTCATGGGTTAAAGTCATAAGTGATGGAATAAGGAAAGGAATGAGGGAGCAGAAGCAGATTGTGTCAAACACAGAACATTGCCACCCAGCAAAATCCTTATAGGTCACCACCTTCTGTAAAGAATAGTGAGGAAATGAAGGGGGAAAAATGTAAGAGAACAAGATTAAAGAAACCACATACTTAGTGACACTAATAATGAACTTGCTTTTAAAATAGAAATGATAGAACTAGTTTAGAAAGTAAAATTCAGCAATATATTTGGTTACAAGTACAACATGGTTGATGCAAGCCTCACTGTCTAGGGGTCAGTCAGTAAATCAATAAGCATTTATTAAGTGACCACTGTGTGCCAGATACTATTCCCAAAGCACAGTAAGCACGTACCCACAATAGGATTCTCCAGCAAGGTGTGAATTGGGGAATTTCTTTTATTTACCATCAAGTGTCACACACATTGCATTGACAATTTTAGGGGACCTCTGACCAGTATTTTCATTCAATTTTATCGATAAAAATGCGATTTATTTTATAGAAGTGGATATTTACTTCCAATATGTAAGCAAAAATATTTTTTCTTTCTACATCTTATTCCCATAGCCTCCTGCTACTCTTCCTTATCCCTGGAAAGGAGAAGGGTATTAGGTTTATGTCATTCCAAAATGTCATTAGTCTCACAAAATTGAATTTCAAGATCCAACTGGACTAGCATTCATAGACCTTTGATCATCTGAGCTTTATTGTTGGACATGTAGCAGCACTTGGACTAGATTTCTGGTTTTCTGGATGCCTCCTGTCTCAAATCCCTGGGTTAGAAAGTCCACTTTCTATAGTGAAAATGGAAAATAATAAAGAAAATGGCCAAAACCTAAGACCCATTTCTTGAGAGCATATAGCCTATAGTGGGAGAAGTATGATACAACCATCAGTCTTTCACTTATCACATTGTTTCATGGACTGAGAGTGAAGATAGTGAACATCAATATTTATAATATGTGTATCTAATGACATACATCCAAACTCTTAACAGAAGATTTCACGAATTTCAAGGAGAAAAAAGAAAGCATATGTTTAATCTGGTTCAGTATTTCATCCTATTTTCACTTTATTGTTACATTTCCTTCCTTATATAGTATAGAGGAGAATATCACATTAGACTACAAATACGAAGGAACTTTTGTTCTCCTTTAAAGCATAAAAATAAAGCCAGATAAACTCAAAGCAAATTGAATTTTTTTAAAGAGTGAAAGAATTAAAATACCCAGTGTGATAAATTAAATGGTTGAATTTTCAACAAGAAAAAAAGAAATAAAAGAAATTATCAGGAAGTATTTGACCAACATGTAAAAGTTTGTTCCAAGAAACTGACAATTTCAATATATTAGATGAATGTTTGCAAAAATGGAAAACACACACATTTTGGAAGGAAAAGATGCTTGATTTAAATGATGAAGTGAACAATCTATAACTATCCAATATTATTATTTCAATACTACCTATGCTTGAAACATATGTATGTAAACAAGGAGCAAAACCAAATTTCTTCTATAATACAAACAACAAATTTTGATGCCAAAGTTAGAGATTAGAAAGCACACTACTGAAACAAAGATTACAAATAATGACCAATTTGTATATATACCAGGGATTTAGAGTTGGTTCAATATCACTAAAGCTACAAAAGTAATAGAAAATCTTAATAATAAAATCCATGCGATCTTATCAGTTAATGCAGAAAAATTTTTAGGAAAATATACAATATTCACTCCTATTGAAAATAGTAGGAAATACAAGAATAAATGAACTCTCTCATAATATGAAAGTAATATTTTTGTGACGTCAAAGAAAGAGCAGGGAGGCAGGAAGGAAGAGAGAGAGAGAGAGAGAGAGAGAGAGAGAGAGAGAGAGAGAGAGAGAGAGAGAGAGAGAGAGAGAGAGAGAGATTATGAAAGCTTTCAAGGTATGGAGCTAAGAAAACATTATTTTGAATTGAATTAACAAGGAGAGTGAAATAACTTTTCCTTACTACATGGAATATTCTTTAAGCACCACTTAGCCAGTTCTTCAAGGAAACATCTGAATATTTTTTTTTAAGCCAGAAGATTCATGTAAACTTATTTTTAGAGGTGTAGTAATTTAAGAAGTTAATTAGCATTCCAGTTCTTATAATAATTCAGAGGTGAATGTAGATCCTCAGGGATATTCAAATGGATTTCCCTCTCTGGCAGATACTACAAAATTAGAAGCTTTTCAAGTAGAACCTTAGTAAGTTTGTTCCTTCTTAGGGTCAGCCTAACAAAACTTGGGGAGGCTTATCATTATTCATTTAGCCACCAGAAAATGATTTTATTCAGTTATAACAATTCCTGAAGTGCCTTAATGGTACAGAAGCATTATGATTTTTACCACTGAAGGGAGCTGTCAAACTGATGAATTTATAGTACCAATCCAAGAAAAAAATTATATTTGCTTTGAAAAATCTTATTATATACTAACAAATTCATGGAAAACATATGCTTCCATGCTGACCGTAAATAACAATGTGAACTGTCTAATAATAAATTCTATGACCTAGCATAATTTTAAAGACTACATACATCTTGGTATTTTACTACTTTTTAAAACATAACATTCCATAAATATGAGCTATTATCACCAATATTGTGATTATTTTTAGTGTAATTTTATACTACCACTGTACACAATAAAGATGTTAATAAATGACACAAATAAAAAGTTTGAAATGGATGTCAATCAAATTTTGGCCAAAAACTACGGCTGGAATTTCTCAGTACTTTTTTGTGTTGTGTTGTAACACCTTCTAAGAGAACATATTATTTTGTTTGAAGTTTCAAGGCCATGTTGAAGAAGAATAAAATTATGAAGCATTGCTACAGTTTATTTTTGCGTTTATATGTCTCTTGAATGAAGGTAATTTATTGGAGGGAAGGCAGAAAGAAATGTGCATCACACCAATGCACTTTCTTTGAAGATTTTGCTCTTCTTCTTATGAGTGGACAATGTCAGACCTGATGTGTCATCGTTTTATCGCCATGAAAGTGGAACTGCAGTACTCAACAACCACAGTTATCCATGCCTAAAATGTATTTTTAATTTTGTATTTTTTGTAGCAGAGAAAAAAAATGAAAGCATTTCATGTGTTAAAAGAGAATGACTGCCATAATAATTGCTCCTCAATACTGCTGATTTTATCTACATATGTCTCCCCAGATGGTGAAGTGGTGAAATGGAACCAAGGACACCTCGAGGCAGTTATTGCCCCTAGTCCTTGGAGGATGCCAAACTTGTAATCATATTCTCTCCTAACATGCATCTCTCGAAGTTAAAAATGAGATTTCCATCTATTGTCCACAAACAAAGAAATAAACCTCATCTCTTATTTTAAGTAAAACAAGACTTTTGATTTTTATTCTTTATATTACTACAGTGGTGGCACCTGCGATCATTAATAAATAATTGATTCAATACCATTTTAAAAATAATTTATTAAACTTCGAATCTACTTTCTTTTAATAACTGCTTGATAAATGCTTATTTATTTGACTTTCAAGAACCCTATTGGGTGTTTGAGATACAAAGAGAAAAATAAAATAGTAGTTGAAATCAGTAAGCTTGTATTATTATGCCTGTAATTTAGCACACTCCCTCCCACTATTTTCGCCCCAAATGACTCTTTGAGTTACGTTAAACTTTACAAAATGTAATGCATATATGTAATTCGAAGAAACTTAAATTTAAAAGCTAAAGTGGGAATTGATTCTGCTTTGAAGGAAAGTGGAATATTCCTGTTGAACCTGGAGGAATATGACCTCCATTTCAGTTTGTAAAGAAATGAGTGATATTTAAAAAAAAAGAAAAAGGAAGACCTAAAGGACTTTTTGATTATGAGGTGGGGAAAGGGTGATGAGTGTCACAGTCCTATAGACAATAACTTTGAGAAGTTATTCCCTAAATGCTAAGAGTAATTGTCAAAGTAAAATTATTACACATACCTAAGCAAAACCAATTCAAGTATGGAAGTAGAAACAAAAATATACAACCAATCTTGTGAAAATAGTCACTGTAAATTGACATTAAAAAATGACATTTCATTAAGATATAATCTCTCTGACTTGAAGTTTATTTAGCATAGTGTTACTTCTAACTTTTATTATGACATATCACGTTTGGAAATTAATTTATTACATTAGAATATCAAAATATGAAATGCTTCATTTGTCATGGAAGGGCAAAATATTTATGTCTAATTATCTCTCTCCACACACACCCACACACACACACACACACACGTACATATAAACGTATATCTGCATAGATGCATTGGTATTTAACCAATGTGTAATAAAAGGAGTACCACATAGAAAATCATTTTTGAAAAGTGTTACATATTGTGGAGCATTCACTCTTCAGACAGAAACCTAAATACAATAAATTTGCAGATTCTAAGATGAAAGTGTTAGTTTTATTACTTCTCTAACTATGAGGTTGTTATTCATAAATTAATTTTGAAAGAACAGAACAAAGAACCCCACTACTCTAGGTGCCTGTGAATATCCAAGATGAATCTGTGTATCTAAGAAATACCAGGGGTGGGTGAGAGGAAATGAAAATCCTCAGTGTTAAAAGCAATAAGAATAACTAAGTAAAATATTCATTGTTAATACATCTTTGCTCTTTTGGCATAAATACTGTAATTGTAATTTTAATGGAAAACTATTTCTCCTTAATTAATAGACCCATATGATCTGCTTAAGTAGCCTGGAAGCCTGGATCACATGTGCTGGGAGGAGCTTGCTGAAGAGGAAGAACAGGAAGAGTGGAGCAGAATCAGGAGGAAGTGAGTGATTAGAGTCAGGTCAGAGGGGAAAGAACACAGGCCAACTGCCATATTGTGACATTTGGTGGTGAGAAGGCCCTGGCTTGGAGAGGGAAGGTTTGAGAATGACTTTGCCCTCTGCTGCTACCATGTTTATTAACTTCTTTGTCACCATGACAGATCTTGCTTTCTGGTTCTGGGATTTGGCTTTCTGGTGTTTAAATAAGTGTTGTTCTTCTTCCTTCTATATGGACAATCTTTTATATTTTGTGATTGAGAACTATGTTGGCTTATTCATAGTCACCACCTGTGCTGTGAATATTGCCTTGGAGATACACATACATACACATGTACATATAGTTTTTATAGATATATATGTGTATACATAATACAAACACATATATATCACATATGTCATATATGCATGCTAATATTCACATATACACATAATGCACACACACACACACACACACACATATATATATATATATATATGTATTCAATGTGACATTTTAAAACCACTATTGATGAAATGTTATGTGATGTAATGTAGCTCCAGTTCCATGGAGTCTGATGCTCATAAGAACAAATGCGCTATACACAATGAGATCACTTTTTTGGCAATGAAACTATTGGGAAGGTAGACAACGTTTTCCACTTAAGAACTTGTTGCATCATGAGCACAGTTAAATCACTATTATAACACTATGAGGTATACAATATGTTCCCCTCCAAATAGTTCTATAAACACAATAATGGAAATATCATCAATCCAATGTTATCAATGGGCATTCTGAAAGTCATAGAGATAAGTACCTTGGACAAGATCAAAGAGTAAGTATGTTGTTAAGCACAGGTCTTCTTATTCAAGGTCCAGTGCTATGTCTATAGTACCAGAGTGCCAGAAAAACAAATTATGTTATGAAAGTGTGCTTTTTCCAATAATTCAATCAAGGTTCAAAGATCAAAACATTTTATTTCCTCACTAAATATGCTACTTAAATAGGATATTTTTTATAACTTTGTTGCACTCTCATTGTGAGAATTTACCCTAGTAATATAGAACATTAATATTGTAGAAAAAAACAGATGGAGTTATCTGTGGCAGAAAGAGATAAAGTTAGTTGTTCATAGTCAAATAGCTAGTAAGTGTCAGAAGTAGGCTTTGAAATTAGGTCTTCCAGACTTCTAGATGAATACTTTACCCCATCTTTCTTCCATAACAATCTTCTTTGAGCATATTGAACGAAAAAAATACTCACTTGTTATCCATCTAGCAAGACGAGAAGAGCTGCAGATGAAAATATAAAAGTAAAAATTAATAATAGTTCCTAAACATTGAGCTTATTTTCACTAAGAGGACAATATATACTGAGTAGTGGTAGTTAGGGATGGCATATTCTGGGTTGCAAAATTATAGGGAGAATGAATAGAACTCTAAGGCAGTAGAATAGCAGACCTTTTTTTTTTCCCAGTAGCAATGGCAATATTGATTTAGTTATTGTTTTAGATCAAGAAAGTCTTTGGGTAAGGAAGAGTCTGTGCTCAAATCTGACCTTAGATACTTACTGTATGAACCTGGATAAGTCTGTTATCATAAGATTGCCTCAGCTCCCTCAAATGGGAGAACTAGCTTGGAACCTAGTTCCAATATCTGTTAAAGGGAATGAACAAGGTAATATTTTAAATTTCTCAACACACTTTCTGGTGGGCAGTTTGTTTATTGGTTGCCTGGTTGTTCTACTTTGTTCTCAAAGAGGACCAAAATGACATCACCATGATAAAGTGAAATTTCATTGTGTCTGACTGTGGCTGACAAGACAGATATGAGCTCAGAATCCTCTACCACATGTTAGGCACAGAAAATCAATGTCAGTATTTGGGTTGGATACCCCAAATTTGTACATCCTGCGTTTACTTTGTGCTGTCTCAATTCTACTTTGCCCATAGAGCACAGCAACTTTTCTGATGTGGATATGTCATACTGAGCAGTTCTGTGCCAGTGTCTCCCAATTTGCACAATCAAATCCAAAGTTCATGAGAGAGACCTTGAAACTGTGCTTCTATGCTTCTTCTGACCACCACGTGATCACCTGCTCCATCTGAGTTCTCCATAAAGAACTCTTTTTGGCAAGCGTACATGTTGTATTTGAACAACATGGACAGCCCATCGGAGTTGGACTCTCTGAAGCATAGTTACAATGTTTAGCAGTTCAGCTAGAGCAAGTACTTGAATGTCTGGTAGCTTATCCTACCAGGTGATCCTCAGAATCTTCCTCAGAGAATTCAAAAGGAAGTGATTCAGTTTCCTGGCATGGTGTTGGCAGACTATCCATGTTTCACAGACATATAACAATGAGGTCAGCACAGCAGCTCTGTAGACTTTCAGTTTGGTAATCAGTCGAATACCTCTTCTCTCCCAAACTTTTATTCAGAGTCTTTCAAACACTCCACTGTCTCTGGCAATGTGTGCATCAACTTCATTATCAATATGTGCATCCCTGGAAAGTACACTACCAAAGTAAGTGAACTTATCCACAGTATTCAAAACTTGTCCATTTGTTGCAACAGATGGTTATATATATGGAGGGTGCGGTAGTGGCTGATGGAGCACCTGTGTTTTCTTGGTGTTAATTATTAGGCCAAAATTAACATAGGTAGCAGAGAATCGATCTATAGTTTGCAGCATCTCAGGTTCAGTCTGCATTGAGTGCACAATCATCTGCAAACAGAAAATCATGCACCAACACACCCTGCACTTTGGTCTTGGCTTGTAGCCTTTTCCAATTGAAGAACTTACCATCAGCATGGTAGTTGACCTTGAAGCGATGTTTATCCTTATTGAAAGCATTTGACAACATGGCTGAAAACACCATGCACAGTACTGGTGAAAAGTAGATACTTTATAAATGTGCATTTCTTTCTTTGTTGAATTTAATGAAATGTTGTGATGAGGAGGAAATTCAGTCAAAAGGGAGGTAGCACTAGATTGAAATCAGAGGTCTTTGAAATTCTAAGACACTAATATACACAACAGTACCTAGTGTCATACTTAAGGTTGACCTTCTTCTAAATATAGTTTTTTTCTCATTCCAGTCCCAGAGCACAATGTTAGCAGAAAGATGTAAGTTTAACCTCCGCCAAGAGCAAGCTTCATCACTGAAATCTATTTATGTATTTTAGCCCTAAATTGTCTTCCAACTAAACTTTCTGATGCCTGGAACTAGACTAAAAATTTTCAATTATCTAAGCTAGTCTTTCCCTGCTAAATACAAGATTAACGCCAGCTATTTTATAAGCTAGGAGATCTTTCTTAGAGACAAGATCGAAAAAAATAACAAAACAGAATAAGTAACAAAAATTTTTAAAAAGGATATGAAAGTACAATTAAATTATTTCCAAACTGAACAATTTAAACAACATAGCATAAAAAACAAACAAACTGGGAAACGGATACAGGAGGTGACAAAGATTAGGTTTACCCCCTTTTAAAGGAGGTTTCAGCAATATAAA
Source organism: Bettongia penicillata ogilbyi (assembly GCA_023548195.1). Taxonomy (NCBI): domain Eukaryota; kingdom Metazoa; phylum Chordata; class Mammalia; order Diprotodontia; family Potoroidae; genus Bettongia; species Bettongia penicillata. The sequence goes on along the minus strand of JAJHZJ010000137.1, from coordinate 68,353 downwards.
TTAATTGGCAAAAGATATAATGACCTAGAACACAACCTCAAAAAGTAAATACATGGTTTTTATCAAGCACAGCTTTATGGCAGTTAAGGTTGACATTGGCTAATAATATAATATAATTAAGAATATTAAGGAGTATAATCTCTCAAATATATCAGTGACACTCTTTAGTAAATAGTAAATAGTTTAGGAGAACAAAATTACAGAAAATTTGGCTCAAGGCTCAGTTAAGTCAGATTATACTCAAAATATCTAAAGATAAAATTGGACTGGAGTACCAGTAATAAGTGAGAAATATCTCTGACCACTTCTATTGTTAGTCTTTCACTCTGTCCATAATAATGAATTCTTTATGTTTGGACTCTAATATGATGTTGACCAATGTGCTATAACAGAAAGTAGAAGTAGCAATAAAGAAAACAAATATAGGGTCAACAACTGAAGTGTTTGTGTATAGACAGATGACAGATAGATAGATGGTTAAATAGATAGACAAATGGATAAATATTATTTTGATATTGACAGGTATAGATGTAGGCATAAATATAGATATACAGTTGTAGATACAGAAAGATCTGGATATATTGATGGATATAGATTCAAATATAGATAGAGATCAACATACATGATATAGGGGGAAGAGAAAGATGGGTGTACATCAGTTACCTAAGACTTTTCCAAAGGAAAACAATAAATTTGTTAAGAGAATTTGAGAACTTGTCATATGAAGATTGTGCAAAGGAAATGAGCAGCTATAGTTTACAGAACAGAGGTATGATGGGGGTAACATGAATGTTATCTTCAACTCTCTAGGGGAATGAGAAGAGGTGTTTTGTTGTCATTTTCACATGCCCACCACTACCCCTGCCAACTATCCTGGCCAAGTGGGAAAAATTACAAGTTATGAAGGGCAAGTTCAGGCCAGCACATAGTAACTCAACATGGGGAAGAAATTCTTGGCTGTGACAGCTGCAAAAAATGAAACTACCTGCCTCAGGTATTATGTCTTTCCCACAATCAGTAATCTTTAAGCAGTGGGTAGGTAGTTATTTGCCAGAAATGTTAGAAAATGAGTTCTTGAGTAAAGAATATATCAAATTACTTTTGAGATCCCTTTCAGCAATTGGACTTCATAATTTTACCTCAATTTTCTTTCTCATTGTGTTTCTGGAACATCAAGTCAGCCACGTAATTACAGAGTGAAAGAGATTTCCAGTCCAAGGCAGCCTGGAAGGCCAACAGGAAAGGTCTATTGTGCTAACCATGGAGCAGAGCAAAGCACAGTGTGGGCTATGCCATGGCAAGGACAGGACCAGAACAGGATTCAAGGTGCCACTGGCAGTAGTTGAGGGTTCCAGATCCCCCAACCCACAATGCCATAGATAGATTCAAAGATCAGAGAGAAAGCTCTTTCAATTGGATGAGAAGGGAACAAGGGTATCTAGACCCAGACCCAGGCAGTGGGAGCTCCATTTTTGGAGGCCTGGTCTACAGCCCCTGGAGTAATTGAGTAGTTAATCTGGATGTCAGTCCAGAGTGGTGGCCATGGGCTAAGGAGGAGAGCTGGCTATTGTTGTGGAACTCGTGGAAACCCTGAAGAGGGAATCCTGCTCACAGACCAGAGCACAGGCCAGAATAGGAATAAATTCCTCTCCCTTGATTGAGCAACCTTAGAGGAACAGAGTATTTACAGGTCTCCAGAGTATACCCTCCCCTTAACAAAGAAATCAAAAGTCAAGGAACTGGTTGAAAAAATGCCCTAAAAAGGGAAAAAGAAGAAAATGATGGAAGGTTACTTTCTTGGTGAGCAGGTAATTTTTTTTCATCCTTTCAGAGGAGGAGGAACAATGAAAACCACTACAGGAAATCAAGGCTTCCACATCCAAAACCTCCAAAATAAATATGCAGGACATGAAAGAGCTCAAAGAGGAGTTTGAAAATCAATTAAGAGAGGTGGAGGAATATTTGGGAAGGGAAATGACAGCTATGCAAGAAAATCATGAAAAGCGAGTCAACAGCTTGTTAAAGGAGATGCCTAAAATGCTGAAGAAATTAACACCTTTAAAAATAGATTAACTCACATGGCTGAAGTGGCCCAAAAAGCCAATGAGGAGAAGAATGCTTTAAAAATCAGAATTAGTCAAAGGGAAAAGTAGGTTCAAAAGCTCACTGAAGGAAATCGTTCTTTAAAAATTAGAAGGGAAGAGATGGAAGCTAATGACTTAATGATAAAACAAGATATTACAAAACAAAACAAAGAGAATGAGGTAATAGAAGCCAGTGTGAAATAACTCCTTGGAAAATCAACTGACCTGGAAAATGGATCAAGGAGAAACAATTTAAAAATTAGGGAACTACTTGAAAGCCATGATCACAAAAAAGCCTAGATATCGTATTTCATCAAATTATCAAGGAAAACTGCCCTGATATTCAGGAACCAGAGAGAAAAATAAATATTGAAAGAATTCACCAATCACCTCCTGAAAGACATCTGAAAAGATACACTCCTAGAAATATTGCAGCCGAATTCAATAGTTCCCAGATCAAGCAGAAAATATTGCAAGCAGGTAGAAGGAAACAATTTGATTGTTATTGAAATACAACCAGGACAACACAGGATCTAGCAACTTCTACATTAAGGGATTGAAGGGCTTGGAATTGATATTTCAAATGTCAAAGGAACTAAGACTAAACCAAAGAATCACCTACCCAGCAAAACTGAGTATACTACTTCAAGGGTAAAAATGATCATTCAAAGAAATAGAGAATTTTCAAGCATTCTTGATGAAAAGACCAGGGCTGAATAAAAAAATTGACTTTCAAACATAAGAATCAAGAGAAGCACAAAAAGATAAACAGGAGAGAAAAATCATGAGGGACTCACTAAAGCTGAACTGATTACATCCTTACACGGAAAGATAATATTTGTAACTCTTAAAAATTTTCTCATCATTTAGTAGTCTGGGATTATACGTGTACATATAGATAGATGAATATATATATTATATCTATATATATAGATATGATATATAACACATTAATCTATCCCTGCATATCTCTCTCACATTTGCCTTAAGGAGGGAATAACATGCACACACAATTTGGTATGAAAATCTATCTTACACTACAGGAAAGTGGGAGCAAGGAGAATAAGTGGGGTGTGTAGGGACGATAGAAGTGAGGGCAAGTAAGAGGGGAGGCATAAAGAGAGAATAGTATATAAATGGGGGGGCAAGATAGGATGAAGGGAAATATAGGTAGTATTACACAACATGACTATTATTGAAGTCTTTAGCAAAAGTATACATATATCACCTGTACCGAATTGCTTGTCTTCTCAGGGGAGATTAGTGGGAATTGAGGAAGGGAGAGAAGTTAAAGCTCAAAGTTTTAGGAGCGAATTTTGAGAATTGGTTTTTGCATGTAACTGAGAAATAAGAAATACAGGTAGGAGCGAATTTTGAGAATTGGTTTTTGCATATAACTGAGAAATAAGAAATACAGGTAATAGGTCATAGAAATCTATCTTGATGTACAAGAAAAGAGAGAAGATGGAGATAGTGGAAGGGAGGAATGTGATAGAAGGGATGGCAGATTGGGGGAAGGGGTAATCAGAATGAATGGAGTTTTGGGATAAAGTAAGGGGAGAGATGGCTAGAAAATTTGAAACTCAAAATCTTGTGGAAATGAATGTTGAAGGGATGGAGCAAAGATGTCAGAGTGAAAAGATGCATGTACTCTAGCTCTTCTCCCACAGCCCATAAAACAGTGTAAAAAATTACTCTCAACAAATGCTAGAACAGCAGAAGCCACAGAACAAATGAATGAAAGAGATTTCCAACCAAGCGTAACCTGAAAGGCCAACAGAAAAATCTACCACATGGGAGGCTAAATAGAAGGGAAATCTAGCCCTGACCAGGCATCAATTGGAGGAACATGACTGGAACAGGTGTACAGGTTAGAATATCCAACAGGGAGGGTTTAAGATCCCTCAACCCACAAGTCCCAAAGAAAGCTTCAATGGTTAGTGAGAGGGCTTTCCCAATTGGGTGAGAGGGGAGAAGAATTCCCCCACATTATTGGCCCCAGGCAGCAACCGTGGTGGTGTTAGCAGCAGCAGCAGCTGTAGTGGCTGGGGCTGTAGTTTCCACCTGTGAAGTACTGTGCCTAAAGTCCATGGGGGAATTGAGCAGCTGATCTGCATTTCAGCCCAGAGCACACTTCTGGGGCGAGGAGGAGCACTAGGAACCTCCTCTTGACAAATGATTCAAAAGTCAAGTAACTGGCAAGGAAAATGCCCAAAAAAGGAAAAAAATTAGACCAGAGATGGTTACTTTCTGGGTGAGCAGATATTTCCTTCCATCTTTTTGGATGAGGAAGCATACTGTCAGAGGAACTCAAGGCTTCTGCATCCAGTTCCTCCAAAACGAATATCCAATGGGCTTGGCTCATGTAAGAGCTTGAGAAGAGAAATCAATAGCTTCCTAAAGGAAACCCAAAAAAATGCTGAAGAAAATAACTCCTTTAAAAATAGTCTAACTAAACTGGGAAAAGGGGTGCAAAAAGCCAATGAGGAGAAAAAGTTTGAAAAAGCAGGATCAGCCAAATGGAAAAGAAGGTTCAAAAGCTTCCTGAAGAAAGTACTTTTTTTCTAAAAATGAGAGTGAAGCTGAGGGAAGCTAATGACTATATGACAAACAAAGAAATTATAAAACAAAACCAAAAGTACTAAAAAAAAAAATGGAAGATAATGTGAAATATCTCATTGGAAGGACAGTTGACCTGGAGAATAGATCCAGGAGAGACAATTTTAAAACTATGGGACTACATCAAGGCTATGATCACAAAAAGAGCCTAGACATTACCTTTCATGAAATTATCAAAGAAAACTTCCATGATATTCTAGAACCAGTGTGCAAAATAAATATTGAAAGAATCCACCAATCACTTCTTTTTTTTAAGTTAATAAAAATTTATTTATTTAACTTTTTACATTCATTTTCACAACATTTTGGGTTCCAAATTTTCTCCCCTTTTATCCCCTTGACCCACCCCAATACACCGAGCATTCCAATTTTCCCTATCACCAATCTGCCCTCTCTTCTATCATCTCTCCCTTCTCTTGTTCCCATCTTCTCTTTTGTCCTGTAGGGACAGATGACTTTCTATTCCTCATTAACTGTATGTTTTATTTCCTAGTAGCAACAACAATACTAAACAGTTGTTCCTAAAACTTTGAGTTCTCCCCATCCCTCCTTCCACACCTGTTCCCTTTGGGAAGGCAGGCAATTCAATATTGGCCCTATCTGTGTAGTTTTGCAAATGACTTCGATAATAGTTGTGTTGTGTAAGATTAACTGTAATTCCCTCCATCCTATCCTGCCCCCCATTGTTTCTATTCTGTCTTTTGGTGCTGTCCCTCCCTGAGTGTTGACTTCAAATTGCTCCCTCCTCCCATTGCCCTCCCTACCATCACCCCCCCTTGCTTATCTACTCCCCCACTTTCCTGTATTGTAAGATAGGTTTTCCTACTAAAATGAATGTGCATTTTATTCCTTCCTTTAGTCGAATGTGATGAGGGTAAACTTCTTGTTTTTTGTTTTTTTTTCTCGGCTCTCCTCTTTTTCCATCCACTAAAAATTCTCCTGCATGCCTCTTGAATGAGATGTAATTTACCCCATTCCATTTCACCCTCTTTCCTCCCACTACATTTTTCTCTCGCCATTTACCTTAATTTTTTGGAGATATGGTCCCCTCCTATTCAATTCACTCTGTGCTCTCTCTCTCTCTGTGTGGGAGTTCTTCTTGCAGGAAATATATGGGCTGTTAGTTCAGAGCTAGCATACATGAGTCTTTCTATTCCACCATCTTGGCTCCACCCCCCACCAATCACTTCTTAAAAGAAACCTGAAAAGATAAAGTCCTAGGAATATTGTAGCCGAATATCAGACTTCCCAGGTCAAGGAGAAAGTAATTCCAGCACCTAGAAAGAAACAATGTGAGTATTGTGAAATACAACCAGCATAACACAAGATCTAGAAGCTTCTACATTAGTGGAGCTTCTACATTCCAGAAGTCAAAGGAACTAAGACTAAAATCAAGAATCACTTACCCAGCAAAACTGAGTATAATATTTCATGGGAAAAATGGTCATTCAATGAAATAGATGATTTTCAAGCATTCTGAATGTAAAGACCAGAACTGAAGAGAAAATTTGACTTTCAAACACAAGAATCAAGAGAAACATGATAAGGTAAACAGGAAAGAGCAATCATAAAGGACTTCTTAAAGCTGAACCATTTACATTCCTACATGGAAAGGTCATATTTCTAAATCTTGAGACTGTTCTCAGTATTTCTGTAGGTGGAGGGAGCACACACACACACACACACACACACACACACACACACATACATAGACAGAGAGCACAGGTTGAGGTGAATCAGAATATGTATAAAAATAAAATTAAGGGGTGAGAGAGGAACATATTGGGGGGAGAAAGGGAGAAATGGAGTGGGACAAATTATCACTCATGAAAGAGATAAGAAAAATATTTTTCAATGTAGCAGAAAGGGAGGAAGGGAGAAGGGAAAAGTGAAGCTTACTTCCTTCACATAAGGCTTAAGGCAGAAATAACATGCTCAATAAATTTGGTTTGAAAATCTATCTTACGGGGGGAGGAGCCAAGATGGCGGAATAGAAAGATTCACATATGCTAGCTCCGAACCCACAGCCCATAAATTACCTGTAAAAAGAACTCCCAACAAATCCTGGACCAGTGGAAGCCATGCAGCAATGGAGAGGAGGAGATTTCTATTCCAGAGAGCCCTGAAAAACTGACACCAAAGGTCCATCGTACACCGGACCCCAAGTGAAGCCCAGCCTTGCCTTGGTAGGTGGCACCAAGAGGAGCATATCCGAGCAGGATTCAGGGTCGGAATCTCCAGCAGCCACGAAGGTCCCTCTGCCTACAGGTCAGTGAAAGACTCTTTTTGGCTGACCAAGAGGGGAGCATGGTGTCTCCATAACTCAGGACCCCTCGGGAGGCATCAGCAGAGGCAGCAGAGGACAGGAGCTCCCAAACAAGGCAGGAGCTCAGATCCATTTTTGAAAATCTCCACAAAAGCCCCCTGAGGGAAGTGAGCCCTGTAAGGTGGCCCTGCCCCTACCCGAGGAGCTGAACTTAATTTCACACTGAATAGCAGCCCTGTCTCCACCTGCGCACCTGAATTTAATCTCACACTGAATAGCAGCCCTCACCCTGCTGAAAGCCCTGAGGCTGGGAAGCAGTATCGCAGACCCCAACCGCTAGCTGGGCAGATCTGGAGGTGAGGTGGGTGTGGAGACAAATCTCTGAAGTCAAGTAACTGGCTGGGAAAATGCCCAGAAAAGGGGAAAAAAAGACCATAGAAGGTTACTTTCTTGGTGAAGAGATATTTCCTCCCTTCCTTTTTGATGAGGAAGAACAATGCTTACCATCAGGGAAGGACATAGAAATCAAGGCTTCTGCATCCCAACCATCCAAAATGAATATGCAATGGGCTCAGACCACAGAAGAGCTCAAAAGGGATTTTGAAAATCAAGTGAGAGAGATGGAGGAAAAACTGGGAAGAGAAATGAGAGAGATGCAAGAAAAGCATGAAAAGCAGGTCAACACCTTGCTAAAGGAGACCTAAAAAATACTGAAGAAAATAATACCTTGAAAGGTGTTTTGTAATTGTGTTCATATAGTCCTTGGGTTTGTTTTGGCAAGTAGATGCCCAAATATCTTGCAGTGTCTACAACGATTTTAAATGGAATTTCCCTTTCTATCTCTTGTTGTTGGGCTTTGTTTATAATATATAGAAATAGTGATGATTTGTGTGGGTTTATTTTGTATCCTGCAACTTTGCCAAAGTTGTTTATTATTTCAAGTAGGTATTTTTACTTGATTTCTCAGGATGCTCTAAGTATATCTTCATATCATCTGCAAAGAGTGATAGCTTGGATTATTTTTTGTCTATTCTAATTCCTTCAATTTCTTTTACTATTCTTATTGCTGAAGCTAGCATTTCTAGTAGTATATTGAATAACAGAGGTCATAATGGACATCCTTGTTTCAACCCTGATTTTATTTGAAATATATCTAACTTATCCCCATTATGTATAATGTTTGTTGATGGTTTTAGATTGATACCACTTATTATTTTAAGGAAGGTCCCATTTATTTCTATGCTTTGCAGTATTTTCTATAGTAATGGGAATTTTATTTTGTAAAAACAAAACAGAACAAAAAAAACCCTTTTCCTTAATCTGTTGATAATAAAATGGTTTCTGTTAGTTTTGCTGTTTTATCGGTTATGCTTACAGTTTTCCTCATATTGAACCATCCCTGCATTCCTGATATAAATCCTGCGTTACCAAAGTGTATTGTTCTCTTCATAAGTTGCTATAACCTTTTTACTAATATCTTATTTAAAAATTTTACATCTATAGTCATTAGGTAAATTTTTCTATAACTTTATTTCCCCATTTTGGCTCTTCACAGTTTAGGCATCAACACCATATTTGAATCATAAAATTAATTTGGTAGGGCTTCTTCTTCATCAAATTCTGTAAAAAAATCTATATAGTATTCAAATTAACTGTTCTTGAAATGTTTGATAGAATTCTTAGGTAAACTCAGTCCTTGGAGATATATTTTCCTAGGGACTTCATTGAAGGTTTATTCAATTTCTTTTTTCTGAAATAGAGTTATTTAAGTATTTTACTTCTGTTTCTGTTAATCTGGGAAATTTTTATTTTTCTAAATATTCATCCATTTCACTAAAATTTTCATATGTTTAGGCATAGAATTGGGTCAAGTAATGTCTAATTATTGGTTTAATTTGTTCTTCTTTGTCGGTGAATTCACCCATTTCATTTTTTATACTGGGAATTTGGTTTTCTTCTTTCTTTTTTTAATGAAATTCAACAAAGGTTATCAGTTTTGTTGTTGTTGTTGTTGTTGTTGTTTTTTATAAAACCAGATCTTAGTTTTATTTATTAGTTCAATAGTTTTCATAATTTCAATTTTATTAGTCTCTCCTTTGGTTTTCAATATTTCTAACTGGGTATTTAACTGAGCATTTTCTTCGTTCGTTTTCTAGCTTTTTCAGTTGCATGTCCAACTCATTGATATCCTCTTTCTCTATTTTATTCGTGTAACACATAAAACTTCCTCTAAGAACTGTTTTTGCTGCACCCCATATGTTTTGGTAGATTGTCTCATTATTGTCATTCTCTTTAATGAGAATATTGATTATTTCTATGATTTGTTGTTTGACCCACTCATTCTTTAGGATGAGATTATTTGGTTTCCAAATAATTTTTATCTGTCTTTCTGTGACCTTTTATTACGTATAATTTTTATTGCATTATTATGTGAAAAGGATGCATGAGAGACAGATGAGTATCTCTGCTTTTGTGCACTGGATTGTGAGGATTTTATGCCTTAATACATGGTCAAATTAGTATATGTACTGTGCAGTAAAGCTGTGAATTTTGTAGAAAGTTTGGCCCTTAGGGCTCTCCCTCTCCCCTTGAACTGTGCTAGAGCACAAGCAGTTTCCATGATTGGTGAATCTGCTCTGTGTCGGTGTATGTCCAATTTCCCTGGCTGTACTAAGGCATGTCTGGGGTCCTCTTCTTGGAGCTTGGAGATTCCATGCCCTGGGGCTCAGAATCTTCTACAGGTCCACTGAGGTGGTGCTTGCTGGGATGCTTCTGATACCACATGGCTCTCCTTCAGCCACAGCAAGAGGAACCCTTCCTGATCCTCTCCCTAGCCTTCTGAGCTAAAAACTGTTTACTCCTTCTGATGGTTCCACTATTCCTGGGAGTTTTCCTGGGGCAATATTCTCTGGATTTTTCCAGGTCAACAAGGGTAAGATGAGAGTACTTACAGTTTCCTCTGCTGATTTGGCTCCCAGAAATTCAATTAGGTGACTTTCAAATTTAGATTGTGGATTGATCAACCCAGGGGTGGCTATAGCATCTCCCTCTCACTTATCTCTGCTGAACTCCTGTCTTGGTCTGAGAGACTTGGGAATCTGCACTGCTACTTCTAATTCAGCTTGCCCTAGGGCCGTTCCAGCTCTACTATGTCCATGGCCCAATTTGAGATGTTGTACCCTCTGTGCTCTGCACTGTCCCAGACCCATGCAACAGATTCCATCTGTCAACCATCCGGGCTGTCTTGGGCTGGAAATCTGCTAAACTTTGTCTCCTAGTATATTCTGCCACTGTAAAATTTGTTTAGATTCACTTTTTAGAAGTATCTGAAGGAGTTCGTGGCAGAGCTCAGGTGAGTCAATGCATTCACTGTGCTATCTTGGCTCCATACTTTAACTTTTCACTTTTAATGTTAGTAATGTGATCGTTTATCACTTAGCAATTTGTTAAATTTAACCTTTTTTTCCGAAATGATATAACTGTTTAAACCTAATTTCTACCACACTTTTTTGTCAATACTTTTTGTTAGATGGTGAATCCACATTCCATCACTTAGGATCTTTGGTTTAATAAATCATTTTCTACTTATCTATCCCACACATTACCTAATCTCTTTTTAACCAATATCAAATACTGTAAATGTTTCTAGTTTTGTAATTTAGTTGGAGATCTGATACTAGAGTTCCTATATATTTCTATTTTGGTTTTTCATAATTCCTTTGAAATTTTTGAACTTTTTTCTTCTAATTGAATCTTTGTAAAACATGCTTTCCAACATTAAAAAATTAACAAGCACAGAAATAAATGGAGTCATTCATAAATTTATAAGTGGTATCTATATAAAACCATAAGCAAGCATTAAATGTAATGAAGATAAATTGCACACATTTGCAATAAGATCAACATGAAGCAAGGATGTCATTATCGTCACTGTTATTCAATACTGTACTAGAAAGGTTAGCTTTAGTAATAAGAGAAGAAAATGAAATTGATGGAGTTAGAACAGGTAAAGAAGAAATAAAACTATTACTCTTTGCAGACAATATATGATGGTATACCTAAAATATCCGAGTGAATCAAGTAGACAAGTACTTGAAATAAGAAACAACTTTGGCAAAATTGCAGGAAATAAAATAAACCCATATAAATCACAGACAGTTCTATATATCATTACTAAAATCCAACAACTAGAAATAAAAAAAGGAAATTCCATTTAAAGTTGTTGTATATGATACAAATTATTTCGAAATCTACTTGCCAAGACAAACCCAGGAACTATATAGACACAATTACAAAATGCTTTTTCCACACATAATGTCAGATCTAAATAAATTTTAAAAATATCATTTGCTCATGGATAGGCTGAGCTAACATAGTAAAAATTACAATTCACCCTAAATTAACTAACTTATCCAGTGTCACATCAATCAAATTATCCAAAAATATAATAACAAAATTCTTCTGTAAGAACAAAAGGTGCAGAAAATCAAGATAATAAAAAGAAATGCTAGGGAAGTTAGGCATAGTCTTAAATTTTATAATAAAGTTGAAATCATCAAAATCATTTTGTACTGGCTAAAAAATCAGTGGTCGAACCGTGAAGAAGATTAGGTACACAAAACCCAGTAGTAAAAGACTGTAGTGATCTTGTGTTTGATAAATCCAAAGACTCCAGGTTCTGAGATAAGAACTATTTTTAAAAATACTTTTTATTAATTAATTAATTCATTCATTCATTTATTTATTCATTCGTTTACTTCTTTATTTATTTATTTGTTTATTTATTTTTTCATTCATTCATCCATTATTTATTTGTGTGTTTCTTTGTTTATTTATTTGTTTATTTATTTATTTGTTAGTGCCTGAATGTGAAAAAATAGGAAGATGATAAATGTTGGAGAAGATGTGGGTGATTTGGAACAGTAACTTATTGTTGGTGGAGCTATGAAATGATCCATCCATTCTGGAGAGCAATTTGGGAATACGCCCAAAAGGTTACAGAAATGTGCATACCCTTTGACCCAGCAATATCACGTCTAGGACTGTATCACAAAGAGATCATAAAAATGGGAAAAGGTCTCACATGTACAAAAATATTTCTAGCAGTTCTTTTTGTGGTAATCAAGATTGGGAAAGATTTAGAGGAACTGATGTTGAGTGAAGTGAGTAGAACCAGGAGAACAACCGGTAACATCAGCATTGTGCGATGACAAACTTTGACAGACTTAGCTCTTCTCAGCAAATGCACGAATCCAAGATAACTCCAAAAGACTCATGATGGAAAACACATTCCACATCCAGAAAAAGAACTATGGAGTATGAACGCAGATTAAAACATACTAATTACTTTCTATCTCTCACCTTTTCTTGTTATTTCTGCTTTCTCTGATTTCTTGCATTGGTTCTAATTCTTCTTTACAACATGACTAATATGAAAAATATGTTTAGTATGAATATATATATATATACCCTACATCAGATTGCATGCTATAATGAGGAAGAGGAGGAGAGGAAAGGGAAAATTGAGAACTCAAAATCTTGTGGAAGTAAATGTTGAAAACAAAATATAAATAATTAAATGTTTTCTTTTAATTTTTTAGTTACATTAACAGAGAATTAAAGAAGTAAATTAATTTAGCTACTATGGTCGGTTTATTATACCTACACAGCTCAATCACAAACAGAATCTCTCCAAATATTTAGATCTGTTTTATATTTCTTTGACTTTTGCAATTATATCCATATAGTTATTGTGTATCTCTTCCCAGATGGTATCTCACATATTTTGTATGTTTTTAGTTATTTTGAATGGATTTTCTCTTATCTCTAACTGCCAGATTTTGTGTAAAGTACAGAAATTATAAAAATGTAGAAAACCCTATGGTTTATGTTGATATTTTAATACCCTAGTCTTTCCTATTGTTATTAATTGTTTCAATTAAAAAGTTTAGTTGATTCTCAGTGTTATTTAACTGTAACATCATATCATGTCAATAAAACAAAAATAATTATGTTTTCTACCTATGCTTGTCCCCTTAATTTCTCTTCCATCTTATTGCAGCAGTGAGCATTTCTAGAACTTTATAAAGTATGAATAATTACATTTTTGTTTTTCTTTCTATTTTCAGTTTTTTATAATGGTGTCTGACAGCAAGCACTTAAAAATTGTTTTTAATTGACTGAATTTGATATTAGTTTTTCTTCTATTTCTTTCAATCTTTGACTTTGTTCTAAAATTTCCTATCTCATGGAGACCATTGAAGTCTGTTTATTTCATTTTGGAAAGTTCACTCCTTTCCTAAGATTTTTCACATTCCATTCTAAGCTATGTATTATATCCTTTTCCCTCAAAAATTCCAATTTCATATCTTATCATATTTTTCTTCTTCCCACTGTTCTCAGTGCCCTTGCAGCCAAGTCACTTTCTCAGGAGATTTTTTTATGTTTATTCTCTTCATGGTTTGCCTCTTGGACTTCTATCTACCAACGCTATTTTTAATTATGTTGTGTTTTCTTCTATTTACTCATATTTCCTTCCACATTTATTATACTGGGACTGTTTCCTTCTCTCTTTCAGCAATTTTGGATATGTGCTCTATACATCCTTTTTGTCCCCTTTATCTGTATAGCCTTAATATTTTTGCTTCAGTGGCTGCAAATATCACAGGATAACAATCACTGTATTTCATTTTTTCTCTTAATCAGTGGCTTCTGAAGGAGTCTCTTATTGGTCTTCTGTGTGTTTTCTTATCGATGGATTCTCTGCCTCCTTCTTCTGACTCAGTCTCCAATTAGGAGTTTGTTCTGACGCTTGTCTGGTAGAGATAGGTCTTAATAATATATTAGAAAGACTCATACGAGTTGAAAGTAACTTCAGAGGGTATTTAATGCAATCCATTTATTTAATAGAAGAGAAAATTGGGTTCAAAAATATGTGCTGAATATACCCACAGTCATATAAAATGGAAGAGGCAAATCCAGAACTGAGCCCTCCTTTGATCATAGATACAGCACACTTCAACTCTATTATACCATTTCCATGTTCTTTCCAGCCACATTTGCCTATACAGACCAAAATTACCATTGTTATGCCTATCCTTTGAAGGAGGAGAGGAAAGTTGGTAGAGAACAAGACTTTTCTCCTCATGTGCAGCTTCAATCTCCATCTCCTTCTTTTCTTGATCAATCTCTCTGCTTCAGAGAGAAGAGAAGAAGTTATGGAAGGTTTCCATACAGCCATTTAATCTTCTCACTGTAGTCTTCCAATCTCATGCTGCAGTTGTCCATAACCTTATCACCTACCTCTTTGGAAAAAGTGGCACTCTACTCTCAATGATGAACATTCTCATATCTCATCATTCCATTCCCATGTCGTGACTATGAATCCCTATAGATCATTTTCAAAGCTCCATTCTCTTCTGAGTTATCCAATTTCTTTTTCATATCCCCTTCAGTACACTCACTCAAAAGTTTCAAGCAAACACCACCCCCAATCCTTCCATTGTGCCTTCTAAAATGTTTGTTTCATTGGAAACAAATTTCCCATCATCCTTAAAAATTTTCCCACCTACTACTTTCCACCTCTTAGCTATTATAGAAATCTGATTCTCCCCAGAAGACCCAATTTCTCTCACCATCCTTTACAGTATTGACTGTACTTCCATTTATTCTCCTTGGCTCATTGGTCACAAGTGGAACAGTTGGAATATTACTAGGTCCACATTGCCACTTCCATGTTGTGTCATTTCCTCTATCACTCCCTTCCTCTGAGGGAGTGATATATACCACCTAATATACCACTTAATAAAAGTCCTTGTAGATATTATCTAAAGACTGTCAAATTATTTCCCTTTCTCAATGAGTTCAGCAAATGTCACACATTTTTTTCTTTCCTAATCAACTTTTAACCACATACCATGAGATATTAACACTCATATTTCTATTCTTAAAATTCCTTAGCCACTCAATTCTTGGACCTGATCATTTCCCATTGAGCTATTTCTCCAGTAAGCCTCAGTCACACACAAATATAATCATATCCTTAATTTTCCATCACCCCACACATACACCTTTCCTAATACTGTAAAAAGAAATAACCATTTCCCAGTCTCACAGAATAACAACTCAGGAGTCTTCCTCAACTCCCCATTATCTCTTACCTTCTGTCTCCAATCTGCTGTCTATTAATTTCACTTATGCAACATCTCTACGCAGTTTCACCTAATGACTCTCCTTTGCTTCCTTTAACTTTCAACTAAAATCCAAACTTCTATAGGAATCCTTTCATACCCTTTATTAATTCTATTTCTTCCCCTCTATTGTTTTCGATTTATCTTCCATATGACTCATTTTGAAAATAGTTGCATGTTATCTCTCTGATGAGATAATATGACTCCTGAGGACAAGAATTGTTTTGTTGTTGTTTTTGTTTGTTTGTTTGTTTGTTTTTTATCCTTTAGCACAGTGACTGGAACATAGTAGTATCTTTATAAGTATTTATTGTTTGATTAATTACACCCTACGACATCAAGTACAATATTATGAAGAACAAGGCAAATACTTCTAATCTTCATTTATAATTGAATTCTATGTGTGTGTCTGCGCTTGTGAATGTAGTGCATAAGAGTATCCATGTGTTTGTTCAATTTAATTTTATTTACTTGCGATATTGATTGCTCTTTCTTCTCATTCATTTGCTATTCCACTCCAGAAAAAAAAGTCCTTCAAGTTCAGTCAGTGGTCAGTTTCTACTACTAAAAGGGCCTTAATTTTACAGAAGCCTACCACATGCTTCAAATGGTAGGAGGTATAAATATTGCAAATGCTTTTTTTGAAAAAAGGTGAAATTATGACTGGAAAGCACAGATTTAATTATGCAGTCTGCAATGATGCTAGGGATAGAATGAACTCTTTTACCTTTCTGAGAAATGCTAAAATAATTTTAGCACTTTTTTTCTGGTTAAGTCATTATGTAGACTTGTTAACTAATATCAGCACAGTATCATTTTGAAAACCTTGTATAAAGTGATGATCAACGAAAAGACTATCAAACTATAAAAAAGTATGTATATGTATATATACATATGTATTCATATATGTATATTGTATATGTACATATAGTGTATGTGTATGTGGGTGTGTATATATGTACATAAAATCTGTATAAATAAATAAATATATATATATATATCAGGCTATCAACTTGGGTTTTTTTTGCTTTGATCAAATATACCCATAATTCATTTATTTATCTATGCATTTATTCAGATAGTCAAAGTGATTTAAAGATGGAATTAAAATTTTACTTTCGTAGATTTTGTAAGGATTCGTAGATTTTGTAAGGACTGCCAATTAAGTACAACAAAAGCTATCTATTTCATTGCAAGAAAGTATTTGTTCCACCTTCTTCTAAGTTTTGATAAAAAAGGGTGAATTTACTTTAAGTTGAGGAAGCAGTATCAATTAGAGTTTTGTGGACAAAAAAACGGATATCAAATGAAACTACTATTGTATATGCCTAAAAGACCACTTTGCAGAGAATTTAAATTCAACCACTCATATGGAGGTCAAAAGAAGTGATACAAGGACACTTGCAAGGTCTTACTGAAGAACTGTGCAATCACTGATGAGACATAGGAGACAATGGCAGAAGAACACACAGCATGGTGTGCCCACAGGAAAAAAAAAAGTATTGGACTGACAAGTCAAGATATTTTCTTTTACTTCTACTTTAAATTATTTTCTTTTCAATTTTCTACAATGACTTCAAAATATGTTAGATTGCTTCCCCTCCTATCTCCTCTTACAGACCTCCGTCCCAACTTCCTCCCTGAGATGGCATGCAATCTTATATAGGTTCTGTACATACATTCTTATTAAATACATTTTCACTTTAGTCATGTTGCATAGAAGAATTAAAAAGAATGGGAGAGCCCTGCCGCCGCCCTGAGCATAGCAGATCCAAGCAGGCTTCAGGGAGTGAATATCCGGCAGCTGCGAGGGTCCCTCCACCCACAGGAGCTACAGGTCAGTAAGACAGCCTTCTGGGCTGCCCGAGAGGGGAGCAGGGTGTCTCCATAACTCAGGACCCCTCGGGAGGCAGCAGCAGAGCCAGCGGCAGTGGCAGCAGCTGTAGCCCCTGGGACTACCAGACCAGCAGGAAGAAATTCAGGGCCATTCCCAAAGGTTTCTGCATAAAGCCCCTGAGGGAACTGAGCCTGGGAGAAGGCCCTGCGCCCACCTGCTCCATTACTGAAGGTCTCTGCATAAAGCCCCTGAGGGAACTGAGCCTGGGAGGCTGCCCTGCCCCCACCCCAGTACCAGAACTTAAGCTCACATTGAATAGCAGACACACCTGCCTCGGAAAGCCCATTTGAATCTGAGATCCTGATCACTAGTTGGAGGGATCTAGGTGTGGGTGGACAGGAATCTCAGAAGTCAAGTAACTGGCTGGAAAAATGCCCAGAAAAGGGAAGAAAAATAAGACTATATAAAGCTACTTTGATGAGGTACAGATATTCCCGCCTTTCAATTCTGATGAAGAAGAAACATTTTTGCCATCAGGGAAAGACGTGGTGGTCGGGCCCTCTGTATCCCAGACAACCGAGGTGGATGTCCAGGGGGCTCCGGCCATGGAAGAGCTCAAAAAGGATTTTGAAAATCAAGTCATCTGGCCCTACAGGACAAAAGAGAATATGGGGACAAGAGAAGGGAGGAATGATAGAAGAGAGGGCAGATTGGAGATAGGGAAAATTGGATTGCTCGGTGTACTGAGGTGGGGGGAGAGGATAAAAGGGGAGAAAATTTGGAACCCAAAATTTTGTGAAAATGAATGTAAAAAGTTAAATGAATAAATTTTTATTTTAAAAAAAGAGAATATGAAATATCTCATTGGAAAAACAACTGACCTGGAAAATAGATCCAGGAGAAACAATTTAAAAATTATGGGACTACCTGAAAGTCATGATCAAAAAAAGAGCCTAGACATCATCTTCCATGAAATTATGGAGGACAGCTGCCCTGATATTCTACAATGAGAGGGCAAAATAAGTGTTGAAATAATCAATCGAACACTGCCTGAAAGAGATCCAAAAAGACAAACTCCTAGGAACATTGTGGCCAAATTCCAGAACTCCCAGGTCAAGGAGAAAATATTGCAAGAAGCTAGAAAGAAACAATTACAGTATTGTGGAAATACAATCAGGATAACTCAAGATCTAGCAGCTTCTATATTAAGGGATCGAAGGGCATGGAATAGTATATTCCAGAAGTCAAAGGAACTAGGACTCAAACCAAGAATCACCTACCCAGCAAAACTGATATATACTTCCCCAAATACTTCAGGGAAAAATATGGTCTTTCAATAAAACAGAGGACTCTCAAGCATTCTTGATGAAAAGACCTGAGCTAAATAGAAAATTTCACTTTCATGCACAAGAATGAGAAGAAGCATGAAAAAGTAAACAGCAAAGAGAAGTCATAAGGGACTTACAAAAGTGAACTGTTTACATTCCTACATGGAAAGACAATATTTGTAACTCTTAAAACTGTTCAGTATCTGGGTAGTTGGTGGGACCACACACACACATTTACACGCATGCATGCACACACACATACACACATGCACACACATACAGAAACAGAGAGCACAGAGTGAATTGAATAGGATGGGACCATATCTTAAAAGAAATTAAGGTAAATGGTGAGAGAGAAAGGTAGTGAGAGAAAAGAGGGTGAAATGGAATGGGGTAAATTATATCTCATTCAAGAGGCAAGCAGGAGACTTTTTAGTGGAGGAAAAAAAGAGGAGAGCTGAGAAAAAAAACGAGAAGTTTACCCTCATCACATTCGACTAAAGGAAGGAATAAAACGCACACTCATTTTGGTATGAAAACCTATCTTACAATACAGGAAAGTGGGGGAGAAGGAGATTAGCAAAGGGGGGAGATGATGAAAGGGAGGGCAATGGGAGGAGTGAACAATTTGAAGTCAACCCTCAGAGGAACAGGATCAAAACAGAGAATAGAAACAATGGGGAGCAGGATAGGATGGAGGGAAATACAGTTAGTCTCACACAATACAACTATTATCGAAGTCATTTGCAAAACTACACAGATAGGGCCTATAATGAACTGCCTGCCTTCCCAAAGGGAATGGGTGGGGAGGGAGGGATGGGGAGAATTTGGAACTCAAAGTTTTAGGAACAACTGTTGAGTATTCTTCTTGCTACTAGGAAATAAGAAGTACAGTTAATGGGGAATAGAAAGTCATCTGGCCCTACAGGACAAAAGGGAAGATGGGGACAAGAGAAGGGAGGGATGATAGAAGAGAGGGCAGATTGGTGATAGGGAAAATTAGACTGCTCGGTGTATGGGGTGGGGGAGGGGATAAAAGGGGAGAAAATTTGGAAGCCAAAATTTTGTGAAAATTAGTGTAAAAAATTAAATAAATACATTTTTATTACAAATAAACAAAAAAAGAAAAATAGGCTAACTCAATTGGCACAAGAAGATCACAAAGCCAATGAAGACAAGAATGCCTTCAAAAGCAGAATTAGCCAAACGGAAAAAGAGGTTCAAAAGCTCACTGAAGCAAAAGTTCTCTCAAAATTGGAATGGAACAAATGGAAGCTAGTGACTTTCTGAGAAACCAAGAAATCACAAAATAAAACCAAAAGAATTAAAAAAATGGAAGAGAATGTGAAATATCTCATTGAAAAAATAACTGACCTGGAAAATAGATCCAGGGGAGACAGTTTAAAAATTATGGGACTACCTGAAAGTCATGACCAAAAAAAATAGCCTAGACATCAACTTTCACGAAATTATCAAGGAAAACTGCCCTCATATTCTAGAACCAGATGGCAAAATAAGTATTCATGGAATCCACAGACCACCGCCTAAAAGAGTTCCAAAAAGAGAAACTCCTAGGAACATTGTGGCCAAATTCCAGAATTCTTAAGTCAAGGAGCAAATATTGCAAGCAGCTAGAAAGAAACAATTCTGGTATTGTGGAAATAAAATCAGGATAACACAAGATCTAGCAGCTTCTACATTAAGGGATGAAAGGGCATGGAATAGGATATTCCAGAAGTCAAGGGAGCTAAGATTAAAACCAAGAATCACCTATCCAGCAAAACTGAGAATAATATTTCAGGGGAAAATATGGTCTTTCAATGAAATCGAGGACTTTCAAGCATTCTTGATGAAAAGACCAGAGCTGAAAAGAAAATTTGACCTTCAAACACAAGAATGAGAAGAAGCATGAAAAAGCAAAGAGCAAAGAGAAGTCATAAGGGACTTACTAAAAGTGAACTGTTTACATTCCTACATAGAAAGACAATATTTGTAACTCTTGAAGCTTTTCAGTATCTGGGTAGTTGGTGGGACTGCACATACACACACACACACATGTACACACGTGCACACACACATACACACATGCATGCACATACAGAGACAGAGAGCAGAGTGAACTGAGTAGGATGGGATAATATCTGAAAAGAAATTAAGGTAAATAGTGAGAGAGAAATTTATTGGGAGGTGAGAGGGTATAATGGAATGGGGTAAATTATGTCTCATTCAAGAGGCAAGCAGGAGACATTTTAGTGGAGGGAAAAAGAGGAGAGATCAGAATAAAACATGAAGTTTACTCTCATCACATTCAACTAAAGGAAGGAAGAAAATGCACACTTATTTCGCATGAAAACCTACCTCACAATACAGGAAAGTGGGGGAGAAGGAGATTTGCAGGGAGGGAGGGATGATGGAAGGAAGGGCAATGGGAGGAGGGAGCAATTTGGAGTCAATCCTCAGGGAGGGACAAGATTAAAAGACAGAATAGAAACAATGGGGGGCAGGACAGGATGGAGGAAAATACAGTTAGTCTTACACAACATGACTATTATCGAAGTCATTTGCAAAACTGCACAGATATGTCCTATATTGAACTGCCTGCCTTCCCAAAGGGAATGGGTGGGGAGGGAGGGATAGGGAGAAGTTGGAAGGCAAAGTTTTAGGAACAACTGTTGAGTATTGTTCTTGCTACTAGGAAGTAACAAATATAGGCAATGGGGAATAGAAAGTTATCTGGCCCTACAGGACAAAATAGAAGATGAGGACAAGGAAAGGTAGGGATGATAGGCGAGAGGGCAGATGGGTGATAGGGAAATTAGAATGCTAGGTGTATTGGGTTGGGGGAGGGGACAAATGTGGAGAATATTGGGAACCCAAAATTTTGTGAAAATTAATGTAAAAAGTTGAATAAATAAATTTATATTTAAAAAAAAGAAAAATAGTTAGAAAACTGATATGCAATAAAAAAATGAAATTGTAAAAAAAAATTAAAAAAATGAAATTGTAAAAAAAAATTAAAAAAATAAAATTAATGCGAGAAAACATAAAAAAATAGCACAAGAGAAAATGTTCTGCTTAATTCTGTGATGCAGTTCCAGTGTTTGTTCTCTGGATGTGGAAGGGGTTTTGCCTCAGCAGTTCATTGGAAATTTTTTAGATTTTTGCATTGCTGTGAAAGGCTAAGTATAGCAGAAAAATTTCTTACATACTCTGGATGTTGCTGTGTACAATCATCCTCCGGTTCTGCTCCTTTCTCTCAGCATCAGACCATAGAAATCCTTCCAGGCCTCTCTGAAGTCATCCTGTTCATCATTTCTTATAGTGAAATGCTATTTCATTATATTCATATACCACAAATTTTTCAGTCATTCCCCACTTGAAGGGCATCCCCTTGATTGCCAGGTTTTGGTCACTGCAAAGAGAGTTGCTATAAATATTTTTGTACATTTGGTCACATTTTTATGATCTCCTTAGGATACAGTCCTAGAAGCAATATTACTGGGTCAAAGGCTATGTATATTTTTGGAGCCCTTTGGGAATTGTTCCATATTGCTCTCCAGAATGGTTGGAACAGCTCACATTTCAACCAATAATGAATTAGTGTTCCAAGTCTCCCACATTGTCTCCAACATTTGTCAGAATCCTGTTTTGTTATGCTCTCCAATCTGACCGGTGTGAGGTGGTACCTCAAAGTTGTTTTCATTTGCATGTCTCTGATCAATACAAATTTGGTGCATTTTTTTCATATGACTATAGACAGCTTCAATTTCTTCCTCTGAAAATTATCTGTTTATATCCTTTGCACATTTATCAATTGGGGAATTACTTGCATTTTGGCACATTTAACTGAGTTCTAAATATATTTTAGAAAGGAGGCCTTACTCTCAGCAGAGTAGGAGAACCCCGGGGAGACCTGAGGCAGCAGCAAGTGGAACCAGCAGAGTGGAAGGTGATGGTTAGAAACCAAGAGAACCAAGCGAATAACAGCTGCTAAGCCCCAGGTATCAGACCCTGCAGCTCCTGAGACCTTCAGTCCGCATATTAAACACCTGTAAGTCAGTTAAATGAACTTCCAGGTGCCAGGAGGATAGAGCTATCAGTAAATCATCTCCCCTCACTCCTTGATGACCTCGAAAGAACCATAAAATATGCCCCTAGAAAAATCCTAGATCAGTGGCAACAGCAGAGGTGGCAAATAGGCTCATAACACCTGAGGGTAGGAAAATAGCTAAGGGGGATTCCTCCTATTGTGGCAGAGGCCAAAAATAAGGAGAGGGGTGCCAGGTGGGCAGAAACTCTCACTAGGACCCAGGCGAGCCTCAGTTCTAGGAGAGGAGCACTAGGAGGGGTGGAAACTCACACTAGGATCTAGGTGTGCCTCAGCACTCCAGGGA
Organism: Bettongia penicillata ogilbyi; assembly: GCA_023548195.1. NCBI lineage: Eukaryota > Metazoa > Chordata > Mammalia > Diprotodontia > Potoroidae > Bettongia > Bettongia penicillata. The sequence continues at coordinate 45,636 of JAJHZJ010000137.1, read as the reverse complement.
AAATGGGAAGACAATAGGGCATCTGGGATCACCATCCCCTGAGCTTGCCTTTGCCTCGGTTCAACGGAGGAGATCTCCCATGATCAGACCACTCCTCCCCTGCACTTAACAAGTAAACCCCAGGGCTTATGTGGGAAACACAAACAAAAACCTGCTTTTAGTTTTTGTTTGTTTTTTTTTTTCTCACACAAGTCGGCTCAACACCAAGTTCTGCAGCTTCTAATTGAAAGAACCAGAAGCCACGACACACAATTAATATCATGAATTTAAAAAAGCAAAATAAGCACACACACAAAAAAAAAACAACACCATACAATCTTTCTATGAGGATAAGGTCCAAAGCACAAATGTCAAAGGGGTCAGTACTGAGACTGTACTTCCATTTGAAACTTCAGAAAGAACTATGAATTGATCTCATGCACAAACAACTCTCCTGAAAGAGCTGAAGAAGGAAATAGAAGAAAAACTGGCCAATGATTTAAAATTATAAAAAAAAGAATTCACTGATGAGAACACCTCTTTGAAAAGGAAAATTGAAAAAATGGAAAAGGAAGTACAAACATTATTTGGAGAAAATAACCCTCTAAAAGGAAGAGTTGGTCAATTGGAAAAGGAAACACAAAGTCTAACTGGGAAAATTAAACAAATGGAAAAGGAAGTACAAAAAATAACTGGAGAAAATAACTCCCTAAAAGGAAAAATTGGACAGATGGAAAAGGAGATGCAAAGATAACTGAAGAAAACAATTTGATAAAGATTTGAATTGGGCAAGTAGAAACTAATGACTCTATGAGACAGAAAGAATCAGTCAAACAAAATCTAAACAATGAAAAGATAGAAGAGAACGTAAAATATTTAACTGGATAAACAACTGACCTGGAAAATAGATCCAGGAGAGAAAATTTAAGAATTATTTGCCTGCCAGAAAGCCATGGTGAAAAAAAGAGTCTGGACAATATCTTCCAGGAAATCATCAAGGAAAACTGCCCAGAAGTGCTAGATCCAGAGGGCAAAATAGTCATTGAAAGAATTCGCTGTTCACCTCCTGAAGGGGATCCAAAACTCAAAAGTCCAAGAAATATCATTGCCAAATTTCAGAGCTATCAAGTGAAAGAGAAAATACTACAGGCAATCAGAAAGAAACCATTCAAATATCAAGGAGCTATAGTCAGGATCACACAGGACCTTGCAGCTTCCACATTAAAAGATCAAAAGAATTGGAATCGGATATTCCACAATGCAAAGGAGCTGGGAATACAACCAAGGATCAACTACCCAGCAAAGTTCAGCATAACGTTTCAGGCAAGGAGATGCTCATTCAATGAAGTAAGGGATTTCTAGAACTTCCCGAGAAAAATGCCAGAACACAATAGACAATTCAATCTTCAAATGCAGGTGTCAAGAGAGGCATAAAAAGGTAAACATGGAAAAACAGTTGTTACTCAATCTGGGGAAATTGTATACCTCCCTGTAAGGGAAGATGATACCTGTTAGTCTTGAGAATTGTACATCTACTATGAAATATAAAAGGAATATACATAGAGGGAATGGGTATAAATTAAATGATGTGATGATAAAAATATCATTTAAGCATGCAAAAGGATTCTAACAGGAGGTGTGAAAAGGAGGAAGCAGAAAATGATAAATTACATCACAGGAAGAAGTAGAAAATTATAGTGGAGGAAAAGAGGAGAAGGAGATGAGAATTATTTGAGAGGTGCTGTCATCTGATTTGGTTCAATGAGGGAACAATAAACTTAAGTATGTAATTCTAACTACCTCTATAGGCAATATGAGCAGAAGAAGGAACAAAGGGGAGGGGAAGTTAAAAGGGAAGGAGGAAGCAGTAAGAACAAAGTGGAGTAAAAGGGAGGAGGGCTAAAAGAAGAAAGGGGAAGGCTGAAGCAGGTGGTGGTGAAAAGTGAAAGCTATTGAGGTGGGCAAGGGACATAGGATAACTAAAAGCACAAATAGTGGGAAATAGGATGGAGGAAAATGCACAGATTGTAATCATAACTGTGAATGTGAATGGAACAAACTCTCCCACAAAACTGAAACGGATAGCTGAATGGATTAAAAGCCATAAACCAACAATGTGCTGTTTACAAGAAACACATTTGAAACGAGGGGATACACACAGCGTAGAGGTCAAAGGCTGGAGCAGAATATATTATGCTTCAGCTGATGTAAGAAAAGCAGAAGTAGCAATCCTAATCTCACACAAAGCAAAAGTACAAATAGATCTAATAAAAAGAAATAAAGAAGGAAACTATATCCTGCTAAAACGCACCATAGACAATGAAGTAATATCAGTACTAAACATGTATGCTCCAAGTGGTATAGCATCCAGATTCTTAGAGGAGAGGTTTGGGGAGTTGAAGGAAGAAACTGACAGCAAAATTACACTAGCGGGGGACCTCAACCTCCCCCTCTCTGAACTTGATAAATCTAACCTCAAAATAAACAAGAAATAGTTTAAGGAGACAAATAAAACTCTGGATAAGGTGAATATGATAGATATATGGAGAAAATGGAATGGCAATAGAAAGGAATATACCTTTTTCTCAGCAATTCATGGCACATATACCAAATCTGACCATGTACTAGGCTATAAACACCTCACAATTCAGTGCAACAAAGTAGAGATAGTCAATGCATCCTTCTCAGATCATAATACAATAAAAATTATATGTAATAAAAGGCCATGGAAAGATAAACCAAAAGTCAATTGGAAACTAAATAATCTAATCCTAAAGAAGGAGTGGGTTAAGCAACAAATCCTAGAAACAATCAACAAGTTCATTCAAGAGAATGACAATAATGAGACAACTTACCAAATCTTATGGGATACTGCAAAAGCAGTTCTTAGAGGAAGTTTTATATCTTTGAATGGCTACATAAATAAAATAGAGAAAGAGGAGATCAATGACTTGGGTATGCAGCTGAAAAAGCTAGAGAGAGAACAAACTGAAAATCCCCAAGTAAATACCAAATCAGAAATACTGAAAACCAAAGGAGAGATTAATAAAATTGAAATTAAGAAAACTATTGTATTAATAAATAAAACCATTAGTTGGTTTTATGAAAAACCTAATAAATTGATAAACCTTTGGTCAATTTGGTTTTTAAGAAGATATTTTAATAATATCAAAAATGGAAGGAGTGAACTCACCTCCAATGAGGAGGAAATTAAAACAATAATTATAAATTACTTTGCCCAACTATATGCCCACAAATTCGACAATATAAATGAGATTGAGTAGTTTTAAAAATACAAATTTCAAAGATTAACAGAAGAGGAAGTTGATTACTTAAACAACCCCATCTCAGAAAAAGAAGTTGAACAAGCCATCAATGAACTCTCTAGGAAAAAAATCTCCAGGGATAGATTGATTTTCAAGTGATTTCTATCAAACATTTAAAGAATAGCTAATTCCAAAACTATACAGATTATTTTTGAAAGCTGGGGGAAAGGAATTCTCTTAAATTCATTACAAATATGGTTTTGATAACTAAACCAGGAAGAGACAAAACAGAGAGAGAAAATTATAGACCAATTTCTCTAATGAATAGATATGCAAAAATTTTAAATAGTATTTTAGCAAAACGAATCCAGTGTCTTATCACTAGAATAATAAATTATGATAAGGTAGGATTCATACCAGGAATGCAGGGCTGGTTCAATAATAGGAAAACCATTAGCATTATAGATCATACTAACAACAAAACTAACAAAAACCACAGGTTTGTCTCAACAGATGCAGTAAAAGTTTTCGACAAAATACAACACACATTCTTATTAAAACCTCTGGAGAACATAGGAATAAAGAGAACTTTTTACTAAATGATAAGTAGTATTTACTTAAGACCTTCAGCAAGCATTATATGCAATAGAGATAAGCTAGATGCATTTCCAATAAGATCAGAGGTGAAGGAAGGATGTCCATTATCATCACTATTATTTAATATGGTACTAGAAAGGCTAGCTGTAGCAATTAGAGAAGATAAAGAAATTGAGGGGGGAGGAGCCAAGATGGCAGAGTAGAAAGATTCACATATGCTAGCTCCGAATCCACAGCCCATAAAATTACCTGTAAAAAGGAATTCCCAACAGGTTCTTCGGTAGTGGGATCTGCACGGCAATGGAGTGGAGGAGATTACGGTTCCAGAGAGCCCTGAAAAACTGATCGCAATAGTCCATCGTGCACCGGACCCGGAGCGGAGCCTAGCCCTGCCTTGGTGGCACAGCACCGAGAGGAGCAGATCCAAGCAGGCTTCAGGGATGGAATCTCCGGTGGCTGCGAAGGTCCCTCTGCCCACAGCTGCTGCAGGTCAGAGAGAGACCCTACCTGGCCTGCAGAGAGGGGAGCGGGGTGTCTCCATAACTCGGGCGCACTCAGGAGGGAGCAGCACATCGGGAGCAGGCAGGACCTTGGGTCCATTATTGAAAGTCTCCTCATAAAACCCCTGAGGGAACTGAGCCTGTGAGGCGGCCCTGCCCCTACCTGAGAACTTGAATTTAGCCTTATCCTGAATAGCAGCCTCTCCCCCCACTGAAAGCTCAGAGGTTGTGGAACAGCATTTGAATCTCAGACCCCAAGCATTAGCAAGGCGGGGGTGGAGAGGAATCTCAGAAGTCAAGTAACTGTCTGGAAAAATGCCCAGAAAAAGGAAAAAAGAATAAGACCATAGAAGGTTACTTTCTCGGTGAACAGATGTTTCCTTCTTTCCTTTCTGATGAGAAAGAACAATACTTACCATCAGGGAAATTCATAGAAGCCAAGGCCTCTGTATCTCAAACATCTGAAATAGATATCAAATGGACTCAGGCCATGGAAGAGCTCAAAAAGGATTTTGAAAAGCAAGTTAGACAGGTGGAGGAAAAACTGGGAAGAGAAATGAGAGAGATGCAAGAAAAGTATGAAAAAAGGGTCAATACCTTGGTAAAGCAGACCCAAAAAAATGCTGAAGAAAATAACACCTTGAAAAATAGGCTCACTCAATTGGCAAAGGAGGTTCAAAAAGCCAATGAGGAGAAGAATGCTTTCAAAAGCAGAATTAGCCAAATGGAAAAGAAGATTCAAAAGCTCACTGAAGAAAAGAGTTCTCTCACAATTAGAATGGAACAGATGGAGGCTAATGACTTTCTGAGAAACCAAGAAATCACAAAACAAAACCAAAAGAATGAAAAAATGGAAGAGAATGTGAAATGTCTCATTGGAAAAACAACTGACCTGGAAAACAGATCCAGGAGGAACAATTTGAAAATTATGGGACTACATGAAAGGCATGACCAAAAAAGAGCCTGGATATCATCTTTCATGAAATTATCAAGGAAAACTGTCTTGATGTTATAGAATCAGAGGATAAAATAAGTATTCAAGGAATCCACAGACCACCGCCTGAAAGAGATCCCAAAAAAGAAACTCCTAGGAACATTGTGGCCAAATTCTAGAGTTCCCAGGTCAAGGAGAAAATATTGCAAGCTGCTAGAAACAATTCAAGTATTGTAGAAATATAATCAGAATAACACAAGATCTAACAGCTTCTACATTAAAAGATCGAAGGGTGTGGAATAGGATATTCCAGAAGTCAAAGGAACTAGGACTCAAACCAAGAATCACCTACCCAGCAAAACTGAGTATAATACTTCAGGGGAAAAGATGGTCTTTCAATGAAACAGAAGAGTTTCAAGCATTCTTGATGAAAAGACCAGAGCTGAAAAGAAAATTTGACTTTGAAACACAAGAATGAGAAGAAGCATGGAAAAGTAAAGAGCAAAGAGAAGTCATAAGGGACTCACCAAAATTGAACTGTTTACATTCCTACATGGAAAGACAATATTTGTAACTCTTGAAACTTTTCAGTATCTGGGTGGTTGGTGGGATTACACACACACACACACACACACACACACGTACACCTACACGTGTGAGCACACTCACACATACACACATACACGCACAGAGACAGAGAGCACAGAGTGAATTGAATAAGATGAGATCATATCTTTAAAAAGTTAAGGTAAACGATAGGAGAGAAAGGTATTAGGAGGAGAGAGGGTGAAATTGAATGGGGTAAGTTATCTTTCATTCAAGAGGCAAGGAGGAGAGTTTTTAGTGGAGGGAAAAAGAGGAGAGCTGAGAAAAACACATGAAGTTTACTCTCATCATATTTGAGTAAAGGAAGGAATAAAATGCACACTCATTTTGGTATGAAAACCTACCTTACAATACAGGAAAGTGGGGGGAGAAGGAGATAAGCAGGATGGAGGGGGGAGGATGGAAGGGAGGGCAATGGAAGGAGGGAGGAATCTGAAGTCAGCACTCTTGGGAAGGGATAAGATAAAAAGAGAGAACAGAAACAATGGGGGGCAGGATAGAATGAAGGGAAATGTAGTTATTCTTACACAACATCACTATTATGGAAGTCATTTGCAAAACTGCACGGATATGGCCTATATTGAATTGTCTGCCTTCCCAAAGGGAACGGGGGGGGGGAGGGAGGGATGGGGAGAATTTGGAACTCAAAGTTTTAGGAACAACTGTTGAATATTGTTCTTGCTACTAGGAAATAAGAAATACTGGTAATGGGGAATACAAAGTTATCTGACCCTACAGGATAAAAGAGAAGATGGGGACAAGGGAAGGGAGGGATGATAGAAGAGAGGGCAGATTGGTGATAGGGGAAATTAGAATGCTCAGTGTATTGGGGTGGGTGACGGGGACAAATGGGGAGAAAATGTGAAACCCAATATTTTGTGAATATGCATGTATAAAGTTAAATAAATAAATTTGTATTAAAAAAAGAACGTAAAATCTTTGAGGGCAGAATGTCTCTCTTTTTGCATTCATATCCCCAGTACATGTCACTGTGCCAGGTATATTGTAAACACTTAATGGAGCTTTGATCATTCATTCAATAATGTATTCCTTCATCACAACTCCTTTACAACTTGTAAGAAGATTTTAGATAGTTACTGTGGCTGAAGTATTCATCAACCTGTGCCAATATAATGGTGACTCTCATATTCTGTTGCTAGCTAGGTTGACTCTCAGGTGATTTAATAATAGACAGCATTTATGTAGTTTCGATTATGAGTCAAGCACTGTACTAAGCACTTTAGAAATATTATTTCATTAGATTGTTTTAATAGCTCAGGGAGATAATTGCTATTGTTTTCTCCATTTTACAATTGGGGAAACTGAAGCAAAGGTTAAGTGATTTGCCCAAGGTCAGAAAGTTAGTGTCTGAGGCTAGATTTGAACTCAGATCTTCCTAACTCCAGGACCAGTTCCTTATCCACTGTGCCACCTACCTGCTGATGCGCACTGTCACCCGGCCATATTCTTCCCCTTTCCAACCCTGTAGCCCCTGCTAAAAGTTAGGGCTCCACTAATATCCATCTTTGAGAATGTTATCGCTTTCATGCTAAAATAAGATACTGGTGTTAGACTTTAGTGGAAGATTAGGTTTAGATGAACTTTAATCATACTTAGGAAGTTCAATGTACACTAAAATTCTAGAAACATATTCACTCAATAAATCTTAATGAATTTTAAGAATTTTATTGAATAGGAAATATTGAGTTTTTTTTAAAAAGATGATCGCTTACATTCCATTTACATGACAATACTCAATTAGTAATTAAGACCTATTAATGAAATGTTATCTATTTAAATATTGTTTAAATGAGAACTTTAATATCTAGCGATTTCTGAAACATATCAAATTACATTTTGAAATATGCTCTTATTCTCTACTCGTATCAGTAGATATATTTTTGAGATAGTTTTCTAGTATCTATCATAACAGTATTATTCAACTCAGAATTTTGCACAATCAATGTAGTCTTGTATGATAAGGTGCATAATGTTTATAAATATTTGAAGTGTTTGCTGATGTAAGTGAGATTTCATAAGTTCTATGCGTTTTTTAACTGGGATAAGTCAAACTATTCATATCAGCATTTTTTTTTTCTTGCGGTAGCAAAGAATAAAAACAATACATCATCAATGGGGAATATGTGCTAAATCAATGAAAGAGTACTTTGTCATAAAAATGACAAGTATTAAGAATTCAGAGATGTACAAGAAGATATGAATTGATGCAAAGCTAAGTAGAAGGAAGGAAATAATATAAACGATTATTACAACAATTTAAATGAAAAGAGCAAACCAAAAGGGAATCCCATATAATTAACCGACCAAGAAGCTTGGACCTGGAGAAAAGTTCAGAGAATGTACTTCTTTTATTTATTTTTTTTTTTGCAGTGGCAGGGGACTATGGATATGGAACATTGCATAGATTAATAGACACTTGTTGATTGATTGATTTTACTGAACTACTTTCTTCCCCCTCTCTTTTTAATTCTTTGTTAGAAGGATGTTTCACTAAGTAGAAAAGGGGAAGGAAATGGAAATGAAGATAATGTAAAAACAAAAGATATCAAATTTTCTTTAAGAACTAAAAATATTGTGGGTGGTAAAACCTAAAAAATGAATAAAAATCATGAATTATTACTAATATATATGAAACTGAAAATTGAAGAGGTAATTTGTTAGATGAAAAAAATTTGGGAATATAATGGTAATATTTAACCAGGGACTTTTTATCTCTCTTTTGGTAATATCACTACCTCTCTCTCTAGGGTTGCTCCCACCATCTCTATCCAGGATGCTCAGGGAAAAAAAAAAGATAAAGAAATTGAAGGAATAAGAATGGGCAAAAAAGAAACTAAATTGGCACACTTTGAAGGTGATATGATGATACACTTAGAGATTCCCAGGGATTCAAGTAAAAACCTACTTGAAATAATAAACAACTTTGGCAAAGTTTCAGGTTAAAAAAGAAACCCACACAAATCTTCTGCATTCCTATATATTAGCAACAAAATCCAACAGCAAGAGATAGAAAGAGAAATGCCATTGAAAGTGAGGGTAGACAGTATAAAATAATTACAAGTTTACCTGCCAAAACAAACCCAGGGACTATATGAACACAATTAGAAGACACTTCTTGCACAAATAAAGTCAGATTTAAGTAAGTTGTAAAATTTCAGTTTCTCATGGGTAGACTGCACTAATATAATAACAATGATATTTCTACCTAAATTAATTTACTTATTTAGTGTCATACCAATTAAACTATCAGTTATTTTCTAGAGCCGGATAAAATACTATCAAAATCTTTCTGGAAGAACAAAAGGTCCAGGGTATCAAAGGGACAAATGAAAAGAAATGCTAAGGAAGGTGACCTAGTACTACCGGACCTCAAGTTGTGTTATAAAGCAGCAATTATGAGAACCACTTGGTACTGACTAAGAAACAGAAGGGTAGACAAGTGGAAAACCTTGGAATTCAAGACACAGTAGGGAAGGAATATAGAAACCTCCTGTTTGATAAACCCAAGTACCCCAGAGTCTGGGATAAGAACTCAGTGTTCATCAAAAATTGCTGTGAAAACTGGATAACAGTGTGGCGGAAACTAGGCCTAAAGCCATGCCTGACACCGTACACAAGAATATTGTCCAAATGGGTACATGATCCAGGTATAAAGATTGATACTATGGACAAACTGGAGGAGTAAAGAATAGTATATTTAATCAGCTTTATGTAGAAGGGAAGAATTTTTGGCTAAAGAAGAGATAGAAATCATTATGAAGTGCAAGATGCATAATTTTGATTAAATTAAACTCAAATGTTTTTGCACAATCAAAACCAATGCAACCAAAATTCGCACTAATGTATTACATGGGGAAAGAATTTTTACAGCTAATCTCGGAGATAAAGGTCTTATTTCTAGAATATATGGAGAACTGTGTCAAATGTTCAAGAACACAAGTCATTCCCCAATTGGTAAATGGTCAAAGGATATCAAAAAGCAATGTTCGGGGGAAGAAATTAATGATATCTATAATCATAAGAAAAAATGCTCTAAATCACTTGTGATAAGACAGATGCAAATCCAAACAACTCTGAGATACCACACCACATGTATTAGATTGCTAAACATGACAGGATAAGAAAATACTAAATGTTGAAGAGGATATGGGAGAATTGGAACACTAATTCATTGTTGGTGGAGTTGTGAACTTTTCCAACCATTCTGCAGAGCAGTTTGGAACTATGCCCAAAGATCTACAGAAATGTGCATACCCTTTGCATCAACAATATCACTACAAGGACTGTATCCCCAAGAGATCATAAAAATGGGAAATGGTCCCACATGTACAAAAACATTTATAGCAGCTTTATTTGTAGTGTCCACAAACTGGAAATCAAGGGGATACCCATCATTTAAGGAATGGCTGAAAAAATTATGGTATACGAATGTAATGGAATACTCTTGTGCTATAAGAAATGATGAAACTGAGTACTTCAGAGAGGCCTGGAAAGAATTATATGATCCCATGCTGAGCTAAAGGAGCAGATCCAGGAGAACTTTGTGCACAGCAACAACTACAGTGTGTGAAAATTTTTTCTGGTTGACTTGGATCTTCATAGTAATGCAAGGACATAAAAAAAATTCCCAATTACCTTCTGAGGCAAAATGCCTTCCACATCTAGAGAAATAACTATGGAATTCAGTCGCAGAATATAGCAGATGATTTGCGTGCGTGTGCGTGTGTGTGTACTATGTTTTGGTTTGTTATATGATTTCTCCCATTTATTTTAGTTCTTCTACACAGCATGACTATAGTGAAAATGCATTTGGTGAGAATGTATGTGTAGATCCTACATAGAATCGTATGCCACCTTGGGGAGAGAGGGAAGGGGTGGGGATTAGTTAGGGGGTAAAAAATTCTAAGTTTTATGGTAGTGATTTTGGAACATTAAAAATAAATAAAATGAAAAGAAAAAAAAAATGAGGCCTCAACTGACAGACACTAATTGCAAAAATTCTTTCCCAGTTTTCTACTTCCCTCCTAAACTTGGTTGCCTTGGGTTTGACTGTGCAAAATCCTTTCAAGTAAATGTAATCACAGTCATCCACTTTATACTTCATAATGTTCTCTGTCTTTTGTTTCGTGAAAAATTCTCCATTCTCCATAATCTAACACAGGCACTATTCCTTGCTCTCCAAATTTGTTTATAGTATCAATGTTTATATCTAGATCATGTATCCACTGAGATTTTATTCTCACATACAGTGTCAGGCATTGATCTATGCCCAATTTCTGCCACACTGTCATCCAGGTTTCCAAGCAATTTTTGTCCAACAGTGAGTTTTTAGCTCAGAGTTCCTTGAGTTTGTCAAACAGTATATTGCTATATTAATTGACTAATATGTCTTGAGTACCCAACATATTCCACTAGTCTATCTTTCTATTTCTTAGCTAATAGCAAATGGTTTTGATAACTGCTGCTTTACAGTACAATTGGAGATCTAGACCACCTTCCCTAGCATTTCTCTTTATTGGTTCCCTTGTTATTCTGGATCTTTTTTACTTCCAGATGAATTTTGATTCTATTTTTCTAGCTCTAGAAAGCAATTGTCTCATAGTTTGATTGGTGTGGCAATGAATAAATAAATTGATCTAGGTAAAATTGTCCTTTCTTTTATATTGGCTCTGCCATTTTTCTACTTAGTTGGATCTCACTGTACTTGTGTGAGTAGGGTTTCATAGCTGTTTTCATATAGTCCCTGGGTTTGTTTTGGCAGGTAAACTCCCAGATATCTTATAGTGTCTATCATAACTTTAAGTGGAATTTCTCTTTCTATTTCTTGCTGTTGGGCTTGGTTGGTAATATTTAGAAATGCATATGATATATCTGGGTTTATTTTGCAAACTGCAACTTTGCCAAAATTGTATATTAGTTCAAATAGTTTTTTACTTGATTTTCTGGGATTCTGTAAGTGTATAATCAAATAATCTGCAAAGAGTGATAACTTAGTTTGTCCTTTGCCTATTTTAATTCTTTCAATTTCTTTTGTTTTCTTATTGCTAAAACTAACAATTCTAATACCATTTTGAAGAACAATGATGATAATGGACATCCTTGTATTCCCCCTTATTTTATTGGAAATGAGTCTACCTTTTCCTCCTTGCATATAATACTTGTTGATTGTTTTAGGTAGATACTGCTTATTATTTTATGGAAAGTTCCATTTATTCATATGCTGTCGCATATTTTCTGTATGCTGTATGTTGTCAAAAACTTTTGTGCATCTATTGAATAATCATGTGATTTCTGTTAGGTTTTTTTCCTGATGTGATCAATAATGCTGATAGTTTTCCTGATATTGAACTAGTCCTACATTACTGGTATAAATGCTACTTAATCATAATATGTTATTCTCCTGACAAGTTGTTGTATTCTTTTTGATAATATCTTATATAAGATTTGTGCACCTATATTCATTAGAAAAATTGGTCTTTAATATTCTTTCTCTGTTTTAGTTCGTTCTGGTTTAAGTATCAAAATCATATTTGTATCATAAAAATAATTTGGTAGGACTCCTTCTTCCCCAGTTTTCCCAAATTGTCTCAATATTTCTGGATTTAGCTCTTTTTTCAGTGTTTGATAGAATTCACTTGTAAATCCATCTGGTCCTGGAGAATTTTTCCTAGCAAGTTCATTGATATCTTTTGGGATTTCTTTATCTGAGATGGGGTTATTTTAATTATTCAACTTCCTCTTCTGTTAATCTGGGTAATTTATATTTTTTAAAATGTTCATCCATCTCCTTTGGATTCTTTAATTTATTGGCGTATAGTTGCGCAAAGTAATTTCCAATTATTGTTTTAATGGAGGTGAGTTAGTGGTTTTCATTTTTGATATTGATAATTTAGTTTTCTTCTCTTTTTTTAAATCAAACTGATGAATGGTTTATCAAATTTATTGTTTTGTTTTTTTTACAAAACCAACTCTTAGTTTTATTTAATAGTTCAATAGCTTTCTTAATTTCACTTTTATTAATCTGTTCTTTAGTTTTCAGTATTTGTAATTTGGTATTGATTTGGGGATTTTAAATTTGTTCTTTTGCTAGCTTTTTCAGCTACATAGACAATTCATGGATCTCCCCTATCTCTATTTTACCTATATAGGCATTCAAAAATATAAAACTTTCACTAAGAAGTGTTTTCCCATTATCCCATAAGATTTGGTCGATTTTCTTATTATTGTCATTCTCTTGAAGTTCCTCTGGCCGTGCTGAGGTACGACTGGGGTCCTGGCATTGATGATTGTGGGCTCTACTCCCCTGGGGCTCAGGACCTCCTCCTGTTTTGCTGAGGGAGAACTGTAGGGAACGTCTTTGGTCCTTCAGTGGTCCCCTGCAGTCATAGCAAGAGGGATCCCCCTTTGTGATTTTCCTAGTGTCATGGGCTAAGAGACTGTCCCTTTGAATGATTCCAATGTTCTGGGATTTTTCCTGGGGAAACATTCTAGGAGTTTTTCAAGGTCAACAAGGGGAAGGGAAGAGCATTTACTGATCACTCTGCCATCTTGGCTCCTGGAAGTTCAGGTGGGTGACTTACAGACATGTAATCTGCCTCCTGATTGTCTCTGGAGCAGGTGCTACAGTTATCTGGGGGTTTCCATTTCTCTCTACCTCAGTTCCACTGGACTCAGGTCCTACACTGATATGTTTGAGATTCTGCAGTATGGTTGCTGCTTCTGACTGCCAGGGGCTTCCTACCCGGCTTTGTTATGGTGGGGTCAACCTTCCAGTCTGTCCTGGGTTGGAAATCTACCACAGTCTATCGGCTATTGGATTCTGCCTCTCTTAATTTTTTTTTTTCAGATTCTCTTTTTAGAAGTATCAGAAGGAGTTTGTCTTAAAACTTAAAGGAGTAGTTGCTCTCACTCAGCCATCTTACCTCCACCCCTGCAAATTCCAAGTCAAGATATTTTGAAAAGACATTACTTCTTCTATTATTAAAATAGATGATTACAGCCTCACTATCCAACTTTATCGTAAAGTTAGAGAAAATCGTTTGGCACAAATTTCATTATTAATCTGACTCATCCTTCTGTGTACCTCACCATCAAAAGAGAAATATAGGTTTCTGGATAAAGAACTGATGTTTTCAATAAGAAAACCTCTATTTAAACTAGGCTTCTCACATACACTGTGTAACCTTGGGAAAGTTATTTCCCCTTTTCTACATCCTAAGCAACTTCTTAAGATTATCTATTGCACAGAGTATGTTCACCTTCATTGTTTTTTTTATTTTAATTTTAATTTTTTTAATGTTTTACAATCATTTCCTTAAAGTTAAGATTTTATCCCCCCCACCCTCCACCCAATACCCCCCTCCCTCCCCATGACAGCATACAATTCTGTTATAGGTTCTACATATACTTTCCTATTGAGCACATTTTCACTATAGTCATACTATGTAGTCGAACTAAAATAAATGGAAGAAATCATATAACAAGTCAAAACATAATACACTGAAACCCACCCACACACAAATATGATCTGCTACATTCTGCGAATGACTTCCATATTTCTTTCTCTGAGTGTGGAAGAAGACCGACATTAGGATTTTTTTTTCTCAGTAAGTTCTTGTGTTATTACAAAGTTCCAAGTCTACCAAAAAAATCTCTCACAAACTGTGGTCGTTGCTGTGCACAAAGTTCTCCTGGTTCTGCTCCTTTCGCTCAGCATCAGGTCATATAAGTCCTTCTAGGCCTCCCTGAAGTCTTCTTGTTCATCATTTCTTATAGCACAATAGTACTGCATTACATTCATATACCATAATTTATTCAGCCATTCCCCAATTGATGGGCATCCCCTTGACTTCCAGTTTTTGGCTACCACAAAGAGTGCTGCTATAAATATTTTTGTACATGTGGGACCCTTTCCCGTTTTTATAATCTCTTGGGGATACAGTCCTAGTAGCGATATTTCTGGGTCAAAGGGTATGCACATTTTTGTAGCCCTTTGGGCATAGTTCCAAACCGTTCTCCAGAAGGGTTGGATGATCTCACAGCTCCACCAAAAATGAATTAGTGTTCCAACTCTCCCACATCCTCTCCAGCATTTATCACTTTCTTGTTCTGTCATGTTTGCCAATCTTACAGGTGTGATAAGGTACCTCAGAGTTGTTTTGATTTGCATCTCTCTAATCAATAGTGATTTAGAGGACGTTTTCATATGATTATAGATATCTTTGATTTCTTCCCCTGAAAATTGCTTGTTCATATCCTTTGACCATTTATCAATTGGGGAATGACTTGGATGGTTATATATTTGAGTCAGTTCTCTATATATTCTAGAAATGAGGCCTTTATCCCCGAGCTTAGCCATAAAAGTTTTTTCCCAAATTACTACATCCCTCCGAATTTTGGTTGCATTGGGTTTGGTTGTGCAAGAACTTTTCAGTTTAAAATAATCAAAATTATCCATCTTGCATTTCATAATGCTTTCTATCGTTTCTTTAGAAAAAAATTCTTCCCCTCTCCATAAATCTCATAAATACACTATTCCTTGCTTCTCTAGTTTATTCATGGTATCAATCTTTATACCTAAAGCATGTACCCATTTGGACTTTATTCTTGTGTACGGTGTCAGGCATTGGTCTATGCCTAATTTCCACCAAACAGTTAACCAGTTTTCCCAGCAATTTTTGTCGAACAATGAGTTCTTATCCCAGAAGCTGGGATCTTTGGGTTTATCAAACAGGAGGTTGCTGTATTCCTTGCCTACTCTGTCTTGAGTGCCAAGTCTATTCCATTTGTCTACCCCTCTGTTTTCTTAGCCAATACCAAGTGGTTTTGATAATTGCTGCTTTATAATACAATTTGAGGTCTGGTAGCGCTAGGCCACCTTCCCAAGCATTTCTTTTCATTAGTCCCTTTGATATTCTGGACCTTTTGTTTTTCCAAATGAATTTTGATATTATTTTATCCAGCTCTAGAAAATAATTATCTGATACTTTAATTGGTATGGCACTAAATAAGTAGATTAGTTTAGGTAGAATTGTCATTTTTATTATATTAGCTCGGCCTACCCATGAACAACTGATGTGTTTCCACTTACTTAAATCTGACTTTATTTGTGCAAAAAGTGTCTTCTAATTGTGTTCGTATAATCCCTGGGTTTGTTTTGACAGGTAAACTCCTAAGTATTTTATAGTGTCTACTCTATCTTTAAATGGGATTTCTCTTTCTATCTCTTGCTGTTGGACTTTGTTCCTAATGTATAGGAATGCAGAAGATTGTGTGGGTTTCTTTTTTAACCTGAAACTTTGCCAAAATTGTTTACTATTTCAAGTAGTTTTTTACTTGAATGTCTGGGATTTTCTAAGTATATCATCATATCATCTGCAAAGAGTGATAACTTAGTTTCTTCTTTGGCTATTTTTATTCCTTCAATTTCTTTATCTTGTCTAATTGCTACTGCTAACATTTCTAGTACCATATTGATTAATAATGGTGATAATGGACATCCTTGCTTCATCCCTGACTTTATTGGAAATACATCTAGCTTATCTCCATTGCATAAAATGCTTGCTGAAGGTTTTAAGTACTGCTTATTATTTTATGGAAAGTTCCCTTTATTCCTATGTTCTCCATTGTTTTTAATAGGAATGGGTGTTGTATTGTGTCGAAAGCTTTTTTCTGCATCAATTGAGATAATCATGTGGTCTTTGTTGGTTTTGTTGTTGATGTGATTAATAATGCTAATGGTTCTCCTAATATTGAACCATCCCTGCGTTCCTGGTATGAAACCTACCTTATCATAATGTATTATTCCCTTGATAAGATGCTGTATTTGCTTTGCTAAAATCTTGTTGAAAATTTTTGCATCTATATTCATTGGAGAAATTGGTCTATAATTTTCTTTTTCTATTTTGTCTCTTCCTGGCTTGGGTATCAAAACCATATTTGTATCATAGAAAGAATTTGGGAGTACTCCTTCTTCCCCAGTTTTCCCAAATAGTCTATATAGTATTGGAATTAACTGTTCTTTAAAGGTTGGATAGAATTCGCTTGTGAATTCATCTGGTCCTGGAGATTTTTTCCTAGGGAGTTCATTGATGGCTTGTTCAATTTCTTTTTCTGAGATGGGGTTGTTTACGTATTCAATTTCCTCTTCTGTTAACCTGGGAAATTTGTATTTTTTAAAATATTCATCCATCTCATTTAGATTATCGAATTTGTGGGCATAAAGTTGGGCAAAATAATTTCTAATTATTGTTTTAATTTCCTCCTCATTGGAGGTGAGTTCACCCCTTTCATTTTTAATATTAGTAATACGATTTTCTTCTTTCTGTCTTTTAATCAAATTGACCAAAGGTTTATCAATTTTATTAGTTTTTTCATAAAACCAACTATTGGTTTTATTTGTTAATTCAATACTTTTCTCAATTTCAATTTTATTAATCTCTCCTTTGGTTTTCAGTATTTCTGATTTGGTATTTACTTGGGGATTTTCAGTTTGTTCTCTCTCTAGCTTTTTCAGCTGCATACCCAAGTCATTGATCTCCTCTTTCTCTATTTTATTTATGTAGGCATTCAAAGATATAAAACTTTCCCTAAGAACTGCTTTTGCAGTATCCCATAAGATTTGGTAGGTTGTCTCATTATTGTCATTCTCTTCAATGAAGTTGTTGATTGTTTCTAGGATTTCTTCTTTAACCCATTCCTTCTTTAGGATTAAATTATTTAGTTTCCAATTGATTTTTGCTTTATCTTTCCATGGCCTTTTATTACATATAATTTTTATTGTATTATGATCTGAGAAGGATGCACTGATTATCTCTGCCTTTCTGCACTGGATTTTGAGATTTTTACGTCCTAGTACAGGGTCAATTTCTGTAAATGTTCCATGTACTGCTAAGAAAAAGGTGTATTCCTTTCTTTTCCCGTTCAATTTTCTCCAAAGATCTATCATATCTACCTTATCTAGAGTTTTATTAACCTCCTTAACCTCTTTCTTGTTTATTTTGAGGTTAGATTTATCAAGTTCAGAAAGAGGGAGGTTGAGGTCCCCCACTAGTATAGTTTTGCTGTCAATTTCTTCCTTCAACTCCCTCAAACTCTCCTCTAAGAATCTGGATGCTATACCACTTGGAGCATACATGTTTAGTAATGATATTGCTTCATTGTCTATGGTGCCTTTTAGAAGGATATAGTTTCCATCCTTATCCCTTTTGATTAGATCTATTTCTGCTTCTGCTTTGTCTGAGATTAGGATTGCTACTCCTGCCTTTCTTACATCAGCTGAAGCACAATATATTCTGCTCCATCCTTTAACCTTTATGCTATGTGTATCTCCCCGTTTCAAATGTGTTTCTTGTAAGCAACATATTGTTGGATTATGGCTTTTAATCCATTCTGCTATCCATCTCCGTTTTATGGGAGAATTCATTCCATTCACATTCACAGTTATGATTACAGTCTGTGTATTTCCCTCCATCTTCTTTCCCACCATTTGTGCATTTAGCTCTGCTTTCTCCCTTCCCCTCCTCACTAGTATTCACTTTTCACCACCTCCTCTTGCTGCCTTCCCCTCTTTCTTTTAGCCCCCCTCACTTTAACTCCCCTTTACTCTTATTGCTTCTTCCCTCCCTTTTGCCTCCCTCCCCTTTCTTCCCCCTTCCTCTCCCACTGCTTATAGAGCTAGTTAGGATTTTCTACTTAAGTTTATTGTTCTGTCCTTTAAACAAATCAGATGAGAGTACCTCTCACACAATGCTCATCTCCCTCCCCTCTTCCCCTCTACTATGGTTTTGTACTTCTTCTTGTGATGTAATTTGCCATTTTCTGCTTCCTCCTTTTCATACCTCCTATTACACTCCCTTCTCATACTTAAATCATATTTTTTATCTTATCATTTACTTTATACCCGTTCCCCCTAAACTTATCCCTTTTATATTTCTTAATAAACGCACAGTTCTCAAGATAAACAGATAACATCTTCCCTTATAGGGAGGTAAACAATTGGCCCTAATTGAGTAGCAAGTTGTTCCTCCCCCCCCCCACTGTTTACCTTTTTATGATTCTCTTGAGACCTGTATTGTCTATTAAGTTCTGGCGTTTTGGTCAGGAAACTCTGGAAATCCCTTACTTCGTTGAATGACTTTCTCCTTGCCTGAAACGTTATGTTGAACTTTGCTGGGTAGTTGATCCTTGGTTGTAATCCCAACTCCTTTGCCTTATGGAATATTGGGTTCCAATTCTTTCTATCTTTTAATGTAGAAGCTGCAAGGTCCTGTCTAATCCTGATTGTATCTCCTTGATATTTAAATTGTTTCTTTCTGGCTGCTTGTAATATTTTCTCCTTCACTTGATAGCTCTGGAATTTGGCAACTATATTTCTTGGGGCTTTGAGTTTGGAATCCCTTTCAGGAGGGGAACGGTGGATTCTTTCGATGACTATTTTGCCCTCTGAATCTAGTACTTCTGGGCAGTTTTCCTTGATGATTTCCTGGAAGATATTGTCCAGGCTCCTTTCTCCATCCTGGGTTTCTGGCAGGCCAATAATTCTTAAGTTTTCTCTCCTGGACCTATTTTCCAGGTCAGTTGTTTTTCCAATTAGATATTTTACATTTTCTTCTATCTTTTCGTTCTTTAGATTTTGTTTGACTGATTCTTGCTGTCTCATTGAGTCGTTAGTTTCTATTTGCCCAATTTTAATCTTCATAAAATTGTTTTCTTCCGTTAACTTTTGTATCTCCTTTTCCATCTGCCCAATTTTTCCTTTTAAGAAGCTATTTTCTCCAGTTAATTTTTGTAGTTCCTTTTCCATTTATCTTTTTAGGAAGTTATTTTCTCTAGTTAATTTTTGTACTTTCTTTTCCATTTGGCCTTTCAGGAATTTATTTTCTCCAGTTAATTTTTGAACTTCTTTTTCCATTTGTTCAATTTTCCTTTTCAAGGAGATGTTCTCATCAGTGAATTCTTTCTTAATAATTTTAAAATCATTGGCCAGTTTATCTTCTATTTCCTTCTTCAGCTGTTCCAGGAGAGCTGCTTGTACTTGCAAGTAGTTCGTAGTCCCTTCTGAAGTTTCAGATGGAAGTACACTCTCAGCTGTGACCTCTTTGGGGTTTGTGTTTTGGTCCTTATCCCTATAGAAAGATTCTATGGTTCTTTCGGCCCTCTTCTTTTTCCTGTTCATGATTTTGATTGAGTGTTGTGGCTTCTGGTTCTTTCAGTCAGAAGCTAGAGAACTTTTTGCTGAGCTGATGTGTGAAAAAGCTAAAAGCAGGTTTTTGTTTGGTGTTTCCCTGATCAGCTCTGGGTTTAGCTTGTTAAGTGTGGGGGTGGGGTGGTCTGGTCACGGGAGATCTCCTCAGCTGAATTGAGGCAAAGGCAAGCTCAGGAGCTGGTAATCCGAACTGCCCTATTGTCTTTCTGATTCCCCTGGACAGCTGAGGCACGCCTAGATGCTAATGCGTGTTCCCACCCCTCCTGGGGCTCCTTTTCTGGCGCTGAGGCTTGCCTGGGTCCTAGTGTAAGTTTTCTCTGCCCTGGGTCCTCTGTCCTTCTGGTGTGCCTGTGCCACCATAGGAGGAATCCCCCTTAGCTATTTTCCTCGTCTCAGGTGTTATGAGACTATTGGTCTCCTTCTAATTCTAATGATCTGGGATTTTTCTGGGGAGATATTTTGTGGTTCTTTCACGGTCATCAAGGGGGGAGGAGAGAGCATTTACTGATCACTCCGCCATCCTGGCTCCCGGAATTTCAAGTAAGTGACTTACCGAAGTTTGATCTTCGGGCTGAAGGTCTCAGGAGCTCCTGCACTGATAATCTGGTGCTCCGTGGCTCTCACTGACTCGTTTCGGCTTGTCTCCCACCCTGGGTGCCGCTCCTCTGGTTCCGCCCGCCACTCAGGTTTCTCAGGTCTCTTCTGCTCTGCTGCGCTGGCCATGCTGCGCTGTGCGCTGTGGGCTCACCCCCACAGAACAGATCCTTCCCGAGGACCTTCCAGTCCAACCTGAGCTCCGAATCCGTCACCGTCTATCTCCCACTGGATTCTGCACCTCCAAAATTTGGTCAGATTCTCCTTTCAGAGGTACCTGGAGGAGTTTGTCCAAGAGCTTAGGTGAGTCGCTGCTCTCACTCCTCCATCTTGACTCCACCTGCCCACCTTCATTGTTAAGAAAGAATTTTATCATTCAATGAATATTTTATACCACTAAAATAACAGGCACAGGCTTTATCTGAGAAGTCAGCACATCGTTATTTACATGTTTAATGTTTGTTGAATGAAGCAGTGTATATCATATTTGTTATGCAAAATACTCATTAGTTCTGCCCCTGTGGTTCATTGCTATTCCACTTTCCTACTTATCCAATCTCATTCCATGTTTTCCAATTTCACTTTCTTTTCTTTCATTTCTCTTGAAATACAAGATCCTGTGTCATGTTTTTAAATTGAAGATAATAGGAATTTGTACATACACAAAATAAATTTCCTTTTAAGATTCACTAAATATTGTTTTTTGTTTGTTTACCATGAAGACCTAGCACTGCATTAAGTTTCTCCATATCACTCATGACTTCGATTCTGTTTTCTTTTTCTTTCTTGAAGAACCAATTTGATAGTTGTTAGAACTATTGACTTCAATAAAAAAAAACTTGTAAAGTTGCTATAAATATATATATATATATATATACATATATATACCATATAAATACTAGATATTAATGTTTTCAAGGCTTATTTACTAGGAAAGTTCATTACTCCCCCCCCCACACACACACACATAAATATGTGTGAAAATATATTCCTTTTTTGGTAAAGAAATATAAGTTGATAAAGTTAGCCTTTAATGATTTATGAATCTATGTTATTTCAAGATCTCTTTTCCAGCACCAAGTATATATACATATATATATATATATATATATATATATACATATATATATATATATGTGTGTGTGTGTGTGTGTGTGTGTGTGTGTGTAAATATAAATATATATATATTCTTTCACTTTTCACTTAAAATGTAGTTTAATACAAATATTATAACATTTCATTCCTTATATATCATGATTCCTCATAGAGAAACATACTAAGGAAAGGTTACAAATTCAAACCTCATTGAATCTTTATATTTTATGGAAGGAAATGAAAGAAAGGTAAATTTGTTAACTCATGACCTTTGAACTAACTACAAGTATCACTTTCACAGGAATCAGAAACATGCAACCAGAACACTTGGTGTGTTAGTTCTCTCGACCATTTGTAGGTACAGTTGACATTTTGTGGTTGATAGAGTTGGTTTACTAAATTTTCAATTAACAAGATATAATGACAACTCTGTTTAGTGTTTTGAAATTTACAAATTGACTTCTTTATGACAAATTATATCATTCTCATTTGTTAGAAATAACATAGCTGTATTAAATACAAAAATGATAACTTTGGATTTAAAGTCTGCTCTCATTGGCACCACAATGTTTGATTGATTCGAATTTCAATCATTCCAACATGAGCTATTAGAACTCTTTTTAGTTTGCTACATCCACCTTGGCATTATTAAAGTGATATTACCAAGGGATCATGGTACAGTGCATAGAGTGCTGTACTTGAAGTCAGAAATATATAGCTTCAAATCTCATCCTCAGTTCACTTGGCTGCTCTGTGATTTTGGAGATCTCATTTAATGGCTCTGAGCTTCGATATTTTCACTTTAAAATGAGGGCAGTAATAGCACCAATATCAACTCGTCTTTGTGAAGATCATATGTTCTAATGTATGCAGGATTTTGCAAATTGTAAAATTCCCTATAAATGCTAGTTTTCCCTGAAATGAAATGAATTGTTTTTTTTCAAATTTACTTATTTATTTTAAATTTTCAAAAATCACTTCCAAAAGTTTGAAATCTTCTCCCTCACTGCTTTCTACTCCTTCCATACCATGGCATGCAATCTCATATAGGTTCTGTACATACATTCTTATGAAACATATTTTCACATCACTCATGTTGCATAGAAGAATTAAAATGAATGGGAAAAATCATGAGTAAAACTTAACAAAACCAAACATAACAAAAGTCAAAATAGTCTGCTTCATTCCGGCTTCCAACTCCGTACTTCTTTCTCTGAATGTTGATGGCGTTTTGCATCATCAGACCTTTGGAAATGTTTTAGGAATATTTTATGGAAGGAAATGAAAGAAAGGTAAATTTGTTAACCCATGACCTTTGAACTAACTACAAGTATCACTTTCAAAGGAATCATAAACATGCATATATATATGTATATGCATTTCTGTGAAGGGCTGAGTCTATTAAAAACATTCCTTACATACTGTGAATGTTACTGTGTATAATGTTCTCTTGCTTCTGCTCACTTCACTCATCCTCAGTTCATATAAGTCTACCCACGTATTTCTGAAGCCTGCCCATTCATCGTCTCTTATAGCACAATATTATCCCATTATATTCATATACTACAACTTCCTCATCCATTCATCAGTTGATGAATATTCCCTGGATTTCCATTTCTTGGTCACCAAGAAAAGAGTTTCCACAAATATTTTTTTTACATGTGGATCCTTTTTCCAATTTTGCAATCTCTTTGGGATATAGCCCTAGAAATAGTATCACTGAGTGAAAAGGTATGAACAGTTTTGTAGGCCTTTGGGCATAGTTCCAAACTGCTCTCGAGAATGGTTGGATCAACTCACAGATTCACCAACAATGAATTAGTGATCCAACTCTCCCACGTCTTCTCCAACGTTTATCATTACCTGTTTTGTCATGTTAATCAGTGTGATAGATGTGATGTAGTACCTCAGAGTTGTTTTGATTTTCATCTCTCTAATCAATAGAAATTTAGTGCATTTATTTTTCATATAACTATAGATAGGTTTAGTTCTTTCTCTGAAAACTACTTGTGTATATCCTCTGGCTACATATCAACTGGGGAAAGACTTGTATTCTTGTAAATTTGATTCAGTTCTCTATTTTGTTTTTTAGAAATGAGTCCTCTGTCACAAACAATAGCTGTAAAAATTGTTTCCCAGTTTTCTGCTTCCCTCCTACTCTTCATTGCCTTGACTTCCTTTGTGTAAAAACTTTTCAGTTTAATATAATCAAAATAATCCATTTTGCATATCATAATGTTCTCTACCTCCTGTTTCATCATAAAATCCTCCATTCTCTATATATTTGAAAACTAGCCTATTCCTTTGTCCTCCAATTTATTTATACTATTAACTTTTCATCCTAGATCAATTCCCTACTTGGACTTTATTTTGCTATATGGTGTCAGAAATTGATACCTGCTCAGCTTTTGCCACACTATTTTCCAGTTTTCTCAGCAGTTTTTTTTTTTTTCAAATGGTGAACCCTTATTCCAGAAGTTAGGGTCCTTAGGTTTATCAAACAGTACACTGCTATTGTGATTGACTACTTTGTCATATCTACCCAACCCATTTCACTTATCAAGCTCTCTATATAGCCAATATATAGTGGTTTTGATGATTGCTGTTATATAATAAAATTTAAGGTTTGGTATGGCTAGGCCACCTTCTCTAGCATTTCCTTTCATTAATTCTCTTGATATTATATAACTTTTGTTCTTCCAGATGAATTCTGACATTTTTTACAGATCTATGAAATATGTTTCTTAGTGGTTTTTTTTTGCATGGCACTGAATAAGTGAATTGATTTAGGTAGAATTGTCATTTTTCTCATATTACTTCAGCCTACCCATGAGCAACAGATATTTTCCCAGTTATTTAGATCTGAATTTGTTTTTGCAAAAAGTGATCTGTAATTCTCTTCATATAGTACCTGGGTTTTGCTGCAGGTAAACTTCCAAATATTTTACAGAATTTACTGAAAGTGGGGAGGAACCAAGATGGTGGAGTAGAAAGACTCACGCATGCTAGCTCTGAACCCACAGCCCATAGATTGTGTGAAAAAAGAACTCCCCACAAATTCTGGAGCAGTGCAAGCCACGCAGAAACGCAGTGGAGGGGATTTCCGTTCCAGAGAGCCCTGGAAAGCCAACCCCAGGGATCCGTCGCCTACCAGACAGTGGAGCCCACCCCTGTGCTGCCCTGGCCATGCGGTCCTAGAGGAGCGGCTCCGAGGAGGCTTCAGGAACGGAATCTCTGGCAGCCACGCAGGTCCCTTCACCCATAGGTGCTATAGGTCAGTGAGAGAGATGTCTGGGCTGGCCGAGAGGGGAGCGGGGTGTCTCCATGACACGGGCCCCCGCAGGAGGCAGACACACAGACAGGGACAGCAACAGACCCGGGCTCCCCAAGCAGGCAGGAGCTCCGCTCCATTACTGAAGGTCTCTGCATAAACCCCCTGAGGGAACTGAGCCTGGGAGGTGTCCCTGCCCCCACCCAAGCACCAGAACTTAAGCTCACACGGAATAGCAGTCTCACCCGTTGCTGAGAGTCCTGAGGCTGGGGAGCAGAATTTGAATCTCAGGCCCCAAGCACTAGCTGGGCGGATCTAGGAGGGGATGGACAGGAATCTCAGAACTCAAGTAACTGGCTGGTAAAATGCACAGAAAAGGAAAGAAAAATAAGACTCTGAAAAACTAATTTCTTGGGGGACAGATGTTGCCAACTTTCATTTTGGATGGCGAGGAACAATTCTTACCATCAGGGAAAGAGGTGTAGGTCGGGGTCTCTATATCCCAGACATCCGGGGTGGCTGTCTGGTGGACTCAGGCCATGGAAGAGATCAAAAAGAATTTTGAAACTCAAGTTAGACAGGTGGAGGAAAAACTGGGAAGAGAAATGAGAGAGATGGAAGAAAAGCATGAAAAACGGGTCAATACCTTGCTAAAGGAGACCCAAAAAAATGCTGAAGAAAATAACACCTTGAAAAATAGGCTCACTCAATTGGCAAAAGACGTTCAAAAAGCCAATGAGGAGAAGAATGCTTTCAAAAGCAGAATTAGCCAAATGGAAAAAGAGGTTCAAAAGCTCACTGAAGATAATAGTTCTCTCAAAATTAGAATGGAACAGATGGAGTCTAATGATTTTCTGAGAAACCAAGAAATCAGCGAACAAAACTAAAGGAATGAAAGAAACAATGGAAGAGAATGTGAAATAACTCATTGGAAAAACAACTGACCTGGAAAATAGATCCAGGAGAGACAATTTAAAAATTATGGGACTCCCTGAATGTCATGATCAAAAAAAGAGCTTAGAAATCATCTTCCATGAAATTATCAAGGAAAACTGCCCTGATATTCTACAACCAGAGGGCAAAATAAGTATTGAAGGAATCCATCGATCACTGCCTGAAAGAGATCCAAAAAGAGAAACTCCTAGGAATATTGTGGCCAAATTCCAGAATTTCCAGGTCAAGGAGATAATACTGCAAGCAGCTAGAAAGATAAAATTGCATTCCAGTATTGTGGAAATACAATCAGGATAACTCAAGATCTCACAGCTTCTACATTAAGGGATCGAAGGGTATGGAATAGGATATTCCAGAAGTCAAAGGAAGTAGGACTCAAACCAAGAATCACCTATCCAGCTAAACTGAGTATGATACTTCAGGGGAAAATATGGTCTTTCAATGAAAGAGAGGACTTTCAAGCGTTCTTGATGAAAAGACCAGAGCTGAAAAGAAAATTTGACTTTCAAACACAAGAATGAGAAGAAGCATGAAAAAGTAAACAGCAAAGAGAAGTAATAAGGGACTTACCAAAGGTGAACTCTGCACATTTCTACATGGAAAAACAATATTTGTAACTCTTAAAACTTTTCAGTATCTGGGTAGTTGGTGGGACCACACACACACACACACACATACACACACACACATGTACATGTGTGCACGCACACACACATACACACCTGTATGCACATACAGAGACAGAGAGCACAGAGTGAATTGAATAGCATGGGACCATATCTTAAAAGAAATTAAGGTAAATGATGAGAGAGAAATGTAGTGGGAGGAAAGAGGGTGAAATGGAATGGGGTAAGTTGTATCTCATTCAAGAGGCAAGCAGGAGAATTTTTAGTGGAGCGAGAAACAGGAGAACTGAGAAAAAAAACAAGAATTTTTCCCTCATCACATTCGACTAAAGGAAGGAATAAAATGCACACTCATTTTGGTATGAAAACCTATCTTCCAATACAGAAAAGTGGGGGAGAAGGACATAAGCAAGGTGCAGCAGATGATGGAAGGTAGGGCAATGGGAGGTGGGAACAATTTGAAGTCAACCCTCGGGGAGGGACAGGATCAAAAGACAGAATAGAATCAATGGGGGGCAGGATAGGATGGAGGGAAATACAGTCAGTCTTGCACAACACGACTGTTATCGCAGTCATTTGCAAAACTACACAGATAGGGCCTACATTCAATTGCCTGCCTTCCCAAAGGGAATGGGTGGGGAGGGAGGGATGGAGAGAATTTGGAACTCAAAGTTTTAGGAACAACTGTTGAGTATTGTTGTTGCTACTAGGAAATAAGACATAGAGTTTATGGGAAATAGAAAGTCATCTGGCCCTACAGGACAAAAGAGAAGATGGGGACAAGAGAAGTTAGGGATGAGAGAAGAGAGGGCAGATTGGTGATTGGGAAAATTAGATTGTTCAGTGTATTGAGGTGGGGCGAGGGGAGAAAAGGGGGAGAAAATTTGGAACCCAAAATTTTGTGAAAATGAATGTAACAAGTTAAATAAATACATTTTTTCTTAAAAAAATAAAAAAAATAAACATTGATTTTCTATTATGTGCAAAAAAACGAAGCTGCAAAGTCCTGTTTCATGCTGACTGTAATTTCTTGAAATTTCAATTGTTTCTTTCTAGTTGCTTGTAGGATTTTCTCCTAGATTTGCTATCTGGAAATTTGAAACAACATCCCTTGGTGTTTTCAATTTGAAAGCTCTATGGCAGGTGATTGATTGATTCTTTTGATTATCATTTTTCCCTCTGGACCTAGGACCTCAGGGCAGTTTTCCTTTATGATTTGTTGGAAAATACTGTCCAGGCTCTTTTTTTTATGTTGGCTTTCCAATAATTCTTAGATTTTCTCCTGAACTTATTTTCCCAGTGAGTAGTTTTATAATTGAGATATTTTACATTTTCTTCTATTTTTTTCATTCTTTAGATTTTCTGGACTGATTATTGATGCCTCATATAGGCATTAGTGTCTACTTGCCAAATTCTAATTTTTAAGGAATTGTTTTCTTCGGTTACCTTTTTTGCCTCCTTTTTAAATAGTTATTTTCTCCGGTTACATTTTCTATCTTCTTATTCATTTGGCCAATTTTTTCTTTCCAAGGAGCTGAATGCATTTTTCAAATCATTGATCAATTTTTCTTCTACCTCTTTAATTTGACAGCTCTTCTAAGGATAATCTTTGGGCTTGATACCAGTTCATGCTCCCCTTTGAGGTTTCATATGTGAGTACAGTGTGAATGCTGTCCTCTTCTGAATTTATATTTTGTTCTTCCCTGTCCCCGCAATAAAATTCTATCATCATAACTTGTTAAAATTGCTTCTTCATCGCGATGATTACATTTTTCCTGGCTTTTAAAGTGGAACTCTGCTTCTGAAGTACAAGGGGCTCTGTCCCACATTTCTTGTGCTGGGTGCTAAGGTCTTCCTTACTGACTTTGTGTTTTGTGGCCTTTGAGTCTTTCCACTAGAAGGTATATAATGTTGTAGCTCATCTGGTGCTGAGCTGGCTGGTGTGTACCAAGATCAAGGCCAGGTGAAGTCTTCTGAGTTCTCTTAAGGTTACACTGAAGCTCCTGGTATGAGTTTTGGACATGGGGTAGGTGGTTTAGCTGTGAAATGTCTAGGACTGCACTAATGCTATCTGAGCTGGGGTCTTCCCAATTCCCCTGTCTGGTACAGGTCTTATTGCTTACAGGCTCCACCCCCCCCCACCTTGTCCTCTCATGTGAGGCTGGCTGGGATGCTTCTTTTCTGTACTGGTCCCCTACAGCTATAGAAAGAGGAATACTTCCTGGTTGTCTGCCTAGCCTCCTGAGCTAAAAGACTGTTTAGCCCTTCTGCTTGCTCCACTATTCCAGGATTTTTCCTGGGGCAATATACTCTGAGTTTGTCCTGGTCAACTAGGGTAGGGTGAGAGCACTTACAATTTACTCCACCATCGTGACTCCAAGAAGTTCAAGTAGGTGACTTTCAAACATTTAGTTTGTGGACTGATAGTCCAAGGAACAGCTGCTGCAGCTGTTGTGACCCTTACACTTCTCTCACCCAGTTCTGCTGGTCTCCCATACTGTACTGAGCAGTTGGGTAACTGGAGCTGCCACTGGAGATTCAACGTGCCCATCCACCATTACTACTCTCCTATGGCTGTGTCTGCATTGGTGCCCCTGCATTCTCTCTGCTCCTCCAGTTCATTAGAACAGATTCTTACTATCAATCTTTACGGCTTCCATGGATTGGGTTTTTGTTACACTCTATCTCCCAGTGTATTCTACCACTCTCAAATTTGTTCAGATTTTTTTTTGGAGGTATCTGAGGGAATTTCTAGATGAGCAGAGTTGGGTCCCTGTTTTCATTCCACCATCTTAACTGTGCCTCATGGTCATTGTTTTTTGAAGCAAAATTCTTACTCTTGAGTGTTACTTCAAATTGTCTGATTGTGCTCAAGATGCATCATCTTTGAATATCAGTCTTCACATCTGCAAAATATTTCTAAAATGGGGATAATATTGCTCTACTTTCCACATAGTATAGTTGTGAGTGAAGACCTCTATGAACTAAACAAATATGACTTTTGTTAAAAATATACTGAATTTCAATGCCATGATGTTGGCAAGTGTACAAGATGCAATACAAAATATCTTCCTAGCAGTTGTAAACAGACAACCACAGATGAAGTAGGCAAGGGCAACCATGGAGAAACCCATAAGAGTATAAATGTAAGTCAGCTGGTTAGGTGCTGGATACTAAGAAAAAAAGCCACGGGCATAGCAGTCTTGAATGTGACAACACCAGTTTGTGTGAGTCATTCTAAATGAGTGTATTTGCAATTGCATTCACAATGTGCATTCACTAAGGACATGGTAATTCACACATGCTCTGCATTAAAAAGTTGTTGTGACATCTTATTTGTACCTAGTGCTTTCAGAGATCTTGATTATGTCTTAATATTTTTGAATCCACTCATGATAGTTAACAAAAAATATATTTTAATATTGAGACCAACATAATCTTGTCTTCAAGATCCATTTCAAACCAGCAAAATCCCTTCTAAAGCTATTGTCCAAAGAGATCATAAAAAAGGATAAAAGAACATGCATGTTCAAAAGTATTTATAACAGCTCTTTTTCTGATGGCCAAGAATTGAAAATTGAGGGGATTCTCATCATTTGAGGAATGGCTGAACAATTTGGGGCATAAGAAGGTAATCGAATACTGTTGTGCTATAGTAAATGATTAACAGGAAGACTTCAAAAAAAACCTGGAAAGAACTATATGAAGTGATGCTGAGTGAATTGAGCAGAACCACAACATTATACACAGTAACAGCCACAGTGTGGAAAGACTGAGTTTGATAGACTTAGCCATTCTCTGCAATGCAAGGATATAAAAAAAATTCCTTAAGAATTCATGATGAAAAATGTCATCCATATGCAAAAAAAGGTCTATGGAGTTGGAATACAGAGTGAAACAGATTATTTTTTGTTTTGTTTTGTTTTATTTTTTTCTTTCTTATGGTTTCTCCTATTCAATACAACATGACTAATTGGAAAATATATTTGATAGGATTGTATATCTAGTGCCTATATCAGATTACATGGCATCTTGGGAAGGAGGGAGTGAAGGGAGGGGGAGAATATTTAAAACTTATGGAAGTAAATGTTGAAAATGAAAATATTAATTTACTTTTTAAAAATTCATTGTCAACTAATCACATTCATTAACTATTTTGTAGTATCTGACCTATTCCACTGATCCACTACTCTATCTCTTAGCCAGTACTAAATTGTTTTGATGATTGCAGCTTTATAATAACAGTTTGGGATCTAGTATACCTAGACCACCATCCTTCAGAGTTTTTGGTTATTTCCTTGATATTCTTTTTTTCTTTCAGATTAATTTTGTTCTCTTGTAATTTGATTGTTTTGGCACTAAGTAAGCAAATTAGGTACAATGGTCTTTTTTAATTATATTAGTTTAGACTAGCCAGGAATAATTCTTATCTCTCAAACTGTTCGGATCTGATTTTATTAGTGTGAAAAAGACTGGTAATTAATTGTTTTTTATAGTCCTGGATTTGTTTCAGCAGGTAGACTCACAAGCATTTCATATTTTCTACACTTATTTTTAAAAGAATTTCTCTTTCTATCACTTGCTGGTGGACTTTATTCATAACATATAAAAATGGTGATGATTTATGTATATTTATTTTATATTCATGAACTTAGCTCTACTTTGTAAATACTTCATTTTTTTAGTTGATTCTGTAGGATTCCCTAAGTACTCACCATTATGTCAGAGAGATGGTACTATTTCCTCATTACCTACATTAATTTCTACAGTTTCTTTTTCTTCTTCCTGACTTTAAAAAAAAAATTCTGTTTATTTAGTATTGTATTTTCCCCCAGTTACATGTAAAAACAATTTTTAACGTTCACTTTTAAAACTTTGAGTTGCAAATTATTTCCCTTCCTACATCCCTACCCACCTCACTCCTGAGAAGGCAAGCAATTTGATGTCGATTATACATGTATACTCATGCAAAACATTCCCATAATAGTCACTTTCTGAAAGAAACATAGACCAAAAAAAAAATCAAGAGAAATACAGTTTTTAAAAAGTGCACTTCAATCTTTATGCAGACACTATCAGTTATTTCTTTGGGAGTTGGATAGCATTTTTAAGCATGCATCACTCAAAGTTGTTTTGGATTGTTACATGTCTGAGAAGAGCTAAGTCCTTCACAGCTGATCACTCATAAAAAACTGCTGTTGTTAGGGGGCGGAGCCAAGATGGCGGAGTAGAAGCACGCACATTCACGAGCTCCGAGCCCACAACCCATGGAATTGAGGTAAACGGAGATCCCCATAAATTCTGAATCTCTGCAGGGGGTGCACAAACATAGGGGAAGAGATTTCCGTTCCACTGAACCCTGGAGAGCCGTCCCCGGGGTCCATCGCACCCTAGAAAGCGGACCCCACCCCCACCCCTGGCCGCGACCCAGAGAAGCTGACCCGAGCAGACTTCTGAGAGGAAAGCTCCGGGAGAAGCTCCGGCAGCCGGGAAAGTCCCTCTGCCCACAGAAGCTAAAGGTCAGTAAGAAGCCTGCGCTAGGGGGGGGAGCGGGCCCCCTCGGGAGGAAGCGGCGGCGACAGAGACGGGGCAGGAAGCGGCGGAGGCAGAGACGGGGCAGGAAGCGGCGGAGGCAGAGACGGGGGCAGGAAGCGGCGGAGGCAGAGGCGTGGGCGGGCGGCTGAGGCGGCAACGGCCCGGGACTCAGGAATCCCCCAGCAGCAGGTTGGATCTTCAATACTGAAGGTCTTTCCAACCTGAGGGAGCCGAGCAGGGGAGACGGCCCTGCCCCCACCCTGCCCTACTGCTGAACGCCTCTGAATAAAACCCCAAGGGAGCTGAGCACAGCAGGCGGGGCCCCCCACCCCGCCCCCACACGCTCCGTTCCTGAAAGTCTCTTCAGAAAGCCCCTGAGGGCCCAACTTTAGGAGGCGGCCCTGCCCCCACCCTGCGCCAGATCTAAAGCTTGCCCGCGGGAAAGCGCATTTGAATCTCAGAGGCCAAGGACTAGCTGGGCGGATCCAGGCTGAGGTGGAAAGGAATCTCAGAAGTCAAGTAACTGGCTGGGAAAATGCCTAGAAAGGGGAAGAAAAATAAGACTTTAGAGAGTTTTTTCCAACAAATGCAAATGATCCCGACCTTCGGATCTGATGGGGAGGACGAGGACGTATTTTTCCCATCAGGGAAAGATGTGGAGGGCGGGGCCTCAGTACCCCAGACACCCCAGGGGGGTGTTGGGTGGGCTCAGGCCTTGGAAGAGCTTAAAAAGGATTTTGAAAAGCAAGTTAGACAGGTGGAGGAAAAACTGGGAAGAGAAATGACAAAGATGCAAGAAGAGTATGAAAAAAAGGTCAATATCTTGGTAAAGGAATCCCAAAAAAAATGCTGAGGAAATTAACACCTTGAAAAATAGGCTCACTCAATTGGCAAAAAGAGGTTCAAAAAGCCATTGAGGAGAAGAATGCATTCAAAAGCAGAATGAGCCAAATGGAAAAAGAGGCTCAAAAGCTCACTGAATTTAATAGTTCTCTCAAAATTAGAATGGAACAGATGGAGTCTAATGACTTTATGAGAAACCAAGAAATCACCAAACAAAACCAAAAGAACGATAAAATGGAAGAGAATGTGAAATATCTCATGGGAAAAACAACTGACCTGGAAAATAGATCAAGGAGAGACAACTTAAAAATTATGGGACTACCTGAAAGCCATGATCAAAAAAAGAGCCTAGACATCGTCTTGCATGAAATTATCAAGGAAAACTGCCCTGACATTCTAGGACCAGAGGGCAAAATAAGTATTGAAAGAATCCATCGATCACCACCTGAAAGAGATCCAAAAAGAGAAACTCCTAGGAACATTGTGGCCAAATTCCAGAACTCCCAGCTCAAGGAAAAAATCTTGCAAGCAGCCAGAAACAAACAATTCCAGTACTGTGGAAATACAATCAGGATAACCCAAGATCTAGCAGCTTCTACATTAAGGGATCGAAGGGCATGGAATAGGATATTCCAGAAGGCAAAGGAACTAGGACTGAAACCAAGAATCACCTACCCAGCTAAACTGAGTATAATACTTCAAGGGAAAATATGGTCTTTCAATGAAACAGAGGACTTTCAATCATTCTTAATGAAAAGACCAGAGCTGAAAAGAAAATTTGACTTTCAAACACAAGAATGAGAGGAAGCATGCAAAAGTAAACAGCAAGGAGAAGTATTAAGGGACTTACCAGAAATGAACTGTTTGCATTCATACAGGGAAGGACAATATTTCTAACTCTTAAAACTTTTCAGTATCTGGGTGGTTGGTGGGACCACACATACACATGTACACGCATGTACACACATACACACATGCATTCACATGCAGAGACAGAGAGCACAGATTGAACTGAATAGGATGGGACCATACCTTAAAAGAAATTAAGGTAAATGGTGAGAGAGAAATGTAGTGAGAGGAAAGAGGGGGAAATGGAAGGGGGTAACTATATGTCATATAAGAGGCAAGTAGGAGATGTTTTTAGTGGAGGGAAAAAGAGGAGAGCTGAGGGAAAAAAACAAACAAACAAACAAACAAACAAAAGTTTACCCTCATCACATTTGACTAAACGAAGGAGTGAAATGCACACTCATTTTGGTATGAAAACCTATCTTACAGTATAAGAAAGCGGGGGAGAAGGAGATATTGGGGGGGGGATGATGGAAGGGAGGGCAAAGGGAGGAGGGAGTAATTGAAAGTCAACACTTGGGGAGGGACAGGATCAAAGGACAGAAGAGAAACAATGAGGGGCAGGTTAGGAGGGATGGCAATTCAGTTAGTCTTACACAACACGACTATCAGGAAGGTCATTTGCAAAGCTACACAGATATGGCCTATAATGAATTGTCTGCCGTACCAAAGGGAATGGGTGGGGAGGGAGGGATGGGGAGAATTTGGAACTCAAAGTTTTAGGAACAATTGTTTAGTATTGTTGTTGCAACTAGGAAAGAAGACATACAGTTAATGAGGAATAGAAAGTCATCTGGACCTACAGGAGGAAAAGAGAAGATGGAGACAAGGGAAGGGAGGGATGACAGAAGAGAGGACAGATTGGAGATAGGGAAAATTAGATGGCTTGGGGTATTGGGGTGGGGGGGAGGGGAGAAAAGGGGAGAAAATTTGGAACCCAAAAATTTGTGAAAATGAATGTAAAAAGCTAAATAAATAAATTAAAAAAAAAAAAAAGAGGAAAAAAAAAAAAAAACTGCTGTTGTTTTGTGCACATAGTACCTTTCACTTTGCATCAGCCCATGGAACTCTTTCCAAGTTTTTCTGAGAGCACCCTGCTCATCCCTTCTTATAGTACAATAGTATTTCGTCATAATCCACAAATTGTTCAGGCATTCCCCAATTGATAGGAATCTCCACAGTTTCTAATTCTTTGTCCCAGAAAAAAGAGCTTCTATAAATATTTTTGTACATATGAGTTCTTTTCCTTTTCATTTTTTTATCTCTTTTGGAATGTAGACACAGTAGTAGTATTGCTAGGTTAAAGAGCATGCCTGCTTTTATAGCCCTTTGAGCATAGTTCCAAATTGCTCTACAAAATGGTTCAATAACTTCACAACCCTGCCAACAGTGTATTAAAGTTTCATTTTTCACACATCCCCTAAAACACTTGTAATTTACCTTTTTCTGTTATATTAGCTAGTCTAATAGTTACAAGGTCATATGTTAGCATTACATTAATTTGCATTTGTCCAATCAATAGTGAGTTAGTGTATTTTCTCATGTGGCTATAGATAGATTTGTTTATATAATCTGAAAACTGATCATGTTTTTAAATTACTCACCAACTAGGAAATGGTTCTAATGTTTATAAATTTGGTACAATTCTTTATATGTTTGAGAAATGAGGCCTTTTTCAGAGAAATGTGATTCAAAATTTTTTTTCAGAGTAATTTTTGGTAACTGTATTTCCCTCCATTCTTTCCCCCCATTAATTCTATTATCTCTGTCCTTTCACTTTGTCTCTCCTCAAAAGTGTTTCAATGAGAGTAAAGTTCAAGCATTGACCACCCTCTCCTGCGTTCCCATCCACCATAAAAGCTCTGTCAGATGTCTTAAATGTGAGATCGTTTACCCCACCCTACCTCTCCCTCTCCCCCTTCTTCTATTGCATCTTGCTTACTAACCATTTAATTTGTTTATCCTTTTCGACAAGCATTCCAACCTTGGAAACTCATACCCAAGGCTTCTGTCTATGTATACTCCTCCTAACTGTCTTAATACGATAAAGTTCTTAGGAGTTACAAGTATGATTTTCCTAAGTAGGGATGTAAGCAGTTTAACCTTATAGAATCCTTGATGATTTCTTTTGGCTGTTCACATTTTTATGTTTCTCTTGAGTCTGGTATTTGAAAGTAAAATTTCTGTTCAGCTCTGGTCTTTTCATCAAAAGTGTTTAAAAGTTCTCTGTTTCACTAAATGTCCATTTTCACCCAGAAATTTATATTCTATTTCATTGGATAGGTGACTTTTTGGTTGAAAAACTAACTCCTTTGCACCCCAAATTTCATATTTCGATCCCTCTAGTCCTTTAAGGAAGAAATTGCTAATTCCTAAGTTATCATTATCCAGTTCCATTATACAGAAATAGTTTCTTTCTAGTCACTTGCATTATTTTCTCCTTTAAAATTTGGTTATAATATTCCTGGGAGCTTTCATTTTGGGATCTCTTTTAAGAGGTAGTCAGTAGGTTTTTTCAACTTCGATTTTTCTCTCTGGTTTAGGAAAAATAAGGTATTATTTCTTAATAATTTCTTTTTAACTAAATTATTTCTTTTCAGTTTTCAACAATCACTTCCAAAAGTTTTAAATTGTTTTTCCTCCTCTCTTCTCCCTTCCTCCTTGGAAGGTCATGCAATCTTAAATGAGTTCTACACATACATTCATGTTAAGCATATTTTCACATTAGCAATTTTGCATAAAAGAATTAAAATGATTAGGAGAAACCAGGAAAAAACCAAACCAACCCAAAATGTAACACAAGAGAAAATATTCTGCTACATTGTGACCCCAGTTCCATAATTCTTTCTCTGGATGTGGATGGCATTTTGCTTCAAAAGTCCTTTGGGAATGTTTTAGGTCCTTGAATTGCTGTGAAGGATATAAGTCTATCAGAAACACCCCTGGCACACTGTGACTTTTACTGTGTCCCGTGTTCTCCTGGTTCTGCTCATTTCACTCATCATTATTTCATATAAGTCTTTCCAGGTTTTTCTGAAGTCTGAATGATCCCCATTTCTTGTAGCATAATAACATTCCATTTTATTCATATACTGAAACTTGTTGAGCCATTCCACAATTGATGGGCATTCCCTGATTTTCCAGATCTTGACCACCACAACAAAAATTGCTATAAATATTTTTGTACATTTCTGACCTTTTTTTTTCATTTTTATGATCTCCTTGGGATACAGTCTTTGAAGCAATATGGTTGGGTCAAAGGGTACATTCATTTTTCTAGCCCTCTGGTCCTAGTTCCAAATTTTTCTTTGTAATGGAAAGTAAAATTAGAACTTTTGCTGTTTTATTTTTGTTTTAATATAATCAAGTGCCTGATTGAAGCTTGCCTTTATCAATTTAGAGTCTTTACTAGGAGTAAAGAACAGAAAGTAGAGTTTCTTTAACTGGAAACAGTATATGCAATTATATTTTAATGGGATTAATGGTCTTCCCTATTCATTAGTGGGACTGTCCATTAAGGGAAGTTTGTGGAAGATTTGTGGGAACACAACAACTTTTGTTAAGGAGGCACTGGATCTCAAGGATTGGGATACCCTCTGCTTCTCAAAAAGGTATAAATACTCTAAGGGGGACGTTTTACGTTGGGGAATAGTTTTTGCAAGGTTTGAGTACCAGATGAGGGCTCTGGGAGGCTGCTTATGATGCCCCTGACTTTGAGAAACTAGATGGTGTATTTCCCTCTCTGGAAACTATCGTAAGACAGTTCATCTGTCTGTTGAATTATTGTCAGGCAGAGGAAGCCATGTCTGTTGATTACCTTAGGGCTTACTGACTGGAAGTGTTTCTTTGACCAGATGAGGACTCTGGGAAGCAAGGAGCCCACATCTTTGAGAACCCAGGTACTGTGCTTCTATCGCTGGTAATGATGGTCAGACAGATGAGATCTGTTCAATTCCAGCAGAGGAAGCCAACTCTGTTGATTTTTAAATTTCCCTATACTTTCAAAACTCATGCTGTTGATTCCCTGAACTGATATTTGTACTTAGTTAAAATAATCATACATGTGCTTTATTAAAGTGATTATTAACCCCTCAAAACTTGCCATTCCTTTTATGAATGGAGATCTAAGAACTTGTGATAGCAAGGCCAGCTTTGTATGTTGGGCTGCTTACTGTTACACATTCTAGAATGGTTGGATCAGCTCCCAACTCCACCAACAATGAAATAGTGTTCCAATTCCTCCATATCTTCTCCAGTGCTTATCATTTTCCTCTTTTGTCATGTTAGCCAATCTGATAGGTGTAAAGTGGTATCTCAGACTTGTTTTAATTTGCATCTTTCTAATCAATAGTGATTTGGAGAACTTTTTTTATGTGACTATAGATATCTTTAATTTCTTCCTCTAGGTCTCAGTGACTGCAGTGAGTGAGTGGCTTCCTTCAGACCTCCGAGCTCCAGGGTGATTCACCTGCATCTCCCCCACCCAGAGCAGAACGCCAGTGTTGGTTGTTGCCTCCCTCCTGGAGGGATCAAACCGGCTTTTCCAAAGTGGCACTGAAACCTGCTTCCAAATTAGACATTCTGTGGCAATATAGCACCGTGGGACACTGTTGATTAATGGTCACAGAGGAGGTGGAGCCATAGGACATCAGAAGTTTGCTCAGTCTGGGACATATCAGCCACAGAAGTGAAGCAGGTTGCCAGTGTGGAGTGCCACACGAAGAAGGAAGGAAAGCAGAATAGAATCTCACAGGGACCAGTTCTGTACTCACTGAAGTCACTTGGTGTAGGGACTGAGGCTAGTGAAAAGTGAATTCCCCAGTGTGGTGCAGGAAGAAGCAGAGAGCCCTTTGAATTCCAAAAATCAGAGAATCTTCCATAAAAAGAAATAGAATCAGAAACTGAGTGATAATGGAATAAAAGAAAAAAAAGACTGAAGTTAACAAAGTTACCAGAAGAATATTATTTTTTTAAAAGATTTGAAGGTGCACAAAAATATCCATAGTTTAGCTGTTAATAACAGAAGGAAAGATGGCATCAAAACAAACTCAGAAATCTCTGGGTAAATATAACAAGACAAAGAAAAATGAAGCAACATGTGATGAGGCAGCAAAAACTTTGGATTTCAAAGAGAGTATGCAATCTTAGCAGGATGTTTCTAAATGGTATAAGAGAAAAATAAGAATCTTCAAAACAGAATGTATGGCCTATACAAAAGAAATAATTGACAGACTGGAAAACTTGAATCTGCCTCAGCAAATATCTCCAAAGAAACAAAAGAGAAAAAGCTTTAATCCTATGAGGAACACAGAATAAAGAAGAAATGAAGATGTATAAATACCAAGAATAAAAGTTTGAAACAGGCAGAAAAGAGAATTAATGAAGATAAAGAAATCCTTTTTTGAAAAAGACACAACATATTTTAAAAGTAATAAAATAAGTTAAAGGAGAGAATAGGAAGGGAGGATTTTAATCAACTAATGGAGAAAGAAAAAAGAATAAAATTATGTAAAAGGAAGAATGAAAAAGGAATTAGCGAAAAACTAGGGGAAAGGATGATAACTAGAGGGGGTAGGGAGAAAGGGAGGATATTTATTTGTTTGTTTGTTTATTTATTTCATTCTTTTTTTAATATTTTCAGTTCCAGATTTGCCCCCATCTATTGAAAAGGGAAGCAATACTACAACCCACTAAACCTGTGAAATCACTCAAAACATTTCTGTAATGTGGGACGGTGAGGGCAAAAAGTGATGAAAATGAAAAGTTGTAAAAAAAAAAATTCTTCCTGTGAAAACTTCCTGTTCATATCCTCTAACTATTTATCAGTTGGGGAATGACTACTATTCTTGTACATTGGACACAGTTCTCTACATATATTAGAAAAGAGGCCTTTATCACAGACATTAGTTGAAAACATTCTTTCCTAGTTTTCTGCTTCCTTCCTAATCTTGGTTGCATTCGCTTTGGTTGTGCAAAAAAAGTTTCAAATTAATGTACTCAAAATTAGCCATTTTGCACCTCATAATTCCTCCATCTCTTGTTTAGTCAAAAATTCTTCCCTTCGGCAGGGCAGAAACAAGATGGCTGAGTAGAAGGACACACATTTACGAGCTCCGAGCCCACAACCCATGGAATTGAGGTAAAAAGAGATCCCCATAAATTCTGAATCACTGCAGGGGGTGCATAAACATAGGGGAAGAGATTTCTGTTCCACTGAGCCCTGGAGAGCTGTCCCTGGGGTCCATTGCGGCCCGGAAAGCAGACCCCACCCCCAGCGCTGCCCTGGCCGCGGCCCCAGAGAAGTTGACCCGAGCAGACTTCAGAGAGGGAAGTTCCGGGAGAAGCTCTGGCAGCCGGGAAAGTCCCTCTGCCCACAGAAGCTACAGGTCAGTGAGAAAGAAGGCTGGCTAAGGGGAGGGGAGCGGAGTGTCTCCGTGACTCGGGACCCCTCGGGAGGAAGCAGTGGCGGCAGAGACGGGGGCAGGAAGCAGCAGAGGCAGAGGCGTGGGCTGCGGTTGAGGCGCAGTGGCCCAGGACTCAGGAATCCCCCAGCAGCAGGTAGGATCTTCAATACTGAAGGTCTTTCCAACCTGAGGGAGCTGAGCCTGGGAGATGGCCCTGCCCCCACCCCGCTTTATTACTGAAGGCCTCTGAATAAAACCCCTGAGGGAGCTGAGCATAGGAGGCGGGCCCGCCACCCGGCCCCCACCCGCTCCGTTCCTGAGAGTCTCTGCAGAAAGCCCCTGAGGGAACCGAGTTTGGGAGGCGGCCCTGCCCCCCACCCCTGCGCCAGAACTAAAGCTTGCTGCGGAAAGCGCATTTGAATCTCAGAGGCCAAGCACTAGCTGGGCGGATCCAGGCGGAGGTGGAAAGGAATCTCAGAAGTCAAGTAACTGGCTGGGAAAATGCCTAGAAAAGGGAAGAAAAAAAAGACTATAGAGAGTTTTTTCCAACAAGTGCAAATGATCCCGACCTTCGGATCTGATGGCGAGGACGAGAACGTATTCTTGCCATCAGGGAAAGACATGGAGGGCGGGGCCTCAGTACCCCAGACACCCCAGGGGGGTGTCGGGTGGGCTCAGGCCCTGGAAGAGCTTAAAAAGGATGTTGAAAAGCAAGTTAGACAGGTGGAGGAAAGACGGGGAAGAGAAATGACAAAGATGCAAGAAAAGCATGAATAACAGGTAAATACCTTGGTAAAGGAGACCCAAAAAAATGCTGAGGAAATTAACACGTTGAAAAATAGGCTCACTCAATTGGCAAAAGAGGTTCAAAAAGCCAATGAGGAGAAGAATGCATTCAAAAGCAGAATGAGCCAAATGGAAAAAGAGGCTCAAAAGCTCACTGAAGAAAATAGTTCTCTCAAAATTAGAATGGAACAGATGGAGTCTAATGACTTTAGGAGAAACCAAGAAATCACCAAACAAAACCAAAAGAATGAAAAAATGGAAGAGAATGTGAAATAACTCATTGGAAAAACAAGTGACCTGGAAAATAGATCCAGGAGAGACAAGTTAAAAATTATGGGACTACCTGAAAGCCATGATCAAAAAAAGAGTCTAGACATCATCTTGGATGAAATGATCAAGGAAAACTGCCCTGACATTCTAGAACCAGAGGGCAAAATAAGTATTGAAAGAATCCATCGATCACCACCTGAAAGAGATCCAAAAAGAGAAACTCCTAGGAACATTGTGGTCAAATTCCAGAACTCCCAGCTCAAGGAAAAAATCTTGCAAGCAGCTAGAAAGAAACAATTGCAGTACTGTGGAAATACAATCAGGATAACTCAAGATCTAGCATCTTCTACATTAAGGGATCGAAGGGCGTGGAATAGGATATTCCAGAAGGCAAAGGAACTAGGACTCAAACCAAGAATCACCTACCCAGCTAAACTGAGTATAATACTTCAAGGGAAAATATGGTCTTTCAATGAAACAGAGGACTTTCAATCATTCTTACTGAAAAGACCAGAGCTAAAAAGAAAATTTGACTTTCAAACACAAGAATGAGAAGAAGCATGAAAAAGGAAACAGCAAAGAGAAGTATTAAGGGACTTACCAGAAATGAACTCTTCACATTCCTACACGGAAAGACAATATATTTCTAACTCTTAAAACTTTTCAGTATCTGGGTAGTTTGTGGGACCACACATACACATGTACACACATGCACACACATACACACATGCATACACATACAGAGACAGAGAGCAGAGATTGAACTGAATAGGATGGGACCATACCTTA
Source organism: Bettongia penicillata ogilbyi (assembly GCA_023548195.1). Classification (NCBI taxonomy): domain Eukaryota; kingdom Metazoa; phylum Chordata; class Mammalia; order Diprotodontia; family Potoroidae; genus Bettongia; species Bettongia penicillata. The sequence continues at coordinate 3,511 of JAJHZJ010000137.1, read as the reverse complement.
AAAGAAATTAAGGTAAATGGTGAGAGAGAAATGTAGTGAGAGGAAAGAGGGGGAAATGGAAGGGGGTAACTATATGTCATTTAAGAGGCAAGTAGGAGATTTTCTTTTGGAGGGAAAAAGAGGAGAGCTGAGGAAAAAAAAAACAACCAAGAAGTTTACCCTCATCACATTTGACTAAACGAAGGAGTGAAATGCACACTCATTTTGGTATGAAAACCGATCTTACAGTATAAGAAAGCAGGGGAGAAGGAGATATTGCGAGGGAGAGGATGATGGGGGGAGGGCAAAGAGAGGAGGGAGCAATTTGAAGTCAACACTTGGGGAGGGACAGGATCAAGAGACAGAAGAGAAACAATGAGGGGCAGGTTAGGAGGGATGGTAATCCAGTTAGTCTTACACAACGCGACTATCAGGGAAGTCATTTGCAAAACTACACAGATAGGGCCTAAATTGAATTGCCTGCCGTCCCAAAGGGAATGGGTGGGGAGGGAGGGATGGGGAGAATTTGGAACTCAAAGTTTTAGGAACAACTGTTTAATATTGTTGTTGTAACTAGGAAAGAAGACATACAGTTAATGAGGAATAGAAAGTCATCTGGCCCTACAGGAGAAAAGAGAAGATGGAGACAAGAGAAGGGAGGGATGACAGAAGAGAGGGCAGATTGGAGATAGGGAAAATTAGATTGCTTGGGGTATTGGGGTGGGGGAGGGGAGAAAAGGGGAGAAAACTGGGAACCCAAAAATTTGTGAAAATGAATGTAAAAAATAAAATAAATAAATAAATAGATAGGAAAAAAAAAAAAAACATAGAGTTCCGGAGGAGCCAAGATGGCGGAGTAGAAAGACTTATGTATGCTAGCTCCGAAACCACAGACCATATATTTCCTGCAAAAGGAGCTCCCCAAAAATTCTGGATCACGGCAGGGCACATAGAAACACAATGGAGAAGATTTCCATCCTGGAGAGCCCTGGAGAGCCATACCCAAAGGTCCGTTGCACTCTGGACAGCGGGGCCCAACCCTGTGCTACCCTGGACGCGTGGCCCCAGAGGAGCAGATTTGAGCAGGTTTCAGGGACGGAATCTCCTGCGGCCAGGAAGGTCCCTCCGCCCACAGACTCTACAGGTCAGTGAGAGAGACGTCTGTGCTGACCGAGAGGGGAGCAGGGTGTCTCTGTGAATCGGGACCCCCTTGGAAGACAGTGGCAGAGGCAGCGGTGGGAGCACAGGCCCCCAGGGCTTCAAGGAGAAGTTCAGGGCCATTACCGAAGGTCTCTGCATAAACCCCTGAGGGAAGTGAGCCTGGGAGGCGGCCCTGGCCCCACCCACCCCATTACTGAAGGTCTCTGCATAAAACCCCTGAGGGAACTGAACCGGGGAGGCAGGCCTGCCCCAACCCGAGCACCAGAACGTAAGCTCACATTGAATAGCAGCCGTGCTTGCCGCGGAAAGCCCATTTGAACCTCAGGCCTCAAGGACTAGCTGGGCGGATCTAGGTGGGGGTACAGAGGAATGTCAGAAGTCAAGTAACTGGCTGGGAAAATGCCCAGAAAAGAGACGAAAAATAAGACTATAGAAAATTACTTTGATGGGGTATAGATGTTTCCACCTTTCAATTCTGATGACGAGGAGCAATTCTTACCTTCAGGGAAGGACGTGGAGGTCAGGGCCTCTGTATCCCAGATATCCGAGTAGGATGTCCGGTGGGCTCAGGCCATGGAAAAGCTCAAAAAGGATTTTGAAAAGCAAGTTAGACAGGTGGAGGAAAAAGTGGGAAGAGAAATGAGAGAGAAGAAAAGCATGAAAAACGGGGCAATACCTTCCTAAAGGAGACCTCAAAAAATACTGAAGAAAATAACACCTTGAAAAATAAGCTCACCCAATTGGCAAAAAAAGGTTGAAAATGCCGATGAGGAAAGAATGTTTTCAAAAGCAAATTAGCCAAATGGAAAAACAGGTTCAAAAGCTCAATTAAGAAAATAGTTCTCTCAAGATTAGAATGGAACAGATGAAATTTAATGACTTTCTGAGAAACCAAGAAATCATAAGACAAAACGAGAAGAATGAAAACATGGAAGAGAATGTGAAATATCTCATTGGAAAAACAACTGACCTGGAAAATAGATCCAGGAGAGACAATTTAAAAATTATGGGACTCCCTCAATGCCATGATCAAAAAAAAAGCTTAGATATCATCTTTCATGAAATTGTCAAGGAAAACTGCCCTGATATTCTAGAACCAGAGAGCAAAATAAGTATTGAAAGACTCCATTGATTACTGCCTGAAAGAGATCCAAAAAGAGAAACTCGGGGGGTGGAGTAGAAGGACGCACGTTTACGAGCTCCGAAACCAAAGCCCATAGAATTAATGTAAAAAGAGTCCCCCATAACTTCTGGGTGAATAAAAGGTGTGCAGAAGCAGAGTGGAAGAGATTTCCGTTCCAGGGAGCCCTGAAGACCCATCCCCAGGGTCCGGCCCGCCCCGGAAAGTGGACCCGACCCCCAGCGCTGCCCTGGCCGAGGCCCCAGAGAAGCTGACCTGAGCAGGCTTCAGACACGGAACCTCCAGCAGCCGGGAAAGTCCCTCCGCCCACAGAAGCTACAGGTCAGTGAGAAAGAAGGCCGGGCTGAAGGAGAGGGGAAGCGGGGCGTCTCCGTGACTCGGGCCCCCTCGGGAGGAAGCGGGCCGCGGCGGGGACGGGGGCAGGAAGCGGCGGAGGCAGAGGTGTGGGCGGCGGCTGAGGCAGCAGCGGCCCAAGACTCAGGAATCCCCCAACAGCAGGCAGGATCTTCATTACGGAAGATTCCCGCATAAAACCTGATGAAGCTGAGCCTGGGAGACAGCCCTGCCCCCACCCCACTCTGTTACTGAAGGCTTCTGCTTAAAGCCCCCAAAGGAGCGGGATTTGGGAGGCGGGTCCCCCCACCCCGCCCCCACCCGTTCCATTCCTGAAAGTCTCTGCATAAAGCCCCCGAGGGATCAGAGCCACGGAGGCAGCCCTGGCCCCACACCAGCACCTGAACTAAAGCTCACTGATTGACAGCCGGCAGGAGGAAAGCCCATTTAAATCTCAGACGCCAAGCACTAGCTGGGCGGATCCAGGCGGGGGTGGAAAGGAAGCTCAGAAGTCAAGTAACTGGCTGGGAAAATGGCTAGAAAAGAGAAGAAAAATAAGACTTTAGAGAGTTTTTTCCAACAAATGCAAATGATCCCGACCTTCGGATCTGACGAAGATGAGGACGTATTCTTGCCATCAGGGAAAGACGTGGGGGGCGGGGCTTGAGTACCCCAGACACCCCAGGGGGGTGGTGGGTGGGCTCAGGCCCTGGAAGAGCTCAAAAAGGATTTTGAAAAGCAAGTTAGACAGGTGGAGGAAAAACTGGGAAGAGAAATGTCAGAGATGCAACAAAAGTATGTAAAACAGGTCAATACCTTGGTAAAGGAGACCCAAAAAAAATGCTGAGGAAATTAACACCTTGAAAAATAGGCTCACCCAATTGGCAAAGGAGGTTC